>CM045565.1:20831242-21431242 GCA_024721245.1 Mitragyna speciosa | reverse complement strand
AAAAAATCTTCAACTGGAAGCAATTCCAAGTACAATAAAGATAAGATTCATTGATAGCATCAAGAATCCATTAATAAACATCACAGTTCTCAGTTCTTGTTGTAACTATTTAAAGTTCCAATCTTTAGTGAAAAAAAGGACCTTCAATTCAGTTTCAGTCTAGTATAACATTAAGTTCCCAATATATGCATGTGGACTAGATTATATTGATGCATACAGAAAAGGACTGATAAAAAGATTGCAAGATGACCTTTTGAGTTTTCTGCTGCTGGAGGATCACCACTCAAGAGTCCAAATATGGGATGGGAGGGGTGCAGCCTTCAGCATCAAATTCTGCAGTAGAGCCCTTTATATAGAGGGAGGGGCAATTTGGAAAATTCAGCTTCTGGGACTTGCCTAGTGTGGTATATTTATTTATCAGATCCAAAGCCGATTGTCTGATCTCTGTGGAATTTCCCTTCCACCACCTAAAAACCAATGAGGGCTTAAAAGTAATTCCCTGCTATATACACTTTAGCCCTTTTGTCCTTGAAACCAGAAAAACCCTCAGCCTCGGCCTCGCTTCCTCCTGGCCAATCACACACACACCACAAACCACCACACATGTAGAGGTGCTTCATAAAAACTAGATTGGGGTCTGTTTGATAAAAGAGAATTGACTTGACGTTAGCAATGGCTAAGCGAGAGCTATCAAGTACTTTAAGAAACTTAAAGGTAAGGATACTAGTTTTTTTTTTGTCATTGGTAAGGATACTAGTTTAAAATTCCCATCTTTACTTTTTTTTCTTTTTTTTTTTTATGTAGCTTGGTGTAATTTTGGAAAATGATACTGGGCTTTGTTTAATTTAATACAGGCTGTCCACAATTTTTGCTCCATTTTTTTTTTAAAGTTTTATGTGTGTGAATTCCTGGAACTTTACTAACCACCGCGTTTTTCTGCAGTTTATGCAAAGGGCAACTCAGAAAGAGGAAAAAGCTAAGGAGGACGAAGAAGAAAAAGACATACCTAATGGAAACTTCGGTTCCCGCAGTGGCTCCCGAAAATGGTTCTTTCATTGAAATTTTACTAGAAATCCGGTTGATTTTTTCTTTAGCTCTTTCTATTGTTTCCCTTTGCACACAAATGTATGCCTAGAAAATAAAACTCCTAGACATGCTAAATTATTTTTTTATGGCTTTTTTGTTTTGGATTTTTTTTTTTACCACCCCCCCGGGCGCCCGGCCGGGGGGGGGGGGGTGGCTGTAGGTGTGTGATTAAATGTGACAGTCACTCCTGTGAATGTACTTCTTTACAAGATGTTGTGTGGTGGAATAAACATCATGTTGTGTTTCAAGCCACTTTGTGACATTTAATACCTGCTTCATGTTAATCTGAAATTTCTCGACTTAAGGAAAATCCATGACTGACTGATGCAGCTTTGTCTGTTAGTTGGATAATGCTATAGGCTAAGTATGACTTTTGCACATATAAAAGAGAATTGTGAATTTTCCTCCAAAGGCTGAGCCTCCCTCTGTTGTGCCTGGATCTTATTATTGTATTTAAGTCATGGAAACTGTGACTATACCTACAAGGTATTTTCCTTCTTTATTCATATGTGAATCACTTCCCAGGATGCTATGAGTTTTTATGTTCTGATTCTAACCTTCTAGATCTATCGTGTACTTGCATAACATTCATACCTTTGGTTTTCTTTGGTGGAACAGCTATAGACTTGTTATAGTGTGAAAATTTTCATGGAAGTGTTTCTTGTTGTGAACCCTGTCATGTACGGTAGTAATGATGCTTTAGTTTTTTGACTAGCAAATCTATTATTGATTCACGTATGCTTTATTGATGACTTTCACTTACTTTATTCTTGCTGGGGGGCAGTTTTCATATGCTTTTAATGCTTGCGTTTCTTTTGGTTTTTCCTCTTCTACTGGAGTTTTACATAGTTATTAATAGAGGTGCTGTCATCATTCATGTCTTAACTCTTCTTGTTACTACTTTTGGCTTAATGTAATGATTCTGGTTTTTTAATAGCACTCATTCACATAATACTTCTGATCAAAAAATCAATCTGATTTATATCTTACCACCCTTTGTTCAATCAGAAATGGGTCAAATTCTACAGGATCAAGTCTATGGGACTTGAGGAATTTTCATGATACGGCAATTTTTTCACTGCATTCTGTTCTCTTGTAGAATTGCGTTGATGTGTTCCTAGTCGCTATGAGTCAAAGACCAAATTTGATGATCTCTTGTCATTTATTTTTGGTCTAAGATTTTTCTTAACTCTAAATTTCAATGATTTGCGTGCAGTATTGTTATCATGGAAGGGGATCCCCATCCTGGAGCAGTGAGAGGGCGGATGTCATTTCTAAGTTTTAATCCTTCTATAGATGTGAGTATAAAGGTGGAATGAGCTGAGAATAATTTCTCAACCGCCATAAATCCAATCCTCTTGTGACTTTTAGTCTTCTCATGTCAAGTCCTTGTCTTGGTAGAAACTAAATGATGAAGCATCAAACTCGCCCCAACTCGAGGCCTCATCTACAAGCTTAGGCAGAGAAAGCGAAACAATTTCAGATAGGTTGGTCTTTTGACCTCTCAAGTTCTCGTTGCATTTCACAGTGACAGCTCTTTATATTGATTATATGGGATATTCAACGAAATTGCCCTATCAATTTTCTTTCTGGTTGCATTTATTACCATTGATTAGAATATCAGATCGTATTAATTTGCACTTTCAGCGGTTAGAATTTTAGATTATGTTTACCATCAATTAGAAAATTGAAGAAACTAAAAATGTGTGCAGTGCTTTGGTGGACATTTAGGCATCTTTGAGCAAAATCCATGTGATGATTATCTTATGTCGGGGGATATTCTAGATATTGACAGGGTACTCTCGTAATTCAGTATAAATTTTGAGGATTGCACTAATCCATTGCCCAAGGTTGGAGTGTTTGGCTCAATCTCCATCTAGCATTAGCATTCACTGTTCAGAATGATCTCTGAGTCCAGTAGTGATTATTCTGTGGATGACTCATGTTTCTGTGGATTCAAACTATAGCTACCTAGGTGTAGAATTAAATGCAAACTTCAGTAAAATTTTCTCTGTTTGTAATTTCTCCCCTTTGATCATCTATTGAATCTGTTAAAAGAACAATTTTAGCAATTTCTGGACATGTTAAAGAAAAACTGTTTTTTCATGCATCTTATGTAAACCAATATTTGTGTTTTGACAGGAGGGATGGCTCTCCCCAAGCTCGGCTTGAGTACCTTCACCAAGAAAATTCAGGCAGTGGTTCAAATGGAGATCTTAAACGGAAAACAGCAGATGTTGAAGCACGGTATCCGAATAAAACACAGAAAAATATCCAAGGTGCTCAATCACCATCTCCACACGGTAATCGCATTCCTCAAAAGCAATCTAAGCGAGAGAAACTGGATTGGAATGTTCTGAGGCCTCCGAAATCTCAAAGCAAAAAAAAGTAAGATCCATAAATTGATTCCAGGGAAGTCATGGGAAATTTTTTTTCGTTTGCATCCTTCTGGATTAGTTAGTTGTAACAGTAAAAATTGTAAACATATAGTTAGCCTCTGCTTAAATGCTAGCCATATCTTAGTTCCTTAAATTCTGGGAAGTTTTTTGATATATTTGTTGATGTCCACAATTTTTCCTTTTTTCTTTTCTTTTTTTTTTTTTTTTGGACTTCGAGGTCACCATGATATCATACTTTTATGCTATTTATTCAGCTTAAAATTAAATTTGACAACCACAGGATCATAGGGAGCTAAGGTAATGAAAGCTAAACATAACATGGGAAAATTCTACACTCTCTTATGGTATGATACTGTAATAGGGAAGTCTTCAACGTAGAAGTCTTTAATTATGATGTCCAATGCCGATCAACTTAGTCTTTCAGTAGCACTTTCCTTATTTTTTAGCCACCCTAGCATTATGTTATGAGTTATATGTGAGTTAAAATTTTGAGTGTGTCCTTGTCCCCTGATCTTTTAGTAACTGGCGCTCTATTTTTTAGTCATGTTATGAGTTAAAACTTATTTGGATAATCTACAAGTTAATAAGATAATTAATTTGACTCCTTAAAATATTTACTCTAGAATTACTAAATTCCATAGTTGTCCTTTGATTAGCGACCAGATTAAAAATTTGAAAAGTTAATTCATTTCTTTTCTGATAGGATAAAGGAAAATTTTTGATTGGCCAAGAAATGATGACTTTGTTTGTTTGTTGGTGTTTTTTTAAAAACATGTATTTTAAAAACTTTAAACATGTTTTTTAATTATTTTTTTATCTCGTATACACATTTATCAAGAAGAATATTTAAAATTATTAAAGTAATTGTTTTTTAAAAAATACATTAAAAAACAACCATCTTCAATCACTTTTTCATCTTACATATACATTTTATCAAGAAGAATTTTTAAAATTATTACAGTAATTATTTTTTTTAAAAATATTTTAAAAAACAACCGACCAGACGCAGCCGATGATCGTGGCGCCACTGTGTGTACCCTAACGTCAATTGAATGAGAGGACTGTGGAGACTTGTAGGCCTTGATTGGGCTGGGTTTGGATTGGATTGAAATCCGGGTCCAGCTAGCTTTGATAGACAAGGATTCTACGCAGAATCAGCCAGTCAAAATGGCAATTTTAAGCCAAAAAAAAAGTAATAAAAGCATAAACAGTATTCGTATAAGCCTTTTTTTTTTTTTTTTAAAATAAAAATGTTACTATGATTGTTAACATTATAACATTAGACCATTCTCCAAGGATAAGAATATAAATTAGTCTACCTAAAACCAATCCCATATTTTTAGAACAAAACTAATGTGATTTTTTACATATATTATATATCGTACTGTTCACAATGAAAATTAACATAATCCATCCGAATTCGCAGTACAAGAATAAGACAGTATAATAAATTTTGTCGCAGTGGTCAATGTAATATGCGTACTATTTTATTTAACATTTCAACGTATGACTCATAAAACCTCTTTTTTCCTTACGATTTTATTTATTTATTTATTGGCTCTTAACGAAATTTTCGATGTTTTGAAAAAGTAGTAAAACGCGAAGTATTATAAGAAGAGGTTAACCAACATGATGAAGTGCCGCCGCCGGTAGCCGGTAAGCGGTAAGAAAGAGCAAGTGGGAAAATTCCAGCTAGCGTATGTCCCAAGTTCTAGCAACGTCGGACTAGTTGCTGACGTGGCATCCTCCAAATATTATCAGATTATACTATTCCTTTCATACGCCAGCGCTTGCGTCATCATCCGGAGTTTCAATCGTCAGGTGTGTTGGAGAGTTGGATTTGGTGTACCTTAATTAATCAAGTTTAGTCAATTTGACTTTTCGTTGCATTTATTTAGTTTTGTTTCTTTCTTTTGATTTTGGATCGATCTCAGTTTGTGGGCTCGATGCAATGTAATAGGCAAAGAAGTTCTAGAATTTTTTTTTATGCAAACATTAATTATCGTCTCTCTCTCTCTCTCTCTCTCTCTAATTACTTGCAGGTCTTCACTATTAGTCTAGTAGTAGTTGATTTGTTGGTCGAACATGGGGTTTATATATTTTTAATTTGTAAAGGGAAGGTGGAAAATTCTAGTATTATAGGTTCTCTTTCTGACTAGCAAAGATTCTCAAAAACCCTTTGGTGATCTTTTTGATGCAAGATAGCCATCCATGCATGTAAAGGGACCAAGGTTTTTGAACTTTTAATTTATTGAATACAAGTCTTTATAGCTAATAAATTTTTTAAATGTAAAATTTGTTCTCAATAAATCGAACATTTCCAAACAACCACAAGAAGTAAGAAGCAATTTTTTGAGGAAAAAGTTCTAGTCCTTTTTGCTTCTTATATTTGTTTTATGACCTTTTTTTTTTTTTTTTTTTTTTGCCCTTTTTTGGTGGTAAGTCGTAGAGGTCTGATGAGAACTAATTTAGTACATTTATCAAAACTTTCATGGATATATAACTAGTAGAGGTCTGACGATAACTAATTTAGTACATTTATCAAAACTTTCTTGGACATATAACTAGTCTGTAACAACTTTTATTCTTCGGATAAAAAAAATCCAAATCAAATGTCGAATTAATGTTAAATACGAATAAGGAAATTGATTTTTTACACGCACATATTTCTCATGATAATAATCAGAAAACATATGCTCAACCATAAAGCAAATGCAAACACAGGCTCAATTACTCAAATGAATTTAATAATAATAAAAAGGAATAAATCAATCAATATTTTATCAATATAATTCCTCAAATGAACATTACAACATTCACTAGATCTTAAGCGGCTGACAACCCCGACGGTAATTTCACAAAGGAGAACCATCCAGGCTCAGCACCATAACTGCATCAAAATGAGGACCTGCAAATTATCATGTGCCAAGGCTTCGGGCTCTGCTTGCATTGCCACATTGGAGTCCTCACAGTTCACAGCACTGCAATAGGAAAGTTACCCCTACAAATTTATACATCACTTGCATCAAATGTGGTGCAAGAAAACACTCTATCAATACAAGACTTCAGGACAAAATGCAAGTTTTAGTCATTGCTATGATCCTGCTGCTAATAGTGATGGGTTCACTGGAAAACAATGCAGCACCTCACTACCCTGTTTCCGAGGTTCTTGAATCCAAAACCCCAAGGCTGACGAATTACAACAGTCACTACCATTGCAGAATCATTGCTCCTCCACAGGCTCCCAACATGAGATAGCATGAGTAACTCGCCCCTTCCACCCTTGCAGCATCCAATTGCCATCTTCATCCACTGAGAAATCCCTATGGTAATGCGACTTAACAATTCCCCGAATATGTTTAACAATATCCTGATCAAGTGGGAGCTGTCTGAACCCTGCTCTTAGGTTTCTTACTTGCCACTGCTTATATGTCTCTGGCCTCTCAACTCTCTCAGTTCCTTCGCAAGCTATGACATTCAAAGCGTCCCTTGCAAGAATTTCTCTCTCAAAAAGAGCTCTCTCCTCATTCTCCCGCAGCACAGTAGCTTCAAACATGTCGAACAATGACGAGAAGTGGAAAAGGGCTTCTCGAAAGCGTGTGACGAAGAAAGGGGAATTGTAAGTGCCGTTAACAACACTTTGGATGAATACATTAGGACGAATCCTCTTGATCAAGTTCAGAACTGCATCCCTTGGGCTGTTCTCTACCACTGTCTCATCAGGTACGTTTGCAAGCCGCTCCATGCAATTCACAACCAGCACTTCATCTCTGTTGATCTTTAAATCTTCAAGTTTGATGGTATCCCACTTTTTGGCTATGGGATGGAACTCGAAAGGGACACCAAATCTCTCGCAGTACTTTGTTAAACGAAGTCCTGTTTCCTCAACTCTCTCCGCTGGACGAAGACCTGGTTGAGGTAGATCTATTCCTGTAATGCGAAGCGATGGAGGCCCTTCATGTCTCATAGAGAGACGTTGAATAAGGCAGGGCCACTGGAAACCATATAGAATACCAAAATCAATTATGTGAAGCCTTGTTGCTCCTGCAGCTAATTTCCCAATATTCTTGTTTGCAAAAATATTTGACACCTTCTTGAATGGGATAGCGGCAACAAACATCTGGTATCCTTTTAGAATATCAAAAGCAGAAATCCTCCTTGTCCTATAATCGGTGTACAGTGTTGTCCCAGTGCCAGCCAAGCGTCCTTCAAGAGCAACAGCAAAATAATGTGCCAATCTTTCCATACCATCACCATGAGCAGAAGAGTGCTGTCTAATTCTAGTCAGCAGCTCATTGGTAGTCCGAACGTCAAAGCTAGCCACAGCTTGGGCACACTGAACTAGGAGACCCCTCAAGTCCACCACTTCCCTTTTGGTACCTTGTCTCTTACTTCCTCTCGGTCTTCCTCGGGTGGATCCTTTCGATCGTTCAGTCTGCGGTAACTTGTTCTTTGCTTCATCTTTCAAAGCTTTATCCGACGAAGAAAAGGCAGGTTCCTCCTGTAAATGAGGATTCAAAGACCGACAAAGCAAAACATTGTCATACATTTCAAGTGGCAGAGATTCATCAGCAGAACTTGCTAACTGTTTGTTACTTCTATGCTCTTCTACACCATCACCATCCTCCCTGTGGTGATTTTTCTTCGTGCTAGAATCAGTTGAAGAATGTTTTCTCTCATTTTTCTCTGACGCCAGTGCATCTTTTAAAGTCCTTTCTGGTGATTCAGAACTAGTGTTTGAAAAATTATTGCCTTTCAGGAATAAATCAGATGCTTCTGCTTTAGTTCCCCAAGATTTCAAATCCAATGAACTGTTAGTAGATGAATCTGACATCTGAAACAGAGTCATCCAAGATTCATCCAGTTCACGAGCAGCATCAAGGAAGCTATTCGTGGAGTTCAATAACTGCTGGTTAGACCGTAAAATGGACTGGGGGGCATGGTTAACATAAGAAGATTGTGTAAAAGAGGGTTCAAGGCCTATTTGCTTGGGAATCCATTTGGACTCAACAGAAGGGTAAACATCAGATGCACTACCAGTACTACTGTGACTATAACAAGTTTGAGACGACTCATCGGTTGGGCTCTCAGCATTTTCTCCGTAGGATACAAAAGAAAGACTACTCTGGGGCTCATTAAGGACATCATAGAAGGACTTCTCAGCAGCTTGGAGTGCTGAGCAGTCATGAAACATGCAAGGTTTATTCGTCAAGTCATCCTCTTCCATAAGCATCTGGCTTATGAACTTAAGCATGGGATCTGAAGGATCCCCCTGCACAGGAGGATTCCCCTCTGAACCCGAGGGGGAAGATGCATCATGGGAGGGTGAACCATTTGAAAAATCAGAAAGATCCTCAAAACCATGATCAAATTTGTACTCATCCACTTCTGTTTCCTTATGATGACCCGAAACTGAGGGATAATTGAAGTCGTGTAAATTTGCAGGAGCCAGGAATGATTGGACAAGAGTATCCATTAACACCCCAAAACTTTAGCAGAACCCTGAGATTTTAAAAAAAAAAAATCTTTTGAGTTGCTATTCAAGAACCAAGCCAAAGGGTACCAACAATCCGAACAAAGATACGGATGAAAAAGTACAGATTCATACAGAACAAGCTTCTCAAAGCATATAATAAAAATTGAATCCCGCAAAGATGCTACTAATTTCACAGCAACCTAAGCTAAATAAACTAATTGAGCATGAAAAAAGCTTCAAATTCTGACACTAAATTGACTAGAAAAGAACCATTTTTGGAGACAACCCTTTATGTAAAACTAAAGACAAGAACTGGGTTCTAGGTTAAACGAGAAAAAACAAACAGAAACATAGCAAAGCCTGGAGAAAATTATAATATGAGAATTTTACCTTTGGGAGAGTGAGGGAATCAAGAAAGAGCCTAGAGAGAAATTTTGTGCTGACTTTGGAAAACAACTTTACTAGTGCTAACTGTGATGAGTTGATAACTATCCTAGTGTGTGAAAGATGGCAGCGGACTAGTAGGAAGGTGTATTTAATGATGAATCAATGAGTCAATTGAGGAGGCATATGCAACGCTGAGAGGGCTGGGGAAGGTTCCGGGAACAACCTTAAGGGCCGGGGAGGAAGAATGCTCTCAAGTTGTTCCAGGAAAGAGAAAAAGTGAAAAATAAGAATAAAGGAAACTATATACCGGCGACCGACGTAGCCAGTAATTGTCAAGTGTCTTTATTTTGGATTGTATTTAATAATTGTATTATTGGATGACCGTGATTGGTCTTTTCTTATGAGAGAGTAGTAAAGGCAATCCAATTTTAATCAACATTGAGTCGGCTATGGTACTATTGAACTAATGTATTAATACTTGCCACTCGCATTTCTCAATTAGGATTTGTTCTTGATAACTGATTTTTATAAAAATTAATTTTAAAAGACTTAAGAATTTGTTGCTCTAGATTTTAAATTAAAAAAATAAAAAGTAGGGTAAAAATTTAAAAATATCACAAAATAAATTTTTAAAATCAAAAGCTAAAAGCAAGTAAAAAAGAAATTGGTTAGAATAGGCCCTTAGAGTACTTAAGAGTTAAGATAAGTATATGATTATTCTGTGAATTTATGTATGTTTTGTTTGATATAATGTATACAATTACAAGAAAGTTTAATGAAAAATATTTCTAGGGTAAAAGATTTGTATACTAACAATAAGCAGATCCTTGTTGATAATAGTGTTGTGTTTCTTGCAAAGAGCTCATCAAGTATTGAACCTCTAAAATTATCTACACAGGCACGATCTTCAGGATAAATTCACTTTACAATAGGATATGACTTTTACATTAACTTTAATAAGAAAATAGCTTACGTTTAAATATATTTGTTCATAAGTTTTAGCAACTTAACGTAATTTTATAATGAGTTTTACGTTAGAGTTCCAAAGTTCATAGTGTATATCACTTATCTTGATAATATTACTACAATAAAATACCTTAAATTCTTGATTGGCTTGAGGTTAATTCTGTCACATGTGAGTATTGCGGCATCCTTAATGAAAGATATTAATTAACCTGATATAAACTGAGGCAAACTTCAAGAAATTACTACACGAGATGGAAGGTCATATAATTAACTTAATAAAACTTAAAAGAAGTTAATTGGGCGAAGAAAATATTGTGCAATGTAATTATCGGACGTCATCATTTGCAATTTCATATTAGCTCATTAATTTGTAGCCTTCCAAATTAAACAAAATTAATGTCAAAGTAAATGCAAGAAATCTCGTTGATAGCTGATTATATACCTATCCTAATGTACAGAATATATCTGTCTGTATACGATGGTGGACTATTTGTGGACATTTATAAAAATACAAAAAAAAAAAAAAAGAGTTGCATCCTTTGTGCTTTCACGGACGAAAGACGTTGACAGGGTAGCAGAAAATGACACTGACGACTAATGTTTGAGTATTCCATAATTGACTTGTTAATAACAATAATTTAGCCGCTAATGAATGTGGTCATACGTGTTGCCCAAGACCCAAGTGGCCTCCAGTCGCTTTCCTGTCTCCGAGCTGCACCTTTTTCTCCCTTGGCGAGCAAGCTGTCAAATATATATATATATATATATATATATATATTTTAAATCTTATCGTATTACCACGAGGGGTTTGGGGAGGAGATAACCTCTTGTTGCTGTTACGCCGAGCCTACTTGCTATCATGTCAAGTTGCGACAACATTTACAAATTTGACAACGGTAAGAATCAAATCTCCAACCACTGGAAATAAATTATAAAGTTTTAACTGCCCAGTCCACAATTCGTTCCTAGATATCATTTGTCGAGGGGCATTTCGTTTTCACTAGCGTTCTCATAAGGAAAATTTGGGTGATGTTCAATTTCTAATTTGAGTTTTCCCTTAAGCATTTAATTTAAGTCTAACTAAGAATGGAGAGTCTTTCCACCTAAAATAGATTTAAAAAAATTCATTCCATTGTTTGGTAACTTAAATCAAAATAAAATGTCTATTTTTATTCTAATGTGTGGTATAATCATATTGAAATATCATAATAGAATAAAATAAATACTTATTTGACTGAAGTGCTCTGTATTCTTTATAACGTGTGTATGTGGGCACATTATGTACTACTTGTGTACCTAAGAAAAATTGCAACAATTTTTAATTTTTTTGATCGAACCTATAATATTATAGTGAGGAAAGAGGAATTGGTATTGATGGGATTTGAACTCCCGACCTCAGAGATGAAGTCATAGAACTCTAACTGCTAGACTTTCTATTCGTTTCCATAATTTTCAATTAATAATAATTGATGTTCTCATCATAAATTATTCAGTTGTATTAATTATTTAACTCTATAGTATAAATAAATATTTTGTATTTTTTAGCAATATTATTAAAAGGTAAAAAAAAATTGTAATAAGATAACAAAATATATTCTTCAAATATTGTGTAGGCGGGTGGGATGAGTTTGACATCATCTAATTTTTTATTTCCATCATGAAGTGGGAAAAATCTTTGGACAAATGATGTTTCTAGAAAAAACGTGGAATGTTTTCTAATTTATAGGGCCCATACCAAACATAAAAATAAAATGGGTAAATTGGAAAGATCTTTCCATTCTAGACCATTCCCATATTCTAAACATGAGGATAAACAAATTACTATTATGGCCCTCGTGATGAAAAATATAGCGACGACAAAGAATTATCAAAACAAAAATCAATTTTTATGTCACCAAACTTTTATTTGACCCTTAATACTTTTCTAAGAAAATTTATCACTCTTAGGGTCTGTTTCATTGGATATAAAATATTTTCCTAAGGAAATTGTTTTTCAAAGAAAACATATTACATGAAAAATGTTATTTTCTTTATAATTTTTTGGTGTTTGGATGACAGTGTGAAAATCTTTTGAAAAATATTTTTTTGATACTTTTTTATTTTTTATTATTAATATGAGTTAAATAGACGAATAACAATTCTAAGAAATGTTTGACAAGTAAATAAAGTCAACCAGAAATTGTTTTGTTTATAATTAATCTTCAAAATAATATAATAGTAAAATATACATAACTATAATCATATTATTATGGAATCCAAGATTATGAAAAAAACTAGTATATAAGAATTAAAAAAAATAGTTTGGTAATTGAAATTATAAAAGTAGGTACTTAAAGTTTAATATCACTCTTGAACTCAAAAGAAAATAACTTACGTTCAGTCAAAGAAAGGAAAATTAAAAAAATATTTTATACAGAAAAATATTTTCTAGCGTTTGGCACAAAAAAAATTTAAAAACATTTTTTTAAAAAATATTTTCAATCCAAATAAATAGACCCTTATTTATTATTCTGATAATTTTTCGTCACTGTAACATTGTCCTATCAATATCGCTTGAGGTCCATGACATGCTAATGCATGTACTTTATTTTTCAACGAAATTTATAAAAGGCGGCAATCAACAATTAAGTGACATTTGTAATAATGGTCACTTCACTTGGGTCCTGTTTCCCTTGAACCTCGACGAAATGTCTCCAACACGGTTATAAGCTAAGGTGTATGCATGTGACCGGATATGAACATGCAGCGAACAAAGGCAAACTTAAAAATCTTTGAACTGAAGTCAAATGTTCATTAAAAAACGTCTAATTGTCTTTGATATTTTAATACGTGAAGAATCCCGTGTGTGTGTGTGTGTATTCGTACTACCTTAAGTATTACGCATAACGTTTTACGTTTTAGTTAAGAAATGATGCGTTCAATACATTTATTAACAACTTAAAAAACGTGACGTACACAGAATGATGTTTTAGGTTGCGTGCGATTGAATTATTGGTCACTTACGAGAACTGATGATAAGCAGCTCAACTAAAAGATATTCCATGCTGTAATTAAAATAAGGAGTTGTTTGGCATATTCCTTGTGCACTGTTTATTAGTTCTATCGTTAATTATAAAAAAGGAAAAAAAAAAAAAAAAAAAGCAATTCGAGTCAAACAGCTAATAGTTTTCTTCTGGAACTTTTCTCTTTTGATTTCAAGGGTGTGACTTTCTTCTCTATGAATGCAAAGTCCTCCTTCTATCCATTTTTTTAATGATATGGACTAAGTAATATTTAAACTGGAAAATATTGAACACAAGCAGGTCTGGGTCATCGTTCTATATATGCATAGAAAAACTAATAGCCTAGCGCTCGCCTCTGACCAGACAGCAATCTATTATTGGACGAGTGACGACCTTTACGCAATTCTCCACCAACCTTGAGGATTAACTGGTAAGACATATACACTACAAGAAAAAGGAGAATCTGTCATTCTTTGCATCAGTTCAGATTCAGTCAAACATTATCTATCGAATTCTAGTATTAAAGTATAAACTAGGATTGAATTTTCAGTGAGCAGCGTTTCCCTCCCCTGAGTACAACCTTCCCAAGGATTAGCACGCGTAATATGTCATTTTCGCTAATTTGGATAAATGGATGGGGTTCTCTTTTTCTTCTGTCTTTTAATAGAAGTTTTAATTGTCAATTGCGTGATTGAATTTCCATGACTACTCTCCAGGTTTAGGAGTTACAACTCCCCACTTTCTTTCATTGGTACGCTACAAGATTGGTACACTGTTGAAATCGTGTTGCAACGAAGCATGCTTTTAGGAGAAAGGATGGTAGTAACATCACAGACGCATCTATCGTAACAAATTTTCGCTTTACATGGTATAAAGCTTTTTTGAGATATTCTTTTTTTAATGTTCCAAAACCAAGGTAACCGATTTACTTCATGATCATAGATGTAGCCCTTTAGGGTCGCAAAAAAATAAAAAGAAAAAACAATCGAAAAGATTCTGGATATATCAGCACTCCAAATTTGACGACCTCTTTTTAGATTCTTTTCTGAATTTTCTTTTGGCGAAACAAAAGGCTTTTAATACGACTCCATTTTCTATATAGAAAAATTTTATAATGTCTCCATCATCATCATCCTCCAAGAATACATAACAACATTTATGCAGGGACCACAATATTTATGACAGTTTCACTGAACAGCTATATTTCTCTTATTGTTTACTTGAGTCGTAACAATCAATGGGTGGATGTATATTGCGAGGGTACGGGACAATAATGGGACCTGTATGTACTATAGTCTAAATTTGACTCTGAAAGTTAAGCAAAATAGAGGAACAAAAATTTTATGTGATCTCTATTATTATGTGACCACAAAATGGAAATTTTCTTAATGATTCTACACGTTTTTTTTTTTTTTTTTGGGGTCATTTGGAGGTCGCAGCCTAATTACGTAGTAATGCTGCTCTGTCCTGAGCCATACAAACTAAATCAGCAAATAAGTGCTCCTTAATAAAATATGTTATCAAATTAGTGAGTAATCCCTGGTGGTAAAGTTAAGCTCCTCTTTGCTAAAATATCAGCACACGAATTACCATCTCTCTCTCCAGAACCAGAAGTGATGTTTGTAAAGTGCATTCCCAGTTCCGATTCAATATAATTTTTCACTCTTTGTCGTACTGTAGTTTGCCAAAATTTGGTTGTCGGCTGTTGGACCACCAGAGCAGTTAATTGTGTCACTAATGATAGATGTTGGACCACTGGGCTCCTGTTATAGAAACATATTTTTTAAAAATTTTATACATATTTTTTAATTAATTTTTTATTTTAAAAAAATATTTTTCAAGAATAATCTTCAAACTAGTATAGTAATTTTTTTTAAAAAATACTTCAAAAAAAACAACTATCTATACGGAGCTACAATTGAATATAATTCATTGGCCATAGGGCTTATATGCTCACTAGTTCCTCAATTACGATTGTTGACAGAGAATATGTCTTAGTCGTTGAACCGATTACCTGCGAGGCCCAAGTGATTCTGACCTATATAAAAGACCAAGTCGCAGCACTCTTTGTTGGGCTGTAGACTAATGCCTAGGAATTTTTGAGAAGCCCACTTAAAATGTCAGTCCTCCCAAAAAAAAATAAAAATAAAAATCAAGTAATAAAAGGGTTTAAGGGATCAAGGTAATAGAATCAAAAGATTCATCTTACCTGCACTAAATTAATAGTGCAATGGTTTTCTTACATTAGCAGACTTAGATGCATAACACATAAATTTTATTCAAATTTAAAATTTTCATTTTGCACACATGGCGCTATCTTGCAGGGATGTTAATCCCTAGAATTATAGAAGCACATAGAAATTTCTGATATTGTAGTTATTATTGCATATATAATCCTAGAAGGCATGATATTTTCCCAAATTCATTCAACTGCAATTTGTACATTTTCATCTTCATAAAATTGGCAAAGACTTGCTGATTAAAACCAAAAAAAAAAAAAAAGAACCACCCTCAATAATGGTGATCAACCCTGAGCAACAAGAAGAATTATACAAGCATTGCCACCTATGATCTAGAAGGCCGCCAAAATGATGGAGCATAGATGACGCTACCCTCGCATCCCTGCAGCATCCAGTTACCGTATTAAGATGATTTCACCTTAGTCCTGACTTCTCTCATGATTGCCCGTTTTGGAATTGAGGAAATGTTTCTGCTCAAGATTAATTACCATGGAGTATTTATGTCTTGCTTGCTACTTAAACGACCAGCCTACGTTTCTTGCTCAATATTAAACAATCCGAAATGCATACTAGTATTTTTGTTTTTAAATATTGAAAGCAGCACAAGCACAGTGGTATTTCTGTTATTGATTTAAGAATCTGAGCTGCTTCATCATTATATTTCTTATAAGAAAAGGAATGCGAATATATTGCATTTCTTTTGAATATAAAAAATACTTGAAAATTTACTGAATCTTCATGTGCAACATGAAGTGCCAGTATAAACATTTTTTTTTCTAATTTTCTTCTGCTACTGTCGTAATCACTCTTTGGAAAAAGTAAGAAAATGCTGAGGTGCCAAAAATTTGTACTCGAATTTATTTTTCTTTCTGCAGTAACAAGATTAATTCTTGTGTTAATCATGAACAGGTTTCCAATAAGATAGTGCATATATAACTCGTCCTTTCCATCCTTGCAGTATCCAGTTGCGATCTTCATCCACCAGAAAATCCTTGTGGTAATGCTGTTTCACCTTGGCCCTAACTTCTTTAACGATGTTCATATTCAGGGGGAGCTGCCTGAAGCCTGCCCTCTGAGTTCTAACTTGCCATTGCTTGTATGTTTCTGGCCTCTCAATCCTTTCGGTGCCCTCACATGCTATGACATTCATAGAATCCCTTCCAAGGACCTCTTTCTCAAACACCAATCTATCTTGATCTTGACGTGGTAAAGTCTGATCGAACATGTCAAACAGAGACGAGAAATGATGTAGTGCCTCTCTGAAGCGTGTGACAAATAATGGGGCATTATACCTTCCGTTAAGGACTCCATGGATAAAATGATCAGGATTTATTTTCTTGATCAAGTTCAAAACAGAGTCCCTTGCGCTGCCAGCCACTGATGTCTCATCAGGAACATGCCTTAGCCTGTACAAACAATTTACTATAACTATTTCACTTCTGTCAATCTGCAGATCCTCTAGTCTAATGGATTCCCACTTCTTTGCTATGGCATGATATTCAAATGGAACATTGAATGTTTTGCAAAAACGTGCAAGCCTTTGTCCAGTTTCCTCTACTCTTTCTGCTGGCCAGAAACCTGGTTGGGGAAGATCTATTCCTGTAATGCGAAGCTTTGGAGGCCCACCTGGCCTCTTGGAGAGAGCCTGAATGAAGCAAGGCCAATGAAAGCCGTATAGAATACCAAAATCAATTATGTGAATTCCACTTGCCTCCTTGGCTAAGGTTAAAATTGACTTTCCAGCAAGAATGTTTGACATTTTATGGAATGGGGATGCTAAAATATATGCCTGATAGGCTTTTAATGTATCTGCAGCTGAAACTCTCCCTGTGGAAAAGGAGGCGTATAATGTTGTTCCCATACCAGAAACACGGGCCTCAAGGGCATTGGCAAAGTAATGTGCCAATCTTTCAGTAGCATCACCATGAGGAGAAGAGTGTTGCCTAATCTGATTCAGCAATTTATTTGCTTTCCGGTTATCATAGTTAGATATGGATTGTGCACAAAGAGTTAGGAGGCCCATTAAATCAACCACTTGCCTTATGTCGAGTCTTTTTTCACCAGCTCGTGGTCTCCCTGGTTTTGGCCCTTGGTTTAGGCTAATTTGCTGGTAATTCCTTCTTCCTGGTTCCGGATCGCAGTAAGACAATGAAGAATCATCAAAAACATCAGGATTTACATTCCAGCAAAGCAAGGCCTTATCATATACCTCAGCAGGCCCTTCAGCGTAAATTGCAAGTCGCTTGTTACTCCTCCCATCTACATGTTCATCATCTTCTCTGAAATGATTTTTCTTTTCTGCTGATCCATTGGTAAAATTGTCCCTCTCTTTCTCCTTTTTATCTGCAGACATAAAATCCTCTCCTTCACACCCAAAACAAGAAAGCGAAACAGTTAATCTTCTGAATTATATGACTAAGTTGGCTTCTACAAACAAGTAATGACACTGGAATAATCAAGAACATGAAGTTTACTAATGTGATTCCTTACCTACAAGGACATCATGGAAGGATTTCTCGGTAGCTTGTAAAGCCGAGAGGTCTTGATACATGCAAGGCCTCTGCTCCAAGTCCTCCTCCATTAGCATCTGATTCAGGTACTTGAGAACTCCATCAAAGTGGTCACTCGGAACTGGAGAATCACCTTCAGGCTCAGCTGGAGCAGCATCAACTGAGCAATTTGATCCGTTTGAAGGATCAGACACCATAATTGAAGGGAAATCGTACTTGAATCCCGTCATAACATTTGAATAACCTCGTAAAATATAATATTTAGAAATGGTAATTCTTGTTGGCGGCTTCAAGAAAGTCTACAGATATTTCACGACAATCTTTTTTTAACCGAAGATTGTACAAATATGTGAACAATGTATGGAGAAAAAGTGATTGACGGGGGAAGACAGAGCAAAGGCGGCCGGACTCCTAGTTGGCTGACTCAGGATGAACGTACTGGTGTGGTGTTACGTGATTCGTTTCGACTGCCACTTGAATCTAACTATAACTTTCAAGAAAAAAAAAATTTTGGATTACATTTAAAAATTAAACAAACCAAGTAGAAATTATATAATACCCTTAGGAGGATATTGTAAGAGTAATGCACATCCTAATATCGTCTAAGTGACTATAAAATAAGGTCAGGTATAAACTTTTTTAAATTCTATATTATAACGGTATTGCAGAATTTTTCTAAAACGTTATTAACAAAACCTAGAATCCACTTATTTTTAAGCAAATTAAATTAGGAGTGTTAGACCAGAGACTATATTGTATGTTCTACTATATCCGTAATAATCAAACAGGTCAGAATTGCATACTACATAGTATTATATTCTTCTTGATGTCCAAAATTTTTAGTAGTCTAACATTTAAGTTTTTCCTCAAAAAAAAAAAATTCAAGTTTTTTATCCGTAATAAGCATAAGCAAACCTACTGTGACACTTAACTTGGTTATGGAGAGACAACAGTAACTTGGTAATGGAGAGACAACAGTAACTAAAATTGTTCGTGTTTTTGTACTTTGCATAGTAGAGGCAAATTTTCCTACAGAGAGCCACCACAAGATGTAAAATTTCCTGCGGATAGCCGCCATAAGAAGTCAGAGCATGCCACGCCAATCTCTCAGTTATAGCAGCCCAAAAGGACCCACAATTCGCACTTGGGAGAGCTTTTTCATGAGTGCCACCACAAAATGTAAAATTTCCTGCGGATAGCCGCCATAAGAAGTCAGAGCATGCCACGCCAATCTCTCAATTATAGCAGCCAAAAGGACCCCCCAATTCGTACTTGGGAGAGCTTTTTCATAATATTCAGAGATTTAGGCCCTCTTTCCAAAAAGGCGGAAAAAAGAAAGAAATGGCCCTCTTTCTATATGAATGAATAATTTAGAATCATTGCCCAAATGCATACTTGCTTTATTATTCAGGAGAATGTCGTTTTACCAAGAGGTGTCTTTATCAATAATTCAATTCCTTGACTTGGAAATGGCCTTGCTTCTTCCTTCAACCCAGAAAGTATTTGAGTACTTCTTAGTTGATAATATTAGGTGATGGTGTGGACCAACTCTAACTAACTCGGGTTCATCAACAACTCAATACCTCATACTAGGACGAAAATCCCCGGTTGAAACTTAAATATCAGTTTAGCTTTGAGAGAGAGATCAACAAGAACCAATTAACATCCTGAAATTAATCCTGATCAGAACCAACATCACATTGAACATTTTTCCCAGACCATTTAAGCCAAGTCAATTGGTTGAAACAGAACGATCCAAAATGCAGATCCCACTCCAATTACCAATGCAAACAAACTAAGTTACTATTTAGTATCTCATCCTCCCTGAATCAGAAGGACTAAAGGTAATCAGTCATTGCAATAGTACAACTTTGGAGATCCCTGTTGCTCTTTAGGAAATTTGAACAGTCACAAAATCATTTTAGTCTGTACACAATTTCTTGAAATTTGTAGATATTGAAATGATTTCCCAGCGTCATGGAAGCATGAACACCCATTTCTGTCAAAAGATGTATAAAAAGCTGATTTATCTTGTTGAAATAGTATTCATGAAAGTTCAACCGGAACAATGAGAATTAGCTATAATGTATATGATTAGCATTTCCTATATTGTAATTCTGAATATCTGTCATATTTAAGATCAATCCAGATAAAGATGAATGGTATAACCAAAAGTCTCTTTAGCAGAAAGTATTAGACGATGAAGAGTAGATATTAATGTTAGAATATTAAAGATATTTAGTGGAGTTATAATCATCAAATCATGTAACATAAAATAATTAGTGGGTATCATATTCATATATGTAACTCTTGTCCCACTACTTCTTGTATTTTCACTCCATTAGTTACATGTAACCTTCACATCATTATTCTCATGTAACCTTCATCCCACTACTTGGTATGTTACACTCCACTAATCTAATTCTCATTCCACTAATTGGTGAGTTACATGCCATTACTAGTATGTAACATATGTAACTCTTACTCCACTATTTGGTGGACTTCATGACCACATTAGTGTTATGAATTTGTAACCTCTCCTCCATTATTTTGGTGATTTCATGAGCCCATTATTGTATGGTGGTTTCATGAATTCATTATAGGTTTTAAGAGGTATGTTACAATATTATGGGAGGAAGAAAAAGAGTTATTTGTAGTTATGACTCATGATGGGAAGGGGTCTTTTAGGTCACTATAAATAGGACTCTTGGTCCCTCTCTCCACTCACTTGTTCATTGTGAATTCTACCCATCATTTTGTCACAATATTTGGAGAGTTAGGAGAGGGAAGATCAAGAGACTTGATCTTGAAGTTAGAAGGAAGAAAAGAGAGTTAGAGGAAGGATCAAAGGAGCTAATCCAAGAAGGCTTGTAGGAAGAAAGTCTACTTGTAATTGGAAACATCATGGCTCAAGGTATGTTTTAATATGTTTTCTAATGCATAATGTTTTAGTGATTTACAAATCATAACCAAAGATCTTATTCTATAATGCTAACATGTGGTATCAGAGCTTATGGTTAAGGTTTATGATTTGTAAATCCATAAAGTAAAACATATTCTTGATTTATTTGTCCATCAAGTTTTGGACAAAATAATTGAATTCAAGTATTGAGCCTAATTTGTATATAAATGAGAATGTATTATGTTTGACATTCTTATCCTAAGTAATCTATTATGGAACTTGTGGTTTGTACTTTAAATTTTGCAGCCACTTGTTTAGAATACTTCAAGATTATGTCTTACAATTTTAATACTAAACATGAGGCTTATGTTTAGCTCTATTGTAATTCCTCTTCTCATTTATATTATATTATTCTCATATTTGTGCTTGACATGATTAATTGAATAATGCTGAAATTTTATATGTGCATTGAATCAATTGTTTATCTTGTCTTAAATTGAGCCCGAATATGTTGTTCATGATTGGTTTGGAATCATGATATTTTCAAGAACATTAATAATTTTTTTTTTTATACTTGAAAAAATATATGTCGTTCATCATATTATGACTAAATCAAATAAAGTTGATTTAAAAGTAAGAAGTCACAATTTCTCATATTTGCTTTTGATATGTCATTATGTGTTATTGTGATATTTTTTACCAATATGTGCAAAATTTTGAGATAATTGTCCACTCAAAATATCAAAAGTTGCATCTAATTCTTGAAATGTTAGTAGATGTTCATATAAATGTACATTTGGGCAAATCAAGCTAAATAACTATTATAAACATGAAGAAAATAATTAGTTGTCACCAAAGTGGCCTAATTATGATGACGTTTAGTCAATGATTATTTATGCTTGTTATATATCAAGATTATAGAAATAAAATTTGCCCAAAGGTATTTTTAATTTCTATACTCTTGTATGAGTTATTATATTACCCAAAGGAATATAGTATCTCTATTAAGGTTATATGTATAAGTGAATAATTGTTTCTCACTTATAGAGTGAATCACTAGCATATCGTTATTCTAATCCAAAGGTAGAATACGATGATGCACTAGATTGCTCTTTTCATGTCTCATGACTTTTATTTGAATTTTTCAGCTATTACTCCAGCTTCACTTTCAGGAATTACTGCTAATATTTCGGAGTTAAATGGGTCTAATTTCTCTGATTGGCGTGAGCAAATGCTCATTACCTTGGGATGTTTAGATTTAGACCTATGTCTCCGGATTGACGAGCCTGTACTTCCTACTCCTGAAAGTACACAACCTGAAAAGACTCTTTATGAAAGTTGGGAGCGTTCCAACCGTTTGAGTTTGATGATTATCAAGAGCAAAATTGCAAAACACATCAGGAAGTCAATTCCCGAATCTGATAAAGCGCGTGAATTCTTGGCATCTGTTGAGCAACAATTTCAAGCAGCTGATAAAGTTTTGGCAGGTACTCTTATGGCTATTTTGACTACTAAGAAATATGATGGGGTAAGTGGTGTGCGTGAGCATATCATGGAATTGAATAATTTAGCTGAACAACTTAAATCTATGGATATGTCTATTTCTGAGCTCTTTTTGGTGCAATTCATTCTCAACTCTCTTCCTCCACAATTTGGTCCATTTAAGATTAATTATAATACTCAAAAGGATAAGTGGACCATCAATCAACTGATCTCTATGTGTGTCCAAGAGGAAGAGAGGTTGAAAAGAAAAGGATTGCAAACGGTCCATCTGGTATCACAAGGTCATAATGAAAAAGGACCTAAAAAGACCAAAAAGAAAGGTCTTAAGACACCAAATAAAGAGGCATCCAACCATAATGATTTTGGAGGTAGATGCCATTTTTGCAAAAAGAAGGGACATATGCAAAAGGATTGCGTAAAACGCAAGGCATGGTTTCAAAAGAAAGGTAATTTCCTTTCATTTGTTTGTTATGAAACCAATTTAGTTGATGTTCCTTCTAATACTTGGTGGCTTGATTGTGGTGCAACAATTCATATTTCTAATAATATGCAGGGATACCTTACAACCCGCCAACCAATGATAAGGGAAAGAACAATACTAATGGGGAACAAAACGGGAGCAAAAGTTGAAGCCATAAGAACTTATAGAGTAGTTCTTCATTCTGGCATTTTGTTAGATCTTCCTAATACCTTTTATGTTCCTTCCTTTTCTAGAAATTTGATTTCTTTGTCTCGTCTTGATTTGGATGGTTATAAATTTCATTTTGGAGACCAATTATTTTCTATGACAAAAAATGGTACTTTTATTAGTAGTGGAACTTTAATTGATGGGTTGTATAAAATAAATCTTGATTCAACTTTTTCAGATTCTCTTCTTTCCCTGCATATGAATGTTAATGTTTGCACTAAACGTAGTCGTAATAATGAAACTTCATCATTGTTGTGGCATAAACGCTTAGGTCATATTTCAAAAGAAAGACTTGAGCGGCTTGTAAAAGATGGAGTTTTACCAACTCTTGATTTTACAGATTTTGGTACTTGTATAGATTGCATTAAGGGTAAGCAAACTAAAAGTACCAAGAAAAATGCCACAAGAAGTTCTGGACTACTTGAAGTGATACATACAGATATCTGTGGACCATTTCCTCCTTGTATAAGTGGTGAAAAATACTTTATTACCTTTATTGATGATCTCTCACGTTATGGCTATGTCTATCTAATTAAAGAAAAATCTGATGCTTTGAATATGTTTCAAATTTTCAAAGTAGAGGTTGAAAATCAACTAGATAGAAAAATTAAAGTTGTGAGATCTGATAGAGGTGGTGAGTATTATGGAAAATATGATGAAACTGGTCGTAATTTAGGACCATTTGCTAGATTTCTTCAAGAAAATGAAATTATAGCTCAATATACAATGCCAGGAACGCCTCAGCAAAATGGTGTAGCTGAACGGCGAAATCGAACCTTATTGGATATGATTCGAAGTATGATTAGTGACACTACGCTTCCTGAATTTTTGTGGAGTGAAGCCATTAAGACAGCCATGTATATTTTAAACCGAGTTCCTACTAAAGCTGTAGCTAAAACTCCTTATGAGTTATGGGTTGGTAGGAAACCAAGTTTAAATCATATACATGTCTGGGGTTGTCCTGCTGAAGCAAGGCTCTACAATCCACATGAAAGAAAATTGGATCCAAGAACCGTTAGTTGTTTCTTTATTGGTTATCCAGAGAGATCCAAAGGATATCGTTTTTATTGTCCTAATCATTATAATAGAATAATGGAATCTAATGTTGCTAAATTTCTTGAAAATGAGAATTTTAGTAGGAGTCATGATAAAAGAGAAGTGACTTTGATTCCTGAATCGGAAGAAATTTCTTCTACATCGCTTCCTATAAATGATCATGATACTACTACTCTCATAGATACACATAATAGTAATCATCCGAATATCTTGCGAAGGTCAAAAAGAATAAAGACCAATGCAATTTCAGATGATTATTTAGTGTATTTACAAGAACAAAGCGATACTGGCATTGATAATGATCCATTAACGTTTTTACAAGCCATAAATAGTAGTGATTCCGACAAATGGTTAGATGCTATGAATGATGAAATAGCATCCATGAAGTCTAACCAAGTTTGGGAATTGGTTGAATTACCTCAGGGTTTCATACCTATTCAATGTAAATGGGTATTTAAGACCAAACGAGACTCTAAAGGTAATATTGACCGTTATAAAGCCCGATTGGTAGCTAAAGAATTCACTCAAAGGGAAGGTATTGATTATAATGAGACTTTCTCTCCTGTATCTAAGAAAGACTCCTTCCGAATTATTATGGCTTTAGTAGCTCATTATGATTTAGAGTTACATCAAATAGATGTAAAAACGGCTTTCTTGAATGGAAATTTAGATGAAAAAATTTATATGAAACAACCTGAAGGTTTTGAGGAGGAAGGAAAAGGACAACTAGTATGCAAGCTTAAAAGATCTATTTATGGACTTAAACAAGCCTCCCGTCAATGGTATCTTAAGTTTCATGATACCATAACAACCTCTGGATTTCAAGAAAATAAACTTGATGATTGTATATATCTAAAGGTCAGTGGGAGTAAGTTCATATTTTTGATCTTGTATGTTGATGATATATTGCTTGCTACTAATAATTTAAGTTTATTGCATGAAACTAAAGAATTTCTTTCAAAGAACTTTGAAATGAAAGATATGAATGATGCATCTTTCGTACTTGGTATTGAGATCCATAGAGATGGATTTAAGAAAATTCTTGGTCTATCTCAAAGGACTTATATAAATAAGGTTTTTGAAAGATTTCAAATGCAAAATTGTTCAGCAACTCCATGTCCCATTGTTAAAGGAGATAAATTTAGTCAAAGTCAATGTCCTCAAAATGATATTGAGAGACATAAAATGAAAAATGTGCCGTATGCCTCAGCTGTAGGAAGCTTAATGTATGCTCAAACTTGCACGCGACCTGATATCAGTTTTGCAATTGGAATGCTTGGAAGATTTCAAAGTAATCCAGGATTTGATCACTGGAAGGCTGCTAAAAAGGTGATGCGATATCTTCAAGGTACTAAAGATTTAATGCTCACCTATAAGCACAGTGATCATCTTGAAATTGTTGGATACTCGGATTCAGATTTTATGGGTTGTGTTGATAGTATGAAATCTACTTCTGATTATGTTTTCACGCTTGCTGGTGGAGCTGTATCATGGAAAAGTGTTAAACAATCTATCACTGCCTCTTCCACAATGGAAGCAGAATTTATAGCATGTCATGAGGCTACTTCTCAAGCTATTTGGTTGCGGAATTTTATTGAAGGGCTTAAAGTCGTAGATTCTATCTCTAAACCCATAACACTATATTGTGACAATTCCGCTGCTGTCTTCTTCTCAAAGAACAACAAGTGCTCTAGCAAATCTAAGCACATTGAATTGAAATATCATGTTGTTCAAGAGAGAATTCAAGAACAAAAAGTGTCCATGAAGCGTATAAAGACCGACATGATGCTTGCAGACCCATTAACAAAAGCGTTGGCGCCAAAGAAATTTTTGGAACATGTTTGTTCCATGGATCTTATTAATTTTGAATAAAGTGTTTGCTTATTATTTTGGACACATAATTGAAAAAATATTATTTCCTGTTTCTTGTGCACGTTATTGTATTATGAGAATTTATACGGGATTTAATATTTTGAACCATTGGTGGATTTTATTGTTTTTGATTAGTCCATTTCTTCCTCATTCTGTTTATCTACATTCAGTGATTAGAATTGTGATACATGGAAGGAAATATATAATAATACAATATATGACCGCCATGATCCATTCTAATAACTACGTAGGATAAACACAATTAAATTTTGTGGCCACTTTATTGATTATACACTATAATGTGGTTATTTGTCCAAATAGGAGAATGTTAGAATGTTA
This sequence comes from Mitragyna speciosa, assembly GCA_024721245.1. Classification (NCBI taxonomy): domain Eukaryota; kingdom Viridiplantae; phylum Streptophyta; class Magnoliopsida; order Gentianales; family Rubiaceae; genus Mitragyna; species Mitragyna speciosa. Next base: position 21,404,816 of record CM045565.1, on the reverse strand, counting down.
AAGATATTTAGTGGAGTTATAATCATCAAATCATGTAACATAAAATAATTAGTGGGTATCATATTCATATATGTAACTCTTGTCCCACTACTTCTTGTATTTTCACTCCATTAGTTACATGTAACCTTCACATCATTATTCTCATGTAACCTTCATCCCACTACTTGGTATGTTACACTCCACTAATCTAATTCTCATTCCACTAATTGGTGAGTTACATGCCATTACTAGTATGTAACATATGTAACTCTTACTCCACTATTTGGTGGACTTCATGACCACATTAGTGTTATGAATTTGTAACCTCTCCTCCATTATTTTGGTGATTTCATGAGCCCATTATTGTATGGTGGTTTCATGAATTCATTATAGGTTTTAAGAGGTATGTTACAATATTATGGGAGGAAGAAGAAGAGTTATTTGTAGTTATGACTCATGATGGGAAGGGGTCTTTTAGCTCACTATAAATAGGACTCTTGGTCCCTCTCTCCACTCACTTGTTCATTGTGAATTCTACCCATCATTTTGTCACAATATTTGGAGAGTTAGGAGAGGGAAGATCAAGAGACTTGATCTTGAAGTTAGAAGGAAGAAAAGAGAGTTAGAGGAAGGATCAAAGGAGCTAATCCAAGAAGGCTTGTAGGAAGAAAGTCTACTTGTAATTGGAAACATCATGGCTCAAGATATGTTTTAATATGTTTTCTAATGCATAATGTTTTAGTGATTTACAAATCATAACCAAAGATCTTATTCTATAATGCTAACAATTAATAGCCAAAAGTGTAGCAAATAGAGTTTAGAACCCCTATATCATTAATGCATAGATGACGAGTAGCACACATTCAGTATCTTTAGTAAGAGAAATTTTACACAATGTAAGCATAGGGTTTGATTACTATCGTATTTTGACAGGCTAACTTTTGTGCAACCCTGAGAAATCAAGAGTTTAATCAGGAAATAGAGTTTAAAACCCCCATTCATCATTCTAGCCCATCCAAACCGAAAGTATTAGAGACAACAACAGCACGATCTATTTTCATGTTTTCATATTGTCCATAGAAACATCAGGATAAGTGGAGAACGAATAGTTTAAGCAGGTACCCAACAAGAGCAAGCTGTAATAATCTTGCCTTTCCATCCCTGAAGCATCCAATTAGCATCTTCAGCAAACATGAAATCTTTGTGGTAGCCTTCTTTAACTTTCCTTCTTAGTTCCTTCATAAGATCTTGATTTAAGGGAAGAGGCTTGAAACCTGCCCTTTTATAACGGATTTGCCACTGCTTATATGTCTCCGGCCTTTCAACCCTGGCTGAGCCTTCGCATGCAATAATATTCATCACTTCAGCTCCCAATACTTCGTGTTCAAATTTCAACCTTTGTGTATCTTTTGGTGGTAGATTCTTGTCAAGCAAATCAAAAATTGCAGAGAAGAAGAAAAAGGCATCACGGAAGCGATTGAGAAAGAAGGGAGCAGCAAGTCTTCCGCTGCGAGCATCATTCACGACAATATCAGGATTCATCTGCCTGATTAAGCTTAAAATTGCATCCCTTGGACAGTTATCCTCCACTATCTCATCGATTATATATTTAAAACGAGGATGACAGTACACGGCAAGCACCTCATTTCTTGTAAGCTTTAGCTCCTCAATTCTAATTCTCTCCCAATTCTTTGTTGTTATTGCTTGGTACTCAAATGGTACATTAAACCTTTCACAGTATCTTGCCAAGCGGCATCCTGTCCGATCTATTCTTTCTGCTGGCCGAAATCCAGGTTGGGGAAGGTCTATTCCTGTAATGCGTAGCTTGGGAGGCCCACCAGCTCTTTCAGAGAGCTGTTGGATGAGACTAGGCCACAGGAAGCCATAGTCAATGCCAAAATCAACAATGTGAAGTGTTGTAGCTTTTGATGCTGCTTCAAGAATCATTCCATTTGCAAAGAAAGAAGCAATCTGTCTGAATGGAGCACAGAGGTAAACCCTGAACCCTTTCAACTCCTCAGCAACAGAGATCTGCTTGGAAGTTAGGGAAACATAAAGGTCAGTTCCAGTGCCTGCCAAGCGTGCCTCAAGAGCATTGGCAAATACAATAGCCAACCTCTGCTGTGGGTTGCCGGTACAAGAAGCATGCTGTCTAATCAGCTTCAGCTGTTCATTTGCAGTCCTACGATCATCAGCAAAAACAGATTGCGCACAGCTAATTAAAATTGCACTCAGATCAAGAGCTTCGCTGTCAATACTCTGCCTTTCTTCTGTGCTCTTATCAACATCAGATCCTCGAAGCAATTCATTCTCGTGCAAGGTCTTGGATAATCGAGTTGGCTGTTCGACATCAACATCACAACATGATGTTTGCTCTTTAGCATCACCGTGGAGCAGAATTCTATCAAATGCCTCCGACAATTCAACCTCTTCCAAGTAAACTGCAGACTGTTTGTTGGTGCTTCCTAGATTTTCATTACAATCACCCTGATGTTGATGCTTCTTTCCTTTCATACCCGTATGCTCGTTCTCATCCTTCTTTCCCTTGGCCCCAAACTCCACGTTGTCCAGCTTCAAGGGTAATGTAGATTTATCTATATCAATAGTCAATTGACTCCCAGTTGGAAGGAATTTATTACCTTCCTCTAACCCTTTATTGAACTGCAAGATGGTCTCTCTATCACTGAAGAAACTGGAAATGAGATTTTTATTTGTGATAGAGCCTACTTGTCTATCACCATTATGACCGCAACTAGTGAGAGGATGAAGGGAATGGAGTGAATTGGTCCGGAAGGATGAATTGAAATAGTTATTCAAAGGTTGATGTTCCATCCCAGACAACTTATTGGCATCAAGAATTAATTGGGACTCGAAAGTACTATCAGTAGCACTGCTATTTGTACCAGGCTGACTGGAACTCTCAATGAAGCCATCTGGGCTTTGTGCAATTTTATCAACAGCAGATGAATGTTCACAAGGTGTAGGAGGATAGTTCTTGCCGAGAATTTCATACAAAGATTTCTCGGCTGCCTGGAGAGCCAGCGGATCATGGCACAGGCTTGGCTGTTCTTCAGCAAACTCCTCCATGAGCATTTGGTTAATATACTTGAGCACAGGGTAGGATTCATGATCATCCGGAAATTCAATCTCTGAGTTCACGTTATACAATGGAGCAAAACCACTAGGATCCGAAGGTAGATCAATATATGGGAAAACAATCCCATCATCATGTCCAAAATCGTTAACAGAATCCCACAATCCCTCTAACTGGAATTGGTGATCCATAACCATCTTAAAACCTCTATCAAAGCAAAAGAATCAACCTCAAAAAGCAAGACCTGACCTCAACATTCCTTTTCCTTATACCATAAATACGGGGACAAATCAAGATGCTCTACCTCATAATCCCAAAGCAACAACCTGAATTACTGGTTTTATCTCCCATCAAGATATTCCTGGATTCAAATATGTGAAAAGATCAACTTCTTCAAAAACTAAAACCACCACAAATTCAGGGAAGAAACAAGATGCTCTATCTCAAATTAACTACCTAAGTTACTGGTTTAATCTTCCATCAAGAAATTCTTGGTTTCAAACATGCAGAAAGATGAAATTCTTTAAAATATTAAGCAGCCGGGGGGGGGGGGGGGGGGGGGGGGGGCCGCGCGCGGCGGAACTGTGTTTCGCTTTTGTTTTAATCCCTCTTAGTCTTAATAACAAACGTTAAAGTAAGAGTCATAAAAATGGAAAATGAAATTGACGTAAAGAATACTACCGAATGGATGAAATGAAATAACAAAACAATATTTTGAAACCCAGAAGCACAAATTGACAATTTAGCAGGAGAAGCAATTCAAGGAAAATGCTTACACATATGTTTTCATCTTCGTTAAGTTTTTGACTCCCGTTCTTGGGTAATAATTATCTTGCTTGCTGAAGCTCTGCAAATAATTCTCTACTCAAGAGGTAGAAATCTGGGCACTTACATTTAATGGCCTAACATTCTTGACCAGTGATAATTGTCAAATCTTTAATGCGCGGTTGCGCCGAAGATTCTAATTTCTCCTTCTCTACTATTTTTCTGACTAGGATTTTAGGCCATTATTCTATGTGAAGTCGTTCCTTAATCCATCTTTCAGTCAATTCAACAAACGGATGCGCCATGGACTCTCATCCGAGGCCTCAATCAATAGTCGTTATTATCTCACGCAGTGTGCAAAATCCATAACATAAATATACGTATATGCACCGGCATAACCAATTTGCATAATAAACTAGAATGTATAATCAATCAACCTTTTATTTTCAAAAATCAATAGAGGTGTCACGTCTAGACGGTATAGGATCAAACTAAAAGTAATGTAATTTTTGCAAGTGTATAAAATTATATACCCTGTTTAGATGCTCAATTTGGAGAGTATTTTTTTTTAAATATTAGTGTAATATTTTTAAAACTTTTTTTAAAAAATATATTTGACATAAAAATGTATTTAAGAAATAAGTGTAGGATTTTTTTTTTAAATAGTGTTTAAACCAAAAACTCCACCCAAACGGATTCAGAGTTATTACACATATGTTGATATTTTATGTCAAGTAGTTTCAATAAAATGTTATTGTAAATTTAAATTATCAAAGTAAAGATTAAAGTTTTTGCTATGGTTACTTTTATTAGTTGCATGACTAAAAACTAAAATTTTAACCTAAGCAACAAACAAGTTCTTTATTAGAAAGAGCAGAGAGGCAGAGACCAATTGAAGCAAGCCACCAATCGTATTGACGTTATTGTACAAAGAAAGTTACTTCGCCCAGAACACTGAGTCAAAGGTAAAAGAAGTGAAAATAAGACCATGCTAGTGCAATAACGTCAATAATTAAGTCCATAATCATAGTAGTTCATCAACAAAACCAGCATACGCTGGATACTCCCACACAACAAAACTAGCACAAACTAATGCTACTCAGAATTTACAGAGCAGAACCATCAATCCCTACGCAGACGGTTACCAATACACCACCATGAGAGTTTCTGAGGAAAAGCCCCCAGACCTTTCAAAGTTCACGAACAGTTCAGGGGCGCTGCGGATTCTGCGTCCTGACAAGGATGAAGTATAGAATCCTATGCAGGCGACCAGCAGGAGCTAGCGCAAATAATCCGACCTTTCCATCCTTGCAACATCCAACTACCGTCTTCATCAAAAACAAAATCTTTGTGGTAACCCGCCTTTACTTTATTCCTTAACTTTTTAATAATCTCCTGGTTCAAAGGAAGGGGCTTAAATCCAGCCCTGGTATGGCGGACCTGCCATTGCTTGTAAGTTTCAGGCCTCATGACTCTCTCAGGGCCTTCACAAGCAATAACATTTATAGCCTCACGTCCATAAAACTCTTGCTCAAAATTCAACCTTTGAGGATCTTCACGCGGTAAGGTAGCATCAAATATATCAAATAACGACGAGTAGTGGAAGAGAGCCTCCCTAAATCGAGTTATAAAGAAAGGAACACTATAGGACCCGTTAGTCACAGCATTCACGAAAATATCTGGTTTCATCATCCTGATTAACTTTAAAACAGCATCCCTTGGACTGTCCACCACGACTGTCTCATCAAGAAGGTTATTAAACTGAAATAGAGAGTTAACAGCAAGCACCTCACCTTCAACAATATTCAGATCCTCAATTTTATTGACTCCCAATTCTGTGCCGCTATGGCTTGATATTCAAATGGCACATTAAATCTCTCACAGTATCTTGCCAAGCGCCGTCCTGTCTCTTCCACTCTTTCTGATGGCCTAAAACCTGGTTGAGGGCGCTCAATTCCAGTAATGCGGAGTTTGGGAGGACCACCGGGCCTGCTGGAAAGGTGATGAATTAAGATTGGCCACTGGAAACCATAAAGGATACCAAAATCTACAATGTGCAGCGTTGTGGCATTTGATGCTTTCTCCAGGATCATCTTATTGGCAAAGAAGATTGATATTTTCTTGAATGGGCATGCCGAAAGATAAAGCTGGTAAGCTTTCAACTTCTCAGCAGCTGAGATCCTCTTGGACGCTAAGACAGCATAAATCTCAGTTCCAGTGCCTGCCATGCGTGCCTCAAGACCATTTGCAAATACACTGGCCAACCTCTGGTATGCATCACCTAAGGGAGATGAGTGCTGCCTAATCTGCTTTAATTGTTCATGTGCAGTCCTTCGATCATCAGCTGCAACTGACTGTGCACAGCTAATTAAGAGCGTCCTCAAATCCACAGCTTCACTTTTACTCCCTTGATTCCTAGCACGAGTTTTCCCACCACCAGATTCATTTGCAAGTTCATTATGTTGCCCAGCCTTGTTCGCTTCATCAGGAACATCAGCATTACACCACGATGCCTCCCCTTTTGCATTAGTACAAAGCAGAACTCTATCGAACATTTCAGATAATTCAACCTCTTCGTTATAAACTGCCGACTGCTTGCTGCTTCTCTGCCCTTCTAAATCACTCTCCTGACGATGTAGATGCTTCCGTCCCCTCGAGCCATCAGGAGAATGATCACCCTCATCCTTCTCTACCTTAATCTTAGACTCCACAGAAGTCTCATCTGACTTGGGAGGCAATGAGTACTTATCTAAGTCAATAATCAACTGATTACCAGTTGGTAGAAATTTACGAGCTTCCTCCATCCCCTTTTTGAACTGCAAGATGGACTCACTATCACTAAATATATTTGGAATCATATTGTTATATGCAAAAGTGTCCATCTGCACATTATTACTCCTATCAAAGCTGATCCCACGATTAAATGACAATTGCAAATTGCTCTGATATGATGACGGCACGGAGTAATCCAAAGAATTACTCTGTCCCGCCGAAGACTTATATTCCCCAGTATCCGCAGAACTACTAGTAGTATTGCCGCTGTTTGTACTAAAATCACTGAAACTACCGAACATGCTGTCTGGGCTCTCTGCACTTTGGTCAAGCCGATAGGGTGATGGAGGATACTTCTGGCCTAGTGCATCATAAAGGGATTTCTCAGCAGCCCGTAAAGCCAGAGGATCAGGAAACATGCTAGGTTGCTCCTCCATGTTCTCTTCCAAGAGTATCTGGTTAAGATACCTGAGCACCGGATCTGAGTCACTATCATCTGGAGATCCCACCTCAGAGCTCCCACTTGAGGCAGCGGGAAAGTTACCAGGGCCAGGACCAGGACCAGGTGAAAAGGAAGAAGTATCCAGAAAATTGAGATCTAAAGGGTAGTCATTGAACTTTAAGCCATTCAAAAGATTAGGAGATTCCTCAAAGCTTGGTACAACAACCTCATCGTCAAATTTGAAACCGTTACCAGAGTTAGGCAATTGGTTGAATCCCGGATCCATGGCCATATACGACTCAAAACCCTGCATCAAACAGAGACCCAAAAAAGTTCTATGAGCAAACGAGCTAGACCCTCTTTCTTTATACTTGAGATAGCAAGGCAGGCCAACTCATTACCAACAGAATTAAAAACAAAACTCCAACTAAATGATTGCCTGAAATTAAACAAACAGATTAGACTTTTTAAATCCCATGCCGCATCAGCCATCTTATTAAGTATTTGAAAATAAATTTAGAATTTGTATGCTTCAGAATAGTTGATTACTGAAAACAAAAAAAATAACAAACAGAAATCATTTCATATATCTAGAATTCTAAAATAAAGAACAAAGCATATCAACTACGAATTAAATTACTAACCAAGGAAATCAAATATTTATCAAGCAACTCGGAGCCATGAAATAATGAAAAATTCAAAACGTCCTGCCATACATGTGCACAAATAAAAAAAAGGAAAAAAAAAAAAGAAACTAATCCTCAAACATCAGTTCCTAAACCCTAAAACACCATGGAGAGAAATGAACAACAGAACCCATTAGAAATCACATATTAACAAACAAAACTAAGATAAACCCACAAATTTTCACCAACCAAATCGACAAAATAAAAGAAAGCTCTAAAAACAAAAAACCAAATTCAAACCAGAAATCAGAACATGATTTTCCAAGTACCAGACAAGCTAAAAACAAAAACTAACTGAACCCAAAACGAGAATTAACTGTTTCTTTATCTTCCCCTCTCTAATTTTTTGTTGGAAGGGTGACTTTTTTTTTTTTTTTTTTTGGTGTGAAGGAGTTGCTGTTGCGTACCAGGAGGTTTCGGGAAGAAGTGAAAGAGAAAGGAGAGAACCGTAAATCAAGCCAGTGAAGACTCAGCTAAATTATCTTCTTCAGAAGAAAACCACTTAGCCAAAAGGGAATAGAAGTGAAGGGAAAAAACCAAAAAAAAAGTGAGGAGACCAAAAATTGAAAGTGGAGACGGCCTTTAACTTTCCCTGTATATAAAGGGGGATAAAAACTGAAAAAAAGAGGAAGGTTCTGTGAAACGTAAGAGCGGCCAGTGAGTGGAAATGGAAGCGGTAAACCGGTGGTGGTCTCTCTCTCTCTCTCTCTCTCTCTCTCTCTCTCTCTCTCTCTCTCTCTCTCTCTTTTTATTTAAAACTCCTTTTAAAAGGTTCTAAAGGGACTCTTATCTAAATAGTAGAAAAAGAAAAAAATTTGTTGAAAGAGTTAAGTCTTACTCTTGACGATTACTAAAATGATGATTTAACACTCGACCAATTGGATGAATATTCTGTGAATTCATAATCAATAAGAAAGAAAATGTTCACCTAACCAATATTTAAATTCTTGATCAGTTGAAATTGAAATCGTAAAAAAATATACCAAAAAAAAATAGTTTTCGTGAATTGAATTAACAATTTCACATTTACATGATTTATGAGTGTCTAAGCTCATAAACCAGCCAGGTGAGTATTAAAAACTGGTGATATTAGTAACTGAGTTTTCGTTGTTTGGCAAGACATAGGGGGGCGCGGGGCCGGAGGGTGCCACCGGCTACTGCCAATAACAGCATCCATTCACTGTATTTGTATCGTTTCATAACTATTGGGATTGGGCATTAGTGGTTATCTTCCACTCTTGACTAATATTCAAATGCTAATTATTTTAGCACCTGGTGTACCTGTCACAGCTTGACTTTTCACCTTTTTTTGAATTGGTCTTACTCCACAGCTCTCTCTTTTCTCTGTGTTTAATTTAAATTACTATTAATATTCGTAATGGGCAACTACCGTAATAACTCCAACAAAGCTGTGAGTTTACTCATGTGTATTTAATTTATTCATTTTGAGCTATAATTATTTGACAAATTTTCGTATTAAATTTAATTATGCATACATTTAAACTCGTAAGCCCACTAATGTGTAGTTAAACTATATGTTTTTTTATTATTAAAAATTATTTGTAATTGCAAGTGAAAGTACGTACATGTGTGAGTTAGGCAATATTTTAAATTACACTAACGACAAATTTAGTGAGGGAATAAATATCCAACATTAGTTCAAGGAATTATGAGATATGATTTTAATTCAAGATTTGTGACTCCCATTAAATAAAGTAAAAAAAAAAAAAAAAGGGCTAGGAATATTCCTTGCACATTAATTCTTAATGCAAATCTTGAAGTATATTAATAATTTCCTTCTTCTATCACGTAAATCCCGCCGGTACATTCATTAATCATAGTATACTGCTGCTAAATTGACAAATGATGATTTAATAATTTTCTTTCTAAAATTTCAGTTGCTATCTACAGTCTCTGACGTGAATCAAATTTATTTAATTTGCCCATGATTATCAGTTATAGCTAATCAAACAAGTTCCTTATCTTTAAGCACCTTCCCGCGTGTAATATTATATATTCAGTCCTGCACCTCTGATGCATTCTCAAGAGGTTGTGTGTAAATTGAAGGTTTTTTTTTTTTTTGTTTTTTAAAAATTAGTGATAAATAAATCTAAAACTTTTGATGAGATTTAGAGCTTGTTTTCAATGGTTTTTTTTTTCTACTTGATTTTAGTTTCTAATTTTTAAAAAATTTATTTTGTGATATTTTTAATTAATTTTTATTATGTTTTTATATTTTGAAAGTAAAATCAGAAACCACTAATTTTAACTTTTTTAAAATCAATTTTTATAAAAATAAAAAACTATTGAGAACAAGTACTTAACATCTCATAAGTGCAAAATGCATTAAACGAACACTTAGACCAATATTTATTCATACTTTATTAGTAAATCCTATTCAATGTTGCAATACTCTTTATATGTATATATTGAATATCTTTCAAATTAATATTTTTTAATTTTCTTTTTTATATTTTTGTATCTCGCATATATCACATTACAAATAGTATTACATATTAATTTTTTTTTTCAAATATATTTGTCAAGAACACGATCTAAACGATATCATCAAGTTCACTATTTTACATTGCACGTGATTCTTTTTAGTGCGCTGGAATTGATGAGAGCTACGACAATTGACATGACCATTCACAAGTACTGTTGAACGATGCAGGCTGATTAGTATGATGAACCAGATTTACAATTCAATGGGCATAAATACAGCTGATTAGCGCATCATGATGCATATCTGTTTGAATAAAATAGCTTTAAAACTTGACAACGACATAATGATTATGATTAATCCAAGTTTGGTCCCCTCCACTTCCTGCTTCACCACTCTAGGAAGGACCACTGGCTTTTTTTATTTCTTTCGTTTGTTAGACCTACAGTTTCTTCTTCATTTTATTTCCTATAGTGGCTCAAACTGTGAGATAATTTGGTCCTCCAATTTGGAATGACCAACAAAATTTTGCAAATCAATATTAGCAAAAAGTTGCCTATATTGCAAATGAACATCAAACTATTTATTTCAAAGGAGAAAAAAACAGTTGAGTTCATTGTATTTTCAATGCGTGTCTTGACTTTTTGTTTTTTAAATTTCTAATACAATTGCCGCACGAGGAAAAATGAGCAAAATAGTAATGCACTCAAAGAAGATGATGTCATAAGTTATTTATGTTCAAGTCCATATGCAATCTGCTTCAATTTTCTTCCCAATAGTGACTAATCAGTTTTTTAGGTTGTCTTTGATTGCTTCAAATGAGAAGTTAAGGAAGGAAACGTACTTATCAGGCTTTGTGGAATCCAATTTTTTCAAATGGTCAAAAATTCGAAGATCCAAATGCTAATAATAGAGGCGGCCAAGTAGTCAAATCACTCTTCCTTTTTTTTTTTTTTTTTTTTATCAAACCTACATTATTATATAGAAATTGGTATTGGTGGGATTCAAATTCTTAAAATCTAAGATAGAATAATAAAACTCTAATCGCTCAACCCTTTATTCGTTCCCAAATTACATTTTCTCAAATAATTTCAAATCTAAAGACGGTTCTCATTATTTAATGATATACTTAAAAATTGTAATTATTTATTCCGATTTCCAATACATACAATAATTTGGCTAATTAATTTCGTCACCTTGTTTTAGGGTCCATTCTGGTCTGTTTGGCAAAATAAATGCTCTAAATATCGCCTGGATGCTTAATTGTGTAGTTAATCGGGTCATTGTTGCTCGTTAATCTCACAATAATTTATTTTTTTTTCATTTCTAAGAACAAAAAAAGAGTGAGAGATTTCTGAGGCGCATTTAGCGGAATCGGATCGTATAGAAAGTTTACTTAAGTTGGTTTAGTCAACAAAATATTTGTCAATTTGAGCAAGTATGGAATTTGTTGTTTAATATTGTGTTGATAGTTTTTATCTTAACTACATGTGCTGTGAATCATATCTCTTACTTTTTCTTAAAATTATAAGCATAGCAAAATAAAAAGGAAAAAACAAAAACTGTCTCCTTCTAGCAAAGTACTAGGTTATGTCTGCGTGATATTGCAAAGGTGACTAGTTTATTTAATCCAGAATAAGTACAACTCCCATATACAATGGGGCAAGATAACTACTGGATCAAATGTATTAGGTCTCAAAAGTCAAAATATAACGTGTTAAAACAAACGCTTTTTTGTTAAGCTACGAATAAGATGCAACAATCGTGAGTTTAACTTGACACAGATCAGCCCCTTCGGGTTTTTTTTTTCTTCTCAAGTTTGAATTCCGTAACTTCAACAGTTCTACAGAAGTTGAGTGTGAATTTCTACTTGGAAAACTAGACAACAAGTTTCAGAAATCACAACACAAACGAGTTTTTTTAAAAAGAAAACTCCAAGAAAAATTAAGCAATTTATAAAAAGTTATTTAAAAGCTCACTTCCACTCTCTTTTGTTAACATTTCCTCTATAAATTATTTTTTTTAAGACTCGTTCTTCAATTATTTTTTTATCATACAAATACAACTATCCGGAAAATCCCTCCAAAAAACTTTTTCCCTAAAATACTTTAATAAAATAAAAAATAAAAATAAAAATAAAAGAGAAGAACCAGTGGACACTTTTTGTGGGTCGAGAAACATGGACCTGGGAGCCCACGGTTTTGTTGAGACCTGGGACGGGAGAAAAAGCTTGCTGCCCAAGTCTCTGGAATACAATGACGTACCATTACAATAGTAAAAAAAGAACTGTTATCCATCCGGTCCTGGGTCAAACGTAGTAAGTCACTAAAACGTTGCCCGGAAACAACAATTTAAAACAGTATTTAGTATTTATAAATCCTAGACGTTAGAATGTGTAATTGATAATTTATTTTAACATGAAAGATGATTGCACGAGAATTATAACATTTGAAACCGGCACATGGAATCTCATGCAGTAAAATTATGTCTGAAACTACGTAATCAGAAATTAAAAAATATTATTTGTTTTGTTAGGTGCTGTATTTAATCTAAATGAATATAATTTAATTGTGTGTGTGTGTGCGTGTATATATATATATATATATATATATATATATGATCAAACCTATACTATGACATTAGGAGAGAATAATGTTAGTGGGATTCGAATCTCCGACTTTAAAGGTGGAGTCATAAAACTTTAACTACTCACTTCGCTATTCATTCCCGCTAACATGATATTAATAGTTTTGGAATTATTTGATATTTTACAGTTAAATTCGATGGCTCAGGACGCCTAATTAGGAATAATACTAGCCATTGGGCCGACAAAAGATGCAGTCCTTCCTCACTAAAAGGGCTGAATGATTGTTGAGCCGGTTCGGTGGGTGTTCGTCCAATCTCTCTCCCTCTCTCTCTCTTCCTTTTTTTTGAATAAAAACGGAATTCATTAATCTTTTTCGGCCAGAGCTATTCTGGCAGCTTCATAAGCTGCTTTGTTGTTTATTCGACTGACAAAATTACATTTTAGGGAGGGAAATTTTTTTGCCAAAGCTCGAATACGATTAACAAGGTGTCCTGTCATCGAAAGATCAGGACAATGTTATTATGCCTTTTAAAGCTGGTCCCATCTGTCCAATTTGTAGCACAATGTATCTTCACCTCCTACAAAAAAGCTCAGATTTCAAATTAATCCTCTTATTAGATAAAAAAAAGGAGCAAAACACAAAGGTATACCAAGCCAATAACCATAACAAAGCCAACGACAAAAAAACGTTGAAGCAAATAAAAAGGGTTTTAAATATAAACAAGAACTCCATGATTCTGTAAACAATAATTATAACTATTAAATTTACATTGGAATGCACTACAACCAATGAACAACAATTCCCAACCCCAAAATACAAAAATCCTTGTAAAACTAACTGAACATTAACAAAATGCCAATGACTTGGCACGAAAAGTTTTTGTTAGCAAGCTCTTATTGTGTCAACCATGTACAGAAGTGCAAACTTCCCCACGTAGGAAATGAATAATCCCCAAGAGGTGGAAATGTTTACATAACCTAATTTACTCCCACAAGTCGTACTTTTTACATACTGTAGTACTGACAAAAAAATAATTAGAAAACACCTCTCTAAGGCCTCCTCCTACTTTTTGCTATTTCTGCTCCCATCCATACTTTTAACACAGCATGCGGCAAGTCTCAGATTGCTGTTTGAACTGTGGCTTGACCTGCTGCCGTGACCAGTAGGCATGGGCGGTGAGGACTCTGTCCAAGAGCTCCTGGGGCACAGGCTCGCCTCTCCTCTGTTGAGGAGATATTCTTGCCGTGTGCACCAGTGTCTTCCACTTATCCTGCGAGAGATTTGAGGTACAAAACTGATATAGGAACAAATATGTAAACTTCGAATTTTGGACAATTAAACTACAAAGCAGCAGGTATGCCTCTGAAAATAGATGCAGAAGAAAACGACATCTTACTTTCAAATCCACATAAGTTCTATGTTTGGCATTATCAAAAGCTCGCAGCTTAACATCACGCCATCTGCAGCATAAGCAACCATGTTAAGGAGATGATCAGAGAAGAAAGGAAAGATAAAACAATTAAACACCAATGCTCAAGTATGCAAGCAAATGAGGCGCTAACTCATGAAGCAAGGGAAGCCCATTTCAGCATTATTAACTCAAAGGCTTACCAAACAAATGGCTAAGGTTCAAAATAAACCCACCTTCCCGTTCCAAGCTTCTCAACAGCTTGTACTAGGGCTTCGACTTCAGAAACAGAGAATGGTCTACGAATTCGCCGCTGTGCAGACTCTGACCGTTTGGACTTCCGCATTGGAACCACACTGAGGGCCTCCACCTTCATTGCTGGAACAGCAACCAATGCCATAGAATCCACAGTGCTTTTCTCTAATGACATGTCAGGTGGGGAGGGAGCTGAATCATGATCACTTTCGATGAAGTTGCTGATATTTGCTCCTGGAGGATCTGGCAACGCATCAGAAGTCCCCCGAAACACCGTAGTGTTTGTCATACTTGGAGCACGTGGGTAACTGAAAGTAAAGCATATTATCTCGTCAAATGCAAGAGAAGGGGATCAATGGATATACCAAAGGCATCAAACTCCAATTAAGAACGGGAACAAAATATTGTCCAGTGCAAATCAAAGATAAACATGCACATAATATTTGCTGGGCCAGAAGATGGAAGAGAAAGAGAAAAGGGGGGGGGGGGGGGGGGGGGGGGAGATAATAGACCAACATGTGGGGTTGCATTTGAATACCAAGTTTCAGATAGGAATTGTCAATGTCTTTAAAGCTGAAAAAGATGCAATTCATTTTGGCATTAAAAAAGGGAGGAAACAAAAGGATAACCATAGCAACTCTACGTAGTATTGACTGCCAGACAAAGATATTTGAATATCTGGAGTACCTTGACAGTGGTTGTGGACCATCACAAGGAAGTAGAAATGGGCAAACTTCGGGAGATAGAGGTGGGGGAGCTTGAGAAAGATTTGGCTCCAGTGTAAAACCCAGAGTATCTAGCTCATTATCATGAGATATTCCAGTCTGCAACAAAGTTTTATTATCATCTCTAATCTTCTTTCCCTGAAGAAGTACACCAACATGCAATCCACCACTAAGAATTGCAGTAACTGCCTCCATAACTGTCTTCTGCAGATCATTAAAGCACAATTGATGGAAACTTGTGAAGAAAATGAAGATTTTGGGGAAAAGGGGTAAGGTTCAAATACAAATTAAAATAAAGAAGGATAAAGAGAGACACAATCTAAGTCCAGTGGGTGGCCACATTTAGAAGAAGAAGAAGAAGCCTACAAGACATTGGCACACAGATGAAATTGATAAATAGATATGTTAAAATGCATTCTGAAATTAACTTGGAATTTTTCAGTGGAAGATGACACTTTTAGCCATTCTATAATTCTAAGATACAATTCATACTATTGACTTAAGATTATATTTCAGCCCAATTGTTTCCACAATCAAACTTTAAACAGGAAACTTTTTTGCCCAACTCGTGCATGCAGCTTAATAAACAAAGCAAATACGGACCTAACTGCATAAAATTATGAGTGACATCCTTAAACTACTTCACCACTATGAAACAAGATAATAAATTATATGAATATATGCGAGATTTTTACTGCTAGACCATCCAGGATAGATGTTCATATACCTTCAGAGAACCAACAGTTGCAGTATCTGGGATCTCAATAAAAAATTCTGGAACCCTGAAAGACTTGATCTTTAGCTTAACTGAACCAAATAAAAAAACATATCCATGTAAGAAACTCTTTAAAGGTCGGGTACTGGTCATGCAAAACACTACTTCTGAGTCACTCCGCTAGATGATCTCATACCGTGTGAATCTTTAGACTGGAAGGATGCATGTTCACTGGCTTCTGAAGTTGATGCCCCTATTACTGCATGCAGTGTCACAATCAATAATTTGGTAGCAATACAATGCAAGAAGAACCATTAATAAGTTACTACGTGGGGATGGAAATGAGACTAAGAAGTCTGATTATGCACCTCTGGGCAACATTGAAGCAAAAGCATCTCTGCTAGAGCCTTTTCTTGGCGACTTACACATTCCATCTGTACAATTGCCTCCATCAGAATTGGATAATGAGGCACAATGGTACAGCTTCCTTTTTTTGAATGGGTAATCCCTCTGAGATCTTTGGCGCTTGAATCCATTCTTCCCATTGTGATAGTAATGCTTTATGTCAGCATCTGACGATGTCATTTCAAATGTCAAATAAATATGCTATATAGTTGCACTGGTATCAAGTGAATCCACAGACCAAGCTAATCTAAACATAGTGACAAACTCACCAGTTTTAGAATGTTCCCCATCCTTCAAATTCGGAGTTACTTTCCACTGTTTGGACCCCAGTAATTTGTGGATTCTTTGATCTCCAATACATGGTGATGGCCTGAAGGCCTTATTTGTTGTGCTAGGTTGGGTGCACCCAGAAGAGTTTTCATCATCATCTCTAGCAACAAACTTTACATTCTCCCGATTGAAAGGGAGAGGAGAATCACTAGTATGGCCCCTGGACATGTATTTCACAGTATTACCTGATCTTACAAGACTTGAAGGTTTTCTGTCCCAAGCCATTGGGCTCTCAGAATTGCACATCTCGTCCATAGCACAAATTGACAACTTCAAATCATTTGGCTCCTCAACTTTTATCCGTCTTTTACTTTCGCACTCTAATTTACAAACAGGAGAAACCCTGCAACCAAACAGCTCAATGTCCGCCTTTCCAGTGAAGATTCCATTTCGAACCTTGCTTTCACCATTTATTAAATGTTTTGCAGATTCAAACTTCTCTGAGCAGTCAGAAGTTGTTATTGCAGATATTGGTCCTGAGGAAGCATCAGTGTGTGCAAGCTTCTTGAAACAATTATCGATCCTAGGAGCCTGTAAGACTAGCTCAGAAAGAATGAAACTCCTGTCACAATTGTTCTGACTGCCAAAGTTGCTCACATGCTTATTTTCTTCTTGCTTACCCTTAAATGAATCTTTGACAGCTTCATATTGCTCCTTACCACTGCCCATATCTGTAAAACTAGGAGAGCTTTCCCCCTCCAGCAGAAGCTTGCCAGCTAGAGTAGCCAACAAGTCAAATGCACACATGTGGCCATCATCAGTTATTCTTCTGTTTATGATCCTTTTCTATAAGTTACAATGAAACAGCAACGGAATCAGTATCTAGAATCACAGTCACAAGACAAGGTTAAGAAAAACAAACCAAGCACTGTAAATTATGATACCCTGGCTGATCTAGCTGCTCGAGGAGTGGGAGGCACCTGATAACCATTAAATCCATAATCTAACCTTTTATGCAACACCATATCTTAGAAACCATATCAAGAGGAATTCAGCAAACATAAAGCTCCTGCATCTATTTGCAATGCTGCAGTCTAAGATCCCCACATCACCGTGCATGCACAAATAGCCTCTGTAGAAAAGTAAACAAAGAAATTACAGCAATGAAAAAGTTTCAAGTAACCTGAATGTGGAAAGTGCTAACAATAGTTTGAGCACCTCAAATGCAAAATAATGATAATCACGATGCTTAATGATAGGACAATAAGAATCTATGCAAAACGATGGATGCTGAAAACAGTCAACAAGTTCTAAGTGATGCGAATCACTATTTGGCATGAGAAAAAGAAAAGGAAAAAAGAAAAGAAAAAATAGAGAGAATCCACTATATGAATCCTGTAAAAGAAATTGTACAAAAGACATGGAAGACAAAGCATCCTTTTAATTCCTATCAATTAAAAAATCAAACTTTTAAAGGCCAAAAGAATGATCAATTAATGCCACTATAAAGTAAAAAATGAAAACTATGAACACTAACAGTGGCACCAAACTATAAAACCCCTTAAAATCTTAACGCAAACCCACTGCAAAGTTATCTCCGTGATGCTGGAGCAACGAGTCACAAATTTGCAAATGGACCAAGAAGAACATAATTCCAATTTCATAAACTCAGAACCTCCATAAATAAACAGATATCAGCAAGATCACCACGATCTAAATCAATCAACACTTTCCAGGAGAAGAAAAGTTTGAATTACTGTCCAAATTACACATAATTCTCAGAAAAGACATGAACTTCTGGGATATTTAACCTCGGACTACATCCAGAAACCAGGGAAACCATACAAACCACAAAAAATGCCTAGGTAAAAAAAAAAGAAAGAAAAAGCATCTTTTGACGACTGTAAAAGACGCATATGGAAACCAAGAAGAAAAAGACAAAAGCAGGGAACTTGAGAAAACCCTCCCAAAACCCCAAGAAAAAAGGAATCTGAAGCAAACATGAATGCTCAAATGATCTAAACAACAGGTTCCAGATCAACCAAGATAAGTTTCTTGTTAGAAAATTCAGTTGCTTTTCAGGAAATCAAACTGGGTGGATCTCAACCCTCTCCTGGAATTTCAAGTTGATAAACAAACAATGCTTACCCCTACAAATACTCAAACCTCTGCGTACAGATCAAAACCAGCAACCCCAAAATTCAGAATCGGTAAAGAAGCACAAGGGGACAGGGAAGAGACCCAAATTAGAACTTCACCAAAACATCCAAATGATATGATAGGTGAGAGAATTCAGGATAAAAAAAAAATTTCCCAAAAGAAGAAAATGAAATCACACATGACAAAATGGTCCATTTGGTTGTAGAGAAACAAGAAATTCAAACAAAAAAACTCTAAAAAATTCAATCTTTCTGGTAATTTTCAGGGAAAACAAACAAAGTGGTCCACTAAAAACCCGAACTTTATCAAATGGGACACAAAAAAACAGAGAATTTCCATCATCTCACCTTCAGAGCACCAAATTCATCCCTGGAAAACCCCCATCATTTTCCTTCAAAACCCAACAAATTCTTCACAAAAAAGCACCAAAATATCTTCAAATTTGCAGAAAATTCAACCCCCATATCCCAATATCAGAGAATTCCCGGATAATTCAAACCTCACATAACCTGAACCAAAATTGTAATTTACATTTGATCAACCAAAAAAATCCCTCTAAGCCATCTTCTATCTTCACTAACTTTCTTCAAATTTCTTTATTGATTCTTCCTTTACCCCTTTTTTACCCTTCTCTTCCACCCTTTCTCTATGTCCTATGGCCAAAACCCTCTGAAAAGTGAAAACCACCAACACATTTTTGCTTAAACCCCAGCTCTTATACAAATTGACCCCTGTTACCGGATCTATCGGTAGAGGGCCAAGAGGTTACCGGCTATAAACAGTTGTCCTCAGGAACCACCTAAAGACCGGTTCTTTGTGGCCCACATTCTTGCCGAGTTGGGCTTTTGGATGGCGCCACGTGGTGAGATGGAAGCATCGTGTGGCCATGGCTGGTTTGCACGATCGAGAAAAACGTTGGGTCACGAAGAGAGGGAAATTTTCTTGAATTTTTGTGCTTTTCATTCTACACTCTATTTTTGATTCACTTATTATTAATTAGACAGTGGTACACTGGTTTTTTTTTTTTTAATGATTGTGGGGACGATATATTTTTGGACTTTTTATTTTTATTTTATGGGATTTATCTTATTTAAAAGTATGAGGAAAAAATTATTTTTGAGTGGTCATGCGTTTGTGGAAATGTTACAACAAATATGCACCATTCCTTGGACCTTGGGTTTTGGGGTGTTACCAAATTCATGCTAAACCAAGAAAATCTAAGGCTTTTTTTTTTTTTTTTTTGAGGAAAAGCACGTCTGAGGTTTGAGGTTTAGCATTAGCAGCACGCAAAAGCTTAAGTTAAGCAACGGTAGTTTATAGTGGAAATTGTCAAGAAAACAAAGTTATTATTCTCTTCGTGTTTAGCATGCATTATATTTGAATTTCATAGTAAAATATCTTATTTAATCTGTTGCATATTAAAAGTTCAAATTTGATCATAACATGTCTTGTATATTGTAATGTACCTTGAATTTATTATCTTCCTATTTGAATTATTGTATACTTAAAAAGTTGCTACATGATGTATAATTGTAAGCCTTGATTCGGCAAACCTTTCGAACTAATATAAATTTATTAGTTCTAGTTAACAAATACAAATATTGGTATCCAATACCCAAGTGTTTTGATTAATATATAAATTTATCTCAATTGTATGTTTTCGTTTTTTTTTTCCTTAAAATGTAACAAAAGTACTTAATAAACAACTTATCAATTTTAAGGAAAGAACAAGAACATACTCATCGGACATATGAAACGAATTAATTGCATGGAGTAGTTAAAAACAACCTTCAAGCACGTGCATTCAGATCTCTATCCACAAAAATTTTACCAATTTTTAAATTCAACTTCCCATAAGATGGCAAAGATTCATCAGATCTGACAGAAAATAAACAAGTCCCACAAAGACATTCCTGTCATTTAATTTTTTTTTTTTTGGCAGTTTTAGCGGTTATAAAATATATGGCCGGTGATAGGCATCACCTGCCACGCTGGACAAAAGACATAATCCTACGGGGCATCACGGCTGTACTCTGCCAGGCACTTTTTGCTCTGTATTATCTCCAAATTTTTTTTAAAAAAATTTCAAATTGATGGGTTGGGGGACAAACCGAAGTGACGGCGATAAGGTTACGTGGCGAGCGGAAAGCCAAAGATACATGACGGCGTTAGAGGCGGAGACGTAAAGTAAGGGAAAGACGGGGGTAGTTCTCGGGTTTTGTGTGGGATCCTCCAAAATTTTCTCGTCATTGAAAATGTCAAAAAACGAGGCTTCGAACACGATGTCTACCCACAAAGAATGGAATCCATTCCTCTCTCACTCTTGGGGTGATTACAAATAAAGGGTAAAGCGGTTGAGACTTTATAATTTTATTTAAAAATTGAAAGTTTAAATTTTTTTAACATATTTTTTCCTTTCCAAATGTCGAAATATAAGTTTAATTTAAAACAAAAAAAAACTCTTGGAGGTGGAGTTTCAATTAATATGATACAAAATGGATAAACCTTAAACACACCTTTAGATAAATGGAGTATACATGTTAATAAAATATCATTTCAAATATGTTCTTATTTTTTAAGAAAAAATACTGTGTCGTCAATATGTGATTTAATAATATTAAGTCCATAATGACGAAAAAAAATGTAAAATTAACATTCCCTCCTCAGTCTTACAATGTTTCCTTTAAGCTTAAAGAAAAAAATTGGTACTTGACATTAGGAGGCGAGTTATAAGATATATAAGTTTACCAAGAAAGTGGTAAATTTTATTGTTAATATAATAATTTATTGTAACAAAGATACTTCACCACATAGCATTGTCCTAAGTTTAATTAGTGTGTGTTAGTGTGTGTGAGCGAGAGAGACGGTTACAACGTCAAAGATGACTAAGCTGTTCTGTGGTATAGTTGACGCCCGTAGTATTTGAGACGAACAGAGATAAACACGGCTAGCCAATAAGCCAATAGCCATGCACGAAGGCGAAAAGATAAAACCAAAATTTATGGTAGAAGTGGAGTGAAAGATTTAGAGGTTTTTACGTACTGGGAAAATGGGAGTGAAGGGTTTGAAACAACTGCGGGTTTAACGGGGAAATGGGAGTGAAGGGTTTGAAACAACAGCGGGTTTAACGGGGGGATTTACTTGGTGAGTAAAAGGAGGAGAGGAGGCGGTAAAAACTGCATGCCTGAGTTCGATTCAGTAGGCGGAGTTGTAGAGAGAGAGGGACAGAAAGAATTGAATAGATTGATTCATTACAAAGAAAATCTTACGGACACTTGGCCGAGAAAACTGTGGATAAAGTATGGGATTTTTTTTTTTTTAGGATAAAAAGATGGAAAAAATATTGGCCTTCCGTTAGTTAATAAATGGACAAAAAAAGTGGGAGAGGGCTCTTTGTGTTGTTATGGTTGTTGATACTTTGTTATAGGTCCCCAACACACACAAAACCCCAAAGTGAACTCGTTAGATTTCTTCTCTTGTTGATATAAATATTGTTTAATATCTTCATTTGTTAATTCTTGGTTACTTTCCAACGATTTTGTTTACTTAATTCTAACACGAAAAGCATTTATAGGCTACCACGAAAGAAAGAGCAAAACCACTAATTATTGACCTATGCTCCTTATCAAGTTCAAGTATAATAAATCGAAAGTCCTGCAGTGGTTTCAAGAGATTCTATTAAATTTTTCAATTTTTATCAATTCGTAATGTTATTTATTTTTTCTTACGAAGCTCTATCTTGGCTTTTTAATATTATTGTACACATCATGGTGGACTTTTTACCAAATTTGTGACAACAACTTACTTTAGTATACGTCTGCCACGTAGTAGTTTTATTAATTAGTAAATATAATTGAATTGATTGACCATGTGTTAATTTCTAAATAAGTTTGAATAAAAGCATGGTGTTATTTTTTTGCTGAATGATGAAAACGCTGTCTAGGTAGAGAGCTGTTGCAAAGTTGGCAAAAAACAATTCAAATCACATGTTTAATTTTTTGGAGTCTAATATATTTAATACTAAATTCTTAATACTACATCGTATCGATGTGATATAATTTTAACTATGATACAATTGAATATAAAAAAATTAGACGGAAAATTCAAACAGTAAAAAGGAATTAGATTAATCATATTATTCATATGTAGTAGGCCATCTTTTAACAAGCCCAGAGGATGAGATCGTTTTCAATAAAGAAGGGTGCCAAGTTAAATTTTGAATTCAAAATCTTGAAAGGACACCAAATAAGTAACTAACATCTCCATTGCATCAACAAGTCAATTAACCAGCTTTCTTGTTATGTAGTATTTGTTCAACCATCATATTTTCTTTACCCAATGAAAGCTAAAGATACTGTAGACACATGGCATTGTTCATGTATGCATCTCTATTTGTAGACACACACATACATTAAGCTGCATACTATGAAATCCTAGTGTTAGGTTTGGGAACTTGATCCTCTACTTCAGAGTAATAAGGTTTTTGTTTGTTTTGATGTCTCAGTGGAACGTACTAAGGGAGAAATCAACCTACGTGGGACAAGGGAAAAGAGCTGCTATAAATGCCCAAAAGCTTAGGAGCACATGATAGCTCAGAGGCGAGGGGTTCCTGAGTTCAGATGAACTTAATTTGAGCCTAGGTGGCCGAGAGAGAGAGAGTAGTAAAGGGAAGAAGAGTTTGAGGTGGACGCTTTTGTCATTTGAGAATTCTATTTTTTTTTCTTGAATCGGGCTGAAATATTCTTCCAATAAAGGCTGGAGGCGACTCAGAGCCTGCTGTTTTTTGTTTATTCTATGTTATTTGAAAAAAAAAAAAAAAAAAAGGCAAATCAGTGCATTGATGAAAGACAGCATTTATGGGCACGTAAGCACGTTACCAGCATATGCATACCAATTACTAAATGTACTAATCCAGCGGCCCAGTGGGAGCTGAACTCAAATGGGATCACCAGCTCATTATCTGGTTATATTTTCCATCCACCGAAAATATCTGGTGAAAAACTTTTGTTTTTAGCTTGAGTTTTACGGATTTGGCTATCTTTTTCACGTTAGTTAAAGCAGCTACTAAAATTTGGACACACCCAACTCAACTTTTAACAAGGGGGAGAGTCCTCATGAGACTACATAAGACCACAAAATCAAACCCGTCATCCAAAAGAACTGTTCTCACTGTGGATGTTTTGCAAGAGGACATAAAAAAGTTAATGAACAGACTTGGTTGAGATAGGAGCAGAGGAGTTTTCAGCATATTATGTGCTAACAAATGCCGTCCCATTGGTTGAAAAGTTAAGGAAAAAGCCATCCATCCATCTGAATTCTGATCCACCTCACCAAGTCAAGCACTCAACACTGAAGATTTGAGGGAGTTTGAAGTTTACGAAACTCTCATTGCTGAAAAGACATTTCTTGACGTAAAAGCAACAGTACTTTTTATTGCAAAAGACAAACTTGAGCAGATTTTATTCGGTGGCACCTTCCAATGCACGGAATTGGAACAGAAAGAGGACAGCAAACCAGATCTCATTAATGATTGCTTAATTATGATTTAATTGAGAACATATTTAATAAGATCATAACTTCATAGTGTTTGATTTTACTAATACTGCTATTTCCCTTCATCTGTCTATATTTGGCTGCAAGCCAAGGTGTGAGAATCATATCTTTGACAAAATTTCCTGCGGAGTGGACGATGCTGGCTTGCTGCTGCCGAGTTTTTGGACTCTGTGCTGAAGAACGTTTACGTATTGGGTAACTTACCAGAATTAGCAATTCCACAATTGTCATCCGTTAAAGTAATTAGCTCCTGAATTTTTTGCGTCTCCATTGTGATAGGGCCAAGTAGTAATCCAAGTCTAGGGAAGCAAAACTGTTTATGCCAAACGCAGCTGTATTTCATGTGTTTCACTCTGATTTTATCAAGTACTGGTGATAAAATCATTGCGTGTGAGATCGCACTTTATAGACGGCTTCAGCATTTCCAATTATTCTTTTATTTCCCTTTTCTCACTGGAGAAATATTTTTTATGTTTTCAATTACTAGTCAACTAGTCAATTATTTTCCTTACTTCGACCTCGACCCATTATTATGTCCCACCCCAATCCTCTCACTTTTCTTGGGCTCTGCCCTTCCCATCGAAAAAGGCCCATTGACCCATCTTAGAATTTATCTGTGACTTTTCTTCGGTCTAGAGCTTTCACCATTAACAGTTCGTTTCGCCTGGGAGGAGGTTCATAATTTTCCTAGACCTTTGTTCCAAGTTACCCAAATTCATATTTGCATGTCTGATTTCAAAGTACCCTTCCGAAAAAGATTTGACGCCATAACCTGCTCCAGAAATTTGAGGAACAGATTACACGAATATTCGTCATATAGTAGAACAATAATTAAATAATATTCAACGTCCCGAATTCAAAACATTTTTCAGTTTAGTTTCTTGCAATCAAATTGCTCAAAGAGACAAAAGACAATCCATCAGACGGGCAGATTCATTAGCAGGACAAAGTTGATGTTAAGGAGCAGGCATGAAACTTGATGCCGCTCATCATATTACAAACCAAATCTTCAGCATACATTTTTATCCGAGATGCTACGTGTATACGCCCAAAATTCAACAAAAGCTTGTAAATGAACTTGCAGCAACTGAAAAATACACTACAATGTTACATAATACAAACTGTCTCGAAAATTACGCTTGGTACTAAGGACCAAAACACAATTAAATATAAGCACAATTTACACATGCCCACAAACAATATATATATCTGATACTACATCGCGTCAAAAATTTGTCTTTTACGGCAGAATCTAATTGCAAGAAACAACCTAGACAAACTCATTCCTCAGATAAATTACCATACTCCCAGGGGTTGAAGTCCGTTGATCGGACATCATCCCCATCAATTCCGTCTGAGCTATCGATAGCAGCCCGATGATCAGTGTATTTTCCGTTATACCTGTAGACTTCCAGGTCTCCCCATGGTGTAGGTGTAACCTCATCAGTTATGTCGAACCATCTGGGTGTGAACTGATGACCCTTTGCCTCTCGGTTTCTCTTTTCTGCTCTCTGTCTCTCCTCCAAACTGAAGAGACATTCCAGAAAAATGAAACAATTCAAATTACTAAAACAATTCTTAACACAAAAGAAGAATAACGGAAGCACCCTCCTATGTTGGTTCATTAACAACCAGCGAACCAAAACACATCATCACCCAGTCCAAAAGTGATAATGCTTCCCATGTAACTACTTCGTAGTGTATAAGCAGCTGCCAAATGCTACCAAGTCAGATAAATTAAAACAAAAAGGGACATCTCATCCAGGAGCCGTATGTTTCTAGGACACAGGTGCTCTATCCTAAAATCTGAATCCAAAACTACATTGGCTGGGGCAGGCCTATAATCAGTAATAAGTGCACATCAGAAAAGCCTAGCTCTAGAAAATCTAAGGTCCACAGTTATTAAAATTTGGACAAGACAGAAAGAATTACATAAGAAGGTTCAAACGAGAGAGAGAGAGAGAGAGAGAGAGAGAGAGAGAGAGAGAGATATTTACTTGCTCTTTTCAGTGCCAGCTTTTGTAAGATCACCTTTCTCAAGGGCATATCTATCAGGACGCAATCGAGAATCAGATGCCAACAACTTCTTCGGGGCAGTGTCAAAGCCGTTTATTTTATTTGCAAAGTGTGTATACTGAAATTTGTCATTTTCTGGAGCAGGAGCAACTCGCCAAACCTAAAGAAAATTACAGTAACTTGTCTATTCTCATCACAAACATAAGCCCCGTGACAACAGAAAATCAAAAGAAAATCACATCCCTAATAGGATGAGGAAAAGCTATACAACTGAAAATGCATAATCCACATGCAGAATATAATGAATGATACAAAAGAAAAGCAGTAAATTGCAGAAGAACATTAGTCAAGGCATTAAATTGACAAAATCACTGGATTGGCATGGCCAAGAAAAATATCCATGTTTTGAGACCAAACTAGTAAAAAAAGGTTTCAAAGACAAGGATCCATCATCCCGTGTTCATCTAGCAACAAAAATAGAACACCTCAGACTTTTGAGAGAGAGAGAGAGAGCTAATAACAGTAACCCATAAAAGAACCATCCTATAGTAAATACACTTTTTTAGAACCTCAACGGCCCCAAAAAATTTCCAATGACGTCTTGAAGCACAACACAGACTTATAAGTGTACATGGTTGACAATTCAACATGGTTAAACTACTCAACTTTCTCCAACCCCCTCATGAATATTCCTTAAAAGACGGCCCATGGGGTTATTAACTTCAATTCCAACATACAGGAAATATCAGTTCACATTCCATTATGGCAAAAAAGGGAAAAATAAATTTGGACCGAACCAACCAAAACTCACAGATTCGCGTTCATACTGCCAGCCCTGAACAAATAAATAGGAACAATGGTGTCCAAACAGAAATAGATTAATATTTTTCAAACAGATAGTTTAATCCTGGAAATAACCTCTTTCAATTCTGTGCCAGGAAGGGGTTCTCCTTCCATGTCACATGGTTGATAACTCATTAGTTCATTCCATTTTCCAGTCATCAATATCTTGGGTTCCTCAGCAGCATTATATACATAACCATCCACCTCATATCGGCCAGCCCTGCAACAATAGGAAGCTGTTAAGAAACTAACACGGGTGTGCAGAAGATTCTCAAGATTATCAATAATTCTCCGCAATGGGGGGTTAGGTTGGATGTGCAACAGTTGTTAATGTTAAGTATTGCTTACTCACCATAGTGCGGGTGAATGTACATGCTCATGACACATAAAGAGTGAAAGTGAAGAGAGGAAAGGAGAAATAGAAACTTTTTAATTGATACAATAATGATAAAACTTAATCGGACTAGGTGAAACACCCTTTTAAGTTCATTTTCCAGTAAAAGGATCCAAAAGATTGTCTTCAAAAAGAACTTATGAAAA
Organism: Mitragyna speciosa; assembly: GCA_024721245.1. Classification (NCBI taxonomy): domain Eukaryota; kingdom Viridiplantae; phylum Streptophyta; class Magnoliopsida; order Gentianales; family Rubiaceae; genus Mitragyna; species Mitragyna speciosa. Next base: position 21,377,157 of record CM045565.1, on the reverse strand, counting down.
ATATTAAGAATAACTGTGGAAGGAGAATTAATGAAACAAACAATACACATACATACCCAAACCAACCACATGGTTGAAAATATAAAACAGCTTTGTCTCCAGTAGTCAGATTTGTCATAATCATTTCCCCAGGTGAATCCACCCAAGTTCGTCCAAATATCAAATTGTTAACCTTTGTTGGAGGTGGTACCAAATCCAAGACTACACCATCTCTTCTAAGAACTACACGAGTTCTGCATAGAAAATTCAGAACAAAAATATAAATTCTTTAAAAACGTAGGTGCAAATGAAGTAAATTAAGATGCCATAAACAGGGTATCAATCCAGCACACAAGTTGCAGAAAACCACAAGTGAGTTATAGAACATTGTTTTCAATAATCTGAGTGATTAAGATAGGCTACAGATGCAGTTCACGAGACATCATTCTCCTCCACTGAGATTGCTCTATGCTTAAAACCCCAAAAAATGAAAATACCATCGCTTTTCTTTCGGTAACAGGCAAACAGGATGGGAGATGCAGAGACAATTTCAAAATATCCCACCTATTGCACCTCACAACAAACAAAGAATGTACCAACTAACCTTCCAACAGGATATACGTCAAGAGAGTTCCCTAAAAATTTAGTTTTCAGCTTTGACGTCACATCATATGTAAAATGGTCATTTTCAGCATGCCCTGCACTCATTGGGGGATGATGACTGACCTGTATATTTAAAGAATTATCATTACAAACATTGCAGAAAAACTTTGCTAAGTATATGCAAAGGAAGTTTGACTGATTCCACAACATTCAAAAAAATAAACTTTTCTCCAACATTCCTCACATTTATGACATCCAAATCTGAAAAAGCTGGGAAGACAACTGAAGCTCACCTGTTCAGAAATGAATGTAATCCCATTATGGTTAACCAATTCATAAGTCTCACCAAGAATTGGATTGAAAGGCTTCCATGTACGTTGATATGCGTAGTAGACAGATATAGCCCATGATGCTGCAACAATCAGAAGCAATATAACAAATGCCATTCAATAAACTGTACAACTCTCTCCAGAGCTTATTGAAAAGTATCAAGATACTCAAGAAAATACTCACTGGCATACACCAAACGCATGTAGGGGTCCTCACATTCATCTGCTTGATCTAAAAGGTTTGAGTACTCCATCAACTGCCATAAAAAATCAGAGGATCAGAATGACAATTCAAGCTGGATACAACAAGCACAGTTCAATGCATTCTTCAGAGATCATGACATAAGAAGGCATTTAGCGGAAACAACACATAAGGAAGATAAATTTAACAAACCTCTGCCATTTTTTGCAGCATTGTCATTGGCTCAAATATGAGCACAGGAAGCGTCACCATTGATGTGACATCCATTCCAATATGCTTTTGCATCATCTTCCAGTAGCTGTCTCGTTCCTTTGAAAATAGAAAAAAAAAATTATTATACATGTGAAAAGAGAAATATTTGCAATAACAGTAAGACCACCAACATACTATCATTCAATTTTTGATATTTAGCAGAAAACCAAGTGGATGAGGAAGTAACAACTTTCCAGATCAGTACAGAAGTACTTCTAAATTTTTATTCAGAAACAGGAGAAATGTTGTAGAAGTTCATCCTTTCAGAGTAAATACTGCATCCATTTCACACAGTATCAAAGAGTATAATATCAGAAGATAACCAACCTCTTCTTTCCACCTTCCTCTATGAGCTTCCTCTTCAGCATCTTCTTTGCCTCCCTCTGGATTTATAACTTCCAAGCCTTCATAACCAAGCAGCCTGGAGGTATGGAAGGAAACCCAGTACTAAGGCCCCCAAATGATGACTTGTTAAATCAAATATTCTTCTCGAATTCATAACCTAGCAGTCTGGATTTACGGTTTGCAATGATGCATAGTGATTCTAAAACCAAGACTCCAAGTTCAAGGGTTGACAACCAAGAACACAATCAATTTAAAAGTTTCAAAACACAAGAAGCACTCCCTCACCGGCTGCATGCTAATAGACCATGACCCAGTTTCACACACACAAAGTCGCAACTATAAAGCTGCTCAAGTAACTAAATTTAGCAAAAACAAAAAATTAACTAGAAATTCAGATTATCAAACAAATTATGCTAGAACCTGGTATTAGAAGCAAGCAGCCATCTATCTTGAAAATACGAAACTAAATATTTGATACATCTATAATAACAATTATACATAACAAGCAAACAACAAACAAAACCTCAAACATCATCAGAGCTACCAATAATCCCACAAAAAAAAAAGTCAAAAAAGTATCAATCTTTAAATCAGCATAATTGGGAATAATAAGCAATCAACGCAGCTATTATTCTTGAAATATATAAGACAGTGATCAAAACAAATACCAATAATGCAACTAAAATAAAATATAACTAGCAAGATCCATTTCAAAACTACGAAAATCACGACTTAAAAAAAATCAATAAATAAAAATTGACGAATTGATAAGAAAGTAATTGTTTCGGTAAATACCCGTTAATAGATCTGTGCATGGCGTTTCCGAACATGGATAAACCGGAAGTCATGGCAGCAAAGAAACCTTTGTTCTGATTCTTTTTGGGACTTCCCATCTCGCCGCCGCTTTCTTCCACCGAACCCTAAATTCTGATCCCCCGATTATTCCAATCAATATAAGAGAGAAGGAGGAGGAGGTCGCCGAGATTATGGGGACAGCGAGAATTTGATGGCGGTTTTTCGTTGCTTTGCTGAGAGCTTTCTTGGTGGCTTTTGAGCGATCGGTTGCTGTGTGCATGTGCGTGTGACGCGTCACGGTCAGCCGTGAAGATTACTTGCGATGGCGGGAAGCGGGAGAATGGGATAGGAGTTTGGAGAAGAGGTGCGCGTAGAAATGGGAAGACACTTATTGCGGCTGACATTTATTATCTATTAATATTATGTTGTGGAAAATTTGCAATTTTTAATACTAAAAAAATAGTCAGCCGGCCCGTTTAAGGACCATAAATGGGCTGGCCACGTTTAGGTAGCACAATGTGGGCAAATTGAAAATGGGCTTATGGCTAAACAAGCCTATTTTGACTTAAATTAAATGGACAAATTTGACCCATGTTTGTGTCAATCATTTGTCTTTGCCATCCGTGGACCGCGTTGAGGATCATTGTCTTGTTTTTGCTCAGCGTTTGTATGAGTAATTTTGTGATTATTTTTAAAAAATATTACTATAGTTGTTTTAAAGATTTTTCTTGATAAATGTGTATACGAGATAAAGAGATAATTGAAAAATGTGTATAAAGCTTTTAGAAAACATGTTTCTACAAAACAATAACAAACAAACAAATTCCTTTTAGAAAAACTAATATAAGTAAAAGCCAACAATTGTTTATTTATTTATTTTTTAAACCAAACACATAGCATATCATACCTAGAATCACTAGTTCGAAAGTACTACTATAACTTATAATAGTTATTTCACAACAGCCACTAGGCATTAGGGGAAGATCGGGGCCTTCGCCCAGCATATTATTGAAAGTCTACAACAAATTTGTAATATAACAGTGATTGATAAAAAAAAGAAGTTATTTCATAACAACGACCTCTTAAAAATGCCCTCTTTTGATGTTTTTTTAACTTATAATGACAAATTTTAAAACTTTTTTACTAAAATCATGTATATAAAATAATAAAGTGTTTAATAAACATGTTTGATTTTTTTAAAAGAAATAGTATTTTTATAAAACACTCAATGCATCCTGACGGAATGCATAATTTATCAAAAATTTTTGCAAATCAAAGCTTACAAATGATCCTACAGAAGAAGTGGGGAAAAATTATCAGCAGCTAGCACGGTGAAGCAGGCCATCCATCCATTAGGAGTGAGGGAGGACCATTATTTACCTGCTTTCCACCCCAAAAAAGAACGTCCAATTTGGAAGTCAACCTCTTCCCTCTGCCAATCTATCATCGTCATGATTCTATTCTGGTTCTCCTCATCCTCCTTTATGAAATTCTTTTTTTTATTTTATTTGAGGAAGCCATTATGATATTCTTACATAAACAGAATTTACGACTTCATATGCAATGTCACCTATAATCTATAATCTATGTCGATATACAAGTGATATAAATATATTTATATAAATTTTTATTAAATTATAAAGTCCAGACGTAGAATCATAGACAAATTAACGTAAGAATTCTCCCTCCTCCTAATATTACACAAACACATCAACAATTACATAGCCTTTTATTAATTTTAGTGCTGTACTTCAACATCCAGTATTAGTACTACATTACTATATATACTACTAAATAATTAATCAAATCGAGTCTACTGACCCTTTGGTTAATACTAATAATAATAATAATAATCATAATTATCATTATTATTATCCCAATTAGTTCAATTGGCTCAATTACGCATTCCCCTTCAGATTCTACCATTTCCTTACTTTCTCTCTTTTCAAACCCCACCACCCAACTTTCTCGATCTGGGATGTTTTTTTTTATTCAGTAAAAGATTTAGAAAAAAATCCCAGGTACCTCGATTTATCTACAAGAATTTTGTTCTTCTCCTTCCCTTTTTTTCCCTGTTTTTTTTCACCATGAAAGAAAGAAAATCGGCTAAGGTTAATGTCCAAGAGCAGCGTCAGCAGAATCAGCAACAACAGTTGCATCAGAATGGTCACTTTCCTCCCTTTAAATTCGCCAAGTTGCTCGATCCGGATGCTTCGTGGGACAAGGTAGTACAGAGCTTAATCCTTTGACGTTTTCTTTTTTCTTTATTTTTTTAGAATTTTTTTTTTGTGATGTTATGTTTATGATTGCGTTCTGTGAGACTTATGACAAATTGGGTTTTGATTATTTGGTGTTTCATAGGCTTAAGATAATGTATTTAGGGTGGTTGATTTGGTTGGCCCGATTATAATGAGGATTTGGATGTTTTATGATTCATGTTGGAGCTTCTTAGTATGCCAAGAATTTCTGTCTACTTCATTTGAATGGGTCTGGATTGGCTTTCTACCTGTTTTTTGGGGGGTTAATCTTGTGTTTGAAATTGGTAAAGGAGAGGAAAAGAAGATTGTATTAGTGGGATGTTTGTAGTTTGTTACGTTCTTTGATTTTTAGAGTAATGATTGATGAAAGGAGTCATATTTTTTATTGATTCTTGGGCAAAATGTACGACGCTAGGGCAGAAATTGAATTAGTGGTGACCTTGTAAATGTTGACTAATAAACTGCAATTATATGTGTCAGCGTTTAATGTATGCAATTGGCCCACAGGGGTTATTGTACTACTCGTTCATGTAAATGAGATTGATAATGAAGTATATTTTAGTGTATGCTTTTGCTAATCACCATGGCTCGCAATAACTAAGTCAATAAAGTTGATAATATGTGTTAGTTTATGAATAGCTAATATCATGGCTCGCAATAGCTAACTCGATGAAATTGATAGTATGTGTTAGTGTATGATCTTTGTTAGTCATCGTGGCTCGGTATAACCGCCTCAATAATTAGTCTAACCAGCTGGAAGTTTCCATGTGGGCATAGGCAAATCATGAGTTCTTGTTTGTTAGCGAGAATTTTGAGGATAGTTAAGATGCAACTGAGATTCGGTGAGTTGATAAATACGTGTCAGTAAATAAAGGAAAAAAAAAAAAGACTGGTTGATGGTAAAAATTAAATATTTCACCATGTATGTTATTGCTTCCTCCTGTTTTATACTTGCAAACCAGAAAATCATCTTCTTTCTAACCAAAACCTTGAATGGACATGTGGCTGAGGATATTTTTGGTAACTAGTAAGTGGCCAGTATAATTTTCTTGCATTTTATTGTGATTTTGAACAAATGGAGATTGCTCAAAGTTGAGCTGTGCTTTTGCTTATCAGTACAAAGAATATGGAAGTGTATGAATTCTTATGTAAATTTTGAAAAAGAATTTGATGAACACCATCTCACTGCACGGGCATTATTATAGCATCAAGAGGATACTAGGAGACTAGAAGTGTAAATAGTAGCAAACAACAACAGAAAGTAATTCAGAACAAAAAGGTGCATGTATAATTACGCAAGCAAAATCACATTTGTTCATGTAGGTAAGTAGATAGTATTCCAAGTTATGTCAATGCTGAAATACAAGTTAAACTGGAAGCAAATCAGTCACCATCCACGTCAATATATTATCAAGTAATATGGTTCACCTACGGTTGCAGAAGCTTGAAACGAAGTTTTTCAACATTATTCTTCCTGTATTAGTCAATAATTAAGCAGTATGCTTCATCCTAGCATCTCACTACCTGCCTGTGGTTCTTGGTAGACAATATAGAGTTTTGCAATTTGCACTTTGTATAGAAAGTGAACTTATGTAGACTGTGGAAAAAATATTCAACCTTGTTTATTTCTTCTAATTAGATTACATATATATAGGAATACAAAGGGGTCTATAGTAGGAAAGGATCCTATCAAATCAAAAATCAAATCTCCTATCTTATCCTAAATCAAATCTATTATCTTATCTATAAATCAAATATCTTATCTTATCTACAAATCAAATCTTTCCATTTATCTACAAATCTGTTTGAAACTAATTTGCTCCTAATTAGGAGCCATTGATCTCTCCTTCTCAACACTCCCCCTCAAGCTGGCTTGTAAATGTCTTCCATAGCTAGCTTGCTCACTAGGACATCAAATTGCTTTTTCTGTAGTCCCTTGGTGAGTACGTCAGCTACCTGCTCAGTGGTTGGTACGTAAGGAACACAAATTAGGCCATTTTCAATTTTCTCCTTGATAAAATGTCTGTCAACTTCGATGTGCTTGGTTCTGTCATGTTGAACGGGGTTGTGTGCAATCGAAATGGCAGAGTTGTTGTCACAATAGACTTTCATGGGAAGTGACACAGGAATCTTCAAATCTTCTAATAACCTCTTGATCCACATTGCTTCACAAATCCCATGTGCGAGGGACCTAAACTCAGCTTCAGCACTACTTCGAGCTACTACATTCTGTTTCTTACTTCGCCAGGTGACTAGATTTCCTCCAACAAAAGTACAATATCCTGATGTCGATCTCCTATCAGAAATGCTACCTGCCCAATCAGCATCTGTATAGATCTCAACCTGGACATTGTCACGTTTCTTAAACATCAAGCCTTTCCCAGGTGTCCCTTTCAAATACCTTAGTATTCGATAGGCAGCTTCAAAGTGCTCGTGACCTGGCGAGTGCATAAACTGACTTATCATACTTACAGCAAAGGCTATGTCAGGACGAGTGTGTGACAAATATATCAATCTTCCCACCAGTCTTTGGAATTTTTCCCTGTCAATCACATCTTCAACCTTAGCGGGACTGAGTTTTAGGTTAGCTTCAATTGGAGTTTCAGCTACCTTGCATCCCAATAGCCCAGTTTCACCAAGTAAATCAAGGATATACTTCCTCTGATTCACAAATATTCCTTCTTTTGATCTTGCAAATTCCATTCCAAGAAAATATTTCAATGCTCCCAGATCTTTAATTTCAAACTCCTCTGCTAGCTTCCTTTTTAGCCTTGCAAGTTCTTCGTAGTCATCACCTGTTAAGATTATATCATCCACATAAACAATTAAAATTGCAATTCTGCCCATATTAGAATGCTTATAAAATAGCGTATGATCTGCTTGACTTTGGTGAAAGCCATAGCCTTTTACTGCCTTCCCAAACCTTCCAAACCAAGCCCGTGGAGATTGTTTGAGGCCATATAAAGATTTCTTGAGCCTGCACACTCTATTTGGGCCAATAGATTTTTCAAAGCCTGGTGGTGGACACATAAACACTTCTTCTTCCAAATCGCCATTCAAAAATGCATTCTTCACATCCAGCTGATGTAAGGTCCAGTTGAAATTAACTGCAAGAGACAATAACACTCGAATAGAGTTAATTTTGGCTACAGGGGCAAAAGTCTCTTGGTAGTCAATACCATAGGTTTGAGTAAACCCCTTAGCAACAAGTCTTGCTTTGTATCTTTCTACACTTCCATCAGCCTTGCATTTCACAGTAAAAACCCATTTACAACCAATTGTTTTTTGGTTTTTTGGTAATTCTACAACTTCCCATGTCCCATTTTTCATTAGAGCACGCATCTCCTCCCTTACTGCTGATTTCCATTCTGGATCATCAAGTGCTTCCTGAATGTTTCTTGGAACAAACATATTAGAGATTTTTGATGTAAATGCTCTATGACCCTGAGATAGTTTATCATATGACAGATAGTTTCCAATGGGATGTTTAGTACAAGAACGGGTGCCTTTCCTATGTGCTATGGGAATGTCAAGATCATAGCTAGTATCAAGAACAGGAACATTTTTTGACAATGGAAGGTTTAGAGTACCTTGCATGTTGACAGGCTCATCATTCGGGATGTCTGATTGGTCTTGTGCCTTGGGAACAGTAGGCTCTCTATCATTTTGATGATTCTTCCTCCTTGTGTAAACTTTAAACTCAGGTTCATGTCTTTTAGGATCATCTAGTAGTATTTCTCCTTCTGTTGGATTTTTAATATTTTCTGGCTCTATAGTATTAGGATCAACCAATTTTTGATGATTTTCATTGGAATCTATGATTTTAGGCAAGGGAGTGGGATTAAGTTCCCAAATATTTTCTTCACTTTGTTTCTCCCCCTGAAGAAAATTTTCCTGGAAAAAAGGTTGATGTTCAAGAAAAGAGACATCCATAGTGACAAAGATTTTACGGGTTCTAGGATTAAAACATTTGTATCCTTGTTTGTTTGAGGCATAGCCGATAAAAACACATTTTTCTGCTCTGGGATCTAGCTTGGATCGTCCCTTAGAAGGTAAATGTACAAAAGCAGTGCACCCAAAAACTTTTAATGGCAAATCTGAATAGATCCGAGCTTCAGGAAAATATTTTTTGAAACACTCAAGGGGTGTACTATAGTTAAGAACCCGAGTAGGCATCCTATTTATCAAATAAGGTTGCTGTTAAAACAGCTTCCCCCTAGAGAAATTTGGGAACATTTTTAGAAAACATAATAGCACGAGATACTTCTAACAAATGTTTGTTTTTCCTTTCAGCAATCCCATTTTGTTGAGGGGTATCGACACAAGTAGATTGATGTTGAATACCTTTGTGTTTTAAAAAATCACCAAGAATCTCATTAAAATATTCAGTGCCATTATCTGTATGAAGAATGCCAATTTTTTGGTGAAATTGGTTTTCAATCATTGTATAAAAATTTTGAAATAAGCTTTTAACTTCTGATTTTTCACTCATCAAGTAAACCCAACACAGGCGAGTATGATCATCAATAAATGTCACAAACCATTTTTTTCCTGAAACCGTGCTAGTCTGTGAAGGACCCCAAACATCACTATGGATAAGATAAAACTGGTTTTGAAGGTTTATAAGGGTCGTAAGGGATAAAAAGATTTGTGACTTTTTGACAAAATGCAACTTTCACAATAAAATGTTGAACAATCCAATCCTCGAAATAACACAGGAAATAATCTTTTCAAATACCAAAAACTAGGATGTCCTAACCTATAGTGCCAAAGCATAATTTGATCCGTAATGGAAAGAGAACTGATACTACTCAAGCCCTGAGAGTTTTTATTCTTGGAGTCTTCATCATCAAAATAATAGAGGCCATCTATCATCCTAGCACTGCCAATCATCTTCCCCGAAGTCCGGTCCTGAAACACACAATGAGAAGTCAAAGAAAATAATACAGCAGTTAGAATCTTTAGACAATTTGCTAACAGATAAGAGACTACATTTAAGTTTGGGTACATGGAGAACAGATTTAAGGGACAAGGTACTAGATAAGGTTACCAAACCTTTACCAGCTATAAGGAGAATATGACCCATCTGCTATACGAACTTTTTCATAACCAGAACAAGGGTTATAAGTATGAAACACATTTGAAAGATTAGTCATATGATCTGAAGCTCCCGAATCAACATCCAAGGAGCAGAAAGAAAATGACATACTAGGGCATTAGGATCACTACCTGAATGTGCCACAGAAGCATTAGGTGCACCCAACAATCCAGAATTAGATTTCAACAGCTTCAAGATATGATCCAGTTGCTCTTTGCTGAAAGGGGCAGTTTCAACTTCATGGGCAGTGGCTGGTCGACTCCTATTTTCATTTTTTCCTTTCCAATTTGCTGGTTTTCCATGCAACTTCTAGCAGGTTTCACGTGTGTGCTTTGGTTTGTTGCAATGGTCACACCAAACACGAGGTTTTTCCTCCAATTTTTCCTGAATCATTCGGCCAGCATGAGCCTCTGTAGCAAGGGCAGAATTTTCCATTGTTTTGTCGGTTTTTTTTTTTCCCTAACATCATAAGTCTATGGCTTTCTTCCCTTCGAACTTCAGAAAATACTTCTCCAATGAAGGGTAGTGGTTGCTTGCCAATAATCCTGCCCCTAACTTCATCAAACTCAACATTTAGTCCAATAAGGAACTTAAATATACGATTGTCCTCTACCTTTTTCTTATAGTGGCGGTAATCCTCCGGTGATTTCCACTCATAATCATCACTAAACTGGTCTAAATCTTGCCACAGGCGTTTTAAAATATTAAAGTATTTTGTAACACTTTCCTCACCTTGGCGGATTTCTCCAAGTTTTAGTGTCAACTCAAACACTTGGGATTGATTACCCAAGTCTGAGTACATGAGATTAATATTGTCCCACAGCTCCTTGGCAGTGTGGTAGCACATATAGTTGGAGCTTATTTCCTCCTCCATGGAATTCACCAACCAAGTCATCACCATAGAATTTTCAGCATCCCAAGTGAAGTAATCTGGATCCTCGAGGGCAGGTTCCTTCTTTTCTCCTGTCAAGTAGCCAATTTTCCCTCTCCCACGGATATACATCCGCACTGTTGAGAAGGAGAGATCAATGGCTCCTAATTAGGAGCAAATTAGTTTCAAACAGATTTGTAGATAAATGGAAAGATTTGATTTGTAGATAAGATAAGATATTTGATTTATAGATAAGATAATAGATTTGATTTAGGATAAGATAGGAGATTTGATTTTTGATTTGATAGGATCCTTTCCTACTATAGACCCCTTTGTATTCCTATATATATGTAATCTAATTAGAAGAAATAAACAAGTTTGAATATTTTTTCCACATGGTATCAGAGCATTAGACAAAAGATCTAACTCTAGCCATCTATACACCCTTCATCTTCTTTCACCATGTCTGATTCTGGATCAGAATTTCAGCCCAAATTTCTCTGGGGGGAAGCTGTTTTAACAGCAACTTATTTGATAAATAGGATGCCTACTCGGGTTCTTAACTATAGTACACCCCTTGAGTGTTTCAAAAAATATTTTCCTGAAGCTCGGATCTATTCAGATTTGCCATTAAAAGTTTTTGGGTGCACTGCTTTTGTACATAATCATTAGTGCACTTCATCTACTCTATAAGAAAGAAAAATTGAAGATCATTAATTACTTCTTTGGTGAAATCTGGGAAAACAGTTTATGTAAAGAAAAGCAGTTATGTTCATTCTTGCATGAAAATGTAACCTCATTCTAGAGGTTGTGTGTTTTTAGGTTTACGGGGTTGGTTGTGGTACTTACATTTTAACTGTTGGCAAGTGACTGTTACTCTTGTTTTGTTTTAGGATCAACTGGGGGATGTACTGCACTGGATCCGACAGGTGGTAGCCCTTGTATGCGGACTGTTATGGGGTGGTATTCCTTTGGTTGGAGGCACTTGGATAATTTTGTAAGCTAATTATTCCTTTCTGTTGCTGATTTTCTCTATGACTATCTGAATTTGCATCCATATTGATAGTCCTGAATCGATTGAATTTAATTTTTGGGGATTTCTTGAAAGATGGGCAATCTCATCTCTGCAATTTTAGTTTATCTGAGTTAGGTTGTCCACGGTCAATTCGTTTGAGAAGGAAGACGTATTTTCCTTGCACGGTTTGTTAGCTGCAATAATTCGATATATATGGTAAATAATCTGCTGGGAAAGGGGAAGAAAATAAGGAATGAAGAATAAAAAACCATACTTCTTGAAAATTCGGTGGGCTAGAAAGGGTAAACAGCTGTTCTTGTGATACATTCTTAATGGTGTTGGATGCTGTCTGATAAATTGGACTTAAAACGTGCCATTTAAAGGTTACAATTAAAAGTTCATAGAATTGATATGGAGCTCACCATTAGTTCAACTGACTATTTATATGCACGATGGTAATTTATGTGGGGCAACATACACCAGGTTTGCTGCCATATGAGCAGCTTATCCTCAGACTGTTCATGTATACTTGCAAGCATAAGTTTAATGACAAATATGGCATTACCTGTGATTTTCAGGTTCGTTGTGTTATCCTCTGGGATAATATATGGTTATTATGCGCTCATACTTAAAGTTGATGAAGAAGAATTTGGTGGGCATGCAGCTCTCCTCCAGGAGGGCCTATTTGCTTCGTTCACTCTCTTTCTGGTATTCTGTAGATCCTTCACCAAAAAATCTCCTCTTTTTCTTTCTTGTGTATTTCTTCGAGTTTCCCCTAATTATTTGAGCTTGGTTCTAACTTCTTTCTTCTGTTTTCAGCTAACGTGGATTCTGGTATACAGTTTAGCACATTTCTGATCACCCACATTCGTGACCGTTCCACCAGTTTTCTCATTCGAGGGACGATCATTAACATCTTAAGCTCAGATGTACCATTTGTGATTTCAGTGACCTTAAATTAACATTCTTGATTGGTCTATTGCCATTTTCTCAGTTGTATTATTAGTCATTCAGTGACATGCTAGTTCTTTAGTTCATGAGAAATAGTTTTAGTGACACGTTCACTTTAGAATTTTTGTGCAATGCAGTGCCTGATAATTTACTCTGCAAATCAAGTAGTTACCTTTTTTTTGGGAGGGCTTCTGTATTTAGAAGCGGATCCGTGATAGCAAATTCTGTCCATGCATCTTGCTCGGACATTTCTGGTGTCAAGTGTATGACATTGAGGGAACTTAGGAGGCTTGCGGTTTATATCTTGCTTTGTGCTGTTTATTACCTGCCTGTTGGTTCCTCGTTGTTGAGAAATGCTGAAGGTTCCTCATTGTAAACCAAAAAATAAAAAAAAGGGAGGAAAAAGAGGCAGCCAAGGCTCGAGGTACTATGTCCATCCATCTACGCATGAAAGAAAATTTTAGGTCAACGATTTCAACCATTATAACCCTTTGTTTTGTCATGCTTTCATATTTTTGGTTATTCTTTTTGAAATTTATTTGGGATTGTTTAGGGAAATGGTGAACTGGTGACTTAGGAATCCTGATACGTATCGCTGTTACAATCACGTATCCGTCTGGTCAAATCTCGGGTTTATCAATCAAAGGCAACCATATTATACGCAACCTACCAACTAGTGTTAAGGTTTACCAGGATACTTTGCCCATTTTGCAAATTTCGTTCCTGATGTCAAACCAAAAGGAAGGATGAGAAACAACTAGCAAGGTACAACAGGATGGGCATGAATCATACGGATGATTAACTGTCGCATATTCAATGGGATTTCTGTCATTAAACATTAGCAATTCAACCGAGCTTCAAAAACAAGATACACAAGACTAAAGACTATTTCTCCTGGATGAAAACAAGTGGGTGAAAAAGACAACATTGTTCTTTCTACAATGTGAAAGATTCTCTACAATAAGCAATTCTAAAATGAATACAAGGCATGCTGTTGTTTCAGGATTTGCATAAACATTTGTATCCAAGTCCTCTAATTGCCCAAATGGGAAAAAATAAGCATGTTTTAGTTTACAAGATTATTTTCAACGTCTGCATCTTTATGCCCATTGTTGACTTCTGTCTCTTGGTCGAATTAAATACACACGACCATAAACCCACTGCCTACCTGCTCTTGAGATGGATTGCTGCAAATAGAACATAAGCAAATATTAACGCTTCAAAAAAAATTCAAACATTTTTAAGTTAACAGCAAACTTCTTCTTTATTAAGTTGGGAACAAAACCTCAAGCTATAACTTTTTGGCTGTGAGGCCGAATGGACTGGGGAGGGGAAGACATTACTTATAAAATCTCAGATGCACGTATTCTGTCAAATAACAGATCCAGGTATTAGTACCTCAACTCTGGTGCGAAATTCTATGAAGCTCTCACACACATGGCACTCTGATCTATGTCGGGTTAGCTTGGATTGATCAGATCTGACAAATGCAAACACCTGCAATCATATACGTACGCCATAAAAACCATATTTGGAAGTTGTAGAGTCAACACACCAACAGGAACAAATCCATGCCGATAACTGGACAAGAAAATGCTGTCTTCTGAAATATACAAAGGATGAACAATTCAATTCTAACTGACCTCCTCACCACAATTCGGGCATACCCCTTTTAATGCTACCAAGTCATTCTTCCAAATCCCTTGCAATGCTCCAACTGCGAGAAGTTTACGAAACACTTGAGGATAATATAACAAATAACCAGTCTGTATGTACTTGTACTTTATCCATTGAAACGTCACAAAATTCAAAACAGAAACAAGTTTCTACTGATAGCATGATCACAAGCATAACGCATTCAACAAAAACAACACTCAGTATTAATGACCACCTATGCATGACAATATTCCTAAAGGAAAAAGATATTATATAAATATAATGATACTAACAAAAAAAAAAAAAAAAAGTGTTAAGTCTCCAATACCATAAAGAAACAACTTAAACAGTTTATGATCTTTCTTATAATTTTGTCAATCACAAAATTGTAGCCTTCAATTCCATTCTAATGGAAACATAATTAATGCATCATGCACTAAAGCACGCACACTTAATAAGATAGTTTGACAACTCTCAAATCAACCAATATATACTTTCCTCATTTTAACAAAAGTTCACGAAGATGTCTCCAGTTAAATGTAGTAAACCCGACAAAGAAGACCGGACAGCATTAAAACCAACAATAGTGAACCTATTACCTGATGCTGAAGCAATTGGAAAGCCTATTATGGACCCCAACACCATGTAGAGTATGCCATTAAGAATGGTGAGAAACTCTAGCATAGAAGCTTGACTAGCATACGAAGTTCCAGAGTGAAATGCATCTTGATAAGCTTGACCAAGGGTGTAGATTATGGGCACAAGAAAAACTGAACCGCCAAAACCAAGAATCAAAATCCATATGCTCGCTAACGCAAATGCCTGTGAAGGATCTTCCTGCCCTACATCCATGTTAATTCAATATTCAAGGGAAGTGAAAGCCATAATTCACTCAATTAAGGACTGACATCATAAAAGGTCACTATGTTTCCATAATCCAGCAAGAACTATGTCTTCAACTATTCACAATAATATTCCCCAAACACATTCCATAAATGAAAAAAAAATGAAAAATTATTAGAGAAAAGGGAAAAACAACATAAGACTAATCTGGATAAGACGACATTTAAGGCACAATTAGGGGGATTCACCAATAGTATTTTGTTCAGAAAAAGTTTAAAACTTAGTGATTCCAATAGGGTTCGTTCATCCTTCCAGCGGCCGGAGCCAACAAAAGTTTGATTCCAACAACTCACTTTTTTTAGTTTTTCAGTTAAAGTATCCCGAATCATAATTAGTTTAGCTGATTAACTCTAACCACCCAGTAAATTAGTGTTTCCAAAAAGTAATGCAATCACAACAGAAAGAAAATTAAATTACCTCAGCATCAGAATAAGTTGACTGCCGCCTAAGACTACAACGCGGATACTTCACTACACACTTGGAACCATACCACCTTAGTTTCAGCTGTATCAGCAACAATAATAACCTTTCTCAAATTAGAACTTTTTCTCATAATTCAATTCACATATAATTCCCATTAAATATATTAATATAAATAAACAAGTACCTCAACTCTATCAAACATGTCATCCACAATCAACGGCGTCCCATTATAATACGAATCACGCGCCTAAAATTAAATTTTTTTTCAAGAAATTAAAAATTACTCACAGAAATTGGGAAAAAAAATATAATAATATGAAATGAAGAGACGTTACTTGACAGTAAAGAGCTTCTAGGGTTTCTTTGCTGGCGGTTTCAATAGGACCGACAAATAAACACGACGGACCCTCGGGCTCGGCGAGTGGCTGGAGCTGGTCGCGGGGAGGGGTGATGACGGAGCTCCGAGGTGTACACCGGACGGAGACCGGAGCTCCGGCCGGTGAAATTTTTGAGAGTTTGATAAACGAGGATCCTATCACGTGAGGCTTAACCGGTGGACACGTGCCGGCCATGAATCAGTCGAGTTTTAGTTAGCCAATGAGAATCTATTTGGAAACGGAAATGAGTGAATTAGTGGCTAATAATTGGAGAGAGGAATATGGTTTTTTATAGTGTGCAAAATATGACGGATTTGCCCCCTTTGAGGTTGTGGTTCGATTTCGCACGTAAATATCTCTTTTTTTTTTTTTTTTTTGTTGGTTGATGTTGATATTCTGGGCCCTGAAAGGAAGCCCAATGGGCCTGGGTTTTTAATACAATTAGTTGTAGAAAATTTAAAGTATAAAACAAAAACAAAAAAGGATGAGTGCGTTTGCCGGGAGTCGAACCCGGGTCTATTGCTTGGAAGGCAATTATCCTAACCGTTGGACTACAAACGCCTGCTTGTACGACAAATGTCATCATGTTCTAATGACGCGTCAATTTAATTCCTTTTTTCCTTTACTTACAAGAAGTGCTTATATGCATGTATTGTGCTTGATGTTATTAGATTTAGGAAAGCAAAAGGTATAAATATTGAGGAATTCTTAGATTGTTTTTACTTTTCCAGACTGAGTTCGACCATAATTGATTGGTTATTTTGTAAGAGCATGAATACTAGATAGTCTAGAATTGATGGCTGCTAAAGGAATTTCCAAATGATTGTCATTAATAACACTACAACATCGATCTCAAGCTAGTGCAAAATGACAACACAAATGAATTGCATTTTTAGTCTCAATATGAGATGTCACATTGGAAATCTTACTACCCTCTGCCAGAGTCACTTGTTATGGAATCAGGAAAACTAGAAGGTGAAATGTTAACAAAAGCATGTCTCAGGGAAACATAGAACGTTAAATGTTACAGAAACATGTCTTAAGAACCCGGAGTGTTTATTAATGCTGATATGGCAGAACAAAGATGCATAATTCATGGGGAGACAGGAGAATCTAGGCTTACTGAAAAGGAAAGAATGAGGAGGAATTCACTGCTTTATCAGTAAATCAAAAGCAACTCCCAGCAGTAAGTGCTCTTCTGGGCTACAACAATCCGGAAAGTATAGAGCAAAAACAATCCAGACCAAGAGATAATAAATTTATAAATATTTAACTGCATTTCTAATAGCTACTCTTTCTATTTTTGTCATCTTTCTAAATTCAGATACACATTAGTACCTAGTTCTATCTGTTCTTAAAAAGAAATGATCCCACTCATGCTTTTCAACTGTCCCAAAAGTATAATACTTCCAACTATCTTCTTCGTCAAAATTGAGGCTAGAATTCTTCCCTTCTTTGATCTCATGTCTCAGAGATTCTACTCTCTCGATAACTCGTTTCACACTTAAATCAAATGCGTCCTCAAGCTTCTGCAATCTAGACCTTGGATCAGCATATATTACATTAGGAATTAACTTTATGACCTCCTCTCTCATTGCCGAGATTCGTGACTTGGAGATTTGAGATAGTTTCTTGTCAATGCTTACTTTCTTGTTTTTCACATCGTCCTCCGGGATGAGCACTGAATACTTTTGGAAATCTTTGGGCAAATGCCATAGATATTGCACATATGCAGAACCTGGACTGAAAAAAACTGGTATGCAGCCAGCTAAAATTGAATCAAAAGTTGACCTCCTGGTAAATGAATCCCCTGGAGGCTGTAGGCAGAAGACAGAGTTTTGAAACATCTTCATAATGTGAACTGGCTTTTGGCATTTATTTTTTTGGTTGGTGCATTCAGTCAGACTGCACTGTCTGGATGATTTGCATTGATCCATAAGTACACTTCGGATGGAGTCCTCCATGTTTGGACGAGGTGCACCAACGAAGCAAAACAAGGACTTCCGCTTCTGTTTCCTCATTTTGTTTTGCCACTGAGTTACATCATTGTCAGTCGAAGGATGGAAATAAGTTGGATAAGGAATTGCGAAGTCATTCCTGTTCCAAGGGCTTGATTCAATTGTTAGAATGGTCATATTCTTTGATTCAGGCAAGATCATTAGCTTGTTACCCCAGGAATTATCCTCATCAACACCTCTTCTAAAATCCCAAGTAATTCTGCCAGCAACCATAAAATGATCTCTGCCCCACATTATATTCCACTCAGGTTTTTCTCTCAGCCACTTGACAAGATCAAGGGAATCAAAATCTCTCACAGAAACATTATAACCCCATAAATGCCGTGAAACATCGAGTCCTGCATAATATGGCACAAATATTGCTGCAGCTTTGGACGAGTCATTTGTTAAGCATTCATACTGTTTCATTCTGTTATGAAAAATGACTTCCAGGGAGAATTGGTTCGTGTTAAACCAACCATTTCTTGAGAAAATTCGACCTGGATTTCCAAGTTCTACTCCAAGCCCCATGTTCGCCAAATACTGGCACATATCAGTCCATTTGTTCAATGATTTGCACTGCGAAAGCAATTGATCATTGAAGCGGCTTGGCAGGTCATGAATAAAAATATATCGTCCTGTGCATGACTTTGGTTGTTTTCCGTTTTCTTGGTTCTTTGTCTCAACTCCGTACTTAGCATCACTTTCAGAAAATATGGGTTCCAATTCTTTCTCAAGAAGATCAACATCTTCAATCGCATCATCCTCTGACGATGAACCATTCACATGTTTTTGCTTTTTATCATCTACAACATCTGTCGTATTCCCTGGATCGCCTATGATCACAAGAGGGTCCTTTGCTTCGTGATTGTCGGCGGCATGAACAGATTTTGGAACTACCGATTCAACAGATTTTTCATGGTCATGAGGTATTGATGTTAGTCCAGGAAGAGAAGACCAATCGAATCCATAAAGCAATAAGTACCAAAAAACAAACAAACCAAAGAACACAAACCAAAATTTATTGCGAAACCTTGTACTGATCGAATTATCCATCTTCTTTCGCTGAATTACTGGAAAAATTCTTGGTATTACCCGCCTCCTATGTCTATGGGACATCAAAATCTTTAAAAGATCTTCAAGACAAGGGAGGACACATGGCCAGGCCGAAAAGGCAAACAGAACGTTTAAATATCTGGAATATATAAGAAAAATGCATGGAATCAGGGTGGTGCCGAAAATGATTCAAAGGAATTCATAATAACCAAGAAATGGGAATTTGCAGGCGAGAGAGAGAGAGAGAAGAAAAGAAGGGAGAGATGGTTGAAATTGAACTGGGACCGTTAACATTTTTAATGTTTGCATCCAATCAATTGGAGAAAATTCTAAAGATGACTAGTTGATAGTACTAGGCATCAAAAGATTTTTAGTATTCCCCAAAGGGACTTTCTTTTTGGTATTTCCAAAATTAATGTCAGTCTCCCTTGCATTGATCAACTCATTGTTGGTGTCGCATTCAAATTAAGCAGATTCTCTCTATTTTTGCTCTTCCGCTCCTTTTAAGTAATAGTAATTGATAAGAACCACAAAGATTCTTCGTATTTTTGTTACTTAAAGGGTCGGAACATGGATTTTTAGAAGTTTCAGAAAAACTGGAAATAGTGGCAATCAAATTCTTGCAGTCGTTCTACCTTTAAAAAAAAAAAAAAAAAAAAAGGCCTTGCATTCATCCTAGATTATCATTAATTTGGGATATGTATGTCTATATTGCTAGTCCAACAAATACAGAATTGTTGCCTCCATAGTATGCTATATTATTTAGTGGACAAACTTTACTGTAACTATAGTCAATTATGCGGGATAAAAATGAAAAGCTATAAAAATTCAAATGTTACACATCCCAGAAAAATGCTGTGGGTTATTAGAAAAAAAAAGTAAACTTATTAAAAAAATTGATTGATAAATTTTTATTACGACTTAATAGTTTCTACAAAAATTTGTTAAAAGTTATGATAATAAAAATTCACTGATCATTTACCATAGCTTTGGTGTTTGTGTTGGGGGGTTCATTAGGTGTTTCTCTCTCCCGCACCTACACTCACACCAAATATAGCTGTAATACTCCCATAATTCACGATTCCTTGTCCATTCAAATCATCCTAAGTTGTTGAAAAAAGTTCCATCTCCGAAGTCCAATCCTAATCAGACAACAATGCAAATTCCCAGATAAAACTACCAAAAAAAAAAAAAAAAGAATGATAATATGAAAAGCATGAGTTTTGGTTCATTCCCAGCTGCCAACTGACTGCTCCTCCCATTCCTAGCTAGCTTTGACCGGCTACGATGGGGAGGGCTAAATGGGACCCTTCACCAGACGCCGACGATGTCAAGATCAAAATTCACCCAGGAGTGACTGACCCACAGGCGCCGGGGGCGGTTCCAAGTCCCTGTAATCATAATCAATGGCAACAACAGTATTATCCACCTCCTCCTCCACGGCATTATCGGCTTTTCAAGACATGGTTCCCTTGGTTGGTTCCTGCAATCGTCGTTGTCAATGTTGCATTCTTTGTCTATGCAATGTACATCAATGACTGTCCTCACAACTCTGATAACTGCGTTGGGTCATCGCTTTTGGGCCGGTATGCCTTCCAGAGCACCAAAGAGAACCCGTTGCTCGGTCCCTCTGCTCTTACGTGAGTCCTTTCTTGCTGTATTTTCAATTTTTCATGCATTAATTTGGGCCATTACAACAAGCGTTGACCTGTTGTTGTGATTTGTTGAACGTGGAATTTTGAGTGGTAGGTAATAGCAATGATGACAGGACATTTTACGCGTTCTTCCTTCGATCTTTTGTCATTTTATGCTATAGAGAACATTTAGTGTTGTGAACTAAGCATAGTTAATTAGGTTGATTGTAAAATTAAGGTGGAATTTCGAGTTGCATATAGCGGGAGGGCACATTTCTCTTGATGAATTATTCTCAATTTCTGTTCTTTTTAAGATGGTAAAGTTTCAGAAACATTATTGAGGGGATGTTAGTTGGGTAAACTGCCTGATATTAGAATTACACATGATCGGGAATTAGGCCATTTGTTTTGGTAACTGGTTATTTGGCACTTGTGAAAATGTATGTAGAGATCTTTTTAATAATCCTCAAGAACTTCGAAAAAATATCAATTCCTTTTCTTTTTCAGATTGTTAAAACTGGGGGCTTTAGAAGTCAAGAGAGTGGTTGATCAACATCAGGTATGGCGGATGGTGTCTTGTATGTGGCTACATGCAGGGGTGTTCCATGTTCTTGCCAATATGTTGAGTCTTCTCTTTGTTGGCATGCGGCTTGAGCAGGAGTTTGGCTTTGGTATGTCTAGATTTATTAACTTCAGTTCTCATCGATATTAGTCTTGTAAGCCTATGTTTGTTGATTTACTCAAGTTCATTTTTCTGTTTTTTTCTAAAATTTGAATTTCAATTCTTAGTCTCAGAATGAGAGTATCAATTTATACTTGCAGAGGATTCGATTGGAGTAATTAGTTGTTGTCTTTTCTTAGCATTTAGTCACGAAGCTTAAGTTGTAATAAAAAGTTTCAGTAAATAAAAAAACTTGAAAAGAATGAACTTGGAAAATTCTTGGTGATGAATCCATCAAAGGAAAAAAGAATAAATTTGGGATCAATATCTTCTATTTTCAACAGGAGAATAAAGTACATATGCTCATGCTTAATTTGTCCATGTGATGTAATCCTCTGCAGTGCGCATTGGGCTAGTGTATGTAATATCTGGATTTGGTGGAAGTTTATTATCATCTTTGTTTGTGAGAACAACAATCTCAGTTGGTGCTTCTGGTGCATTGTTTGGTTTGCTTGGAGCCATGCTTTCTGAACTTCTCACAAATTGGACAATATACGAGAACAAGGTATCTCTGCAGCAGACAACTCATTACTTATTTCATTTTCATTTGAAGAATGTGAACTATAGCTTACAGCTTCTTTTCATTAGTTGGCAGCCTTGACGACTCTGATCCTCATCATCATTATCAATCTGGCCGTAGGAATCCTCCCTCATGTGGATAACTTTGCACATCTTGGAGGATTTGTGACTGGATTTTTGCTTGGATTTTTTCTCCTACTTCGACCTCAATTTGGATGGGTAAACCAAAGGAATGCTCCTCCAGGTTACTTTACTAGAACCAAGTCCAAATACAAGGCATATCAGTACATATTTTTGATTCTCGCTCTGGTACTACTAGTAGCAGGGTAAGTCTCACTATCCTTAATTCATGTTTTGATCGCAATGACTTGTGATTATTCCTATTGAAAATGGAAAGAAAGAATGTTTTGATTACCAGTGGCTACCTCATTCTTTAAAAAAAAATATGTACTGACTAATAACAGGTTGCCATCAGCAAATGACAGTAGAATTTCTGTTGTTATTTGTTACGACTGTTATTCTCATGAAATGCTGCGTACAAGTTCTGAACTCAAGCAACTTTGAGAACTTACTTACTTTTTTTTTTTTTTTTATTTTGAGCGAGAACTTACTTACTTGACCATGGCAAGACTAAAATTGTGTATTTCCCAATGATGCTTTTCCAGATTTATCATTGGCATGGTTCTGCTCCTCCAAGGTGTCGATGGGAATGATCATTGTCCTTGGTGCCATTATTTGAGTTGCTATCCCGACCACTTTCTGGACTTGCGAAGCTCGCTGCTCGGTAATGATATGATATTTCTCCACTTTGTCAAATTGCCTTAACAAAATTAAAATATTTCTACTTGTCCATTAATCTTGTTGGTGTGGGATGATGTTGCAGTTGAGCCAATTTCAAAACCAGGTGAATATGACATGCTTGGCGAACCATAAAACTGGGTTTTACACACTGCGAAATGGGAACAACACAACAGAGATGCAGAAGCTTTGCACTGAGCTTTGCCACTGACATCACAAGAGTGCGGTGGCAAAACAATATCACTATGCACTAGCATATATAATACTCTATACTTGCTCAGCATTTGGGCTATGCTGACAGATGGAATGATGTAGACTATGAAAATCAAATGTAAGAAGATCCTGTGAGGCTTCAATGAACAGGCAGCTGGTGTAAAAATAAACAGAACAAAATTGACTTCTGCTCAGGTGTTTAGTAGCGTTTCAGAAACTTCAACTCCATTTACTATAGTTCTAGGATTTTTGTCTTAACAGTTGTAAAACTGAAATGGGATACCTGACCGTTGGCCACTGCAAGTAAAAAAATATCTGTATATTCATTGATTTTGTTAACTTCAGATATTTTACTGCCCAAATAAAAGAATATCAACAAGTCCTCATCTTACGCCTACTTGTCTAACATATGTGTCCCTCAGCTTGAGGTACATTGCAAATTGATAAATTTTAGGTAATTTTAATGTTAACAAGCATAAAAAAAAAAAAAAAAAAAAACCTTAGATCCTTCATCTCTGTCTCTTTTCTTTCTTTCTTTCTTTCTTTTTTTTTTTTTTTTTGGTTCAAAATAATTCTAAAAGGAACAGTTGCTTAACCAATTTTGCATCCTTTTCATTTCCTCCCAATTTCATCAATCCAATATATATTTAAGGGATAATTTCACATACCTCTCCTGAGGTTTGTCATAATTACACTCAACTCCCCTCAAGTTTTAAAAATTACACTTACACCCCCTATATTTATAATTTTCATATCAAAACAAGTCAATTTTGATAATGTAACCCAAAAATACTAACTAAATACCTTAAAATATCTTGAATTAATATATTTGTTTATAAAATTTTAATAGATAAAGTAAATTTTATTCAAATGAGTTAGATTAGGGGTGGCAACGGGTCGGGTTGGCGGGTTGGCGGGTCGGGTTGAGACCCAAATATAACAACTAACCTGTCAACCCGAACCCGACCCGCCAACCCGCCAACCTGAAAATAGCCAACCTGAACACGACCCGAATCGAGTTGGCGGGGTCGACCCGCCGACCTGAAAAAAAAAAAAAAAAAAAGAAGAAGAAGAAGAAGAAAAGAGATTAAAACACATACAAAAAAATATGATCAAACACATTTTTTGCACACATGAATATTAAAGATACTTATTAACATATACTTAATTCCTCTTACAATTTACTTTTCATAAATCTAGGTAAAATTCTTACTTTTTCTTACAATTTACTTGATTAATTATCCAATGAGTGAAATTTGTTATGTTTGAATGTGAATGGATGAAACAAAGCTACAAAATGTTAGACTTTTTTTTTTTTTTTTTTCGGGTTCGCGGGTCGACCCGAACCCGACTCAGGGTGACCCGAACCCGACCTTTTTTTTATCAGGTCAGTCGGTCCGACCCGCCAACCCGCGAACTCAAAAACCCCCAACCCAAACCTGCTATTTTCGTGTTAGGTTCGTGTCGGGTTTTCGGGTCGTGTCAGAAATTGCCACCCCTAAGTTAGATAACTGAGTTTTGAAGAAGTAATATTAGGTAGAGATTGAAAATTTGATATAATATATGAATACTTTTGACATTTTTATGACTAATTAATTTATTTTTAATATTTATTTATCTTTTTGAAAAGTAATTAAGTATATTTTAAGGTGTTTGATTGGTGTTTATGGATTACATTATCAAGATGGATTTGTTTTGTTATGAAAAATAAAAAATATAAACACAGGAAGTGTAAATATAATTTTCAAAATCTAAGGGGAGGTGAGTATAATTATGCTAAACCTCATGGAAGGTATGTGAAATTATCACTATATTTAAAGCAAGGTAAACACTAAAGAAAACCCCACAAATTCATGCAAACTCCAATTCTAAATATTTTTTCTTCGAGGAGAAGAAAGGAATCGTAGTCATTGAGTACAAACTTTTCTAATCGTATTTTGAAATGTGACTATATAACAAATTAACGACACTCTATAAATTCCTAACTTGGTAGTAACACAACTGATCATAAATCGTCCAAAAAAAAAAAAAATGGTTAGGAGCTTTAATGTAATATAACATCATCTTATTTTATGTTACTCTAGTGAGGAAGAACAAAACGATAGGAGGCAATCTTTTAATTTCGTTAAAATTAATACATTTACAATAAGAATACAATAATCTTCGTCATCATATATCTTATAAGCATAGATAATTTTTTGTAAAAATTAATAAGTCTTTGTTTTATCCCCATAAAACCTAAAATTTTCGGGTAAACCCACAATATTCATTTAATAGGGAGGAAATAAATCACGTGCGGCCGCAGGAACCATTCTTCCGATCGATTCCAATCCGGTAAATTAAGACCTGGTTTCCTTATCCACTCTATTCTCTTCTGACTTCTCTTCATTAAACACTTGTTTTTCTTCTTGTTGATAAATTTAAGGAAAAAAACAAACGAAAAATCTGATGCATCAAACTTTTGTCTAGATAAGTTAGTCGGTCTTTTTTTTTTGGGATTTTGGGAGTTTTTTTTTTTTTCTCCCAATAGTATTCCATCAGGTATTCTCGCCTTCACCACTACCAGGTTAGTCAATCATCCTCTCTCTCTAGAGTTATTAATTTTCCATATTCATAAGAAAAAAGAAGAAAGAAATCTGTGGGGTTTTTTTTTTTTTTTTTGGCCCTTGAAATTTATTTGGATCCTTGGTCTGGAGGTTAGGTCTTATCGATTACTAGTAACTAAATTTGTGTTAATCCAGGGTGGCTGTAGCTTTTGATTATTTATTTTCTTTTTCTTTGTTTATTCTTTATTGGATCTGTTAATTTTCACTGGATGATGGAGAAAAATTCGATTTTTGGGAAATTTTTTATTCAAGTGCCTGGAATTTTGTTGAAATCCGGCCATCCCTTTAGCCAACTGTAGCTATTTAAACTTTTTCCTTTTTGGTTCGTGGTTGAATTTACAATATGTATCATTATGATGTTATGGTATTTTGGATATCTTCCATTTTTTTTTTCCTAAACAGACTGGAGGGTTTGTTGTTAATATGTTTTTGTTATAATTCATAGGGGCTGAAGATGGTGCACCAAAAAAGTGAGGTCGATGTGTCGACCTTGAATTTGAGTGCCGAAGATAATGTTGCTGTTGAAACCGTTCCAGTTGACACTGATATGGGTAGTCCTGTGATGGATGTAGTACAGGTTGAGATTGTTTCTCAAAGTGAGCATAAAGTGGAGACTACTATGGAAGAAGTAGAAAGTGAAAAAATGGTGGTTGCTAACAATGAGGTGAACAATAATGAAGAGAACGTGGCTGAAGAAGAGGGTAAGGATGAAGAACATGCTGCAAAAAAGGAAGAATATGGTGATGATTATTATGATGATGGAGATGAAGGTGAAGAGTTTGATGATTTTGATGATGAGGAGGATGAGATTGATGTGGATGTTGATGACGATGACAATGACGATTTGTTGGAGGAAGCAGGCAATGTAGAAAATAAAGGAGATGATGTATTTGAAGATGAAGATAATCCAGAAATTACAATGGAAGGAGAAAGGGAGAAGAAAGAGAATGAAGAAAAAGGCGGCGGAAGTTTGGAGCCCGAGGTCAAGAAACTCGGGAAGAAGAATGTAAGGAAATTGGTTGTAAAAAGGGATTTGGGTAAAGTGACATCCAAAAGTGAAGAAAAGTCAAAAGGAGATGAACAAGACGATCCAGTGGTGGGAAAAGGTAGTGAGAATGCAAAACAAGAGAAAGGTGAAGGAATTTCAAAGAAGAATGTCAGGAAATTGAGGAAATTGAGGAAAAGGAATAGAAGGAAAGTTACAAATGGCAACTCTGAGAAAGTAGCATCTAAACTAGAGCTTAAGCTTGAAGCATCAGGCAGGAAAAAAGCTTCTAAAAAGGTTGAAAGCATGGGAATGATTTTCATGTGCAGCTCTAAGACAAAAAAGGACTGCTATCATTACAAGGTTCTTGGTCTACCTGCGAGTAAACGAGATATAGTAGGAAAAATTTATAAAGGGATGAGGCTTTTCTTATATGATGTTGATTTAAAATTGCTCTATGGGATATATAAAGCTGCAGGACGTGGAGGTTATAACATTGAACCCAATGCATTCAAGTCCCAGTTTCCATCTCAGGTTTGTTCATGCTTTTGAAAATATTCTGAACCTCTTAAAACATGATGAAAATATCTGAATGCATAAAATTTCCTGTGGATATAGCCTGTATGTCAATATGTCACTGGAAGGACGGCTGATAGGTCGTATTTTACTATAGAAGCTAATTTATGATTTTGAGCACATCTAAGTGAAAATATATTGATGCTTTTTTTTTTAAGTACACAAACGTGCTCTGTATCCCTGATAGGTAGCTGACATAGTTAAATAATTTCCCATCTCCTTTGTACTGTAATGTTGATGAAGGAATCTCATCACTTACTTTGACTTTTTAAGTTGGAATTGTTGCCGTTTGAACTAGAATGCCCAATGCCAGCAAACATCAGCATAACTAGAAGGGGAAGCTTTTTAAAAAGTGAAATGGACAGTTTCTGTACTCTTTGGTCATAATTAAAGCTGTTTGTGTGTATGTAGCTGTAAGTTTATCGATGAGAGCTGTTTTCTATCAATTTAACAATGGCAGTGCATGTATAAGTGACTATTATGCAGGTACGTAAACTCTATTATTTGCCTTGCTTGTAAATGATTAATCAACTGGTGTTATGAAATAAGGATGATGGGTGGTATTTGCATTGTAATTTTTTCTGATTTTTCTTTCATATCATCATAGGTGTTAGAATGATTTTGTACCACGAGTGCTTTCATAAATGCCAAATTTGTATGTGTGTTGTTTTTGTATCTTGGTGGATTTTGTTAGTTTCCTATAGAACAGAATCCAAATTAGATGCTTTAGACATGATTTCTCTTTGGTCCAGGAATCAAGTGAGCGGCTTTTGTTTCAGAGACTGTAAGCAAGTCTTTGATGCTTCATTTTCAATAGAAAAGAAACTGCAGATAAATTTTATTTTTACTTTTGATTTAATGTTCTATAAATGCCCATCTTTATCTGCTTAAAAATGTTTAAATGACATCTTTTATCACTTTTAATCTCTGAGTTGGCTCTTGTAATTGTGTTTGACATTTTGATTGTGGAGAAGCTGATGCCAGTTTTTGGAATAATAATTATAGGATGATTTAGTGAAGCTTGTAATAATTGGCTGCTGAAGTTATTATGGAAAAAGCAGCCATCGTTCATGAATTAGAGTTATTTATGGGCAAATTTAGAGCTAGTGGCTCATATATTAGATCTGGCTTGTATTTACAACTGAAAAATGTATCAGGTCCGTTTTACTGTTCTGGAGGATTGTATACCATTGGCGGAGGAGAAGTTTAAAAAGGTCATCAAAGAAAATTATTTCACAAGGACCAAATTTGACTGCCAGTTAAAATCTGATCAGGTATATTCAGATTCTATTTACATTATCAGTTAATGTTTGTGAGATATGAATAGAATAATGGGTTGAAATTCTACCGTTTATGTGTGATGCAAGTAAATGTTGAAATTATACCGTTTATATGTGATGTGAGTAAATATCTGTGGTATTTAACATGCTTAATTAAAAGAGGGACAGAAAGGAGAAAGAAGAAGATGGAGAAGAGGGATACAAAAGGGGTGGGCAGAAGTGCTACGAGAAAACTCAACACCATCCAGTAGAATCCAGCAATGATCATTCATTGCACCCACAATTTTTAAGTTAGCTAGATGAATCAGTAAATCCTAACTGAAAACAGAAAGAGGTACAAGGTGACTTTCAGTTAATATAAATTTAAAATTTTTCACTCTTAATTGATTTTGGGATGAGATTACGTGATTGTTTGTCTATATGGAACCGGATTTATATCAGCACCTTGAATTACCATGGCATTTAGGATATGAACTCCATCACATTATCTATCACGTGATAGGTGAAGAAGTTGTGTAAGCTTTTTGTTGCTGCCAGCAAAGGCCCCAAGCCCAAGAGGTTGGACAGGAGTCTCGAGGCCTGTGGAACCATAGATCGAGATAGGTCCAGAGCTCGGATTGCAGGCAAAAAGAGGCGCTCTTCCTTGGATGAGAAGCATCGGTACCATGATTATCCACGTATTCATCGAAGGGAAGCAGTTGAACCTCCACTCGCACCACTGACCCGAATTGCTCATTTAGCTTCACCAATTTCTGCTCCATCATATGCCTATGATAGGGCCTTGGAAACAGATGCTTACAGACAGAACTTCTTGGTAGAGCATCGTGATTCCTATGAACGACCAATCTTGGAGTCTCAGGATGCTTACAGGCGAGAGCCATTATTAGAGCATCGTGATGTTTACAGGCGGGATCCTCTTTTGGATCGTCGTGATTCTTACAAGCGGGAGCCACAACTAGAGCGGCGTGATGTTTACAGGCGGGATCACCTTTTGGATAAATGTGATTCATACAGGCGGGAGCCACTATTAGAGCGGCGTGGTGTTTACAGCCAGGATCCTCTCTTGAATCGGCCTGATTCTTACAGGCGAGATCTAATAGGGGAGCGTCGTGATATCCGGCCAACGAAGCTGGAAGTGCGTCGTGGTTTTGAGATTGCAGGACGTGATCCTTACATGTCATACAGAGAACGTCAATCATATCGTGATCCAGTGTATGTTGACCATTTATCCCCAGAACGTGATCGTTACCATCCTGTTGGTCTACGACCAGAGTATCATTCTAGACAACCTGAATACCGATCGACTCGAGCCAGGTATCAATACTAGAAACTGACAGTGGAGCTCTCTGCTGGATGCAATACTGTTTCAAATTGGAGTTCAATGGAGTGAGGGTATTATCTTTTCTTGTAGGAAAAACAGATTATTAAACAGAACTGAGTTAGCTGCTGGTCCTGTAATTTTAGTTTTTATTTTTGTAATCTTTCCTCTACCGTTGGAAATAAATTTTACAGCTTTGCAAATTTAGCTGGTGTATCTCCAACTATTTCTTGAAGTCTGCTATGCGCAATGTTTGCTCAGAATCATTTGCTCTGGTCATTGTTTGCTGGCGATGTGCAGAATTAAGTAATAGTACCTCGAGTGCGGCAAGTCTTTTTGCCCATTTCTTCTACCATGGTAATGGTTATCTTTCATGCCAATATTTTAGTAAACGGAACAAACAAGATACCCCTTCTAATTCAAAAAGCGCAGATCATAAGAAAGAGGGTCGCATCGCGCAATCCACTTAGCATTTACAACCATGATCCAAACGTTATGGAACTTGAGTCTGACATAAGAAATCAAATGTCCGACCCACAATTAGGTCTATTACCCAGCGAATCCCAACTTGATTCCTACCTCCATAAGATTAACAAACCCAAATACGCGACACTTGTATGGTACCCATCTCCACGTTATGGGCTCTTCCAGTTCCAGAAGCTAATAGGCCTGGCCTCCTTCCGTCCGAAACAATAACGTATTGTATTTATTAGAAATAAAGGCTCCGTTTGGATTATTTTTTGGAGTATTTTTTGAAATTTTTTTCTCAAGTCCGTTTGGATAAATGAAAAATTTTTTGGTCAAAAAGTTAAAAAATCTTTTGGTCAAACTTTGCTATCAAATTTTCCTACCAAGTTTTTCATTTGAAATTTCAAATGAATTTTAGAGACTTTTTACACAATTATTCAGAAAAGCAAGCATGTTTATGTCAAAATTTGTTTAATAAAACTGGAAAAATCGCAAGTAAGAAAATGGGATCTATTTTTAGTAGGTTTTGAGGTAGGACGATGAAGCGAACGTCCGCTTCTTTAAGTGAATGTCTGCTTCAAAGACAAAATTGTCTCGACGAGCACTGGGGCACGAACGCTACCAGTGCTCGCTAAGACATTTTTGTCTCTGAAGCAAACGTCCGTTTCACTGCTTTTTCCAGTTATATGGATTGCATTTTGATTGGTGATTTTTTCATTTTTTTTTAGATAAATTTTCTCCAAAAAAAAAAATCAATGTCCTTCTTATACAATCATTTAAAAATAAGTCCAAGTTAGTCCAAAATTTTTGAACTATTCAAACTTTTTCCCAATCACTTTTCAAATCACCAGCAAGTTACTTCAAAAAAAATTTCACATCCAAACACTGTTTTATCTTTTCAAAAAAATCAACAAAAAACAATCCAAATAATTTTTTTCAATAATTCTCAACAAACACTCCAAATAAAGCTATCCAAACGAAAACAAAGTGTTTTGTTTTTTTTTTTTAATTTATATTTAATCATGTACATGATAAAGCCACAAGAAGTGGGTTAACAACCGATTTTGATTCATAGTTCATCAATCGTTAACACCTACACAAGGGACCAATCGATTAAAGTAAATTTTGATGGTAGATGGACCAGGGCTGTTCCTCTTCTGCATGTGAAGATTATTTCGAGTACAATTATATTTCATTTCTTGATCGATGATCTCAATAGCCACGTTTCCTGTGACGACATATTTAAACATAAATCAATACATTCCAAGTTAGGGGCCAAGCTTTTAGCCCTTTGAGGTATTATTACAATAGGGTTAGTTATGTTGGTAGTTGTTGCAGTTGGTGCTCACTGCTCTCTGAGTAATCATGGGCACTCCCTGTGTGTGTGTGTGTGTGTGTATGTGGTCATTGCTATAAAGAAGTATGTTAACTGTGTTTTCTTTTTTTTTTTGGTTTGTCTTGATGAAGAGGCAAAAGGGTAGAGAGTAAGGTTGGTCAATGGTGTCCTTTTTGCTTGCTCTGGAAACCAAAATGGTTGCTTTTGTTATGGGGATTGCTTAAAGTTGAAGACCATTTCTGTCGATGTTTCATTAAGACTAGTGTCCATTGGCACAAAGAGCAATGGTCCCTCTTTCTAGTTTCGTGTGTGATAAAGAACCGGCATTTGATGATCTCATGCATGCGAAATTATTTTTCTTCAGTACGTGACAACTTTCTTTGTTTCCTTCATGAAATTACTAGTGCATGCTTTAGTTATCGTCGCACGGCAGACTGAAGTTATTAGTGATGTACGAACAAAAGTACAATACGCTGTAGCTAGGAATTGATTTACGGATTTTCGTTTATTTTATAGAGTTCGTGAAAATAATATGTTAGGATTTATCTATGGTCAAGGGTTGATATCAAAATTAAATGCAAATGATTAGACCGTAGTTGTCGAATTCGGATGGTATCGAGTACTGAAAATTGATTTTTATCGTATCCAAATAATATTGATTATATACCCAAAGTATTCATTTTCAAAAGGAAATAAATATTAAAAATCAATTTCTCAAGCAAAAATTGTTACTACGTCACAAAAGCTTAGTTGCCCCGCTCCGCTGGCTAATGGCACTAGTTGGCCTACCATCTGGCTTCGACGACTGACTTGAGGACAAATGCTCCCTAATTCATCGAATTTCCTACCGAGTCCGGCAACTCAGCATTATCACGGCCACCAAGTTGGGATCGGCCGTTGGCGTGTAGCTTCTGGCAAAGGAGATTTCTAAAATTAAGATGTTCATGTAACAGAATATTTATTAAACTTTGTAGCTTTTGATCTTTTTTTCTTTTTTTTTTTTTTTGTGGGTTGGCACTATCTCTTGTTGACTAAAAATTTCGTTAATTTGGATTCTCAAATTGTGGAGGCTAATCTGAACAGCCTAATTTTGTTCCGTTTCTAGATACATCTCTCACTAGATAACCTAGGTAGCTCAATGCCATACCCATGATGGGTTCGCTTCCTAAGAATTGGCTCAATGGCAAACCCTGCACATGAGTTTAGATTCAAGGCTCAAGTTTGACAATTGCTCATTCTTTAACAAAAACTATTCAGAGTTCAGCCTCAGTCGAACTACTCCTATAATTACTACGAGTGACAAAAGCCAATTAAGGCCCCCTCTATCTGAAGAGCCCTAACAGGCAGAGTCTGGCAAGTAGTCACCGACCGAGCTCACTAAATTGCTCAAGACGGGGACTCTCGATAAATTGTGCATGGAATCACCTAATGTGAGATGATAGGAGCATAAAAAAGCATAACTATTGCCACCTAAGTATACGCATAATACACGTATATCTGATACATCCACTCCATGGAACAGGTTATAGATGTCAAATCCTCAAGTGCAATCATGCGAGTCTCAACCCCCTAAATCTTACTTTTTCAGGCTATAAATATTCTCGCTTCTACCTGACTCAACCAAGCCTGTAAGACTTGAAAGTTTTTACTCTCTTATTTTCTAGGCCTCCTCCGAGCTTAAGCATCGGAGGCCAATTTGGGGTAAAACCCTTTGTGTTTTTAACTTCTTTTTGTCTTTGCAAGCATTTAGTAACAGCGTTGGGCTATCCTCACTAACCCAATCTTCATAGGCCATCTGAACATCAAATCTGATCGTTACACATATATCTTACACTCGTAAGATCTTAAAGTATTACTACAAAAATTAATTAATTATCTTTTTATACATTATCTTTTGTGCTTTTGTTTGGATTATTGCAAGACTTAAAAGATTAACATTTCAATGAACAAAAGTTAAGTATAACTATCTTTTTATCAAGCATAATCTTTTCTATTTTTTAATCTAATATGGAGTAAGTAACTTTTTTAGATGCAAGTATTCTTGAATCCAAAATTTTTCCTAACTTGTCAGTGACTTGAAGTCTCTGTTACACTTTCTCGTTTTATACTTATGTTACATCATTTAGCAAAGAGAGTGACATATGTACTCTTACTAACTTTCTCGTTTTATACTTATGTTACATCATTTAGCAAAGAGAGTGACATGTGTACTCTTACTAACTACGTCTGCTAAGATAGAAACAATGACATAACATATGTAATAACACTATAAAGTGTACATAGCAGAAGATCCATCACCCTTGCCTGCCAAGTCTATCAGGCAAAGAACAGTGCGAGTCAAAGTGTCTATGAAAGTAGCCTCTGTCCTTGTTTATCAATTATGAGCTCTTAAGTGATACTAGCTTTAAATCAGCCCGAGTAAGTGATTTAATCAAGCAACCAATTGGGTGAGCAAGTGCCTGGTGTGTCTTCTGATCCACCAATTCACAGCCAACGGATTTGAGCCTGAGACCTCACGGCTTTGATAGTTTGATTTTGGGTCAAACATTCATCCTCTATGGTCTACTAACATGAGTTTTCCTCAGCTTTCTTGTATGCCTATTGCGTAATTGAAGTCAAAATTGACTCGAGCTTGCCAATTCATGTATACAATTAATTCAAGCAGTTATCGTACATATTTTAATACGTGCGTGTACAATGATAATGAAAATGTGCATGTGTCTGCGGTCACATATTACAGAATCTTTTTAATTTCTTAAACAAGTCCAATCATTATTAATTCTCTAGACCTATAATTGGTCCAGCTTCCAATTCATACTGCACCAACATGGTCCGCTTATATTATTTTTGACGTAAGATTTTTTAGTCAATATTATAGATATAAAAATATGTTTAATTAATTCTTTTGTAAACAAAACATACCTCTATTTAGTTATGATGGTGGAAATATGTAATAATACCCACAAATCATACACTCCTCCAAAAGAATTCTTATACTATATATTTATGTGCTTGTCGTTAAAATACCTCTCTCTTTCTATTAATTTAAAGAAGGTAGTTGTCTCCTAGACGATAAGAGTTTCAACATTATCATAACATCCGAAATGGGATAATCACGAGAACGGGTGGTTACAATAATTTAGATTCATAGCACCAAGGAGAAAAATAATTAAAATGAGAAATAATAATGCTCAAACAAAATATACAAGAGAAATGAAAGAACAAAATCTAAACAGAGATTTTTTTTTAAAAAAAGAAAGAAATATTATTTCGTCATCCATGAATGATGTGTAGATGGGGGCACCCAAAGGAGTCGTGGTACCCCAAAATTTGACAAATTTTATGATTTGCTGAGAACTATTATGTTGAAGTTAGATGCTAAGAGCCTCACGTGGAGGGAGGTATCATAGATGGTGATGGAATTGATGCATGACATGGTAAACAAAGAAACTAGCTAATTGTGGGGGCAAAATTAATGTTGTCTCATTTGGCATTTGAAGTTTCTGAGTTCACATGCTAACGGGCATGCCATGTATTCTCCTCGTCCACTTCTACACTTGCTTCGACTGCCTTTTTTTAACTCTTTCCCTCCTCTCTTACTCCTTATCAATCAAGAAAATGAAAATGAGATGACATAGCACGTGAAAAGATGTCTCAAGTGCCCAATTTGAACTAGGTATTTAGCCTTCTTTCATGAACGAATTGAATTGCAATTTGCAGCCCCTCATGTATGATTCCAATGGATGAAGATAAGCATCGAATTTCTGATTGAATTGAACCTCCAAAATGAATCTTTAGGACAGGAAGAAAGTATCCCCCATAATGTTCTAGAAAGAAAAAAAGAAAGAAAGAAAAAGAGCTCTAGCATAGCTGCAATATGAACGTGAAAAAACAACTATATGATTTATAACACTAAATTTAATACAATGAAGTGAACAGGTTATGAGCTTTGTAATGAGCTTGAATGCTTTGGATCGCAAACTTCAATCGCGGTTATACATATTTATCGTTCTAATCTTTACAAACGAGTCAATATCTGCAAGAAACTCCACATGTTGGAGTTTATGAAAAGGATCGATGAACAAAACATACCAAAGCAATGGATACGCAACTCGTCCCGGCAATTAAGCCGGGATTGTTGGCAGCATGAGTTCAGATTTCGTTTTGCTTCTCGATCATCAACTACCAGAATGTTAGCAAAAGTCATGGTGGACCTAGGGAATTCTTAATTTGCATCATCAAGTTATGAAAATTCAAAGTCAGACAAGTAGAGCAATTGTTCTCAAGTGAAAAAAAAGTCGTCGTGTTGTTTTATACAAGGAGACGTAAGAGATAGGCCTGCTTTAATTGTAATTTTTTTTGCTTCAACTACGTAAGCGCAGATGTAGCAGTTACTTGAACTAACTCATAATGCTATTCTACAAAATCCAGATTAGTTATGTAGGGTTATGGCATGTGCAGCCTATGCATGTTTTTTTTTTTTTTCCTAAAATATTATACAGTCAACCCTTAAAAAAAAAGAACAACAATAAAAGAGCCAAGACTCAAAGCTGCCAGTGCAATCCCGAGTTGAAAAATGATGTTTATTCTTGAAAAATTATGTCAAATATTGATGATGATTTTTATTTTTATTTTGCTAGTTATTTCAATAGAGCTAGAGTTGGAAAAGCCAAT
The DNA here is from genome assembly GCA_024721245.1 of Mitragyna speciosa. Classification (NCBI taxonomy): domain Eukaryota; kingdom Viridiplantae; phylum Streptophyta; class Magnoliopsida; order Gentianales; family Rubiaceae; genus Mitragyna; species Mitragyna speciosa. The sequence continues at coordinate 21,340,919 of CM045565.1, read as the reverse complement.
TTTTGATGGCATTTGAAAGTATTTTAAGCAATTTTTTTTAAGTGTTGAGGTAAAAGTTCATGATACTAAGAAACCTTTTTGTCTAAGGAAAAATTATATTTAAGCCTTCTATTTTTCAAATTTATCGGTAGGCCAAGCTTTATTAATTGCAAGCCAAGAATGCGACTGTCACAGGACCACCCATTTTGTCCCACAGGACATGCTTGCCTTCTTTTGAAGTTTAGTTGATCTTTCTTTTGATGAAGTTATGTTTTTCGAAGGTAAAAGTGGATTAGAAAATCATCAATATGAAATCGTGGTTGAATGATGGACGTCCATTAAGTATTTAAAAATGAGAGATGATGAAGCAAGAACTTCCAAATCACAAAAGGTTAAAGAAAGCCAAAAGAATCAGCCAAGATTTAATGAGTATAAGAAGAAATTCTAGAAGAAAAAAACAAATCTCAATTGAGTCAATGCACCTTAACAATATAGAATTGCAATATGCTTTACCCTCGTAATCTTCCAAAAACATAGACTACAAAAATCCAGTTAAAAAGCAACGTCAAACACACAAAATTTTCATCTCATTCAAATTACCATAATCAAATCCATTTTTCTAAACATCGGAAGCTGTTGCAAATTTCATCTTTTCAATAGAGTACGGCAGGTCAACGATTCTCCTTTGTGTCACGCATTCACTGTACTACGTTTGATCATACTTTTCTCTTTGGTTTTCATTTTCATTTTCCTTTTTTCGTTGTATTTGGTTTTTTTTTTCCCCCCCGGTGGTTTACACCCCTGAGGGGTGGGGGAGGCATGATACATTAATTTCTCTTTGGGATTAAAGTGAAAAGAAAGATGGTTGCATTGAAATACAAAGGGATAATTTCACATACCTCCCCTGAGGTTTGTCATAATTACATTCACTTCCCTTAAGGTTTTAAAAATTACACTTACACCCTCTATATTTATATTTTTCATAACAAAACAAATCTATTTTTATAATGTAACCCAAAAACACTACCAAACACCTTAAAATATGCTTAATTGCTTTTAAAAAGATAAATAAATTTTAAAAAATAATTAGTTAGTTATAAAAATGTCAAAAGTACTTATATTCTTACATCAAATTTTCAATCTCCACCAAATAATACTTTTTCAAAACTCAATTATCTGACTAATCTAAATGAATTTTTTTTATCTGTTAAAATTTTGCAAACAAATATATTAGTAAGAAAGAGATAACCAATTTAAAAGGAATTAAGCATATTTTAAGATATTTGGTTAGTGTTTTTGGATTACATTATCAAAATGGACTTGTTTTGTTATGAAAAACACAAACATAGGGGGTGTAAATATAATTTTTAAAACTTAAGGAGAAGTGAGTGTAATTATAACAAACCTCAATCAAGGTATGTGAAATTACCCCAAATACAAATAACTAGTTGCTAAGTAATTTCATATTTAATTTTGCTTTGACGGAAAAAGCTTCTCAATCTTTAGTTTGACTTAAGTGGCACTGGCTTAAAACGCTGAATGGTCTTTGTAGTTATTGCAGCAATTTCAAGTATAGAGTGGATTTACCATTTCCAAGGGGCCTCTAGAAGTCTAGGTTTAATCCTCTTTTTGAGTAAATATTTGTGGGCATACCATGTGACTAGAAATTATGATCTTAACCATAAAGTCTTGCAGATATAAAAAGCTAAACTTTGAAGAACACATCGATATACCCTAAATACTAAAATTATTAAACAAAATATATACTTTTAAAAATTTTCAAACACATTTTTAATTAACTTTTTTTATTTCGTATTTATATTTATTTAAAAGATTAATAAAATCATATTTTCAAAAAATATTCCCAAAAAAAAAAACAAACAAACAGATGATATACAAAAACTCATTTCATACCTCCTTAACTATAATTTCCCCCTTGTACCTTTTCAAGAAGTTCTTTTTTTTGAACGAGTGAAGACACGGAAGAAGCGCCAAAGTTCAGTTTGACCAATGAGAGAAGAACCAAATGATTAGTAGTGGTAGCATTACAACTGCAAATGAAAAGGCATGCAGTAAAATTAATCATGGGGGCATTGTCGAGCCAGTCGCATAAATTAAGAAACTTGTGTGCGTGTAGTAATTTAATTGGTTCTTTTTTTGGCCATAGCCATCATACATGAGTATTTTTGTCTGGGACTAATAAAGATAAATAACATGGATGTGCATCGCACATGGGGAGTTGAAAACGAATGAATGAATGAATGAATGTCCATGTATGAATATGATGATTATTATGTGACCTCAATAGTGGTGGTGCATCTGCATCATCATTTCTTTTACAGATTCAACTACCTTCACCTTATCTTTTACTGGGCCAAAAAATATCCCTTTCTTGCACGATCTCTACTCTTTTTTTTTTTTAATTAAATATACACTGTTATAATAGGCAAAAAAATAATTGGTGTTGATGGAATTTAAATTCCCGATCTAAAGTTAAAGTTTAACCGCTTGATTCTTTTTCGTTTCCATTGAGTGGAGTTGTAAACTTTTAACCGTTTAACCCTATACTCGTTACGATCTCTACCTCAATGATTTCTATGTTCATGTGGGGATCTCCTATTCTTTTCTTTAGTTTACGTACTCTTTTGCTTCTACTTTACATCTCAACTAACAACTGGTACTAATTAAGTATTTACAGTTATAATCTTCATGGCCTTTGGTCTGTAACATAATCAACTCTTTTTTTCAAGCAGCATTAGCAAACATGCTGCATGCAGATTCAGTCTACACTTTTGGACCAGCACTATCATTAATCCTTGAAAATTGTCAATGACCTGCCACTATTTACATACATCCTCTCCCTTTTCTCTTTCTTCCTTTAGCATGGCCGTCCAATCTTTAACATCGGGCAACTCTCATTTCATGGAAAATATCAAAAAAAAGGGAAATCACATATCCAAAATGGACAGCCAACCTAGAGTAATAACACAAATTGCAGAAAGGAGCACAAAAAAATTCCAAGATTCCGGTCGGAAAAGTTACAATTATCCAATCCTAAGATCATAATTTGGTCCCCTCTCAAGTTTAAGGGACCATTAATTTCACTCGTAGAAAAAGAAAAGTTAAAATTAACTTTCAAACACCTTTAGTCATAGTATAAACAAAGAAGTTAGTTACCAAAACATGCTGATTACTTAGTTCCTAACGAATAATCTAATGCCAGTTAATTTGCTTAGGTTAAAATTTCTAGTTAGTCAAAAAGTACTATAACAACACAACAACAACAACAATAATAACAACGATGCATTAATATTTTTCGGATTAATGTTTCACACACTAACAACGTGAGGATTTTTTAACACGATCTGATTGGAATTATGCCACATATACCAAAAAAAAAAAAAATATCAACCAAATTTATTACAATGTTAATGCAAAAGAGAATAATTCATAAACCTTGCAATAAAAAAAAAATCAATTATACTATTAATACAGCTAACCCGGAAGAGAGAGAGAGAGAGGTGTAGCGCGTGTGGCTCGAGATATGCGTGCTTTTGTGGAGCCGGCTACAATTAGAAGGCTTAAAAGCCATGGCCGGGCAGCATGGCCCCGTTAATTACGGGATTATAATGGGCCCCAACATACGGGCCCCACAGCCTTGAGAATTCTACTTTGCTTGTTGGATATGCTAGCGAGTGTTGAACCTGAGACTTGACAGATTCTTCGCCTGGCTGTGTTCTAGTTGGCTCCTCCTCCTGGTTCGGACTTTCTACCCGCCATTGGTGGGATGAATTTTTATTTTCTTTTAAATTGCACGCTCTTAATTGATCTTTCTTTTTTTTTTTCTCTTCTTTTTTTTTTTTAGTAAAAGAATTCTTAATTGATCGCCTATTGGAAACCCTATCTCCGTCCACATTTATCACATCATAAAGAATTTTATACATATGACCTTGTACGTCTGGTTGAAGAAAACCTCATGCATTTATTTTTATGATTTTGCTCAAATATAATCATATCTTACCTCTTATGTTGATTAAACATGGCCTTTTTAAACTGTATCTTCGTAAATACAACTATAATCAGACTTCTTCCTTACCTCATCATTAACAATTCAAAAGAGATAACTAGGTATAAAACACGTATTTTTTGATATTACAACGATAAATATTTTTTTCCCAAAAAGTTAAGGTTTAAGTGTGACCCCAGGAATTTGCTACATAAAAAAACAACTGCCATCAAACACTTTATTTTTTGAATTATCATTCGAGCAATGGAAATTAAAAAGTTTCTTGGTGGGGGCTAAAATTGTATCCTTCTCATAACCAACAAAACCAAATGGGTGGGTGGGGCCCTGCTTAATTCTTTAGAATCACAGCCGCTGGTTGCGCCTAAACTTGCGTTCGATGGAAAGCAAGCTCAAATTGAGTTATACGACTTTGTACTGGTAGATCACCAACTTTCGTTTACTCTTTCTCGTATGTACGGACGATATAGCGTGTGGTTTACAACTGTGTTGTCTTGTCTGTACTCTTTCAATTGTTAAGGTGGTATACCAAGGTTGCCCTTGTGGACTGCAAGACAAACATGGTTGCCACCAAGGGCAATTATGGGTAACTACCTAAGGACATAAAATATGTTAAGCCAACAAATGAGAACCTTGGGGATAAAATTTATTTGAGAAAAATAAAGGAGAGAAATTTTTGCTATTTTGTTTGAGAAAAGGACATAAGGGAGAAAACAAATGAAGATTCTAAATAATATATTCTCTTTGTTCTATTTAACGTGATACATTTTCTTATTTTGGGATATGTCATAACCTTGGATATTTTTTCCCTAAATAAGCTACTTCTAATACTTTATATTGTAAAACAAATAGTTGGTCCTATTAAGCAATTAATTTATGTCCTTGCATTTTAGATAAGGTAACACCATCATCCATGTGCTTTTTTTTTTAAATATATATATATATATATATTATTTTGCATATTCAATTTTCGTATAGGATACAAAGCTAGGTCAATACCGTCACGTAAAATTGAACGTAGAATGCATGTTGCGTTTTTTTATCATACAGGGTGTACCATTAAATTCCTTTTTTCTTTATACTTTGTTATGCCCTTTTTTTTTCTAATTTGTTATGCTATTCTTTTTTCATATTTTGTCATACACAGTGTCAAAATATGAAATCCTGAATAAATGAATCTAAATATAAATGCGTTATTACTCATGGGAAAATTTATCAAATTGGTCCCTCACATTATAAAAAAAAAAATTTTTAGTCCCTAACATTTAAAATCAGTTAAATCAGTCCCTAACATATCAAAAGTATATTCCGATTAGTTCCAGTGATCATTTTTGCTCAGTTTCCAAGGGAAATTGGTCCCTGATATTGCTGGAAAACTGAGCAAAAATAATCACCAGAACCAATCGGAATATGCTTTTGATATGTTAGAGACTGATTTGACTGATTTAAATATTAGGCACTAAAAAAGTTTTTTGTGAAAATGTGAGGGACCAATTTGACAAATTTTCCTTACTCATGCAAGAATATAAAACAATTCTTCCTTAGACTTGCCAGATTTTAGTAGTACTGCTTATGTTTTTCCAGAGTATATTGCATTCTATTTATTTAGACATGTTTTTTAAAAAATTTAAACACATTTTTTGCCTATCTCGTTTATCTTATATATGCATTTATAATTTTTTTTAAAATTGGAACCATTAAAGAAGTGCAACGTATTTAAGGAGAAGTCAACAAGTGATGCAAAGATTGAACAAAGTAACCAAACTACTCAATCCCTCCTCTTTCTATCAAGAACTAAAGGAAAAATGAAAGGGGAAAATTTACAGCTAAGACTAAAAAGCATCATACATTTTCACTCTTCTAAGGTAAATTTCCTTATTTACCACTGTTGTTTCCGTAGTGATGTGACGTTGGGACGAGACGGGAGAAGTAATCTAAAAATGACAAAGGAAATTGGGTTTGTGTGAATTGAAGGGAAAGGCCACTGCTTCATGCAGAAAATCTGAAAATAGGAACATGCAATTTGCTAATGTGGAGCACCTCTCAGACTTTAAGCGCGTGCGTGGTACGAAAACCCGGTCAGTCCAAATACGAAGGGGAAGGGAATTTTTTTCTTCAGCAAGAAAAAAGAAGAAAGAAAATTCTTGTTTTACATTGGAGGATAATTAATGAGAGTCAAATTACAGCAACTGCCACTGGCTGATACCATCTCGAGGCTCCATAAGTAGTCCTCTTCCCTCCATTCTTTCCTCCTCATCCCAATCTCATTGTCTCCCTCTCCCTCTCTCTCTTTCTCTTTTCTGCAATTTTAGAGAAAATGGCCACTGTGGTTTTGACCTGCATTGCTTCAGTTTTAGCATTAGTAGCACTAGTAGCTGAAGCTAGAATTCCAGGTGCATACACTGGTGGATCTTGGCAGACTGCTCATGCTACCTTCTATGGAGGCAGTGATGCTTCTGGCACCATGGGTATGCATCCATTTTTTTCTCTCAACTCAACCTTTTTTTTTTTGGGGTCTCATTTTAGCTGCAATTGTTTTTTAGCTTCATTTCTTTTGTATAGTACTACATTGGACTATACTTGCACACTCTGTACATTTCTTGAAAAACATTCGACTCGTATGCCGCTTTGTTAGTTGTGTTACATTACATATAAAAAAAAGGATATTTCTTTACATTTTTGTAGCTTTTAGCCTAGAAAAATTGAGAATTTGGAAATTACTAGTGATATTTTGCTCATTTCCACTTGTGTTTATGATTTCTAAGTGAGGAATTAAGTTTATTTTTCCCAAATTTTTCACCTTTAAGGTATTGATGTTAGCATGTAACTAAAATGTACATGTGGGATGATGATGATGCAGGTGGGGCATGTGGGTATGGCAACCTTTATAGTCAAGGATATGGAGTGAACACAGGAGCACTTAGTACAGCACTGTTCAACAGTGGTCTTAGCTGTGGCGCATGCTTTGAACTCAAATGTGCCAATGACCCCGGGTGGTGCCATCCTGGGAGCCCTTCAATCTTCATTACTGCAACTAATTTTTGCCCGCCTAATTATGCTTTGCCTAACGACAATGGCGGATGGTGCAACCCTCCTCGCCCTCATTTCGACCTTGCCATGCCCATGTTCCTCAAGATCGCCGAGTACCGTGCCGGAATTGTTCCCGTCAATTACCGCCGGTAACATTTCCTTTAATCTCTGTCTCCCGTAGTATAAATTACTCTGTCATGCTCTGTTTCGAAGTGGTGGTAATTTCTTTATCACTGTGGGCCATGTCGCGGTCATTCCTTATCAGATTTTTCTCATTCTTGACAAAAGTATAGTTCTGAAACATTGGTTTTTAATATTCTTTATCTAGATTAGAAAGCCAAAAGTGACTATTCCAATTAGATATGATGCCATTTCTTTATCAAATGGTTAGTTATATATATATATATATAGCTTTTCGAATCATATTTTGAACTATTTGTATAAAAGTGTGACGGTTTTTGGTCACTTTCAGTCCAAAAATTCTCCATGCCATGGCCATCACGCTCAACTTGTTTTCCTTAACGAAATTCTAAAAAGGGCTTGCAATTGCATTAGTTAATCTCACGTGGGAATTTGTTGTTAGTGGTCAATACAATTTTTCCCAACGGCAACTGGGAATAGACCACTTAGCTTAGCTGAACATACGACATGGGAGTTCGTTAATACCCGGGACCCACTCTATCTCCATATTTCTACCCACTGATTTTGTACCACGCAGCTGTACCGCGTTTGTAATGACTAAACTATCCCTCTAATTTCTTGCTTGTGTGTAATGCAGGGTGCCGTGTAGGAAACAAGGTGGGATAAGGTTCACAATTAACGGGTTCCGTTACTTTAACTTGGTTCTGGTCACCAACGTCGCGGGTGCAGGGGATATCGTGAGGGTCTTCGTGAAAGGTTCCAGGACTGGATGGATTAGCATGAGCCGTAACTGGGGGCAGAATTGGCAAACTAATGGCGATCTGGTTGGTCAGTCACTCTCTTTTAGGGTCACAGCCAGTGACCGACGCAGCTCCACCTCATGGAACATGGTCCCTGCGCATTGGCAATTTGGTCAAACTTTTGTTGGAAAGAACTTCAGAGTCTAACCCCACAAGATAAATCATAATTTTATTAGAATTACAATTTTACCCTTACCGGTGTCAAATTTTTTCTCTTTTTTTTTTTTTTTTTTTGGTGTTTTTGTTTTTGGGTCGTTTGCTATGTTTTGACTGTTGTGCTTAGTGGGGTCACTGGGGATTGTGAAAGTTATTTAAAAAAAAAAAAAAGAACTTGTTTTGTTGAGTAGTTGGAAAAAGAAGAGGAGAATGGTACTTTTTTTTATCTTTTTATTTTTTTATAGACTTTATAACGTGGTGGGGATTATGGAGTAGTGGGTATTGTTTGGTCATTGGGGGTGACTAAATTGTAAAAGTAAAGTGTGGAAGTGTAGAAAAAAAGAGATGAGAAGCTGAGGCGGCTGCACACAAAATGTCGCCCGCAGCTGCTGAACGTTAATTAGCGGGTAGCCTATGATAGTAATACTACTTCTCCTAGTACTTTTGCTAGGAGTAGAATTTAATGTATCCCTGTATTTTTTTAAGTAATTTAAAGTATCCAATTGCAAAGTTTATTGAGTTGTTGATCTCTGATCTTGTATTTCAACAATGGAAGTAATTTCAAGTACGAATTCTAACAACCGCCTCCTTCTCCCCTCCTTCCAACCCAAAAAAAAAAAAAAGAAAAAACCCAAAAGAACCCAACCAAATAAAAACCCACCACGGATATTACATGATATATAGTCCCAATAATCATGCTAATTCGTACAGCTAGGGAGTTGAGGTTTTCAGATTTGAAGAGTCTAGTTAATTGAACATCATGCTGTCACAAAAAAACATATGTCCAATCGCATTCGCCTTTCATGTATTTTGAGCCTATAACCTAACAAAACTTAGACCTACATACAGTCGCACACGTGTAAAAGAAGAAACATAAGAAAAAAACAGAAGAAGAAAGTAATATGCATGGAAAAATTATCAATTTATAATGGGGTACACGAGGTATGAATTGATGAAACTTCTTCAGGTTGACTAAAATAAAAGATTATATGGTTTTTTTTTTTACCTCAAATTAATCAGTTTTGCAATCATTATCATGATATAATTTTTTTTAATGTTAATATCAAATCTTAGATCTGAATAAAAAGTAATGTATCACTCAATTAAATGATGTAAAGTAAATAATGTGTACGATTTAGAGATTTTAAATTGGGTTTAGTTGTCTCCATCCTCAATTCTCGTTTTTACCAACCAGCAACAACCTACCGAACCAATAAAAAAAAAAAAAAATCCCTCCACTCTCATTTAAGATTTTTCTTCTTAGATGAAATTGGAGGGCACCTAAACTCCAAGCTATCAGGAAATTTTGTAAACAATGTCTGCATCCTTAGTTGCAAGTCTATACGGGGCCGTGTTTAATAGGTAGGTAGGTATGAGCTGTGGCTGAGTAAAAAGCAAAGGGGAAAGGAAATAGGACAATTTTTAGCTAACTGCCCAGCACTAGGAGGCATTCCCTACCCTGTTATATGAACAACAAAACATCCACCCGTGATTCATACAGTTCCTTACAAACAATTCAGTGAAATCCAATGCTTTGATTTGAACGAAAAGTAGTAATCAATGCATTGATGCAACAACCTTAGTAGATGGGAAGTGGGTCTGATAGCCTTTTTTGATCAAATTAGGCATGAGATATTCCACAGGAGGTTTTCTTTAACTAATCTTTCACCCATTTGAGACAAAAAAGACATCGGATTCCTATTCCCAGAAGGTCAAAACTGAAATTGGATTGGAGGGCATTGGATACCTTATTTGGACATTCTCATGTGCACTCTTTATCCTTTCAAATCGCGTACACAGGAGATTGAATTCACCATTCACTCAAGGAAGCACTAAGCGCCTGTGCACACATACACATCACTTAAGGCTGTGGAAACCAAGACAAGGACTCAATTTGTCAAAAAGATGTCAAGTGCTTTAGTGCTCGATCTGATACAACTAATAAACTTCTACTTCCCACCACAAATGTGGAAACAATAATTGTACATTGAGATATGAGTTGTCTTCCAACCATTAATTTAATATACTGGTACTGTAATACGAAATGTTCAAAGCTTGGAGGATTTTCTAAACCAGGCTTAAGGTAATCAAAGTGCTGACAAGGATGATGTACTAGTACTCTAATTTGCTTTCCTTTCCTTTTTCATCCGGCCGAAGGATGATGTGCCAATTAAGTGTTCATGGCAAGATGGACAATAGTAGCATACAGATATACGAACAAGTGAATCAACAATACAGACAATAATTTACCAATTTTACAAGTTCAGAGGATAAACACTCAAATGCCAATAAAGCAACACAAGAATAAAAATTGAGATGACTCAACTGTCAAGATTTACATTTCATGATATAGCAGAAACAAGAACGTTCTCCAATTTGAAAACCTACTCAAATGAAGTTCATAAACCTGGGCACCATTTCCTACAGAATATGTTGTTCAAATGACTCAGACAAAGTCATAAATCCTAATTCAAAAAAACGAATACGTTTCATCTGGCAGAGAGGAAACGAGTCTATGTAATAGCATAACTCGAAAGCTCTGTTACAATGCTTAAAGTACACTGCCAGCCACACTTTATGATCAATATGAAAGACGATTCACCACAAGGCTCCATTCGATCAGCACCACCATCATTAGACAAACACGGATAGGCCCATGGAACAGTCATGCCTACAAATTATTCAGATAATAGGGGTTTAGCATTCGAAGTGAAATAACTCATAAATGAGAGAATATTTTTAACAAGAATGAAATAAACACAAGTTTGTGTATTTGTTAAGATAAACCATAGGTTTGTGCACGGAAAGCAAGAAAACAATTTTTGCCCTGATAGAGCTTAGTAGCATGCCTTGATGAGTTTGGCAAAACTGTTTGAGCCAAGTAACTAGGATTCTTGATTCTTGCCTCCCGTTTCCCACCAACCATCCAAAATGGGAGAAAATAAAAAAGAAGAAAGAGATAGGCATTGCACGCATAGACGCACAAATTTACTAAAGTACAGAAGTGCTTGATCAGAAAAAATAGATCTGCGTATCAGAGAATTTATTGAATGAAACAAATTAGCTGGCTTGTTGAAAGTTTACCTTCAGCGCCTTTTAGCTTTAGATTTTCGGCGTCTCAACAGCTCCATTATATATGATACACCTTCCTTCAGTGTTGCTCTCCTGTTCTGTTTGTAGTTCCATAACTCCGGTATAGTGTCCCTGCCACTGGGATTGTACTCGTTCATCTCCATCGAGGCAGTAGTCACAGCTTCGTACACTTCATTCCCAAAATCATTCTTTAGCCTCTTCAATATCTCATCCTCGGCATCAATTATTTCCTGCAAAGCCAACGTCACATAGCTAGGAGTCTTAACATAATTTCAGTTTAAAAGGAGGGCCAGACATGTGCAAGATCTGACATGATCCTCCAACATCATTAAGAGTTATCGTGAAGTAATAAATAAATCTGCATGATAATGGCATAACAAACTTCAAGTGAGAATGTGAGATTCATACCTTATGACCATCAGTTTCTTCCGCCTTCACGATCTTAAAAGGATGCCAGTTGGGATCTCCGACACGACCCTCCCATTCTGAACAAAGCTGCGCAGCTTTTAGTTCTACTTCCTTCCCTGAGAACATCTTTTTAGCTGCTTTTCTGAATGGTACATCATCAATCTCACCCATTCTCTTCACACCAACTAATGTCCGAGAACTCTTCTCCATCAAGCCCTGCAGAGCAATCAGATTAAAAGTCCACTTAGTAATCCGCAAATAATTAATCAATAAAAGAGCATTACATTATAGCCAATTTTGTCGAGGTGACTACTTTGAACTTTTTGTATTTCAGCTGTGTTAGATGATGCAAGCAAACAATGATACTTACTATTGTTAGGCCTTGGTAAAGACAATTCGTGAACCAAATGAGAACAATAATGCAATTCTTACATTAATTAACTCTTTCCGAGCTTCTTGCAATTCATCATTGGTTTTGCGCTGCTTGATAATAAGAGCTTGGTTCAGTGCTTCAAGGGCTTCCAACTCTTCTTCTTTGTCTTTTAGCACATCTTGAATTGCTCCCACCTTCTCCTTGGCTTCCTCATCTCCATCATTTCCCATGTGTTTCATTACTTGCACAGCCCCTCTTAGACGTTGTATCTCCAATTCTAATGCTTGCTTTGCGTCAAGTTTCTTTTCCAGTTCAATAATTTGCATATGCAGTTTCTCTTTTTCCCTCTGCGAGTTAAGTTTCCAATTGGTTTTATTGAAACATAATACTCGTTGGCAAATAAATTCAAGAGAAAAGAGAAAAGAAGAAAAACGAACAGTACTTTCTGCTCTTCAGCCAACTTAAAAACGCTTTCATTTGCCTTCTTTTGTTCCAAGGTTGCTCTTGCATTCTGAAATAACAAGTAATTGCTCATCAAGTCACAGAAACAGCATTAGAAAAGCTATATTAACATGCATTTCTAAATTCCAATACTATATTAAATATAATAAGCATTTCATCTTCTTGTTACTTTACTTGCATCAAACCTTGATATAATTTTGATATTCTAAATTACATAAAAATAATATAGCCCTTTCATAGACCACATTAACTGATGGAATTGTATCTCATAGCATGTTCAACTTGGTACCATCTGCTTCTCGAGGTCAAGTTTTTGCCTCTCTTTTTCATTGTGAGCCTCTCGTTTCTCCAATTCTGTCTCACGCTGAATAAGCTCATTTTTCTTTGCTTCTAGCTGAAATGTGGTCCTCTCATGATCTGAGAAAATGTTTTCAAGCTGACTACGTGCACTGTTCTGCATCTTTCGTATCTCTGATTCACACATTGAAGAAACTCATTCCAGAAATTGACACCAGGTGAAAAATGAATGCAAGAAGTACTACGTCATATCATTAAAAACAGAAAGATATCTTCATTTTCTTTCTGGTGGAGTGATTATATACCTTCATTGTATAGTCGGTGCATCTCATCCTTTTGAGTCATCAATTCGCTTAAAGACATAGAAGTTTCATTATATTTACTCTCAATCTCCTTAAGGCATTTATTTTTAACTTCTATTTCATTAGTAAGATTGGAAAGAAGCATTGAGGTTTTTTTCTTCTCTTCAGCTTCAATATCGGCAATAGTCTTCAAATCTCCCTTCTTTTGAAGATTTTCTCCAATTATAGTAGACGAATGATAATCATCAGCCCGAGCAACCCATCCATATAACTTATCTCCCTCACAGTATGCATCGTAGTAATCCCTCTTCCCATGATGTTCTGCCTCAAAACTCTTTTCAAAAGCCATTGCATTACTGAATCCTGGCCAATCATTGTTAAACTCTACTAGCGCAAACCCTGAAAATCCCTTATAGTTCCACAGGGGTTGCACTCTCTGTGGGTTAAACCCTTTCATAGTTAGATTATCCCTCAGCTTCGAGCCACTTTCTCCAATATAACGTCCATTAATCTTTTCAGCAGGAATATTTGCAACAATTCCCATCCAAGGATAGACAAATTCTTCATTTACATCACTATATGCAGGATGACCATTAGCCTTGATCTTACTAAATTCTGGTGATAAGTCACTCCTGTGCAAATCATTGTCCATATACCTCACCAATCCTAAATGTTTGCCCCTCTCTTTGATTTTTCTTTTCTGTGAACCCTTGGCAACTCCAGAGGCATGTTGATACAGGTCCTTGATGTGATACTTACGGTTTTTCCCAGGGCAGAATGGGCAGTAATATAATTCATCTGAAACTTTAACCTTCTCATGACCATATTTGAGTTTCTCATACCATTGAGTGCTGTAGTCTTCAAGTTCTGATTCACTTAAATCTGTTTCCTCTTCCGAAGAGGAAGACATATTTCAGACAACCTAAATTTTGGAAAACCATGGAGAATGAAATGTTAGCAGAAGACGAACCAATCCGGAAAGTGTGGAGTGACAACATATACACAGAGCCAAATAGCACATAAAAAATCTTTTTTTGACTCTTTCATCGACCAAAGAATTGGAAATTTTTCTTAAATTAGCCAATGGTATATATACATCATATGGAGTATGCTAACCAGGTGGAATTCCATTTTGCATTGGCCCTATATACATTTGGAGTATGCCAACCAGAAGCTACACCTTGTAACCAAAAGTCCTTTCAAAAAGCAGTCAGATACACCAGGAGGAACATCAATACATTGATACGAAAGCATGTCCAAGATCAAAAGAACATAATGCCTATATGTACATAGAGCCTTGGTTATTTAAGAACATTTTACAATGTTTACATTAGAGGAGTTAACAGTCCCTTAAAAAATATGTGGTTGGTCAAAAATCCGTCGAGCTCTACTCATTACTTCTCACTATTAAATCAGAAACAAAAACTAAAAGGGCTACAAAAGCAATTTAATATTTAGCTAGAGGTAATCCCTGGAAAATAGAGAGTCAATCAATGCAATTATCTTAGATGAATTTATACCAACAGGCCCGTATATGGAAACCAAGAAATGTGTCTAGCTTTACGCAGGGAAGCAAAACACAGTACTCCTACTTTTTATAGGTTGCTCTTACATAACACCGTTTGCTGGTGTCAGAAAGAATACAAGAAAAATTCTCAGTACGCAATCACAGATAATATATGGTGAATCAGTGATTTTTTTAAACAAAAAAGAATGTAAGATCAGGTATCCCTTTATTTGATTCATAATCATAACAAGGAAAAAATGAAAACAACGTAGAATTCCCTCTGGTTCTTATTTAGGAGACACCAACAGAAGGTACTTTAACATAACAAGCCATCTTGGATCCAGCTAGAATCAAAATATCAGAAGAGAGGAATGCAAAATATCTTGAGAGACTCTTGCACTCTATCATGCTCTGCCGCATATAAGAAACAATGGTGAAATAGAAAAAGCAAAAAAAAGAGAAGAAAATCTGCATGTAACCAAAGCTTTTCCCCCAGAAAAAATGAAAAAGAAACCAATGCAAAGGTATGAGTTTTTAGCAAAGAAAGCTAGCAGATGACTCCTACAATCTTTTTCTGAGTTAGCAATTAGCATCACATATGTAATTGATTAGACATTCTCAAATAAAAAGCCAAAACACTACAAGAGAAAACAGAGTACAGAAAAAACGAAAACAGTTAATCAAATCCAAGCAGATTTCACATATGCGATCATCCCAACATTTTGCTGCAAAAGGAGTTTATCAAAGAAAAGTAAGGTAAAAATTTGAGAATCAAATGGGATGAGTATTTGCCCAAAAAGGAGGAGGAGAAGAAGAAGAGGAAGAATGAAATACCAAATGCCCCCAACAAACATCTCATCAAAACAAAAGATCATACATCATATGAATCGTGAGTGTTTTACTAAAACCCCTACCTTTTCAAGAATCCTATATCAAGAATTACAGAAAACCCTTTTGGACATGGATAAAAAAATGAAGCAACGAACTATCAAAACAATGAAAGATTGCAAAAAAAGGGCAAAGGGCAACGAGCAGAGGAGAGGGACGGGGAGCATAGGAAGAAATGGAGCAGCGTAGATGTGCCAGTGCGTATTGCTGCTGCTGCTGACTAAGGAGTACCGGGCCCTAGAGGACCTTTGGTGGGTTGAGTTTACGCGCTTTGGAGACAGTGGGAATATGAACGGACACGTGGCGCGTGTTCACTGGAGGGTGTCTTGGGTGAGGTAGTGGTGGGGAGTGGGGGTGGTTGGACACTGCCGTTACAGGAGGAGGGTATGTGAAGGATGATTTTGTGGGACCATTTGTACTATTTGGCTATTAGCGGAAGTGGGGTCATGTTCTGAATTGCCACGTGTCCTCCAAGCTAAAACAACTTATGCACCAAGTTTCTTCCCTTGATTGGAAAGTTGGAGTAGTAATACCTCTCTCTCTCTCTCTCTCTCTCTCTCTCTCATTTTTTTTTTTTTTTGCTAAGACTCCCCAAAGTTTTTTCATATGACCAAGAAAACTACTATATATATATACACGGGATCCTTAATAAGGCTGAATAATTTCACAGTGATTTTTTTCTTGGAGTGCTTTTTTGGTAAAGAAATTGGAAATGTGGAAAATTTCACAAAAGCCAAAGAACCCATGAACGCTCTGTTCTGGTGCATCTTACTTGTAGCTGATTCTAGAAGATGCTTAGCAAGACTCAGTATTAGTCCAAAACATTCAAAGATTGAATGCCTTTTTAATTTGAGTAATCGCATTCCCACTTCTTTTGCTAATTTTTACAATTCAAGGACTCCGCAGCAAACTCTATAAAATGTACACAACTAATAGATATTGCAAGTAGTAGTAATATTCAATCACTCAAGTCTTAAATCATAAAACCTAGTACTAATGTAATATTACTGGCGTTTAGAAACTATAATTAAACGGTTTACTTTCTACTTATGAGAGGTAATATTTTACAGAAACTGAAACTAGCTAATCTCCAAGGCCGTCATTTGCAGATGCGAATAAGAATAAGAGAGATTAATGTTCAGAATTGAAAAGATAAGAGTTGAGTAACAACTGAAAAGACGGAACGCCGCCGTCTGTGGGAATCGAACGGCTTTGGGTCTTCTGTTACACAATTGGGTGTTACACTCATGTTACACCACCTAGGTGATTGACAAGTGTACACCCACTAACCATGTCTTTAAAGACAAGTACACTTGTCAATCACTAAAGTGGTGTAACATGAGTGTAACACCAAATTGTGTAACAGAAGACCCAAAGCCGAATCGAACCCACGACCACATGGTTAAAAGCCATGCGCTCTACCGGCTGAGCTAAGACGGCTTGTTTTCTGAGATTATGTGTGCTATAAAATCTTATTAAACAAATCTAAAAACCTAAGTACCACTTCAAAATTTGCTAAAAGATTTATTTATTAGAAACAACAAGCACCATTCCAAGTTAGGTACATAATTAAGAGTGAGATTCATTCAAGTGGTTGCTACTTCTTTCCATTAGAATTGAATTCTTATTGTTGTCATAGTGGCGCGTCTGGAAGATTAGGATTAAATCTATCATGTCACTGAACTTGCAGAGGCTCTATGAGATTTTAATATTTTTAGCTCCAATTGACCAACAGGAATTATCTAAGTTGATTGGTAAATGATAGCTCCAATTTAGTCAGATCTTGCAAAATGTGGCGAATCAAGAGGATCAGCCATGGTTTTGGATACACTATCCCTCTCACTTCTTGAGCCAAATTCTATCTCACTTTTTACTTTCATCACATGCAATTATAATGGACGCAGTTTAATGGAGTCACCTTACCATACACTTTCCAATACTATGTGAAGAGAATGTCTTAAAAATAGAAGAATAAGTATACGCCAATAGTAAAATATCAGTGTGTGGGAAAGTAAATGACCTATGCGGCTGCATATAGACTAGTGAGTGTGAAATTTGTTCCAACAAGTGTATGGTGATAACCATTACAATTTAATTGGATGCTAAATTTCTTGGACCGAATCATTTGGCCTAAAAGGATTCAAAACTTTTCTTGAATCCTATTGCATGTTTACCTGCAAGAATTACTAGCTAAACACGTATCTTAATCAATGTATGGAACTTGAAAATTTAGAAAACGAAAAAACATGAAATCCTATGAAAACAATTTTATTGTATTTGGTTTTTAGGTAAGTTATACTAAAATTTACGTAAGGAAGACTTAAATTCGTATACTCAATCATTTTTAAGTTCACTTTATATTCAACCACAACTGTCATTTTTGTTCAATGAGTTAGAAACTCTGCAAAATATTTTATCACTTTTGTTTTTTTTTTCTTCTTCTTTTTCCCCCTCTTTTTGGCTTATGTCGAAATTTGGCTCTTTAAGTTTGAAAAGTCTAGTTCGGTCTTTATTTGCAGTGATAGAACATAAAACTTCAGCATTCACATGCTGTCCTCGCCCTACTTTTCCCACCTATTATATTTACGTGTGTGTATGCATATTAATTAGGTCCATACATATCACAGTAACCATTGCACCTTCTTCTTATATTATATATTCTCCCTTCCACTGTGTGCTTATGTGAGAGACAAAGTGAGGAGTGAGAAACAGTGTGTGAGTGTGTGTTCTTTCCCCATTGTTGTTCTTGAAGAAAATGTCCGGAGTATGGATATTCGACAAGAAGGGAGTGGCCCGTTTAGTTACAAACCCGACTAGGGAATCCTTTGAGCAGCCGAACCCACCTTATCCAGGTACACCAACCGCACCTGGCGCACGTCCACGGGTCCTGGTCTACCTTCCAGCAAACCAGGAGATAGGCTCTTACACTGAGCTAGAACAGAGACTTTTGGAGCTTGGTTGGACCCGTTACCACAACCCAGATGGGTCGGACTTGCTCCAGTTCCATCGATCAGATGATACGGCCCACCTCATTTCTCTTCCTAAAAGCTTTGCCAACTTCAAATCTTTTCACATGTATGATATTGTAGTCAAGAACCGGTCCTTCTTTCAGGTCCGTGACCGTGACCATCATCCTCGCTCAACATAGTCTACTCCAGTCTCCAGTTACCACAAGCATATGTCACTAACAAATTATGTACTACGTGATTGATTATCTACATCCAGAAGGTATTTGGAACATATTAATTATGTGGAAGCCGTGATGAATTTTAATGTAATGTACACACAAGTAAACATTAGTTCTACTTTTAATTATAATTAAGTAGTGTACATTTCATTGAAATTTAGGTGCATGTGTTGACTATCAAATAATTTTTAATCTTTACAGAATGCTAAAAGAAATCTAGTGTATATTCATCTCAAAAGTTATGATCAAATTATGATCAACTGATTGCTAAGTTGCCCTATGGGGGTGATTTAGGGACTGGTTAGTTAAAGATCATCAGTGAGTGAACGGGAAGCTGTGATGAGTCGCTGAAGATATCTAGCATGTGTTTTTGTACGTTAGTTGTGATGAATGAAAGTGAAATTTGGACTTTCGGGATGATGTGCTTGTGTTACTGTGGTTTGATACTACGTTTGTTCTTGTTGGTCGTTTAACTTTGCCTGTGATTTGCTTTGTCCCCTCATTTTAGAAGTCTGATTCACGTCCTGTCTTTGTCGCTTGTTCCATGTTGCAATGCATTCCATGCATGTATGCACATGCATCAACCTTCTGCAAAAGCCGAAATGTTTTTTTCATTACATCATCTTGATCTTCCCCCTCAAAGTTAACTTCTGCTTACTGTACGATTACTTTTCAATTCCTATTCTAGTATAGTAGCTAAGACAACTTTCCTAGTACACAAGAAAACGAAAGCTTCAAGTTGTGAAGCCAAACTAAGTTTCTATACCGACTCATAAGGGAACATTTATTGTTCGAGTTCTAGCTAGAGCTCCATTGTGATTCAGTCTGAACTTCAGTTCCTTTATCTTTCAACTTATTATTTACACGCAGCATTTGGACCTTTAAAAAAAAAAAAAAAACTTTGTACTCTCATTTGACACTTAGTTTATAATTCCATATACATAAAAATATAATAAAGTAGTTCATAAAAATAGTGCATTCAAGCTTAATCATCAGCATACAACGTGTAAATCTGCGTCTTGAAAGTAGATATATTTCCTTTGCAAGCGACTTGTTCAATCTCAAGTCAAGATTATTCAAATATCAAACATCAAACTCTGTGTGTATGATCGTGGTTATCTTTTTTTGTCAAATAATAATAATAATAATAATAACGACGACAAAACTAAGTAAGGAACAGTTAGAGATACTGTGTACAAATAGATTCTGTACGCAAGTATTTCATTTGATGGATTATACAGTAAATTGTTTGTCCATCTGCCATTCTCGTGTCATTGATTAAGTATTACAAGAGCAAGAGATAGCAATAGTTAATGCACATTGCAAACAATTTATATGTGCCTTGTATTGCATATCGCCCATCCCCCAAATTCCTTCTCGAAAAGCAAGATTGCCTACCGACTTGTTATTCATCTTTGTCTTTTTTACACGAGTGGAAATAAAGTGTAGAGTTCTACTGTCTAATGTTGAAATCCTAAGAGAAACTAATAAAAGACAATGCTATGCAGTGCAGCGTTTCAAATTCAACCCAAAAAATAGTAGAATTTTATAAAAAAGAATTGATAAGCCTTTAAAACTTACCAATTTTTTACTAGATTTTTAGTAGCTATTAAAATACTTCAAAAAAAAAAAAGTAGCTATTAAAATGGTTATCGCAGCAAATTTCATATTTATAACGTGGAAGCACATAAAGAGGCAGGTGTCGTTGGGTGAATTGGACAAACACAAAAGCATGACACAGAGTCGTCCGGAGGTGTTGAATGACGATTCTAATAGTATTAGTACATGGGGAATAGCTACTTTCGCATTGAATTCTTGGAATCTTCCGTAGCCTATATTTTGTCCCAGTTAGGCCTAGGATGCATTAGGCCAGGGCCAACTGGGAACGAAGCTCTAAAGCTGAAAGTTCATGTGTAAAGCTGTAAGTTTCATCAATGGATCTGTGAAGTTGTTTCGACTTTCCAATTATTTTTGAACCCGTGATATGGAATATTGTCACAACTACTACATTACAACGTTTCATTATAACGAGGAACTAATGACGCCACAAAGATAAAAGAACAAGAAAAGTTATGCAAATTTCTAGAGCTTAAAAATGTGGATGGTACTAAATGTAAGATAAAAACTTAGGTAGGTGTGGTGAACATGAAAGTCTTGTTTCTCCCAAAGTCGATGGTTAAACAGAAATTAGAGAAGATACTTTGTGTAGAAAATTTATATGGATCAAGCCTTGCAATCTTGGATCGAAAAAGATACCTGGTCGAAAGCTGGGAGTAAGAAAAACAGGTTGAGATCATCGCTGCATTGTGATTGGACATATCCAGCAGTTTCAGAGGTGTCAGATACGTCGTACAAATTCAACATTGACCTAAAATTAGAGTACTTGTCTACAAATTACCTGTGTACCTTCTTTACCTCCACATCTACCACTGCCATGGAGCATGGGAGAGATTTGGGTTGTTATTCTTGTCGTTTTAAAATTCCCTTGTAACCTTCAAGATTGATGAATCAGGGCAGTTGCGATATTTAGGAGAAAGGAAGGAACATAGAAGACATAAATTATATGATGAGAGAAAAGCAATATTAATATCTTGTTTGAGAGTTCAGGGGGGGTAAAAAAAAAAGAGAGATGATTTAGGATTTATTTGTCACCGTAATTTCCTTTTGTTCAGTATTCTGTGGGTAAAACTTGGCATCATGAGGAGTTCTATTAGCTTTTGTTTGCTTTCCGTTTTTCTCTTTTTTCCCTTCTATTTCTAAATCAGTTGCCCCTAATTGCATAAGCTCTTAAATCCTTTATTTCCCGGTTAATTTGGGAATCACTGTTTCAAAAAGATCAGTTAAAAAGCTGCGAAAAGGTAACAGCATTGGAGCAGTCCTATCAAACAGTATTATTAATAACTACGGCCTGAACTTGCTTGCTAATCTTTTTTGGCTGGACTGTTTAGGAACACTAGAATACACGTCTCCTTTTGAAGCCAATTGCTTTTAAGCCTCTAACAAGTTTACTTTTTCATACTGGTGTCCTAGTGTACCAGGATTTTGGCAGCTATCAACTTTTCTTGGTTACTAAGGTACTAGTAAAAGCTGATTTGCCACCTTACGCAGAGTTTTAGTTGTACATTTCATTTCTCTTTTGATTTAGAAGTATATTAATCATTCTTCCCTTAGAAATAGTAGCAAAAATTCTTCAAAAAAAAAAAAAAGAAATAGTAGCAAATACCATAAATCAATAAGATCAGTATTGATGAATTAATTACAATATTAATAAATCAGGACTGAGGATCCCAATTAGTACAATCATATGGGCTTGAAAATATAGTAAATACATTCTCTTGGAATTTGGAGTTTCTAGGGGAAAAGTACCATGCATTCAAAAACAAAAGAAAAAGAAAAACAATGATTCTTGATCATAGAGCAATATGACAACATTTTGGAGCCTGTTCGATGACTTTGATTCAATATTGTTTATGTTCTAGAATATGACCTGACTCCTTCGACGGTTCCATTCAGGCTTATTAATTAAAAAGGTTGAATAAACAAAATAATGTGGCGGGTTGCATACTTTTGGTGGTCTCAGTTGTGGAATGGAGGCGCATGGCTGACTCACAGGCCCGGTCTACAGCACTGTTTGTTGATTTGTATTCTCATGTTTGGCTCTTCACAATTACAACTTCAACAATGATGGGCATTTTCCTTGTAAAATACTCCAAATAAAGAATTTATGATTAATATTATTAGTAGTATTGATGATGTCTAAGATGTTCTTGTTACCCTCTATGCTGGCAATCAATTGGCTTGCAAACTTTATTTCGAAGCAAAGCAACTCTTCAAAAGATTGATACGTGATTTTTTGCCTAGTTTGAGAGCTATGATAGAAAAGAAAAGAAAAGAAAAGAAAGGCTGATAAAAGAAAAGAAGGGAAGGGAAAGGCTCTTTAACTTTCCTTTTATTTCCGTCCCAAATTGGAAGGAAAATTTTTAAAACTAAGAAGGGAATATTTTTCTTTTCAAATTCTTTCTTTTCTTTCCCTTTTTTATTTTTAAACAAAGGAAATTTGAAGTTTCCTTTTTATCCTTTTCTCTTTTTACCCCAAAGAAAGGAATTGGTTAAGAATCCTTTCTATTCCTTTTTTTTTTTTTTCTCTCCATTTCATTTCTCCCAAAGTAGGCATTAGTATATCTGCCAAGAAAAACCTTTATTTCAAATTGACTATGAAAAACACAAATAAATGGTGGAGTTGTTAATCTTGTCAAATGAGAAAAAGAATGCAAAGAAATCAGATTGCAAGATCAATAATGATGAATTAGAAAAAGTTGTTGTAGATAAACATTATCTCAACCCTGGATTAATTAAATCTTTCACGGAAGTAGTTTGACACAATAGTGAATCTGGCAGCTTGGATGGCGGCTGTCTTTGTTAGCTTACTTCCCTCACCAAACTCAAAAGTCCATTGTCATCGCCCGATCACGACTGCAATCGACCAACCAGTTTTACTTTCTCCCAGTTACAAAAAATCAGCACCCTCGTTTTCATAAGAATCAAATAATTGAGTGCATTTTCTATATATGACTTTCTCTATTATTACACTTCCCATGCAACAACAAATTTTAGTCAAGACCAAATGGGATATGATGCAAATATACTATCCTCTCTCGATCTTGTCTCGAACCTCTTTTTATACGACCAAATCAACCCTTTTTAAACTATATGATACCCTGTCCTAGGACAGCAATTGGAAGTGTTATAATATTAAGCATGCGTATCATATTTTTAGTATTTGCACTTTGAAATCAACCAATGTGGCAAAAGCAGATAAAACCATACTTGAGATTGCTTTGAAATGACAACATCCAATTTACCTAAAAATGCCCCTTCTTAGTTCTTCCTCAATCGCCGCCAATTAGGGGCGTAAATGGATATAAACATGTTGAATACTTCAGTGTTCAAGTTTGTTTTAATTATTTTGATGATTTTAATAATTGCTTTCAAATTTGATATTTTATGTAGATTTTGAGAAGTTAACTAATGCCAAATGTTGTTCATGTTTTAATTTAATTAATTGATAAATTTCTAACTCAACGCCTATTCCATCCCAAAATTTTAGATCCAGGGACTTATTGCATTTTTTACAATTTAAACCCTATATAACAATGCAGAATCATAATGTAATTAAATTGAATAATGGTGAAATTCTGTTGAGGTGCAGTGTAACTATTTTTTACTTAAAACAATATCGTTTATTCTTGTAAAATTTGGTTACTGATTCAATCTCGTTTATCCATTTTCAATCTTTAAATATGGACTACAAAATTATGAAAAATGGCAATTGTGAGCCATTCCATTCCAAAAATTCCATATGCATTACGGACTGCTCCTCTCGTCACCTCTCTTCTCGAATCACCTCGCCGCCTCCTCTTTCCTCTCTCATAAAACATCACCTAAAATTACCGCTTGACCCCTCCCTCCAAATCTCCATTTTGTATTCAAATCCCACTCTCTTATCCCGTCATTCCTTCATTCATCGTCTGCTGCTAGAAGTCCTCAGTCAGACTTCTAAACAAACACCTGACCTGAGTGAGTCTGCTGACCGCTTCTCTCTCACGCAGTACACACACTTGGCATTCCATTCCTCTCTCCTGTCCTGACTCAGCTCCCCTTCCTCCTCCTCTTCTCTCTCCTCACAACACGACAATATCCCCTCATATCTCATCCTATAAACGCTTTACTACTAAACATTATTCTTATTTTAATCATTTCCCATAACCTTATTTATTTGTTTCTTTAAGAATCGTCGTCAGATGTTTAGTTAGTTAAACTTGATCCCCTCAGAAACCCAAGTTCCGTTTGTTGAATTTCTTCCCATTTGAAACTGTGAAAATATCGGGTTCTCAATTTTTCATGTCGAATCATTACAAAAAAGAACAATAAAAGAAAGGAAAGAAAAAATGAAATGTTTTCAGTTTACTACTGGAGAGAAAAGATGGGAAGATGAGGAAGAAGACGACTGCGTTTTGTCCAGGACTTCAAAGGTGAGTTGGGCACGGTCTTTGAGTGTGGCGTCGAGTAGTTTGGACTCACTTAGGCGGTCCGAGTTTGATTCTGAGTCGAGGGATTTTACCGACTCGTTCGGGTTTTACGAGTTTTTGAGCCAGCGGAGAGCTAATCATCTGAGAGTTTTCAGTTTTGCTGAGTTGAAGGCGGCGACGAGAGGGTTCAGCCGGAGTTTGGTGATTGGGGAAGGTGGGTTCGGATGCGTTTATAGAGGGGTTGTCGGGTGCCCGGAATCGGGGGAGAAAATGGAGGTTGCTATCAAACAGTTGAATCGGAATGGATTCCAGGCATGCCCTTTTGTTTATATTTTGGTTAAAATTCTTATTGTATTTTCTATTCTTTTTTCAAATTTATCTTCTTTGTCTATATTACAAGGATTTTTTTTTTTTTTTTTGGCCAGTGTTTGATAATTTCCCAATACATGTTTCAGAGCTATATTTTTGGTTGAGATTGATGGGGCAATTTTATTTAAAAACGAAATTTGGTTATTGTGTTAGGGTGCTATAAAATTAATCCAATGCTGCGAGATTTACAATGGCCTAAATAAATTAGCTGGAATCTACTTGTCCTGCAGATTATAAATTTGTTTTTATTATCCCTGGCTTGGTCAAAAGTGTGGTTTTAATGGTCATTATAATCCGCTCAAGAAATTACCAGGCTAATTGAAATTTGGAAAACCAGCCTTACAATTCAATGTTTGGTTCGGTTATATTTAAGACTTTGTTTGGGAGTTAGTGAGTTTTTCTCATCCTTTCTACTAAAGTGACAAGGAATAATTGTCCAAACTTTCATGTCGCTGACTGAATCAAAGTAGAACATTGTTATCAAATGACCATAACATTAGCCCCAAAAAGTTGACCGGAGGATCTG
Source organism: Mitragyna speciosa (assembly GCA_024721245.1). Taxonomy (NCBI): domain Eukaryota; kingdom Viridiplantae; phylum Streptophyta; class Magnoliopsida; order Gentianales; family Rubiaceae; genus Mitragyna; species Mitragyna speciosa. The sequence continues at coordinate 21,315,348 of CM045565.1, read as the reverse complement.
ACTGGTTTTTTTTTTTTTTTTTGGCGTGTGTCTGTTAGATTATGCTCAAAGCTTTGCAGATTTGTGGTTTTATAGAAGAGATAATATTTTCTCTTTACCTTATGGGTTTGCTATTCGGAATTCTAGTATTCAGGGGTACAGAGAATGGATCAATGAAGTGAACTTTTTGGGAGTAGTCAATCACCCAAATCTTGTCAAGTTAGTTGGATATTGTGCAGAAGATGATGAAAGAGGCATTCAACGGCTTCTGGTTTATGAACTTATGCATAATAAAAGCTTGGAAGACCACTTATTGGCCCGTTCAGCAGCTCCTCTCCCATGGATGCAGAGATTAAAGATTGCTCAAGATGCTGCTCGTGGCTTGGCATACCTTCATGAAGAAATGGAATTTCAGGTGATTTACTCTTATCATTATTTAAAAAATCTAATGTGCACAAGTTGTTTCTTCTTTGGGTTAACATGGTGTAGTTCGTTAGGATATTGCCGTTCAGTTGAGCCTTGTGTTGAATGTAACATTTAATTGCCATACTTGATCAGGGGTTGGTTTAGGTACTGAGGAAGGAGGGTTGTGTACTTGGATACTTCTTAAGTATGGTTGTCATTTTAGATGTCCTTTTCATGAAAAAGTAATTATTTTTGCGTGCATACAGATCTTACTTTGATTTTGTCTTGGCAAATTACTGTACAGTAACATCTCCATATTTTTGCTGTTCCATCACATTTGATCATGCTTGGTCTTTTCGGAGTGCTATTCCATGTTCTGAAGTACTATTTTTGGTTTTTTTTTTTTTTAGCGCTTTATCTTTTTGGATAAAGTATGTTCTGATGAGCTTTATCTTTTTTGCTTTCAGCTCATATTTCGAGATTTCAAAGCTTCAAACATTCTTCTGGATGAAAACTTCAAAGCCAAGCTCTCAGATTTTGGACTGGCAAGACAGGGTCCAGCAGCTGGATTTGGTCATGTTTCGACATCCGTAAGTTTCATTTGTTTCTTTGTTTCCTGCTACTTCTTTGGCTCTTTTCAAGGGATTTTACTGCAGCTTCTGCGTTATCAATTATTATTCCCAATTCTGCGTTTGAATATATAATTTATTGTCCATAATTGATGAATCTTGCTTTTGGATCCTGAAATCCCCTCTATTCTGAACATTCTCTTGTGCATCTAGTTTCATTAATTTGTTATTTATTTATTTAATGATATTATTTGGAATGATGTTTGGATTTTCTTTTAGGTTGTTGGTACAGTAGGCTATGCGGCCCCTGAATATGTCCATACTGGGAGACTCACTGCTAAAAGTGATGTATGGAGCTTCGGTGTGGTTTTATATGAGCTAATCACAGGAAGGCGGGTGTTGGAGCGGAATTTTCCCCGGGGGGAGCAGAAGCTTTTGGAATGGGTGAAACCATATGTATCAGATTCTAAAAAGTTCCACCTCATTATTGACCCACGACTTGGGGGAGAAGATTGTATTAAGTCAGCTCAGAAACTTGCATCACTTGCCAACAAATGCCTCATGAAACAACCCAAATCTCGCCCTAAAATGAGTGAGGTGGTCGAGATGCTCGGAAACATCATTAGCGACACAGCCACTTCGAATTCTGTACCCAAAGAAGTCAATGAAAGTGAGGATGTGAAGGAAGAAGTTACAAGAGTTGAACTCGAGCCAGGCAAGCAAGGAAACAACGATAAAAGGAAGGGTTTTTGTTTTAAAGAAATGGTCAGCTTTAGGAACAAATCTATCGGGAGGCTGGACTGGAGAAATTGGACGCCAGGGTTGGTAAGAACTTCATGACATGCAGCACAGTTCTCCCTGCCACCTAACTAACAGATGCGTTTTCTTCAGAAAGATGGAAATGCAAGATATTGGCCATCTTTCTTGGTTTTGTCTGCAAATAGCAGTAAATATTAAGTGCGAGGAAGGCTGCAAAGCCACCGATTACATATTAAGATGCACAAATATAATAAATCTTCTCACTTACAATTTTCCTCTTTGGGTTTTGAAGTTTTACTGGGTTTAGTTTAAACGCCTCCCCGGGTTTGTTTTTTCTGGGGTCCGTCCCTGTAAAATAACCCATAAAAGTCTTTGCTTTGTCAAAAAAGTGCAAAAATAAGAACCATTAGAGAAGCCATGCGGAGGGAGATAAAATAGTATCGACCTATAAATCTATAGTACATCATGTGTGGTTTTAAAGTTAAATTGATTTCTACGGACGAGCTGTTTGATTTGAGCTTGTGTTGACTGAACTTGTATGCATAGCCTGAGTGATAATTTCAATCTGGTCAGAATTAAAAGAATTGTCTTCATCTGGAAAACTTCGCAAATTTGTGGGCAAGTCATAACTGACGCCCCTCACCAGAGAGAAACATATTCATACCGCCGGCCCACTGAACAATAGACCGGTTCAAATTCTCTATTTTTGAAATCCTTTCTGTTCCTAAACTACACAATATTAATTCATGATGTTTTTCAAAATTCACAAACTTTAAAAGTTATTTTAATAAATGTATATATAAATTCATACACGTGACAAATGTACAAGTTGGGAACAGAGAGAATTTTAGGAACAAAAGATTTGAACCAACAAATAGACCAAGGCTAGGCACGACCACAAGGTTTGAAATATAAACGCTTGGATCATCAGCCAATATTTGAAATTTTTGCTTAATATTTGCAATTTGATCGATATTTGTTTGCCCGTGACCCAACTATTTTCCTGCCAAAGATTGCGGGTTCTGACTAGTGCGATGCTTAGAATAAACGGTGGAAACCCATTTGGCTGATTTGCAGCTTTAAACGTGGGATAAGTGAGAAAACACATGGACAGGAACAAAAGAAGCCCTTGCACTTCGCTACTTTATTTTCCTACCACTTCTGGCTGTTTAGCTTTTATGATTTTTTTTTTCCTCCTTTTTTTGAAAACCAAACGCGCTGCATTATACTACCTTTTTATGATACTTACCATCCAGAAACTGAGAAGGCTTTTATGACGGCGATTGCTATTTGGCTGCTTGTGCATATTCCCAACCATGCATGTCCAAGGTCGTCTCCTTTTCCTTCTCTCCATTTGTATAAACTTACCTATGAATAAGGGCAAATATCAAAGAACGCGATGCCAAGTAATTTTCAGTGGAAAGATATGTAGCCCTTTTTTTTCTCTCAAGAAAGAATTGCAAAATATAGCATTACACACAATAGATGTACAATTTTTTAAGACAAAAAGACCCACCATCAGGGAAAACCCAAAAATTCCCAGCAAGAAGAAGAGCTAACATCAATTAATGCTGGAACAAACTACATCCCTATTAATGTTGCAAACGTTTTTCAAATTGGATGAGGCAGCAATTTGAAAATACATTAGCCATTATCACTGTACATGTCACTGATTTGAAGTGAGTAGAACTCTACTTGCTGAAAAGGGGTGATGCCGACGGCCTTGGATAAGCAGCAGGAATATTTTTGTTCCTGACATCATCAGCACTTAGTCTGCGAGGCCTGGACCTAGTTTGTGTATTGCTGCCAATTTTCTCCCTACTGTTAGAGTCCTGAATTTCCCCGAGTTCCTTGACTATCTCATCCATGGTTGGCCTGAAGCGAGGGTCCATTGATATACAACGGAAAGCAAGGTTAGCTGCCCTATGGGCCACATCCAAGGAATACTGGCCTTCAAGACGGTTGTCCAGGATGCGAAAGATTTTTCGTTTATTGGTCAGGAAGGGTTTAGCCCATTCAACCAGGTTGTGCTCTCCAGATGGTCTATTCTTGTCGATAGCTCTCCTACCAGATAGCATTTCAAGAAGAACAACCCCAAAACTATAAACATCACTCTTGGCAGTCAAATGACCTAAATTGAAGGGATGAAACAAATCAGTATTAAGAGCACAAAAACAGTTTGTCTTTTATTACAAGTAACAAACAATGCAAAATAATAGTGGAAAATGAAGTCTGAATATGAAACTTCTGTATAAGGAACAAAATGCAGATTTGGCATGTTTAAATGAATGCTAAGAACATCTCATATATTTGAAATGCAAACACTGTTTAGCAGAATACACCTACTGGTGCATTTTCAAGAAACAATAGTGAAAAAACAATCATAATAATTTGCTCAAGAACTTTATTATTACTTTCTTGCAAGGTGTATGTATGGACAAAAATGGTGGGGTTTTCCCAGAATCAAACATCCACGCAGAGCAAAATAAGTATATATTGAGGGAATCTAAGCTTTGGAAAAGGCAAATGAACTCATTAAGCAAGTGGATGCAGAAGAAGACAAGAAGCTCAGAATTTGGACATAATGAGAAGAATGAAATTGCATGCAACTTGCAAGCCTGGAAAAAAATTATGGCACTGAATAAGAAGATATTTCAGCATTCTGGTCATGTGGCCTGAACATTTATTATAAAACACTCAAAGATTGACAAAATTTCATAAAGGCCAACACAAGTTTGGGCATTACACACACCAAATAAAAGGGTGAGAGAATAAGAGCAGACGCCTTGAAACATACCAGTAGCTAGATATTCTGGTGCCCCATAACCATAAGTTCCCATAACTCTTGTGGAGACATGGCTTTTATCACCTGTTGGACCATCCTTGGCCAATCCAAAGTCGGACAGCTTAGCATTGTAGTTCTGCCATATTTTACAATGGGAAATATCCATTAAACCAGGTTAAAATATATATTATTTGCAGGAATATTTCCTTACCAATTCATAAATTCCAAAAACATAAACACAAATCAAATGCGTTTAGAATCTGTTTTGTAGGATACAATACCGAATCAAGTAGAATGTTTGATGTTTTGAAGTCCCTATAAATCACTTTTGTATCAGCACTGTGAAGAAAAGCGAGTCCTTTAGCAGCTCCAAGGGCGACCTTCAAACGGAGGTTCCAAGACAGAGGTTGAAAGTAAGAGCCCCCTGTTATAAGACAATTTACAGCAAGAATTATATGACATGATATAGTGTGAAAAGTCAAACATTACGCGGCATTAATTACATGGAAGAGAGTTGCTCACTTCTAAACAAATGATTCTCTAAGCTGCCCCTGGGCATGAATTCATATACCAAAAGACGGTGCTCATCCTCCAAGCAAAAGCCAATCAATTTCACAAGATGAGGATGGCAAAACTGTCCTAAATAGTTCACTTCTGCCTGTATAACCACAGTTGCAAAAAATTTAACGAAGCAATTATAAAATTTCATTAAAGCTATTGATACAAATAGACACCGTATTAAGTTTTCCTGCCAGCATTTTGAGAAGCTGGTTTAATTTATGACTTGAAGAGCATATCTCAAAACGACAATGAATCCTAAGCTAAAAGAAATCGAGAAACTCACCAGCCATTCCCTGTGGCCTTGGAAACTTTCTAAGTTAAGCTTTTTCACAGCAATAACTATGCCCGTTCCAGGCTTGGTGGCTACGAATGAGTTCTCATCAATCCAACCTTTAAATACTGGGCCAAATCCACCTTCTCCCAGAACACTGTCAGGACGAAAGTTCCTGGTGGCCATTTTGAGATCAGAAAAACTGAAGCTCTTCAAATTGGGAGACTGCAAGATCTCCCCCTCGCTCCTTGGAGGTGGTGGCAATGAACGTGATGAGACCTTGTCACTTGAACTCCTCAGTCCGTTCCCATCTGTGCTCAAATTTTTTGAATTTGTCCCTGAGCATATGGGCACAAGTAATGTACTATTAAAGAGAAAGAAAAAGATCTTACTCCTTGCATAGAAGCTTGCTCAACCTCATTCCATTACAAGGAAAAGCAATCATATTTCTTAAACTCGCCAAAATTCATAAAGGTCTGATCTCTCTCGTATCAAATGGTTACTATAATTTTTACATAAGCATTATTAGTTGTTACTCAAAGTTTTTAGACCAGTATTTACGGCACCATTCTTGCAAGTATATCCATACAGAATTTCAGTTAAACAAGTCAATTAGCCGATCGCAGACAGACATAAAAGATCTTCACTCAGGCTAATCTCTGCACAATTTGCTGATGAGTTTCAGTAATAAGACACAGACGAGACAAATGGCATATACTGCTTTTAAATATCAAATTAAACGCCTCAATTTTATATTGAAACAAGATTGGCTATGTAGTCAAAAGCCATCTATAAAAGTTCAAAATTTTTTATCCATTTCCATGGAAATAACCCGTTTTAAAAATACCACTGTCCACCTACTATACCACAAACAGATAACAAGACTTCACCTTTAAAAAACAGTTTCAGCAAATAAAATTTTACTCAATAACCTTTAAAACACATAATCATCAATAAAAATCATTGCTTTATTCAAGGGACAAACAGTTCCCAATATCCTCACCTGTATGATATGGGCTTTCAGCTTTAATTCTAGCACTCAAGCAAATCCCCATTGTAAAGAACCCCACTTTAAGTTTCTTCCTCCAGCAAACTTATCTTAACTGCTCTGCAGATCATATAACATAAAGGAAAACCATTACAAAACCTCAGCAGGTTGAACAAGAACCAATCAAAAGCAGATCTAAGGTTCAAGAAAGTAACTTTTCCCGCTACATAAAGCTAGTTTCTTTCTTTATACCCCAAAAAAAAAAAAAAAAGGAAAAAAAATAGAAAGCCAACCTCTCTTTTTAATTATATATCAAAACCCGGATGGGAATATTACCGTTCTTAGCTTTCTTAGCTGAAAATGAGCAAAATTCTCAAGTTATTCACTTGAACTTTTGGGGTTTGAGGCATGCAATAGTTTGGTTTGGTGACAGGTGGAATTTAGTAATATTCAGTTGAGGTTCATTATCAAGAAAGGGGGGTTGGGAAGTGAAGAGAGAAGGGGAAAAGGGATGTTGAGGAAGGTTGAGAGAAGATGGAATTAATGGCGGCCTAGTCCAGCCTCCTTTGTTTGATGAGTCTTATTCTAGGACAGAACAAGAATTGAAGAAAGATCAATGTTTGATTCTAATCCGTTGGATCAGAAGATTAATAGTATCTTCAAAATGATGACTTGGGTTTTTCCTTTTGATAGCTTCTTGTTGACAATCGGCTCGGCTGTTTTGGCTGCCAAGTGGCGGGTGGCAAACAGTTTGGTTTCTTGCGCCGGGAAATAAATGAGAGTCAGTGGGATAGAGTGGTCGGTCCAGCTGTTGGACTGGTTGGCTTAATAGGCCGTGGGCAATTTATTTCAAGGATTTTGATTGGGATTGTAAACGTTGTACTAGTACCATTATTAATTAACAAAAAGACTTATTGGTACAAAATTCAAAATCATGTGATGCAAATAGCCAACTTGAGTAAACCTTAAGTAATAGTCCAACAATTAATAGGCTGAAATTGTGACGACATGAGGTACACTTTTCTTTTATTTTAAAGGGATGATTGTCTTTTTAAATATTCAGTCCAATTTTTTCATGTTTAGTAGCATAATTAGTGGCACAACATAATTTTGAATACATCAGACAAAAATAAAAATAAAAATTTGAAAACAGAGTATTTGAACGAATTTGTGACGTTATAAGGTGTACTATTCTTTTTATTTCTTATAACACTATTTTCTTTAGGAATCGTGCTTGTTGCTTTTTTAACTTTTGGAAATTTGCACATAGTTAGATCTAATTATCAGTATTGACATTGTTTAATTGTAATATCAGGACATGGTTGAAATCCCATGCAACAAACTGCCAATTGTTTCCTCCTTTCTTTATTTTCATGCAATCCTCGTCTTCTTCCTCAAAAAGGAAAAAGGCTTTTCGTTGGCATGAATCAAGATGGAACGGCAGGGACTCATTTGATCCTTTGAAAAACATGGACTCTTGCTCAATTTTTCCTTTAAATTAAAACCATCCAAAGTTGAGAAGCTTGGAAGGTATGTTGTATATGTGACAGAAGTTTGAAAGGAACCAAAATGAAGGAATTAAATGCGACATTTAGTGAGTGAAAAGACACAGATGATTAATTAAGTACATACAACTTGCATCATGAAAAAGAAAACCTGTCTTGTCAGTGGGTTTAAACTTTTCCCAACAAGCACCTCTTTGTAATTACCCCAAAATAAAAAGCTGAAAAAAAAGGACATTGACGGAATAGAAGCCAAACATTGAAGTATGAAAACCTATTAAGGATATGTTTAGTCGGATGTAAAATAGAAAGGAAATATATTTTCAATATCTTATATGTTATTAGACATGAAAAAATAATTATAACAATTTTCGTGCCATCGAATATGAATTATTGTGAGAATAATAATAATGTTGTATAAATTTTCAAGATGTGACATATAATCGTGTGTAAGAAAAGTACTATCTTTTATGCCATGATCACCGACTTTCAGACAAAGCTTTAACAATGAGAGAGAGAGAGAGAGAGATGAGTTGAGAGTTATATAAGCCAACCTGCTATTTCACTTTTCCAAATTTACGTAGCTGGAAACCAAACAATCCCGTGACCAATACAATGACTAAAATTTTCCAGCAAACCAACCCAATTTGATTGGGTAGATCATCACAAAGACTTTAAAGGTTATGTAAGGTGACAGGTCAAGAATTCAAATCTTACTTCCCATAAAAAATTTAAATGGTACATAATGCACCTATTTAGTTCGATGATAGTTTAATCCCTATAGATTTCCTTGAAATTAAGTTGGGCTCCTTTTCTTATGGTGTAAGTTAAAAGTAGGGTAAAATACTGTTGACTATTAACAAAAAAAAAAAAAAAAAGACTAATATTTTCTATCACGTAAACCTAATTTGATATGTAATTATAGTCAAATCCCAGAATTTAATTAAGCTTTTCTCTGACAAATGAGGTATTGCATTTGATCATGTCTTACGTAAGATCATAGTCTAACACTCCTCTTCACCAAATCTCATCACACCCGTCAACTTGCATACTTTTATCCACTTTTGCCCAATTAGGCCATCGAGATTTCCAGCCTCAAAAGCTTGTTTGTGACTCCATTGATTAGTAAACAAAGATATATTAGCCGTGATTCTCCATTTTTTCTTCTTCTTTTCTGTTTTCTTGGTTGACTTGTCAGGATTTATAATCTTCCTAGTCATCCAGAATATGCCACGCATGCTTGCCAAGTGGTATTATTAATATACTATATATTACCATCACACACCTGGATATGGCTCCGCTGAGCGCCAGCTAACCGAGCCGACAGTCAATATATAAAGAGAAGAAATGCTTATAGTGACATCGCGGTTACACCTTGCCACACCATTGTAGTCCCGGCGTAAAATGCTAATAAACTGGAAATATTTAGTTACCAGATTGCTTAAGGTTTCAACTTTTTTTTTTTTTTTTTGGTTGGGAAAAAGATGACTAGAATGCTTAGGATCTTTTTGGCTTTTTTAACGAGTGAAATGTTCTAGAGCTTAATTAGTGGAAAAGGGTTTGATCCTACCAAAATTGTATGTGGATTATTGGAATAATCATTGGAATTAGGAAGAGAACATTTCTCGTTGCTATGTTATATCATATAAGCAAGAGACATTCAAAAGTCGAGGTTTATCTAACTATATGACACGATTTATAAAAGACAAAAAATTTTAAAATTCGTAAAAGTTTCAAAGCAGACAAACTAACAAATTATTTATTGGCATGGGAAAAAAAATGTTTAACGTTAGAGCCCATATATAATATTTATGCATTTATACGTTGAGTTTGTGGAATAGTTATTAGGTTGGAAAATTGTCAACATATGGACGCGATTGACGGTCACCAACATAGTTTAAGACGACTCATGGCCATGATTACACATCAAATTCTTTTCGTGAAATATTTTGCTTTAATAGTAGAAATGTAGGAGTAGATTTGATTTAGTGCTCAGTCGACCCGTGCTAAAAGCGACCTAAATTGCAATACATTTAGTCAAAGGCAAAGTGAAAAGTTGTGTTAGCAAAGCCGTCTAGTGTCAAATTGGCTTCCATATTAAGGAAGGTCTTGCGGTTTTAAATATTTTCTCCATAATAAACTAAGTACAAAAGTAGAAGAGAAGAAGCTAGTATTATTCTTCATCACTTCTAGATATCCTTTTATTATTTTGTAATCTTTTAGTCAGAAGGATAATGCAAACAGAGCACTGGAAGTTTCCATTTTTTTCCAAAGTTTTGTTTTTTAGTTAAAAATTTTATTAACATATTTCTTTTGGTTCTTTGGTTTTAAAATGGAAAAAAGAAATCCATTTTCTCAAAATTACGTTCATATGAAACTTGTTGGTGTTTGGATTTAACATTCAATGCTCTACCTCAATAGCATTATGCTAACAGAAAAGTACAATAATTCAAATGGAGCATAGAAAAAAGGTATCCATAATTAAAAGAAATTATTAGGGTTCACGGCCTTCTCTATATATTTTGTAATGATAATGATGGACGTTAATATAAGAATATTTATGTAATTGTCTTTTAGAAGTGAAGGCTGCGAACCAAACCTATATTAAAATTTTTTCATAATTAATTACTATATATAAGTGTTTATATTAGTAATGCATTAGTGACGAGTCATACTTCATGAATCTCATGATAAAGGTATCTTTTAGAGTAGTCTTTGTCAATTAAACAAACACGAAAAAGCAAAACCCCTTTGTCCAAGATAGCCTACAATTTTATATGCCAAGTGATGCAACCTTCTCCTTAAGTTAAAAAAAAAAAAAAAACGGACAATAATAATAAAGGCCCTTGAAGAAATCGTAAGAATGATGATATGCTGCCGTACAGTACCAGAACAAAAATAGAAATGACAATACGAGTCGAGAGTCATCCGGTTAAATCATTGGGTCGAGGAATTGATCTGGTACTAGCAAAGTAGTAGCTGATAAAGCCAGAGAATTGCAGCAAATGGGACTCTGTTCTTTCTCTTTGCAGGGTTAAATTAGAGCGGCTCGAATCATCTCGTACAAAGTACTCAAAAGTACTGCAACTTCTGGTCAATATTTTCTTTTTCTTTTTTCAAATAGAGATTTGACAAAATATAAGGTACGAGATGAAAGCTCGTGATGACAACAGGAGACCCTAAACCAGGGGAGCAGGGTCCAACCGGAGACCCTTTACCGAGTTTAACATATTTGAGAAAAGATATGCACTTCAAAATCACATGTTACAAGTACAGAAATTTCAATCTCTCTCTCAAAAAAAAAAAAGAAGAAAGAAAGAAATTTCAATGGTTATCTGGTTAAGTTCTTGAACAATGAAACAAGCTACCTTATTCATGGCTTCAAAGGGAGGGACCCCAAGAAGTATACGTCAAGTCCCTTTCAGTTGTCTTTGTTGTGATGAAGCTGACTATCAAGTCCAAAAAGTTGCTCCGCAAAAATTGACATTCTTCCGTCCCAATTCCCAATTCAATCGTTCTTCAATTAATATTTTCAACATAAGAACAGAAAATAGGAGTAAAACCAGAACAAACTCAAAAGTGACAAATATGTAGGTGGGGAGAAAAAGAGGATTCTGTTCAAGAATAATGAAGAATTACCGACTGCTTCCACTTGTTTCGTAAAATTTGCCTTAAAAGAAATTCTTTCAAGAGTTTTGAGAAAAAAATTCCAGAGAAATAAGCAATAAGAAAATTTAAAGAAATTAATGAAATGATTCCCAAATGCATTTGAAATTCTAAATAAAACATTAGAGAATAGTTCTATTTTGATTTTAAGAAATTATTCTTGCTTCAACGTTAAGAACAGATGTTTGCTAGAATTCTTTTCCAATATCCTCCCCGGAAATTCAAACAAGAATCCGTTATGGTTTCATCAAGCTTAAGATAATGATTCAATAGGGTTTACGTAGAAATTTTACGATGAGTCGATGACGGCATTTTACATATTTCTTATCAAAAGAGATATGAAGAGCATTCAATCTAATATTTTTCACCGTTTTTGGCAACTTCACTCTGCAACTTCACGAAACTCGAAAATGCTAATGCTAATTGAACATTTAGTCATTCCATCATCCCTCAAGCAGTTTCTTTTCAAGACATCCAAGAAAGCATCGAATGGCAGGGTGTTAAACAACAACAGAAGACATTTTTCTGTGGGGAATGATTCAATTTTCCAGTCAAGAATATTCCTCTCCCCCACCACAAAACATATGGGTAAAAAAGAGAACAAAAATTGTAAATAGAATAGAAAGGGGCAGTTATAGACTTAAGACTTAATAATCAAATAGTAATAGCCCCTCGAGGGAGTGAATGAGTGGGGATGGTCACAATGTCAACTATCTTCCACTTGTAAACAAAGCTTTTTTTAAGAATCATACCAGCAAATCATAATCATGTGAAGACAGAAAACGAAGTTGCTTCTTAGTCGGGTGCGACTCCTGTAACAAGTCTTTCCACATTGTTTGTGACACAAATTCTTAATGCTAGTTGACTTTTAAGACCCATGATATCCATTTTTCGAGCAACTTCCGCTAATAATGTGCCTTCTTTTTCATTCGTGCATTGCTCATCCAAGTTTCCTGGGTTGGCCTCTCGTGTAGTATCGACACCATTGTGGGCCTCGGATTGGCACCGCCTGTCGGTCCTGTCTGCAAAAATTTCCTCCTATATTAGTTCCGTTACATCTGCCTCCCCTGCATCCTATGGAGTAATTACTAGTATGATTTAATTCGAATGTATATGTTGGCTCAAGCCCTCCAAGAATTTTAATCAAGCGGTTGGGTTTTAGTTGATATCATCAACAATGCCTACTTCCATATGGTTTTGACTTGGATTTCTGCAGAATGAATGGACTTGTTTGTTATCAGGACATGCCATTATTTTATTGACTCGTGACTGTATGGGCACTGGACCGCACCTTTATCATGCTATAATAATAAGAGGAATTATTGCTGCAGCATGCAGTGGCCATCACAGCGGTCAATACATACTTCAAATAAAAGCGCAGGGCAATGAGAGCAGAAGGCGCAAAGAGAGTAACTAGGGATTATTAAATCAAAGAAAACATGGAACCGGGGGGGAATCCTCCAGATAGGTACAAACAGCATGCTACGTTAAAGAAATTATGCATGCTATCGTACATTATATCTTTGATCCCAAGTTTGGCATTAAAGAAATTATGCACGTTGTTGTACATTATACTTTTGATCCCACGTTTCACTGCATGAACAGTGAGTAACTCGACAAAAAAGATAGGTTGCGCAGAGAGTAACTTAAAAAAACAAAAAATGAAAGAAAGAAAGCCACAGAGTTGCCATTTCCAGCTTTCAGACTTTAAGCACTCTCCTTGATGGTGGAAGACTTTATGATGTCAATGAACTCGGGCTGATTTGTAATGCATATTCAAAATGGTGTTAGTATCAAGTTGCTAAAGTGAACAGCCGAAATGACAATCATGAACAAGAAGGACACTTAACACGTCTAAACAACGAACCTTAAGGGAAGCTCCACCAACCAAAAATCCATCAACATCAGGTTTAGCTGCCAATTCTTTGCAGTTTGCTCCGTTTACTGAGCCTGCAGTTATCATTCAGGAATAAGCATTAGTGAATGAACACCAACAAAGGGAAGAGATAACTGAAGAGAGGCATCTAATTCTGATCCAAGCACCCTCAATTTTCCCAATTGAAACGGGCAAAATTGAGAAAAAAATGAAAAATCAGGTAGAGAAATGAAGAAAGAGTACCCCTGGTTGGCAAAAAGATGCAAGCCTAGGAAAATAACCATATTCCTAGTGTTTAACTCCTCTTTTTGATAAAATTTGAAGTAGCAAGTCTACTCAGAACTAGAAATTGACAATCAAATTTCAAAGAATTAAACTCCAATTTGTCAATGTATTGCGACTCCCTGACAGGAAATTTAGAAAACAAACTTTATGACTGTTTGATTACCATCTTCTTGAAATTCAACCACATTCTCATTCTAAAATTTTACAGTGTGCTGAGAGAGAGCAGAAACATGCGTATAATACCTGAGGGAAAGGAGATAGCAAATGATAAGGATTTGATTTAAGATGACATTGAAAGCATGAAGCACAAAAGATGGGTTGCTGAAGCTTGAGTAGGCACAGAGATGCGAAAGGAAACATAAGAAGGGAGTGTCTGGGCTTGGGAGCTTGAATCACATTAATATCTTATAAAGATGCCTCTTTTGCTGGCAGAGCTATCCAGTTACATTATGTTTATCCCTGATATTACAATGCAAAAGGAGAAAAAAAAAAGTATAGCATGACTACCTCCGTATATAATTCTGGTTGATGCAGCAACTTCTGCACCAACATTTTCATGTAGCCATTTCCTCAGTTCAGAATGAACCTAAAACAAATGCAAAATATCCTCTTTAACAAACATTGATCGTGAAATGAATCATCACAGAAAGTACATAGAAATAATATGAATCATCACAGAAATTACTAATAAGCAAGGCCAAAAAGAAAGCCTAAGATATGAATTTGAGATGAGATTCCATATGAATTTTCTTCAAGACAAATGCCAAGAAATCAAACTCCAAGAAAGAAGGATAACAATATAAATGAGAGATAAAAGACGCATGAAGCACATTCAACAAAGTGATAAGCAGGGAAGCATGGACCACTAGTGTATTAACATATGCATAAGCAGGTCGGAATGTTTCACAAGAAACTCGCTGAGAATGTTCCAAAGCTTCAGTTCATGGCACTCTACTCATGTCAAAGATACGTGTACAAGTTCAGATGTCAGATTCACCAACACACCCAAGTTTAAGCTACAAGTCAATCTCGAATGAGTTGGGCTTCGAGATGAAATTCTAGATGGACAACTTCCCATCAACTTTTCAGCCAGTTTGTGTTATGAGACTTATTGCCATTGCAACAACTATAATATGTCGCATCTCACTCAAACATCTTGAAAACCTGATGCTTTAAGAAACACACAACTGACAAGTGCTTTTATATGAATTTACACTACACTTACTTCTTGAGCTTGAGCTGGTGTAGCAACCTTTCCAGTACCAATAGCCCAAACAGGCTCATAAGCCAATATGATATTGAACCAGTTCAAAACTCGTTCTGCAATTGCATGCTTGATATTTCATTATAATATTCCCAAAAAAAAAAAAACAAAGAAATAACACAGACTATATTAAGAGCAAGGGTAATCATAGTTTATGTTGGATACTGCAAACTACAACATTCTGTTCTTCTGCTCATTTTGGCAGTGACAAAAAAGGAATACAACTATGCATACTGTTCTTTTATTACATGCAATAAACCATTGTGCACCAGAGAAACCAGTATTCATTCCCTCAAATCTAATTTGGAAAAATTGATTTTTTGTACCAAAATTAACGTGCAACCTAATTTTGAACAATTTTTGTTCCCTCAGTCCTGAGTTTGTGTAAAAAATCTTTGTTATCAGAATTAAAGTGCAACAAATCGTCACCCGCAATAGCTTTTGTTTGTGCAGCAACTACAGCCATTGTAGATCCAGATTCTCGCTGCTCAAGAGTCTCCCCAACACAAGCAATCACTTTCAAGCCTTGAGAAAGGGCATATGCAACTTTATCTCCAACAAACTGCATGGATAGATGCAAATGTACCATTTAAGTGACTGGAAGATGTATTCGGTATAGGAAGCCAAAGTATAGCCATATATGACCATGACATAAATTTACCTCGCTGGATTCATTTAACAAAAGCCTTCTTTCAGAGTGTCCAAGAATCACCGAGGGAATTCCCAAATTCACTAGCATCTCAGCACTTCAAATGGCACCGAAATAAATAACAATTTGAAAGTAAGTGAGAGAGCAAAGACCCCATGAATAAATACTTACAAGAAACAAACAATGTAAGTGAAGCAATGGAAGTGAATGCTGAAAAGCATACTCCACAATCATTTTATTGAGCTAAAGGATCATTCATGCCAAACATACCCAACCTCACCGGTAAAGGCACCACCTTTCCGGACCCAACAGTTTTGCGCAGCAATAGTGAAATCAGGGCGCAACAAGCGTTTCATTAGAGAAAGAAACACAAATGGAGGACTAACCACAACCTCTGCACGTTTGGAGGAAAAGAAAACAATGATTATTGTTTTGTTTTAGGAAAATTTCTTGCTTTATTTGTTCTCTTCAACCAAAAGATACAAAAATAGACAGCAAAAACAGAACCCCAAAATCAAAATTAAATTGCACCCCATTCATTGTCCCCAAAAAAAAAAAAAAAGAAACTTACCCACTTCGTCCTCAGAAGGAACTTCAGCTTCATTCAACATAGTTACTAACTTCTTCACCTCATCAATTGTTCCATTCTAAAAAAAATCATGTTATTAATCTTAATAGTCTACAAACTGGCACCTCATCAATTGTTCCATTCTAAAAAAAATCATGTTATTAATCTTAAGTAAATATGTAACAATAACGATCTTATCAAAATTCCAGCAACAATAACAAGTCTTACAAGTAAAATAGGTTAACTGAAAGTAATCAACAGAGTGATTAATTCTAAACTCACTAAATAAACCCAACAAAAAAGTGAGGTTACATACGCATTTCCAGTTGCCGCCGACGAAGAACTTTCTGCCCATTTTACGATGTGAACGACGATTATCGCCGGCCGAGTGCCGATTCGATGTCTTTAAGGTTTCCTCTGTATAAGAAAATGCAGTTTAGTCCCTGAATTTTTATTTTTTTGTCCTATGCATCAACTATATATCAAGGATTTTCAAAGAGCAATATAATCTAAATATATATGACACAAAAGTCTTTTGATTATTTCTAAAATATTCTTTTTTGCCCTTTTTGAATATATTACGAGCATTGATTACTTTCAAAAAAATTATAAATTCTTATATGAATCTACATTTTTAACTTGTGTCATGAACAAATGTACAAAATTTATACACAACATTAAAGTACATGCATATAACGTGTCACATCTACTTTATTCTTTATGAATGTTCCAATGTGTGTAATGTGATTTGATATAAATTAAAAATTACAGTTCTGGTGATCTTAATCGTTGAGTCTTTTAGATTGGAAATTAGTACAAGCTTATGAAGAAGCGTATATGAATTTCTCTTTTTCATATATTGCAAATTATTCGAATGAAAATTTTATTTGTTCGTAAAAGAGATGACTTTATTTTAAGTTTTGAAAACTTGGTGAGAAGTAAGAACAGCTGCCTTGGCATTCCAGTAAAGTAATAAAAGAATTGGCGAAACATATTGCCCAAGAAGTGGAAAAAAATGGAAAAAGCATTGAAATTAAAGAAAAAGGCAGCAGCCAATCAGTCATGTAGATTGTTTTTTCATCTCTGTTTGGACTTTTTTTAGGTGTTCTTTCGAAAATATTACTATAACAATTTTAAAGATTTTTCTCGATGGATATATTTCTGAAATAAAAAGTTAGTTGAATTTTTTTTTAAATATTTCTAAAAAACAAAACCAAACAAACAAATAGTTTCCCTTGTATGGATAAAATATGTCCTTTTCATTTTTTTTTGTGTTTTTTTTTTTTGGGCTTATCTTTTTCAAGGTAAGGAGCCTAGATGACAATTGCCAATGATAGACAGAAAAGAGATATTAAAAAAATGCAGAGAGGTTAAACTCTTTCTTAAAAATGCACAATTTCACCTAATGGTATTGAACATACCAATTTCACATACTTTCTGTTGGAGCTACTTGCAAATGAGGGCTGTAAATGAATTGAGCCCTTAACGAATAGTTCGGACTTGATTCATTAAAGGCTCGATTTGGATTCAATTTTTTATGAGCTCGAATTGAGCTCCAAGACAAAACAATATGTGATTCTATTATCAAATTGAATTCGAGCTCATATATATTCGACTTTATAAGGCTCTAAAATTTTTTTAGTAAATTTTTATTTAATATATAATAATTATTTTATATAAAATAATATATATTATATAAAATATTTTTATGAATAAATTAATACAAAAAATTAAAGAAATAAAAAATTTTAAAAATAATAAATTTTTAAAAATAATGAAAAAATAAAAAAACTTTAGCTTTTGAATCGAGTTCGAGCCTTGATTTTAAGCTCGTATCAAAATCGAATTTGAATTTGATTCCAAGCTCGAATTTTCAAATCCAACTCGACAGCTCTAAAGTTTAGTTCGATTCGGTTTGTTTACAGCACTATTGCGAACTACATAATATTCACAAATGTTTTTTCCTTTGACAAAACAATTGAAATTTAATTTGGGTGAATAAAAATATGGCCACAAATCTATATATTCCATTGTTCATAATACTCGAGCCAAATTGTTTCCAATCCGAGTTTTTCCATCGACTATTTCTTTTTTGGACCATAGGTGAAAAAGTCATTATTCTTTTCTGTACTATCTATCAAACCGGGAGAGGAAATTTTGGTATTAGCTTTTTTTTTGTCATTTTTTTAGATATTTTTATTGTCTCGTCATATATTTTAATTAATAGCATATATATCAATTATAAACCATTTAACTCATGACTAGTTCTCATAACTACCACTTCAATTTTTTTCCCCAAATAATCAATTTTGTGTTAAAATATGGGGTGGGCTTTTCCACTAATTTTAATTTAAAAAGAAAAGACAATAATGTTTTGGGACTTTCATTCACCGCCAAAAGCCAATTAATGTCGGCTACTGTGCACAGCTATACGACGTCGTCAATTACTCCGTTTCCTATAAATACCTTCTGACCCGTAATCTTCCTCCGTTTCATCCTCTGCGATCACCGGCCGTTGGCAGTAATTGGCGCTTTGGTTCGACTCCGATAGATCTCCATCTTCCTCGGATTTTCACTTAGGTAAGCTTCCAAAACCCTAATTTCAATTCTAATTCCAATTCAATTCCCAAAATCAAATCAAATCAAATCCCAGTTAGGTTAGATTTTTCACTCAACCAAAAAAAAAAAAAACCCTAATTTCGTTCTGCAAAAATATCTTTCAGGCCTTTCTAAAAGATCTAGTCGAGATGCCGGCGACAGCAGGAAGGGTTCGCATGCCGGCGAACAACCGGGTGCACAGCAGCGCAGCTCTCCAGACTCACGGCATATGGCAGAGCGCAATCGGGTACGATCCTTATGCACCCACCGCTAAAGAAGACAATAAGAAATCGTCTACAACCGTTAAGGCTTCCAATTCGGCTGAACCCGAAACCGAAAACGCGTACGCAAGTTTTCAGGGTTTGCTAGCTTTAGCCCGGATCACGAATTCGAATTCGGATGAGGCCCGCGGGTCGTGTAAGAAATGCGGGCGGGTGGGGCATTTGACTTTTCAGTGTAGGAATTTCTTGAGTGTTAAGGAGGAGGTGAGCAAGGGTGCGAAGGACGATGATGTGATGTTGAGGGAGGTGGTATTGGAGAAGTTGAAGGGGAAGAAGGTTAAGGGGGTTGCCAAAATGGGGGGAGTGGAGAGTGCTGAGAGTAGTGAGGAGGAGGAGGATGATGAGGATAGTGAGAGTTCAGATTCGGATTATGATTCGGAGATGGAGAGGATTATTGCTGGGAAGTATGGGAAGAAGGCTAGTGGGAAGGTGAAGGTGGCATCAAGGAGGGAGGAGGAGGATGGAGAGGGTGAGAGGAGGAAGAAGAGGGGGAGGTCGAAGAAGAGGAGAAGTGGGAAGAGGGAGAATAGTGATTCGGAAGATGACGATGAAAGGAAGAGGAAGAGGAGGAAGGAGAAGAGGAGGGGGAGGGATGATGATGAGTCTTCTGATGGGGAGGAAGAGCGGAGGAGGAGAAGAAAGAGGAAGAGTAGGAAGGAGAGGAGGAGGAGGAGGAGTCATAGGCATTCATCTGACTATTCAGATGCTTCTTCTGAGGATTATGGTGATAGACGACATAAGAGGAGGAGCAGGAAGATAAATTCCACAGCTGATTCTTATGATAGTGGCTCTGATGATCCTCGAGTTGGCAGGGACAAGAAGCGGTCTGAGAAGAAGAGCAGGAAGAGTCGCCACGAAGCAGGTGAGGACTAGTCAACTCTGTGGAAGGCAGCATGTCGCTTACTCCTTTCTAGTTGCTATTCCTTTTGCTGGATGAATGCAGTTGTATTTGGTTTTCTTCCATTTTCAAGTATCGATTTGGGTAAAAGTCATGTTTGAAGACATGCCAAGAAAAAAACAAAATAGTTATGTGTGAAGGGCATAAATAATGTATATACAGTGGAATTAACTTTTTTGGCTTAATTGTACTTCTGTTTCCGTGCTTGTTTTTATGTGGCAGAATAAAAGAAATTTTTTATGCAGCACCTTATATTTGCTGATTTTGTTGTGATGGAATAATTAACTTTATTTGGTAAGAGTAAAGATTGAAGACATTTTCAATTGTGTCAACTTGGGTAATTGTTGGCCCTGGTTTTGCATCTTCTTGACTTTAATCTGATTGTTGATGAATCTTCTTATGTAGGCTTGGTTCTTTTTGAGTTGCATAAAGGTAGTAGAACTTCTACATCCTTTGGCCTTATCATTTATTTAGTCTCGTTGTAAATGACTGGTGGATTATCCAGAATAGACTATTACCTACAATATAAACATTGGCTTGGAGATAGGATGATAGGAGCGTATGCAATGAGAGCAGAAACTGAAATGCGGCACAATGTTTCACATATGTAAATTTAGAGTTTGACAATGCATTGACGGGTTTGAATTATACCTTGTCATTGTCTGGACTAGAAATTAATTATCACAGTATGGTTTTAGGGCAACTGTTTTACTAAGAAGCCACATCCTGCTTGTAAGAAAAGATAACTGTAGTCTGTGATCCCCCTTCATTCAGATTATATTTTTTGTTGTTGGCTAAAATCTTTTGGCACTATGGTTTTTTAGAGGGGCATGAGATTTGAGTAATAGAAGAGTGAAGGCAGTAAGTTATAATTTACGTTCTGTTCATGTGAGGAAGACAACACTATATTGCTAGAAAATTTTCATGTGCTTGATTATTTGAACAAGAATTACTGAATTGAGAATAACAAAATAAAGCAGTTTAACTGAACTATGTACACATTCTCCTAAATACAAAAAGTGAGTTCAAGAGGCACGTGATTGTCAGTGTGATGAACATAATAGAGATAGTGTAATCAACATCCAGACGCTTCAGACTAGCTTCCCATGGGTTCTCACATGTGCTGATTTTTCTTGCAAATTTGGTAGCATATTCATTGTCTCTATACTGTCCCTTCAACGCCTACAGGCACAGGGGAGGACCAACAGATACAGTAGGTAAGCTCTGAAGGATATATTAATTGCTGACAAAGTCCATTTAAATAAAAAGAGAAACCATGCCATTGATGTGTTGTACATCTTGCCAATAGGAGTTGGAAGTGTCCAGCTGTGTGATCTCACTGTCGATGAGTGGGATCATTTCAGATTCTGTCCTTGGAGTGGTATAGAAATCGGACATGCTTATGTACCCAAGTCCTTGATCCGAGACTTCTAGGCCTTCGAATCCTATTCTGATCCCTCTCACTGCAGTCGGCAAGTTTTATTCTTTCTCAGCTTCCTCCGCTCAACAATTAGACCGTTTTTGCTCACCATAAGTAGCTGGAGTTTGAGTAGTATTGTAATTTTACTAATTTGATAACCATGAGGTGCTTACTATAGTCGTTTTGGTTATTTTTCATGTGGAGAATTTTCAGTTGGGATACAGATTGGGAAAGAGTTAATTCTACATATTGATGTATGAATAACAAATTAAGAACTTGTAATGGCATGGTAAGTTAATTCTACATCTTATTAAGATTTGAATGGTAACTTAAGGACTTGTAATTGGCGTGAAAATTTTCACTTCAAGAAAAGACAGGTTATTTCAAAAAAAAAAAAAAAAGACAGAGGTAAGCTGAAGGAAGCCCAACGATGGGCTTTCACGGTTCAACTTAAACTAGCATGGATTTATTATCTGACAAGAAACAATGCGTACCATGCGATCTATTATGGTCCCCAAATCACACATGCACATTTGACCAGAGCTGGACACAAATACGTAGCGAAATCATATTACTACAGACTGCAAGATAACGCGACTCCGATAGTAAACTTCATCGCTACCTCGGCAGACGATATTGAGAGGTGGCCACTTTGTATCGTCCATCCAAGCAAAGTGGGATTAGACCAGGAAATAATGTGTATATTACATTAGAACACATCAATGCTTTTGTCATGGACAGATAATAAATGCTTGTGCCACTCAAAGGCTACTGCTGTACGTGTATGTAACAAGAGGAGATCAACAACAATCTAATTTTACCGTGTCTAGATATTATTTGCTGTTGTTGCCTCAAAGCCCAAAACCTTTTGGAATGATCTCATGCTGATGTGGACTGATGATTAGAAGAGGGAAGGTGAGAGATTGGTCCAAACGACTTAAGCTTCAGGTTCAGTCAGGATCTGTGCTTTTGCATACAATATGTTTACATGTAACGATGCATACTCAGCAGGAAAGTATACAACCTCTTGGAACTTTGCTAACCTACGCAAATTACTCTCAAGAATGTGCTTGCTTTGAGAGGTCAAGCAAAAGATAGACAATTGTATGACTAAAGTCTGCACTACAATAACTGACAACGGTGATTAGTAAATCCCCATTATCCAAATCTTTGATCTGGAAGTTGGTAAACAGTTCAATCAGGGCGTCCCATTGTGCATGCAAGAAAGAATTCCACGAGATCCTCAGGCCCTCTATTGAGATGAAGATCAATGTTTTTGTTAGAAGTTGAGAGAGAAGTTAAGATAAACTAACTTTTATTCAAAGTGGAGCAAAAAGACTTTTATTCAAAGAGAAACAACTAAGTGCACATTTCCTACCCTCTTCTCTAAGAGGTTAGGAGATCTATACATATTTCTGCCCCCTGATCAGATTCTATATAACAAGTATAACAGAGATTTATTTCATACAATGATCCACTCTAACATACAAGCCAGAATCCCAAAGACAGGACACTCCCTTCTTTTGACAAACCTAGCCAGATACTAGTAGTAAACAGGAAGAACATTATCAAATTAAGCAGCTTTCCACGAAGACATGGGTGGAGTATTGGCGTGCCTCCATGTAAGAGCCATGGCTCCAGATGGTAATCTTTCACCCTTAATTGCATTGGCAATGGACTCAAGTTCAGCCATTTCCTCTGGGGTTAACTTAACAGACAAAGCCTTGATGTTGTTTTTGAGGTTTTCTAACTTGGTGGTTCCTGGAATTGGACAGACATCATCACCCTGATGATGAACCCATGCCAATGCTAGCTGTGATGTTGTACACCCCTTCCTAGCTGCCATTTCACTTACCCGGTTAAACATTTGCAGATTGTGGTCAACAGTTTCTGGCTGCATTCTTGGGATAGCCTGCATAGTGTAGATAAAAGAGTGAGTACCAGAGAGTCAGAGACATACATAAATATAAAGAAGAAGAAAATTGTTGAACGACAAAAATACCCTACTGGCAGAACACCCCCACCCCCCCCCCCCCCCCCCCCCCCCCAAAAAAACAAAAAAACAAAAAATAAAAATAAAAATAAAAACCTCCCTCCCTCCCTCTTTCTCATAGGGAATTCAGAGATATATCATCGGCACGAACCTTTCGGAAGTCATTACTGCCCAGGTTCTCGATCAATTTTGGACCAGAAGCAAAGAATCCGGATCCTAGGGGACTGAAAGCAACAATCCCAATTCCAAGTTCCCTGCAAGAAAGACCAATGAGATAATGAAACTATCAACTTTTATTCGTCATAAAGAACAATGGGGCAACAAAGGCCATGATACTCTTTCCACCTAATTAATTTATTTTTCAGATGCACAACAAATGCCACACCTGCAAGTAGGAATAACACTTTCTTCAGCATCTCGAGTCCACAAAGACCATTCTAGCTGAACTGCTGTTATTGGATGAACCGCATGAGCCCTCCTGATAGTGTCAGGTGAGGCCTCAGAGAGGCCTATGTATTTTATTTTACCCTCTTCAACCAGCTTTTTCAGTTCTCCCACCTAGCAAAATTGGTAATTTTACAGGTGTCCCAAATGTTCACAGCGAAAAAATTATACCTATGGTACCAATTTTACCCGGCAACTAACTAGTGCTAATCCCAACTCCTCCACCACAGTTGTCATTATTTGATAAACAAAAGCAGTAGCATTCTAATAAAACACAAGGTTAATAAAATTCAAAATAAATGCCAAAAGCAGTTTCTGAATGAAACCACTTCTAAACGATACCATAAAGTATGAATCTCGAGGACCGTCAAGTAAGTGCTCTACTTAGTTTAGTGACAATGATAATGAGAAAACTTACTGGGCAAGTTACAGTCCTGAATAGTCCAATCAGCATAACTGTTGAAACATATTCTTCTCAATGAATCTAAATGATAATCCATAGATTCTAGGAGAAGTAGAATATTTTGGTCTTAAAGATGTCTAATTCTTACGAAGAACTTACATTAGTTCATTCCAGAAGTTGTAAACCAAATATCTACAGCTATAAACTGTCATGATCCATGAGCTATTTGTTTTGCTGGAAGGATTAATTGAAACCGTAACACCACAATAAACAGTTTAAATACGAATTACCACATAAAATTAAAGAAAGAAGACATACTGTGACTTCAATTGGCACACGAGTGTCAATACGATGAACATAATAGAGGTCAATACAATCAACATCCAGGCGCTTCAAACTACCCTCACATGCTTCTCTCACATATGCTGGTTCACCACAGACGCCTCCTGATGGTTTTATCCCAAACTTGGTAGCCAATTGCACTTTCTCTCTGTAGCCTCCTTTCAGTGCCTACAAACGCAGAACCAATTAAGTGTCCCTCCTAAGCATCATTCAAACAGATAAAGCTTTCGAGTTTTCTCTGTCTGAAATTTTTAATTCTTGATGACTTAATTCTGAACTTTCTCCAAATAGTATGTTCGATCCAACTTTCTTAAACTTAAAAGAACTTTTTTTTTAAGCCAATAATTCATGGATTTTAGGTCAAAAGTAAGCTTATTTAACATAATACTAGATTCATGAGGTGAAGATTCAGGATAGATGCTTTACTGTTCATGCAAAAATTGAGGGGTACTTTAGTTAGGAGGATAAAAGACTTTAATTGAATAACTGAAAAGCAAAGATTGAAAAGCAAAGAAATCCAACCCTATAAACTGATCAAGTGTAAAACAAGTACTATCTGATCTGCTTGCAATTTACAAACGAAATATTGTACCTTTCCGACGAGAATTTCATTGGTATGAGGACCATAGATGTCTGAAGTGTCCAGATGGGTGACGCCACTATCAATAGCATGGTGGATGAGTGGGATCATCTCGGACTCAGGCTTAGGAGTCCCATAGAAAGCAGACATGCCCATGCATCCAAGTCCTTGAGCTGAGACTTCTAGGCCTTGGGATCCCAGCTTGATCTTCCTCACTGCTGTTGCCATGCTCGATTTCTTTCCTCAGCTTGGTACTTTTCTTTCCTCTTTCCTCTTATTCTCTTTCTAAGAAGCAGGGTGGATAAATGGATTCTCTGCTGTATTTATAGAAGCGTGATTTACTAAAAGTAGCCACTGAATCGAGATGTACTATGCCAGTCAAACACCCAAAACAAGTCTTGGGTTGTGTTTGGAACTTTCACAAGTTGCTCAAGGGCTATTTTTGGCTTCAAAAAATTTTTTACTTTTAAATAAAATCCAAGGGCTTATGATTTGGTTAGAACTTTTTTTTTTTCATATTACCACTTCAGAAAATATCATGGATAATTAAAACTAATTTTGTTATTAATATTTTTGTTGGTGTTGTTTAAGTGAAAAATGCTTAGCTAAATTTGTTTAACTTTTACGATTTCCTGCTCAAGTTACCCTCCCCAAACGCAGCCTTATTTGTTTCCGGCTGTCCAAATAGAGCAGCCCATGTAAATGGATGGCTAAGCCCAGATGGGGCCCTGGCTGCGACCACAGATATTTTGAAGTCAAAAACTGTAGGTCCCGCCATGCCAATTGGCCCCGCAAAGAGATGGCAATAATCGATGTCATCGCACAGGTGGTTGTTTTATGGCAGATATTTTAGAAGAAGTATAATGGCATTAACTATTGTTATTATTATTTTTTTTTAACATCATCACAAGTTGAATTGTTCGGCTGCCGCAGGGTTTATGACTCAAAAAATAGGACGACTTAAAATATCGTATTTATTTTTACAAGCTTCGTAAGTGTATATGTGGGCAGCAATTTTGTGAAACGAGAAATTACAAAGATGCATAATTTCTGAATTTTATTTTTATTTTCCAATTCAGCAATGAAAGATTTGGACAATGAACCTAGACCCGGTAACATGAAACATGCGCAAAATGTAAAAACATGGAAATAAGCACCTCACTCTGCATGCGTGCACCGTGTAAATACAACTCTGCGTTGCAAAACTTGGTAATCGGGCAAACACACAAACAAAGTCTTGGCTGAGTTATCTAAAAAATCACAACAAAAAGGAAATAAGCACCTCACTCTGCCTGCGCGTGCGTGCACTGTGTATATACAACTTATGTATTGCAAAAATTGGTAATTGGGCAAACGCACACTTTGAAAGGAGTAATTAGAAAGTTTTTAAGGTCAAATATCAGCTCAAGTATACACTTACTATTATCTCGTCTAACAAAAAAATTGAAGAACTCTGAGTCGGGTTTTGGAGAGCCAAAGAAACCAGACATGCCCATGCACCCGAGTCCTTGAGCTGAGACTTCTAGGCCTTGGGACCCAAGCTTGATCTTCCTCACCTTTGTTTCCATGCTTGATTTCTTTCCTCAGCTTCTTCTACTCACTCAATTAAATTAGATTTCTCCCAAAACAGCAGGATTTTATTATTAGAATTGCCAAACGAAAATGGAGCATAAAGAATCAATGACGTCTATAGCCTTGAAAGGCAAATACTCAGGTTTATCTCTATCTACAGCCACGTCCGGTAGATTTAATACCCCACGGTAATGACGATCTGCACATCACCATGACCATGCGATTAGAAAAGTGATGTCCTCAGTTATATTATATCATTACACATCACCACATTATGTATTATCATGAGAAGTACTTGTTATTAAATTAACCACATAATTTAGGCAACCACCCTCAGAGGGATTTTAAGTTCCAGTCGCCAGACAAGTGTGATGAGGCGCAGAGCATTGTGAAATGTGAAGATTGAGTCCCAAAAGAATTTTTTTGGGTTTGTTTGTTGTCCCAAATAATTGGGCAAAATATAGCAGCTGATTATCAGTAATACAATAATCTTGTGAGCAAATACAATAGGAACCATTGAGAAAATTTTAATTTTGACTGTCCTGTACTCGAATAATTAGAATTTCCTTGATAATGTAAATCAAATTTAGGAATAGCTAATCTTTCTTCCTTGCCTTGTTATTCAGTAAATCACCCAGAAAGTAGTAATTTTTTTTATCTGATTTATGGATGAACGTCGACCAAAGGTTAATCAACAATCAATTCGCAAACGTTTCCTGTAACATGTTTAGTCCTCATAATGCCTCTCCAGCTTCATTTAATTTTGAGAAAAGAATGAGGGACTAACTAGGCAAAGGATCTTATGTTACACTTCATGTTACACTCATTGATAGAGTAACACAAATTCAATTAAAGTCTAATTTCTTTGTAACTTTCCATCACAAAAGACATGTCATTCTATCAACGGATGTAATATGAAATATAACCAAAAAAGTGTAACTAAAAACCTGGAGCCGTCTAAATATTCACAAGAAATATCCAAACATAGCATTTTTTCTTTCTAAGAACATCAACAAATTTGTGTTGTTGACTCGTCATCTGTTGAAATCAAATAAGAGGAAGTTGCAAGTGACGAGTGTAACTCCATAAGACAAATTGTGGCACCACAAGATTATGGAAAATCTTTTGCAAATGAGATGAGAATTAACAAATAGCTAACTTGCATTCTATTGCAATAAAGATTCACTCTTTATTTTAACAGAATAGAATGAAGCGGAAAATCATTATTCAGGGAGAACAGACGATGATAAACATTCGCCCAATTTGTCTGAGTTTAGGAGGGCTGTATGCATTTCCTTCTCCTACTGCATTATTCTATCATACAAGCGCAACAGGAAACTCATTACTATATATTGAACATATACCTCAAAGGCACAAACTTACAAACCAGATGCCCAGACACAGGGATACTCCGTAGTTTTAAACAGCTCGGCCATATAGTAACAGTAGACATTTAGAACATCAACTTATGTAGCTTTCGACGAGGACAATGGCGGAGTATTGGCGTATCTCCAAGTAAGAGCCAAGACTGCAGCTGGTAAGCGTTCACCCTTAGGTGCATTAGCAATGGACTCTAGTTCAGCCATTTCTTCTGGGGTTAACTTAACAGATAAAGCCTTGATGTTGTTGTTGAGGTTTTCTATCTTGGTAGTTCCTGGAATTGGAGAGACGTCATCTCCTTGGTGATGAACCCATGCCAATGCTAGCTGTGATGTTGTACACCCCTTCCTTGAGGCCATTTCATTAACCCGCTCAAACATTTTCAGATTGTGCTCAACATTTTCTGGCTGAAATCTTGGGCTGAACTGTAAATTATATATAGAACGGTGAGTATCTGATACTACAACACTAGGGCATGATAATCGGTTGATTTTTGGGAAGAGAAAACGAAAACAAAAAAGATAGGACATAAAGCTAATAATCCCAGTTCAAAGTAATCGACAGCTAGTTAGCACAAACCCTTCGGAAGTCATTATTGCTCTGGTTCAGGCTCTCAACCAATTTTGTACCAGATGCGAAGAATCCGCTCCCTAGGGGACTGAAAGGAACGATCCCAATTCCCAGTTCTCTGCAAAAGGGACCATCGGGTGAGAACTCAATCTGCTTATTAGTACAGTTCGTTTGTTATTATAGTCCAACTAAATAGATTAGTTTGCAAATGCATAATAAATGCCTTGCCTGCATGTAGGAATAACGCTTTCTTCAGCATCTCGTGTCCACAAAGACCATTCCAGCTGAACTGCTGTTATTGGATGAACTGCATGTGCCCTTCTAATAGTTTCGGGTGAGGCCTCGGAGAGGCCAATGTATTTTATTTTACCCTCTTCAACCAGCTTCTTCATTTCTCCTACCTGGAAAAAGAAAAAAAAAATGGTGATTTCAGAGGCTACTAAATGTTTAGAATGTGAAGGGGGGCAAAAAAAAGCATCAAATAAGTGTTCTACTTGGTTTAGAATGTTGACAATGATAATGAGAAAATTTAGTGGGCAAGTTACAGTCCTGAATAGTCCAATCAGCATAACTGCTGAAACATATTCTTCTCAATGAATCTAAATGATAATCCATAGATTCTAGGAGAAATAGAATACTTTGGTCTTAAAGATGTCTAATTCTTACAAAGAACTTACATTAGTTCATTCCAGAAGTTGTAAACCAAATATCTACAGCTATAAACTGTCATGATCCATGAGCTATTTGTTTTACCGGAAGGATTAATTGAACACGTAACACCGCAATAAACAGTTTAAATATGAAATTACCACATAAAATTAAAGAAAGAAGACATACTGTGACTTCAATTGGCACACGAGTGTCAATACGATGAACATAATAGAGGTCAATACAATCAACATCCAGGCGCTTCAAACTACCCTCACATGCTTCTCTCACATATGCTGGTTCACCACAGACGCCTCCTGATGGTTTTATCCCAAACTTGGTAGCCAATTGCACTTTCTCTCTGTAGCCTCCTTTCAGTGCCTACAAACGCAGAACCAGTTAAGTGCCCCTCCTAAGCATCATTCAAACAGATAAAGCTTTCGATTTTTCTCTGTCTGAAATTTTTAATTCTTGATGACTTAATTCTGAACTTCCTCCAAATAGTATGTTTGATCCAACTTTCTTAAACTTAAGAGAACTTCTTTTTTTTAAGCCAATAATTCATGGATTTTTGGCCAAAAGTAAGCTTATTTAACATAATACTAGATTCATGAGGTGAAGAGTCAGGATAGATGCTTTACTGTTCATGCAAAAATTGAGGGGTACTTTAGCTAGGAGGATAAAAGACTTTAATTGAATAACTGAAATGCAAAGATTGAAAAGCAAAGAAATCCAACCCTATAAACTGATCAAGTGAAAAACAAGTACTATCTGATCTGCTTGCAATTTACATACGAAATATTGTACCTTTCCGACGAGAATTTCATTGGTATGAGGACCATAGATGTCTGAAGTGTCCAGATGGGTGATGCCACTATCAATAGCATGGTGGATGAGTGGGATCATCTCGGACTCAGGCTTAGGAGTCCCATAGAAAGCAGACATGCCCATGCATCCAAGTCCTTGAGCTGAGACTTCTAGGCCTTGGGATCCCAGCTTGATCTTCCTCACTGCTGTTGCCATGTTTGATTTCTTTCCTCAGCTTGGTACTTTTCTTTCCTCTTTCCTCTTCTTCTCTTTCTAGGAAGCAGGGTGTATAAACGGAATTCTCTGCTGTATTTATAGAAGCGTGATCTACTAAAAGTAGCCACTGAATCGAGATGTACTATGCCAGTCAAACTCCCAAAAACATGTCTTGGGTTGTGTTTGGAACTTCCACAAGTTGCTCGAGGGCTATTTATTTATGGCTTCAAGAAATTTTTTACTTCTCATTAAAATCTAAGGGCTTATGACTTGGTTAGAACTTTTTTTTTTTCATATTACCACTTCAGAAAAAAATGGATGAATAAAACTAATTTTGTAATTAATATTTTTTTTTGGCGTTGTTTAAGTGAAAAATGCTAGCAAAAGCTAAATTTGTTTAACTTCTACGATTTCCTGCTCAAGTTACAGTTCCCAAACGCAGCCTTATTTATTTCTGGCTGTCCAGATAGAGCAGCCCATGTTCATGGATGGCTAAGTCCCAATGGGGCCCTGGCGGCGACCACAGATATTTTCAAGTCAAAACTGTAGGTCCCGCCATCCAGTTGGCCCAGCAAAGATATGGCAATAATCGACGTCATCGCACACGTGGTTATTCTATGGCAGATATTTTAGAAGAAGTAAAATGGCATTAACTATTATTATTATTTTTTTAACATCATCACAAGTTGAATTGTTCGGCTGCCGTAGGGTGTATGACAAAAAATAGGACGACTGAAAATACCGTATTTATTTTTACAAGCTTCGTTAGTGTATGTGCGGGCAGCAATTTTGTGAAACAATAGATTACGAAGATGCATAATTTCTGATTTTTTTTCTTTAATTTTTCCAATTCAGCAAAGAAAGATTTGGACAATGAGCCTAGGCCCGGTAACATGAAACATGCGCAAAATGTAAAAACATGCACAGATCATAATTACTTTTCTGCCCGTAACAAGAGGAGATCATTGCAATCTCCAGTTGTGGCAGGAGATCTGCTTGACGTGCAAGTGATTTTGAGGAAGAGTGAGATGGTGGGAAAGTGATATATGGCGGTTTGCGGCTTTAAATTGCAGTTACAATGGCAACGAGTGGCTGTGGCATTGTGAATGTACCAAGGTACTACGGAAATCCTTTGCAAATAATATAAGAACTAAAAAAAAGCTAACTTCCCTTTCACGGCTATGACGATTAAACCATTGGTCAAGAGTTTAGGAGAAGAGAACAAAAGAAAAACTCTTATTCAGAAAGAAGAAAAGAAGAAACTTTCTCCCCCCCCCCCCCCCCCCCCCCCCTCGCCCCCCTTTCGTCCGAAAGTTCAGGTATGATTTTATTTCCATCTACTATTTCTCTCAAACATAGCCATCAAACTTACAGACCAGACGACCATAGATAGGATACTCCGAATATAGTTTTAATCAACTCAACCAGGTACCATTTGGTAGGGGTGTTCATGGACCGGGTACCTGGTCCATGGACAAAAAATGTAAACCGAACCGATTTTTGCGGTTTGGTAAAAATTCGAACCGCAAACCGGTCCACATGTACTGGGTACCCGGCCTTTCGATTACCCGTAAAACCGGTTCGGATAGGACGGGTACCCGACTCGATCCATAATAATTTACTTATATTTTTTAAAAAATAAACAAGAAAAATTACAAAATATTATTAAATCACTAATAATACAAACATTAATATCTTAAAGTTAAATTATATCCAAAACCTTAATCTTCAAAAAAACAAAAATTAAATAAATAAGAAAACAATCACTTAGTCTTTCAAATTTCATCTTTTTATTTCAATCGACATAAAAACATAAACATTCAACAAATAGCCAAATGAACACTCAAACTAATATGTGAAATTACATAAGTAACATATAAAATTACATAACTACCCCCATTCAGTTCGGTTCGGTTACCCGCCAGTTCACAAAAATGTGAACCGCGAACCGCTCCGATTAAAATATAACCCGTCCTGCAAACCGCCCCGCCACCAAAAACCGGTTCGATTACCTTTTTTTCGGTTCGGGAACAAATCGGTTTTCTCGATTTTTTTATTTTTCGAGTTTTTTTGAACAGCCCTACCATTTGGAGAAAGTTAGAACATTAATTTATGTAGCTTTCCATGAGGACAAAAGCGGAGTATTGGCGTGTTGCCAAGAAAGAGCCAAGGCTCTAGAGGGTAATCTTTCACCCTTGCTTGCATCAGCAATGGACTCGAGTTCAGCCATTTCCTCGGGTGTTAACTTGACAGATAATGCCTTGATATTGTTGTTCAGGTTTTCTATCTTGGTGGTTCCTGGAATTGGACACACATCATCTCCTTGGTGATGAACCCACGCCAGTGCTAGTTGTGATGGTGTACAGCCCTTCCTTGAGGCAATTTCATTAACCCGCTCAAAGATTTTCAGATTCTGCTCTACATTTCCCGACTGAAATCGTGGGCCGGTCTGTAAATTGCAAATAGAACAGTGAGCATGCACGAGGACATATTTATAAAAGAAAAAGATCTTGGCCGAGTTTTCTCTAACTAAACCAAGGAAAGCATGACAAAACTTTGTGTGACCTTCTTATGGTTAATAACTAAGCAAGAAAATATGTTGACAGAAGAAACAATATTCTCATTTCTACTGACTGATTTTGTGTTTAGTATTTTAGAATGGAATTCAAAGAAATGTACAGCTCATTAGCATAAACCTTTCGGATGTCATTATCTCTCAGGTCCTCAATCACTTTCGGACCAGATGCCAAAAATCCACTTCCTAGAGGACTGTAAGCAACAATCCCAATTCCAAGTTGCCTGCAAAAAGAGCAATGGGGGTGAGAAATCAATCTCTCATTACAGTTTTTTTTTTTTTTTAAATTTAAACTCAACCTGAACTTACCTGCAAGTAGGAATAACACTTTCTTCAGCATCCCGTGTCCACAAAGACCACTCAAGCTGAACTGCTGTTATTGGATGAACTGCATTTGCCCTTCTGATAGTTTCAGGCGAGGCCTCTGAGAGCCCGATATATTTTACTTTACCCTCTTCAACAAGCTTCTTCATTTCTCCGACCTATCCAAAACTGGTGACTTGAGAAAGGTCTCTATCATCTGAAGCTAAAGAAATATGGTAAAATATAATACATCTTTTAATTTAGCAAGTAATTACTGAGAATCCTAGTGTCATCTATCACAGATTAAGTTTGTGTGATAAGCCATTCTGAATAAAAACACGCCGTAAAAAGAAAAAGCAAATACAGAGCATTCTGCTTTGAACATAATCTGTTAAATAAAAAAATCAATATAACTAAAACTGCTTTATCGATGCTACAACACTGCAACCACAAAGTACAATGTTATGTCCACTGAGGCGGTTACATGCTAGATTGTTAGTTCACCAGAAGAAATTTCCATTGATACAGCTACAGGTAACAATTCACTTGCAATTTTCATTGCTAAAATAGAACAATTAAACACAAAGCCACTGCAACCATCATTTTAACTATAAATAAGCCACATAGAGACAATCAAGAAAGGGACAAACCGTGACTTCAATAGGCACACGAGTGTCAATACGATGAATATAGTAGAGATCAATGTAATCAACATCCAGACGCTTCAAACTAGCCTCACATGCTGCTCTCACATATGATGGCTCACCACAGACGACCCTGCTCCCATCTTCTACTGTTTTTATGCCGAACTTGGTTGCTAATTGCACCTTCTCCCTGTAACGTCCCTTCAATGCCTGCAAAAAGCCAATTAAATCCCCCCTCAGTAATCGATTTTTCCTGGATAAAGCTATGTACTTTCATTTTCTTCTATTTGTCAATGATGCAGAAAGATACGCAAAATAAATTCCAGCCTTCAAATTGGATGTTTGGTCCAACTTTCTCACATTCAAAAGACCTTCTTGCAGAGCCATAATTCCTGGGTTTTAGGCCAAAAATAATTTTATTGAAGATATTATCAAAATTTTTAGGAGGTCCAAAATTCATGACCCTTCTATTTTTGTCCTGAACAGAACTCTTGCCAACTGATTGAGTTAATTCAAAGAAAAAAAAATTATCAAAGCTAGCCCTTTTCCAAAAACTGTACTATCCATTTCCATAATAATAGATAAAAAATAGAACAGCCACTATTTTTTTTATTTGGGGTGGCGGTGGGGTAGGGGTTGGTTTGCGTTGTACCTTGCCGAGTAGAATTTCATTGATGTAAGGACCATACGCATCGGAAGTGTCGAGATGAGTGATGCCACTGTTAATAGCATGGTGGATGAGTGGGATCATCTCCGATTCGGGTTTTATATAGCCAAAGGAACCAGACATGCCCATGCACCCAAGTCCCTGAGCTGAGACCTCTAGGCCTTGGGACCCCAGCTTGATCTTCCTCACCGTTGTTGCCATGCTTGGTTTCTTTCCTCAGCTTCTTCCAGTCACTCAACCTATCAAATTAGATTTCTCCCACAGCAGCAGGATTTTGTTGCAGTTGCCAAGTATTGCCAACCCAGAATGGAGCATGAAGAATCAGTGACCTTTAAAGCCGTGAAAGAGTCGAATACTCAGGTATAGATATTGCGTACGCGCCTAACGTGATGCATGATGAACTATAATGAATTAATAAATTAATGTGCATTGTCGTACGTGATACGTTTTAATACTTTTTACAGGTTTACCTCGACCTACTGCCCGCATGTGTGGTAGATTTAATACCCGGGTAATGATTTTTGCACGTGATCATGATCAAGCGCTTAGAAAGTGATACCCCAATTATGTTACATCAGTGCATGCGTATCCCCACATCAAATCTTGTTACAGTATTATATATTATCATGACTTGCTGTACTTATTATTAAATTCATCACATGATTTATAAGTAAACAATTTTAAGTATTTCGTAAATGGAAAATGTGTTGTTCTGATTCCTATAACTAAATAATTTTAAAAAGGAAAAAGAACATGTTGTTCGGATTTCATGGTGAAAGCTGAGATCATGTACAAGTAATAAGCACGTAACTGAACAAATTATTTAAGTTTTTTTAATAACATCGTACATTGTTTAGAATAAATAGATTGATGATTGTTTTTTTTTTAATGGACTGACAATTGTTATTGTCCAAACCTTAAACAAACCGTGGGTTATTCATAGTGGTAGATTACGGACTCTAGATACTCAAAAGTTGGAGAATTCTTTCACTAATCTGTGAATTGGTTGTATATTTAGGCAACCACCCTCAAAGGGATTTTGAGTTTTAATTGCGGCATAAGTGTGATGAGGGTCTCCACAGGGGGAATTGTGAAACGTGAAGATTGAGGTCCAAAAAGAATTTCTTTGGGTTTGTTTGTTGTCCTACATGGGCAAAGTATAGCAGCTGGTTATTAATAATGCAATAATTTTGTGAGGCAAATACGAAGGGAACCATTGAGAAATTTTCAATTTTGACTATAGTTTAACTGAATCGTTGGAATTTCTTCGATAATGCAAATCAAACTTGGAGCTTTGTTGTACAGTAAACCATTTAGAAAGTTGCAACTTTTCTACATGACTTATGGATGACCTTCGATCAAAAGTTAATCAATTTGCTAACATTTCCTTTAATGTGTTTAGTCCTCATATCATAATGCCTCTCCGGCTTGATTTAAGTATGAGAAAAGAATGAGCCATGAAGGCCTAAATGTAGCAAGAACTATCCAAACATTGCATTTTTATCCAAGAACATGAACAAATTTTGTGTTGTTGACTTGTTATCTGTTGCAATAAGTGGAAACAGCAATCTCTTGCTGTAAGTCACGATTGTAACCGCATAGCATAAGACAAATTGTTGCACCACAGGATTATGGAAAATCTTTTGAAAATGAGATAGGAATTAACAAGTAGCTAACTTGTTCTCTATTGCAATAAAGATACACTCTTTGTTGGGGGTGTTTTGCAGAACAGAACAAAGTGGAAAATTATTATTCAGAGAGAAGAGATGATGACAAATTTTCGCCAACTTGGAGGAGAGTTTAGGACTGTTTGCATTTCCTTCTCCTACTGCATTATTGTATCATACAAGCGCAACAGGAAGTTCACTACGATGTGTTGAACATATCCCTCAAAGGCAATAACTTACAAACCAGATTCCCAGACACTGGATACTCCATAGTTTTAAACAGATGGTAACAGTAGACATTAGAACATCAACTTATGTAGCTTTCCAAGAGGACAACGGTGGAGTATTGGCGTATTGCCAAGAAAGAGCCAAGATCGCCGCTGGCAACCGTTCACCTTTAATTGCACTAGCAATGGACTCTAGTTCAGCCATTTCCTCTCGGGTTAACTTAACTGATAAAGCCTTGATGTTCTTGTTGAGATTTTCTATCTTAGTGGTTCCTGGAATTGGACACACATCATCTCCTTCATGATGAACCCATGCCAACGCTAGTTGTGATGGTGTACACCCCTTCCTTGAGGCAATTTCATTAACCCGCTCAAACATTTTCAGATTCTGCTCTACATTTCCTGGCTGAAATCGTGGGCCAGTCTATAAATAGCAATAGAACTGTGAGTATCCACGAGGACATATTTATAAAAGACAAAAAAAAAGGGTCTAGGATGAGTTATCTCCAACTAAACTAAAAAATAAAAACAAAATGGAAATAAGCACCTCACTCTGCATGAGTGCACCGTGTATATACAACTTTGCATTGCAAAAATTGCTCAAACACACAAAAAAAGTCTTGGCTGAGTTACCTCCAACTAAACTAAGATAGAAAATCAAAACAAAAAAAATCACAACAAAAAGGAAATAAGCACCTCACTCTGCGTGTGTGCACTGTGCATATACAACTTATGTATTGCAAAAATTGGTAATTGAGCAAATGCACAATTTGAAAGGAGTAATTAGAAAGTTTTAAGGTCAAATATCAGCTCAAGTATACACTTACTATTATCTCATCTAACAAAAAAATTGAAGAAACACAATATTCATTAGGTAGGCAATCTGGGAGAAACTGCTCAAGTTAGAAAACTTCAGTTAGTTAAAAGGCAAAAAGAAAATAAAAAGAACATTAAGCTTTCTTTAGATAGAAACAAGAGAAATGGCCAAAAACATAGAGCTGTGGCTATTTATCCCACAAGAGCATGCAAAATCTGAATTGTTCGTAAACAGAACAACAAGTGACCGTTGTGTGACCTTCATATGGTTAAAAACAAAGCAAGAAATATATTGATAAAAGAAACAATATTCGAATTGTAAATTTTCTACTATTTTAATTGAGTTTGTGTTTAGTATTTTAGAATGGAATTCAAAGCCATTAGCACAAACCTTTCGGACATCATTATCTGTCAGGTTCTGGATCAATTTTGGACCAGATGCCAAGAATCCGCATCCTAGGGGACTGTAAGCAACAATCCCAATTCCAAGTTGCCTGCAAAAAGAACAATGTGGGTGAGAAATCAATCCGCTTACTATATAGTTTGTTTTTTATTAAACTCCAGCTAACTAGATCTTTGCAAATGCATAACAAATGCCTTACCTGCAAGTAGCAATAACACTTTCTTCAGCATCCCGTGTCCACAAAGACCACTCAAGCTGAACTGCTGTTATTGGATGAACTGCATTTGCCCTTCTGATAGTTTCAGGTGAGGCCTCTGAGAGCCCGATATATTTTACTTTACCCTCTTCGACCAACTTCTTCAGTTCTCCCACCTATCCAAAAGTAGTGACTTGAGAAAGGTCTCTACCGTCTGAAGCTAAAGAAATATGTTAAAGTATATGATATCCTTTTAATTCATCAAGTAATTAGTGAAAATCCTAGTGTCATCTATCACAGGCTAAGTACATGTAATAAACCAATCCAGATAAAAACATGTGGTAGTAGGAAAAAGCAAATACAGAGCATTCTGCTTTAAACATAATCTGTTAAATAACAAAATCGATATAACCAAAAATGCTTTATCGATGCAACAACGCTGCAACCACAAAGTACAATGTTATGTCCACATGAGGCGGATGCATGTTAGATTGTTTGTTCACCAGGAGAAATTTCTATTGCTACAGCTACAGGTAACAATGTATTTTCAATTTTCATTGTTAAAATGGAACAATTAAACACAAGGCACTGCAACCAATCATTTTAGCTATACATAAGCCACACAAAGACAATCAGGAAAGGGACAAACCGTGACTTCAATAGGCACACGAGTGTCAATACGATGAACATAGTAGAGATCAATGTAATCAACATCCAGTCGCTTCAAACTAGCCTCACATGCTGCTCTCACGTATGATGGCTCACCACAGACGACCCTGCTCCCATCTTCTAGTCTTTTTATGCCGAACTTTGTTGCTAATTGCACCTTCCTCCTGTACCCTCCCTTCAATGCCTACAAAGGCCAATTATATCTCCCTCAGGAATCAATTTTTCCCGGGTAAAGCTATAAACTTTCATTTTCTTCTATTTATCAGTGGTGCAGATACAAAATCCAGAGTCCAAATTGGATGTTTGGTCTAACTTTCTCACTTTCAAAAGACCTTCTTGCAGAGCCATAATTCATGGGTTTTAGGCCAAAAATAATTTTCCATAATAATGAGGAAAAAAAAGGTAGAACAACCAACGTTCTCTTTTGGGTGGTTTTTTCTTTCTTTCTTCTTGTTTTTTTGTTTTTTTGTTTATCGGGGGAAAAAAGAAAGGAGGGAGGGAGGGAGGACAGGTTCATCGTACCTTGCCGATTAAGATTTCATTCGTGTGAGGACCATAGGCGTCAGAAGTGTCGAGATGGGTGATGCCACTGTTAATAGCATGGTGGATGAGTGAGATCATCTCTGATTCGGGTTTTGGAGAGCCAAAGAAACCAGACATGCCCATGCACCCGAGTCCTTGAGCTGAGACTTCTAGGCCTTGGCGACCCCAGTTTGATCTTCCTCACCGTTGTTTCCATGCTTGATTTCTTTCCTCGGCTTCTTCTACTCACTCAAACAATTAAATTACATTTCTCCCAAAACAGCTGGTTTTTATTGCTAGAATTGCCAACCGAGAACGAAGCATAAAGAATCAATGACGTTTAAAGCCTTGAATTGAAAAGTCAAATACTCAGGTTTATCTCTATCTACGGTCCACATATGCGGTAGATTTAATACCCCACGGTGTAATGATGATCTGCCCGTCACCATGAACATGCAGCTAGAAAAGTAATGTCCTCAGACCCCACGGTAATGATGATCTGCCCATCACCATGAACATGCAGTTAGAAAAGTACTGTCCTCAGGTTATGTTATATCATTACACATCACCACATTACGTATTATCATGAGCAGTACTTGTTATTAAATTAACCACATAATTTAGGCAACCACCCTAAGAGGGAAATTAAGTTCCAGTCGCCAGACAAGTGTGATGAGGCGTAGAGTATTATGAAATGTGAAGATTGAGTCCCAAAAAATTTTTTTTGGGTTTGTTTGTTGTCCCAAATGGGGCAAAATATCGCAGCTGATCATCAGTAATACGATAATCTTGTGGGGAAATACAATAGAAACCATTGAGAAAATGCCTTGTTTTGACTATAGTTTACTCAAATAATTAGAATTTCCTTGATAATTTAAATCTATTTATAAATAGCCAATCTTTCTTCCTTGCTTTGTTATACAGTAAATCATCCAGGAAGTAGTAATTTTTTCTATCTGATTTATGGATGAACGTCGGCCAAAGGTTAATCAACAATAGGTTAATCAACAATCAATTCGCAAACGTTTCCTGTGACGTGTTTAGTCCTCAGTAATGCCGCTACCTCTTCATTTAATTTTGAGGAAAGAATGAGGGCCTAAATGTAGCTAGAAATATCGAAACATAGCATTTTTATCTAAGAACATAAACAAATTTGTGTTGTTGACTCGTTATCTGTTGCAATAAGAGGAAGCCGCAATTCCTCGCTGCAAGTGACAAGTGTAACTGCATAAGACAATATTGTGGCGCCACAGGATTATGGAAAATCTTTTGCAAATGAGATGAGAATTAACAAATAGATAACTTGCATTCTATTGCAATAAAGATTCACTCTTTATTTTAGCAGAAATAGAACAAAGCGGAAAATCATTATTCAGAGAGAGAGAATACATGATGATAAATATTCGCCCAACTTGTCTGAGAGTTTAGGAGGCCTGTATGCATTTCCTTCTCCTACTGCATTATTCTATCATACAAGCGCAACAGGAATTTCATTACTATATATTGAACATATACCTCAAAGGCACAGACTTACAAACCAGATACCCAGCCACAGGATAACAGCTCAGCCAATATAGTAACGGTAGACATTTAGAACACCAACTTATGTAGCTTTCCACGAGGATAATGGCGGAGTATTGGCGTATCTCCAAGTAAGAGCCAAGACTGCAGCTGGCAACCGTTCACCCTTAATTGCATCAGCAATGGACTCCAGTTCAGCCATTTCTTCTGGGGTTAACTTAACAGATAAAGCCTTGATGTTGTTGTTGAGGTTTTCTATCTTGGTAGTTCCTGGAATTGGAGAGACGTCATCTCCTTGGTGTTGAACCCATGCCAACGCTAGCTGTGATGTTGTACACCCCTTCCTCGAGGCCATTTATTAACCCGTTCAAACATTTTCAGATTGTGCTCAACATTTTCTGGCTGAAATCTTGGGCTGAACTGTAAATTTTATATAGAACAGTGAGTATCTGATACTGCAACACCGAGGGCATAATAATTGGTTGATTTTTGGGAAGACATAAAACGAGAACAAAAACATAAAGCTAATAATCCCAGTTCAAAGTAATGGACAGCTAGTTAGCACAAACCCTTCGGACGATCATTATCGCTCTGGTTCAGGCTCTCAACCAATTTTGGACCACATGCGAAGAATCCGCTCCCTAGGGGACTGAAAGGAACAATCCCAATTCCAAGTTCTCTGCAAAAGGGACAATCGGATGAGAACTCAATCTGCTTATTCATACAGTTCATTTTTTATTATAGTCCACTTAAATAGATTAGTTAGCAAATGCATAACAAATGCCTCACCTGCATGTTAGGAATAACACTTTCTTCAGCATCTCGTGTCCACAAAGACCACTCCAGCTGAACTGCTGTTATTGGATGAACTGCATGTGCCCTTCTAATAGTTTCGGGTGAGGCCTCGGAGAGGCCTATGTATTTTATTTTACCCTCTTCAACCAGCTTCTTCATTTCTCCTACCTGAAAAAAAATTTGGTGATTTCAGAGGCGACCATTATGTTTAGAATGTTGAAAAACTAAAATAAAATAAAAAGAAAAAAAGAAGGAAGGATAAATCCACGATATCAACTTTATTTCAATAAGTAACTAGTACGATTCTAGTTTTATATACCTGCACTTTTGGTTTTGTAATCAAACATGTAGAGATCTTTCTAAAGATGGATAAGGTTATTAATAATATGAGAAAGCAAATATAGAATACTCTGCTGCTGTAATTTTTCTATGTTATAAATAAGACTTTTGATCTATAACAAAAAATGCTTCATGGATGCTGCAACACTGGAATGGTTGATAGGAAGTTGATCAGTTAAGGACATGTTCCAAAAGTTGTTCAATCTTGACAGTTTTCTCCTGCTCGACCACTAGACATTGAACATCATCCATGCTTCCTTCTGCAGAAACCCATTTTCACTTACCTTGTGTCATGAAATGCAGCCAAGTCTAATTCTAACCTGTGTTCCACTGTACTAATGAAATTCAATTGGATTTCAATTATGTAACAACCAATATAGTGCCATGTTTCCTTCATTCAATTATCTGTTTGTGGGAATTGATTAACTTTGGCTATGAGGAAAGGACTAGATAGTTTTAGGGCTTAGTAAAAACACCCAAGTTGAATGACTACCCGTTGGCCTCCTGGTTGATATGAGATTGTCTTTGTCAATTGCTTGGGTGGCTCTGTAACCACATTCATATGGAAAGAATCTGAAGAATACTCTTGGGGAAAATTAAAGTTAATTGAAGTCCGTTCTATATGTGAGAAAGCAAGCAAAATTTTACTTCTTCAGCCTATGAATTACACGTTTCTATCTATGTGAGGCAGATAAGTAAGTTCACCACAGGATATCTTTAAATCAAATACCTACAATCACAATTTATCTTCTATCTAAATTGTTAAAAGAACAACTGAAGACATTCTTCAAATCAGATACCTACAATTACAATTTATCTGCTATCTAAATTGTTAAGCAAAACAACTGAAGACATAGTTTTCAAGATTCAAACTATAAATTAGCCACAAGAAAGTCCAGGAAAGAGAGCAAACCGTGACTTCAATAGGGACACGAGTGTCAATACGGTGAACATAGTAGAGATCAATGCAATCAACATCCAACCGCTTCAAACTAGCTTCACATGAGGCTCTCACAAATGCTGGTTCACCACAGACACCTGCCCTGCTCCCATCTTCTCTTATTACATGCCCAAACTTTGTAGCTAGTTGCACTCTCTCTCTGTACCCTCCCTTCAATGCCTGCAAACTACCAACCAATTAAGACTCCACTCACAATTAGCAGGTCTTTACAGATAAGTTCCGGAACTTTCTTTTTCTTCTTTCATTGATTATAATTGAATTTGAGGTAACGGAATATAATCCATTAGCAAGCTATATCCAAACACCAACACTGAATTAATAGTGCAGATCACATAACGATTACCAAGATAACCCCCCAAAAAAAACCCCAACAAAAAAAAAAAAAAAAACAAATTAGACTTGACATAACTTTTTTAGAAAAAAAATTCTGCAGAGCCATAATTCAAGGGTTCTAGGTCCAAAACTTTCTTCAAGCAATTAATAGGGTTCTTCCGGTCCGCAGCATAAAACCAGAATACAAAGTTCTGTTTTTTCTTAGATGGCAAGTGAAAATGGGTAGCGACGAGCTATAATTTTGCACTCAGTCTCAGATTAAAAAACTAGGTTCCCATCATGATATACCCTGCCTCAAAGAAATTTCACTACTATCCTTGTGGCTGAAGAGGATTCTTGAAAGCGGCTAGGCTGATTCCTAGTTCAAAACGATCATACCTAGTCACGCTGAGCTTAAAACATCTCGTAAAATTTATTCTTCCCATGCTTGTTGATAAATCCAAATGAATGGGCTTGCCAATTTGAAGGGGTTGTACTGTATTTGTAGTGTGTACCTTGCCGAGGAGGGTTTCGTTGGTGAAAGGACCATAGGCGTTGGAAGTGTCAAGGTGGGTGATGCCACCTGTTGACAGCATGATGGATGAGTGATATCATCTCAGGCTCCGGCTTTGGGGTGCCGTAGAAAGCAGACATGCCCATGCACCCAAGTCCCTGAGCTGAGACTTCTAGGCCTTGGGACCCCAGCTTGATCTTCCTCGCTGCTGTGGCCATGCTTGATTTCTTTCTCCAGCTTCTTCTTCCTCCTAAGAAGGTGGAATTGTTAATTTGTACCATTTAGGTTGAGGCGGAAGCCCAGTCGTAAGTTGGGTTAATCACACTTTGCCCCCTAAAGGTATCGGAAAATCACAGTTTGCCCCCGTAACGTTTAAATATATATATTTTGTCCTTCTAATCCGTTAGGTAAGAAAAAATATAGTTG
Organism: Mitragyna speciosa; assembly: GCA_024721245.1. Taxonomy (NCBI): domain Eukaryota; kingdom Viridiplantae; phylum Streptophyta; class Magnoliopsida; order Gentianales; family Rubiaceae; genus Mitragyna; species Mitragyna speciosa. The sequence goes on along the minus strand of CM045565.1, from coordinate 21,271,512 downwards.
AAATAAATAGTCAAATAACATAAATATCTTTGACTTGATGAAAGGAAAATTTCAGAAAAAAACCCAATCGTTACAATAATTTTAAAAAATATTTCTTAAAAACTTCCAAACAAAATAAAGTATTGAATTTTAGGTGAATTAAATATATAAAATAACTAAAAAGAACCGTAACAATGATATCATAACAAATTATACTTCTTTTATTGTTGGAGAAGTTCTTTACTAATTTATTACTAAATGAAAATTGTACAGTTATGAATGTAAAACTAAAATCAAGATTTTAGAAGTTGTAAATTAAGAACTTTTTTTAAACAAAGAAAAAAATCAAAAGTTTTGGTTTTAAATTTGCAATTATAACAGTGTAGTTTTTATTTAATAAGAAATTATTAGATGTCCTTTCCAATAGTACATGAGTGTTTGTGTTATTTGATTATTTTTTTATCTACATTTTTTCTCATCTAATAGATTAAGGGGGGACAAAATGTGACTTACCTATACCTTTAGAGGGTAAAGTATTAATAACACTTTTTTTTCCATTCTATTTTTATTTTTTTTCTTTCTTTGAATGATCAACTCTTTTATTCTACATCTATTTTACTCCTCTAAGCCTGCCCCTTTTTGTCAATTAACAACTTATATTCTACTCCCAATCTGAAAAACTCTTATGTAAACTTAGTTTACGGTTCTATATGTAAATCTTATGATTTAAAATAAAATTATTCAAGTATTTTCTACACTAATTTTCTTATATTAATATGCATCAATATACTTATGTGTCATTCTTTTAAATAACAAGATTTACAAGTCGAGCCATAAGCCTAATCCACCTTAGAATTTTTCATTTCCTACTCCTATTCTATCTTTCTAGTCTATTTTAGGAGAACCCAATTGGGCTGTTTGAAATCGACAATTGAACCCAACTAAGCCATAGTAAATCAACGATAAAAATTACTTATCGGATCAGACGGATACATTATATAACCGAATAGATTAAAAATCACATGTTAGTGGCAAATTAATAAGGGGCAAAGTTTAAATCCTTCACCTCATACACAACAAAAACCTTAATTCTATTTTGGTGTCCAATAAACAACGGGCATTGGATCCCAGTAGCAACTGTAGTCGGCACGTAGATTGCAAGACATCAAAGGCAACTTGAATACGCTGCTGAACATTTTTGCGTTTGACTGGATGGAAAATCAAAAAAATCCTTTTATGGTTTTTTTATTGCTATTTTTACACGTGGTGTTAATGGAGTATGGGGTACTACTCGGAATTTCTACAACTGGCCTCTGTGGCACTGGCACGTTAGTAGGTCATCAATAATTGCATCAAGTATTAAGAGCCAGTTGGCCAACCGAGCCGTAGGCTCAGTGGTGAGGGGAGCAGTTGGTATTAGCTCCCCCTGCTGCTGCAGGTTGTGGGTTCTAACTCCACCTGCAGCAGTTTGATGGCATTAAAATCCAAAAGAGCACCATAGTGCTCCTTTGATCCAACGGTGATTTAGTTCCCGTGGTGCTCCTTTGGTCCAACGGTGATTTAGTTCCCGTTGGCCCCTCAGGTCCAGTTGGATCCCTCCCGTAGAATAGATTAGATTAGGAGTAGAATAGTATGTTGAATCTTGACAAAAAAAAAAAATTAAGAGCCAGTTGACCATTAGAAAGCTATTTTTTTTTTAATTCTTTTTTTTCACTTGTCTGGCAATTAGTTTGAGGTTCCAAAATCTTCCTGAATGTTCAATTGTTATCAATCATATAAAACTCTCATTTGGCAAATGCAAAATATTTATTTGACCATAAGTTAGTGTTTGTTATACAAATAATTATTTTTTTCTTTTTCGATAATCTACAAGAAACCTAGAAAAGCAGCAAAATTCTATGGGCGATGAACAAAATAGTATTTGGACAAAAAAAAAAAAAAAAAAGAACTAAATAGTAAGGACCAGTGGTCCTTATCCAGGTTTTGGGACCAAATTTCATCTTTCTTTCTTGTTTTGAAATAGGAGTACGATAGACAAAATTTTTAGTAGCAGCACTGGCCTAGAAGTACAGATCCAAACAAGCCTTGGTATAATAGTAGCAGAGGCACGGTCCATTTGCACGAAAATTATTCCATGCTTATCTTTTCTACCTTGAAACACTTGAAGACAGATCCCATTGTCCTGGCTCCACACCCACTCTGCAAGTCAAAAGTAGAATCCCATTAATCTTATCAAGACGGGTGAAATTGGAGTATTATATTGCTTGTGTCAAAGTTCTGGTTGAATTATGAGATCTTAAGAGAAAGCAAAAAAGAATCCATGGAAAGAATTTTTCTTCACTTCTTTTGAGTTTCCTGTTCATTGAAGGACCTGCGTGGATTGGGGTCCATACCATATCCAAAAGCAGACCCCACAGGTAACATGCAAATCTCAATTCTCTATTCTCAGGGGACCACCGTCTGCACGAAGAATCCAGACCAACATCATTGAAAAGTTTGGTTCGTAACTAAAATATAGAGAACTATATCGTTCGCAGAATATCACAATTCCTCCTTTAGATGATGACATTTATTCAATAGCAACTTTACCCGAAAGATAGATAAATAGGCATATATAGCAATTTTCATCTGAGAACTTCAATAATGCCTTACTACTACTACCTTGACTCTGTTCCCTTTCTTTTCCATATGTAAAAGATCTGTTCCAAATTCCAATGGCTTCATTCTCACGAGCACGATAATGATACTTGGCAGATAACTCAAAATGCATAAAAGAAATATCCCGTTTTTCCTTTAATCACTTCAAGAAAATCCCAATTTGGAATAAGTCAGAAGCGTCATAAACGTCCTAGCTAAAAAAAACCCAAAATTATGTCACTAAAAATAATCTTCGGAATACCTAGCTATATCGTGGTTAAGCTCAGTATCAAATAGGTTTTTGTTGCTATGAATGCATCCAAGTCGAAAGAGAACTAGTCATTCTAGCTTCACGTTCAAAGTCAAACAATGTTCAAATACTCCATCACGCCACCTAAATCATATGAGGCACAAGCTGCCAGAAAACATTTCCAGCGCCAAAAACCAGATACATTACGTTTACACGCACACACACATAGATGTTTGTGAGCACACTATAAAGATTTATTTAAAGAACCCACATAATAGTTGTTATAAATATTTGAATATTCCTATGTTATTAGGACATGAGGTCTTTTAACTACCTTTTTTTTCTTCACACTGCCTTTAAAAAAATCTTTTTGACCTAATTGTAGTGGATTATGATTTATGAGATACTTAGCATGTGAATTGCCTAAAACGTCTACTCGGAGACATTAATGTTGTGTCGCTTATGCAAATCCCAAAGCGCTCGCGAGCAGAATACAAGAAACGGGGTTTAAAGAAACAAGAGTACTCTGCCCAAGTTTGTGATTCCACCTCGAGAACATCAGGCATTTAAGAGTTTTTTGTAATGCCGAAAGAGGCAGATGCTTTCGCAGTACTTCACCACACGATTAAGAAAAGATCCTAAATAAGTACATAAAAAGAAAAAAAAAAAAGATCCTCAATTTTTTTTTTATCAACCTACACTATTACGATGGGAGATAAAAAATGATATTGATAGAATTTGAACCCCCACTTTTGAGGTGGAGTTATAAAGTTTTAATCGTTCAAACCTCTATTCGTTCCTCTCAATTAAATGATCAAAAAGTACTAAAATTTGTAAAAAAACTGGACAGGACTCGATGAGTCCAAGGCTGTAGCTACTAATTTTTTTTTTCCAATAATTAATAGTATACTATCTTACTTCTAAGTTAGACTATAGAGGAGGGCCCAACTGAACCCCAGGAGAATCGATGGGGACTGAACCACCATCGAACCCAACAGGTGCATTATGCACCCATTTGAATTTTTTATGAGAGGTAAGATTTGAACTCTTAGCTTCTCACTCCACACCGCCCTTTAAAATCTTTATGGTGGCCAACCCAATCAGTTAGGTTGGTTAGCTACTAAATTCTTGCTGAAGTAGCAAACTTAGATTAATTTGCTGGGCTTAGAACTAGAATCCCAACGAGGGCCGTTAAGTTATGGACTGCTCCACATGATTGGTTAAGATAACGGGACGCCGACATCGTAAATGAGATGTGATCCGTATGAATATAATCCACTGCAGAATTTTCAAAAAATAAGGGCAATGTTATTACCACGATGACTATCGTTATTTCTTGTGATTTAATAGCCAAAATTGGATGGGAATCATCAATTACCTTTTGGGATAAATTAAAAATTGGTTTAGGCTCCTTTTTCCCCTTTCCTTAGTAAGTCTTGTGCCGAGTTTTCAAAAAAAAATTGGGTTGGTATCTTACTTTTCATTTTTGTAATAGGAACCCTTGGAAATTTTAGTAATCTATTGGGTCATGGATGCATGATTTCTCATGCCCTTTTGTTGTTGGTTGCGTGATGGGTGCTTATCCGAAACATCAATTTGCAATCTTTTTAAAAAATTTAAAAACAGGTAAAGATTATGCTGCGTCACGGCGGCGCCATGAGGACCAAGAGAATGACAATATACAAAATTTCTTTACCAAATTAAGGTACCAATTATGCCAAAAATGACAAAGCAAGTCAGGCTGGTAATTTATAGACAAATGTTTGCCTACCATTTATTGATTAAATGAATTCCAAAAATATCAGCCCAAAAACCAATTAAAATAAAAGGAAACAAATACTGACAAATTTGATAATGTAGAGTTGGTGTTAGAAGCTATTCAGCCAACCCTTAACGTTAACGAATCCCCCACGTGTCCATCAATGCTGGAGGCCAATCGAACTCCCCGTAAAAATTGCAAAAACAGATATATAACAGTAAAGAAAGGAAAATAAACAAAGGAAGAATCCAAAATAGCGTCAAAGCTCAAGTGGGTGTGCCGGAAGCAGTGTGCGAGTGAGTTTGAGGCTGAACAAGGAAGTAAAAAAGAAGGAGAAGAAGATGCCGAGGACAAGATTTTCAGGGTCATTGATCAGTTCCCCAAAGGTGGACTTGATCGTCGACTTGGGCAATCCATTTCTCAACCTCAGTGTTGATGGCTTCTTGAAAATTGGCACTGTAAATAAATTCCTCATTTATTTTTAGAACATGAGAGCCAATCTCGATTAATACTGACTGGGATCAATTTCCTTGTTTTGGATGAATTAAATTTAATTCTTTTTTCAGGTTGCTGCAGCGAAAGTAGCCGCAGAGGAAACATATTACATCGTCAAACGAGGTTAATATTTTATATAGCAACTCACATTTTGTACATCTTTTAAGACAGAAGCATGCATTTGGTTGAGGATTTTGTAATTTATGATGTGATTTAGATGCATGCTGGTCCGTATGAAAAAGACTAGGATTAACTATAATTCTTTTTAAGATAATAAAACGAATGTGAAAATTTCTGAATTAATTCGATTTGCTTGTTCTGACTATCAAAGCAATGAACAATCATTGGATTTCGTTATTGCTCAAGTTTTCTTTGTCAGAGTATTATGCATGAGCGATCCAGATACGCGTAGGCCGATTTCTTGTACCTAATTTTTTCGAATGACATGGTTTCTGCAGGGAGTATTTCACATCACAAGTTTGAGCAGTCGGTGAGATTCCTGGAACGTTGTGTCTCTTCAATGCATTGATATTGTATTGGTATCACATTATTTGTGTTCTATGACTATGATTGAATTGGTTAAACATCCAATTTGACTGGAATTTTGCTTTTGATGGGAATTATTCTAATGATATTGATCCAGCTGGATTAAAGCTCCAATTTTTGACATAATTGGAAAAGAGTTACACTGGATATGTATCTAGCAAGACGGTAGAAAGCACTAGTGATGGCAATTATTGGTATATTAAGAAATACATACTATTATTGAAGTATTTATGAGTAATGTACTAATATGGGAGAATTTCTAAAACTACCTTCTGAAAATAATGAAGGCAAATAACTATTCTTCTCTTGACATTGTAAGGATAAATTTGTTGTACAAATGGCTATTGTGTAGCAAGAATTGGGATTCTGTTTCTAATCCGAAAGCATTTACTTTGTTGCAGTTAAAGAAAATGTGTAAAGAAGGAGCATACTGGGGTGAGTGTCACTTGATTTTTCTGTGCATGCATGTAAAAGGGATTACTTTTAGTGTTCTGGTTTCTGTTTGTAGAAAAGTAACAATAAGTTGTAGCATTCTTTTCATTTTGCTGACAGGGACAGTAGCTGGATTATATGTTGGAATGGAGTATGGTGTGGAGAGGATTCGGGGTGTGAGTGATTGGGTAATTTCTAAACTAAACTAAACTTTTGGTACCTTCAAATAATTGGTCCTTTTGCATTGAAGCCTATATATCTTCAGTACTGTATTATATTACAACAGTTACTCTCCGGTCACCAAAAAGGGTTGAAACCGGTGTGTTCTAATTGGGCATATTTCCCATTTAGATTCACAGTGGACGAGCTACATTCCTCAGGACTCAATATTGACGTTAGCAACATTATCAGACAATATCTTTCTATTTAACACAACAAAATTTAGAGACGAAAGCATACGCATATTTCTATAAAAATTTAACCTTTATGAATCATCCTAAAACTGTGACTACATTTTATTGTAATTCCATTTGTTCATATGGTCTGATTTTGATTTGGCTTAATTTCATGGTCTCAGTATTCTCACTTATGTAAATCTTTAGGTGCGGTAAATTTTCCATTTTGTTTCTAATACTCTACAAAGCTATGTTGCCTGTTTCATTTCTCATGTTGCAGAAGAATGCAATGATTGGTGGTGCATTGACAGGAGCTCTAATATCAGCAGCTAGTAACAGAAACAAAGACAAGATTGTGATGGATGCAATTACAGGTAGTGCTGTTGCAACTGCTGCAGAGTTTATCAATCATTTCACATGAAATGGAGAACTAGCCTTTTTAATGCGATCCAAGCACTTGGTAGCTGGCATATTCCCTTATACATGTTACTGCCAGAACCATGGACCATTATGCTTGTAAGCAATAACAGCATCTTAAGATGCTTGTCTCTGTGGGATCAGACCATGCTAATGCATTGTTCAGAAAATTTTTTTTTCCCCTATAATGTGAGTCTTGGGATGTAGCAACACAAGACCATGAGGGCAGGCATGCCTTTTGTGTGATTTCAGAATTCCATTTAAGCAAATTGATTACTCACTGCTTTTAGGTTACAAGATGGACTCACCCAGAAGAAGTTATATCCCTTGTGTTCATAATCTGGTTATTCAGATCTATCTTTAACAGTTAATTCCAGATCAACATGAACAAATAATTGATTGTTACGTGGCCATGGTGGTGACATTGTCACAGCTGCCCTATTGAGTATATAATATGCAGAGTAGCATTTCAATATTTACTTGAAGAAACCTGACATGAAGGATACATGTTGCTGTTGACATTAACAACATTGACACCTTAATCAATACGACTTGCAAGCTTTTGTTCTAATTATGCAACACTAATTAACAGGAAATAACTGTCAAATTTGAACCATAATTGTACTCACAGGTTAGTAGAAACAAATGAATGCTGTTCCATGTAAAAATAATTGGAACAGCCTTAAAATCAAATGAGAAAAAAGTACAGCTTCAGAATCTAAATACTAAACCAATAGGCGTTACAAGGGATGGCCATAAATTCCAGCTTTTGCCTCACGCTTAACTATACAGAGAATGGTCAGACCATGGAAGCCTACACTTGTTTCACTGTTTTAGCGAGAGAATGGACAAGCTTCAAGAATATCTTTTACTACATTGTAAAATGAGATCTGCTTTGAATTCTGTGAGCATCTTTTCAAGAATGGAGCTGACAGTGCATCTGGAAAAGATCTACTAACAAGCAGAAGCAAGCTTTCAGGCAACATAATTTCAAAAACATTAGCAAATGTGGAGCAGAAGATCCAGAACTGGCAGCATTGGTTGCTGTCCCTTTACAGATCTCTTATCTGTCAACTGATAGTTACCAATCCAACGCGAAATGCAGCTAATGGAACTCTTTACAGGCAAAAAGAATCACTTAGGAAACTGCTCAATGAGTTTCAAAAGGCTGTAGGTCTCAGAATCAGGCCTAGACCCTCCAAGAATCATCCTCTTCAGAAGATTTGCATCATGTAGCTTTGCCTTAACATAGGCCTTTATCAATGTGTTGTAAACAAATGTGTACCTAGTATAGTTTGCTTTCTTTAATTCTTCAAATAATCTCTCAGCATTTTCTACATCACCATTGTCAGCAAAAATTTCAACCATCGAAAGGGTGGTCTCTAGCCACGGAGTGGACTTTCTAATCTTTGTGCTCACTGACACATTGATTCCCAATTCAAGGGTTTTAATAGCCTCATTCCTCAACCCTGCTTTTAAGCAACCAAGAGCAAGATGCCGAAATGTAATAGCATTTGGCTTGCATCCATTTTTCTCCATTTCTTTATATAGACTGGTCGCTTTTGTGATCAACCCATGTTTGCAGTACACAGATATCAGTGAATTCAACTGCTCTGCAGATTTCAAACCCTTTTCCGATTTCATTTCTGACCAAAGCTCTTCAGCTCGACTGATGTCTCCAATTCTACCAAATGCTTCAACTGCTAGCACAAAACTCTTAGACCTGACATTTGATAGTCCTTGAATGATGCTCCAAGTTCTTTCTAGCTCATTCTGCTTTCCCAAGTATCCATACAATATAACAAGAATATCAAATGTTGACCAATTGTTTCCAGTTGCACATTTCTCAATAGCTTCTACATAGGCCTCACACACAGTGAACAACCTTGCCACAGCATGTGCAGTGGCTAATATGCAATAGGATATCTCATTCGGCTCAACATTTGCATGCTTCATATCCCCAAACACTTTCACCAATCTTTCAATATTATGGTCATTAGCTTCTAGCTTTAACAGAATGTTAAAAGTGGAAACATGTGGAACCACCTTGTCAGCTCTCATCTGGGTCAGAATTTTCGGGATGGTCTTTCTCCGGCCAGGGGAGGAATGGAGAATAATAAGACGATTGAAAACCAAGTATGATATAGGATGACCTAATTCCCTCATTTTCTTCATATATGAAAGTGAAAGCCTTATTAAGCCTTTGTCCAAGCATCCCATTACAAGATTATTGTAAAGCAACCCATTTTGAAACTCTGAAGGGATATGAGAGAAAAGGCTCTCACCTTTTGATACCCCATGAAGCTTAGTAGTGAATTCCAATAAGTAAGAGTAATCTAGCTCCTTCGGCCTGTAAGGCCTCTCCCTGACAACCCATTCCATTACCTGTCAAATGTCGAAACAATCAGTAATCTTATTCCAATAATCCCATTTCCTTCCAAATTCTCGATTAACAAATCATAAAAGGAATTCAATAGGCTCTGACCTTAAAAATAAAAAAAAAATAAAAAAGAGGAAGAAATCAATAAAAATATCATCGTTATCATTCCAATTCCCAAGATAGTGAAAATTGCTGTATCAAATGCTAAATACTCTTAACAGTCCAATAAGAAGCAGAAAAAAATGGCCCATTTCCAATATCAAGCAATTTCACATTCTGAATACTTGGATTAGTCATTTTCACAAACATGTACGATGCATTATAAACAGGGAGAGAGAAAGAAAAACTGAAGGCAAGAAACCTCAAGGGCACGTTTATTGGCTTTGAGTTTACGCAAACGGTTGATAGCATGGAAAATATCGCCTCTCTGAACTGGGAAACCATCACCCATCCAACACTGGAAGGCGGAAGCAACAGACTCTCCTCTTGGCAGTTTCTCGATTCTCGAACTCAAGCTCTCTGCTTCTGTTTCCCCTTTTTCGTCTTCTTTCTCTGTTTCCGAAGTTCCTGAAACCAGTGTAGTAATGGCGTTTGGTGTTTGGGTGCAAAAGCTTGGGGCAAAATTGAAATAGTAGTAGGTATGGTGCGGAGAACCAAACGGGACGGCAACTGTTCGACGTATTGCTAGATAGACGCTCTGTTTCCGTAGAATTGCTACGGCTAGCATCTTTTGGAGGGAAATTGGTACATGGGTACTAAAAGTAATTCCGTTTTATGATTTGGGAATGTTTCAAATAATTAGGTGTAACCCAGCTAAAGCAAGGGCAAATTTCTCAAACCCCACAGTTCATGCAAGTAAGGGAACTCACCAAGTTTATAGTGGATCCTCCATTTTTGTTTTAATGAAATATTAAGATTACAGATTTTTTTTTAAGGTAGAATATCTCATGCTGCTTGCTACCGAGTATGGGCTTTCAAAATTTTTTTTTTTCATAGAAGCAAACGATATCTTATAGGGAACTAAAATTGCAGCTTCCTATCAACTAAAGGAAAAAGAAACAGAAATATTTGAAAATTAACAATAGATGGCTAATTGATGGAAGGCAAACTTTACTGTATCAAAATCAAAAGGGCCCACATGAATTAAGAAATGAAAAGTGTATCCTGAAAATTTTCTATCAAGAACAATGCCTAAAGCATATTGTGAAAGCTCAATACATAGCAATTGTATGTACAATCATGCTACTTGCTAGAGCAAAATTTTTAATGTACAAAAATGAGAAGGTTGCCCTATAAATTGAAATCAAGAACATACAAGTTCTTGCAACGAGTTCATCAAAAATCATGTCCTCTAGCTCAAGCCCAACACATTCGCTTTCTAAGTGTAGGTTCATCCAGCTGTCATCCCTCCCCAAGTCCAGAGCAACAAGGCACTCAAGTGACTGCTTTTGCTCTGGCTTCAAGCACATCAATGTACTAACACTAGCACACATCTCGTCAACAATATGGTCTCCAACGGGAAATGGACGGATGTGGCAGCTAGAAGACAATGCTTTTGGATAATATGTGAATGACTTATCATATACTTGCAGTAGCTTCTCATTAACTAAATCAAATAGAAGCTGATGATGATAACAGCCGCAGTAGTCTTCTCCAGAGAATTCTTTATGCCAGTAAGCTTCCATTTCTTCGAATATTGAAGGGTCTAATGGCTGGATAGATGAGTGCCATGTCCTATGGGATGCATCCTTTGCAAAGCCTGAGTTTTCAAGAATATCTTTCACGTAATCTAAATCAGAATCAAAGTCATGATCTTCAGACGATCCTCCAAGTTTGGCATGCTTAATCTGATCTATATTTTCAAGATTTTGCACACTATAAGGCAATGAAGAAGGTTCTACATTAAAGCTTTTCTGGTAGTTGATCGAAGGCTTCTTGTCAACAAATCCATCGCATCTGCGCTCCAAGTCTACTGCAAGAACAATTAATAAACAATTAAGCTCCTATTAGAACAAGGTTAAGATGTTACTTGACAAGTTTTTAGTTTTCATTTCTAATTGCTATTGATTTTTAGAACAGTAACAAACTATTATTTCCTTCTTTTATGGATCATCACAACTTCTGACACCATTACAGAAGTCGAACACTTGCAATCATGCATCATATGAAACTCTAGACATTCCCATAGCATGAGAAGAAAAAGACACTTATTTATACCCCTTCCAACATTAGAGTGCAATATTTAGTGAATATGATTAATTACCTTCTGAGATTTGTAACTCTGCTGAGCCAGATACTTCTCCATAAGTTCCTAATGCATGAATAGGACATGGTTGTGGCAATTCAGTGGAAGAAATCTCAGAGCAATTAATATCTTGATCCATATAGGAACTGCATTTGCCAACTGTGAGCACATGAGCATCTTCTTCAAAATCTTCCATGCCAGCACTACAACCAATTGTAATACTTTCACTTGATCCAGCTCTGTTATCCATTTGGTGGACACTTCCATCTTTTTCTAATAATTCATTTTGGTGTGCAGACTCTTCAGTATCCGCTGAAGGTACATTTTCTTCTGCGGTTGGAGAAAAGACTACAGGTTTCAATTCATCCTGACAACTATCTTTTTCGCATGAACTGTTTTTTTCCTCGACAGTTGTAACTGGCCAATCCTCCAAATTAGCATCACCACATATCGTATTCTGAAGGGAAGAATAAATGTCAACATTGGATAGAGAGCGAATTCTTCTGGAATGTATTGGAGCATTCCCACCAGATCCCATCTCACATTCATTTCTCAACTTTAAGCTTCTAGAAGTATGTAAGTTAACTTCCTTTCCATAATTATTCTCAAACAACCATGCATATTTATCCAGTGATTCATTTAGAGAAGAACTTCTTCTGTGAGATCGTGTATTTTTGCTGAAATCATATTCCTCAGTTTCACGGGAATTGAAGGAATCTTCTTCATCAACTCTTCTGGTTGCAGTCTTCTCGAACTTCTTAGCAAAATTGCTTTCTATTGTGGAACAGTCGCTTGTACTAGAAACCTCAAATCCAACTGATTGCTTACGTTCTTTTGAATGTATGATCACTTCATTATTCCCTTCATCTGATTTGGTTGTACTCTCCAAGATAAAGTTTAATGCTTGACCTAGTTTGCTGCCTCTGTTACTGTACTCAAGGGGCAATGATATTGATCGGGTATGTGATGGGTACTTGACCTTGTCCCCCTTTGGAGTTAAAGTACCAGTAGGGAACTTTTCCCATCTGGAGGCAGACCAAACCTCATTCTGCTTTTTCTTCAATGTACTAGGTTCAAGGTTTCTCTTCTGTAACAAATTAGCATCTGGAAATGATCCTGACTTGGCTAATCTTGCTTTTGCGCTGGAACCAGGCAAAGTATGAGAGAATTTTCTGAGTTTGCCATCTTTATCCTGTACAATTTCCAGAAACAGCTCCTTGTTTACTTTAAAACTTTCCAGAACGTCTGCATGTCCTTTAAATTGATCATTTGAAGCATGCTTGTTAGTCAACTCCTTAGATTGTTTTCCATGTGTATCTGGTTTGTCTGTGTTCATCATTGTTGGATTCCGAAGTTTTGTGGCACCAGTGTTCTTATTGCTAGGAAAGAAAATAATTGGATGTTCCCAGTCAGTGCATACTTCATCGAAGCCCTGATCTGGATGTTCTAGATGATGGATTGAATAAGTGCGCTGCAATGTAGTCTGAGGAGAAAAGCTTGAACTCCGTTGTTTCTCATTCTCTTCCTTGGAGATATCTTCAGCGATCAATGATTTTATTCGAGTTTTTAGTGACCTTTTGTGGTTTAATCCAGACTCCTTAGTACTCTGACCAACCAGAGATATTCTCCATCATTAGCTGTGAGTCAAACAGAAAAATTTCACACCAAGGGAAAAGTAATTATTTGAACACCTACATGGAAATGTTTTTCCTCCTCACTTAGAAGCTTTTGCTTTTCCCCGGGATCATGAACACGTTGCTTAGCTTTGGAACTTCTGTTACCTGTGGAAAAACAGGCATATTTTATTGAATTCTAAATAGACAAGACTACGATTACATATTCCTTGCTTAAATCAATATGATTAAAAACATCACTCTCTGCCTAAGGAATTCCATATAAACTCACTCAAATCCAATCAATCAGTAAGGAAGAGTAACCAAGTAAACTACTTCTTTGTTGGAGAAACAGAATTACAGACTTTGCACGTCACCAAAATTTGTTATGCATTTGAGCTCTGAAGAATTCCAACTAAAAGCGAAAAGACATTCAATTTACTTGTAGCTAATTTGACGACTTGATAAATGCAATGCTGAGATAAGATATTGCTTAACTATTAACATGAATACAACTTTGCGTGATCAATGAACAATTATACAAAATACTTGTGCATCCTGTGTCCTCAGAAATAGATAGGTATATTTATCTCAGAGCTCAACATTTCAGGCATTAAATGAACCAGTAATACTGAGAAATTGTTGTTCTGCTGCAACTAGCAAATACTGAAAGAGGACATGAAAACTTAACATTAAATTAGGTGGCTTACCTTTGACACGTTTGCGTGGATTAATCTTTTGGAGAAGCATTCTCTTGACATTGAAGTGCCAGTGATGGTAGTCAATGGCATGTATAAAGCCCCGCGTGCAGCTTGGATGGACATGTTCTAGTTCATCAAACTCTTCTAGTTCTTCATTAACATGCCTTATATACATGTTCTTTCCCATATTAAGATCTCCTCAATCCACTGGAAAATTAAGTGCTAATTATAATCTATCCAGTTTAATCTGTGAAGGACTTAAAATAAAGCAGCCAGTCTATGATCCTACGTTCAATTGCATAAGTAATGCAATTACACATCACATATGTGAACTCAGACAACCCGTCTCAGATTGCTAACTGACAAAATAAATTTCAAAAACTATGTAAAAATTAAAAAAAAAAAAAAAACCATTTCTCCTTGATGGGAATTATGGAGCAAATCACAAGTAATCAATACCAATTCTGTTATAACACTTCCTGTCGTCTATATTTAAGCTAGACCTTTCTTCCTTGTGCCCAACTGCTCCAAAACTGGTTATAATAATCTCATAATTCCATTCTAGTTTGCAATGGGAAAAAAAAAAAGGCAATTTAGATTTCTTTTTTTTTTTTTGGAGATGAAACAGGGTTCAAAGTGGGCACAAAAGCTTCAAAATCAACACATCAAAACTGACCAGATTATGTTTACAACATCCATAAAGCAAACACCTTTCATTATGAAGAATTAACAATTTAAGGGCAAAACCTCAAACTTAAAGATAAAGAAGAAGGAAAACAATTAACTGATTTCTTTGTAGAAATTAAACAAAACCCAGAACTATAAAATACAAGAAATCAAAAGGAGAGAAAATACCTTACAATTGATGATGAAACAGTAAAACACAGGTAACAGGAGCCACACCCGAACTCAAAGAAAGTTTTAGCAGATCAAATTTGCCTTCCTTTAGAGCTAAAAAAATGGAAGACAGGTTGAAACAGAGGCAGTGAAAGAGCCAAACAATAAATATATATTTATATGTTATCTTCAATTCTAAGCATGCAAGAGATTCTGACTTCTGGCGGCTTTAGAAGAAGGACAAGATCAGAGGGAGAGAAGACTTGGACTGATTTATATTTTGAAAGCTAACAGTAACTTTTTTTTTTTGGATTAATTTGTGAGTAACATTAATGGCAATAGCAATTTTAGTTAGGAAGTTTAATGTCTGTGGCTTTGACTAATACTACAAAAGGAGAAGTATAAGAAAATTTTGAGCAGTAGTTATTCGTCCGTCGGCCATTTTCAAAGAAAGACTACAAGAAAACGCCAACCAATTTTGGCGCCAGGCTTTTACCGGTCAACTGCTGTTTCTGTGCACATTTATTTACTATTATACTAATATTTTGTTATTATGATTAATTTGTCGATTAAGATAACGTTTGAGGCGCGGCGCCAACAAAGAATGGGTCAATGGAGTGAATCTATAAGATTAGATTAGGTTAGATTACCAACCCCATTAGCCATAACGTTGTATTGCTATTAAGCTTGGTCATCGCAGCTTGAATGAAGGTTCAACTGCCGTTAGTTAATTGTTGGCTGAGCTTGAGGTCAGAATAAAAATGACATTTTTTATCTTAAACAGGAATTTATAGGTATTTCTTTAATTAGAAAAATAAATACCAAATCAACTCTAAAATTTTGATGTGTCAGTTGGAAGTGTATCAATAACAAAAAATATTGGTACTAATGTGAATCTAATTCTTTTGGTTCTAACATAGCTAATGAAGTAATTACTAGAGTTTTGCTTTTTGTACTATTTGTGAGGTACCATGCTTGCTGATACAAGTTACAATGGATTTGATTAATGTTAACTGTTCTACATTATTGGCTTAGTTATGCCAAGCAAGAAAATCAATTAGGTAAAAGAAATCCATTTATTTAGCTAAATAGTTAAGAACCTTCCGCTACTGCAGAATAGAATGTACTGACATTTTAAGTATGAGGAGGGAAATTGTAAAGGATTGCAATTCGGTTATACATGAGAAAAGCCATAATATATACAATATTCCACACCAAAAATATCCTTCCAATCCCCATGGGCAGATTGCACAAAACTCCTCTTTTGTCCAAAATCAGAAGTCATCATATCCAGCCTTGTGGGCAAGAACAGGGTGTCAGCTTCAGTGATAGCCCCAACTAGCAAGGAGGACCACTGTCCCCCCCACTTTGAGAGAAAGACACTGACGATTTTCTTCCTCACGTAAGGTCAGGAGTCATTCAATTTGATGCATCACCCCCTCAACAAACCAAGCACCAGACCAATAATAGCTGGAAAAGATAAGATAATGTCTTTGCACAAGGTAAAATGCTAGGTGATATTTTGGTATATTTTGTTTTTATTTCATGAACCTTTCTTGGACGAGCATTGTTTTCGGGTTTTAACCTTAGACTAATGTTGCCTGAACATTTTTTGACGTTTCGGAAACAGTCTACAAAATAGTTGTCATGGTCTCTCTTTTTAACTTACGTATGTTTTTGTTATGGAGGCTATTGAACTCAGTCCTGCAATGACCACAAGAAAAAGAGAATAGTAATAAAATCAAATAAGCTCACCGTGGTAGAATATCCAGTTTTTCTAAACTCACATAATCAAAGAACTGATCAGCTCTTAACTTAAGTTGATCGATTTTTGGGTCTAATAAATCATGTCAGAGTGATGTGATGTGTTTATCTTTACAACCAATGAAAATTGAAAGTATTCACCGTGTGAAAATGTTAAAAGGAAAAAAAATTATATCAAAACTGGGAGCACTATACTAATACCTTTAAAACTATATTCCAAAAAGTGGACCACAATTAATCCACTATCCAATTTTTTATGACATTAAGTGGTTTTAATATGAAATTATATAAATTATAAGAAATTATGTCATATCACAGCTATATATGACGTAGTTATGTACTAAACATAGCTAGACGCTTAAAAAATTTTTAAGGCAGAGGAATTGAAGTCCACAATATATTCAAGAGAAACATTTCTCACAGAAATAATAGAATTGAACTGAGAAATTAGTTTAAGGTGAATTAAAATATTCAAGAGAAGACTTTAGACTTTCCAGTAATAACGGTTAAGGCGCCCAAAATCTTACGGGGCACGACCAAAGTAGAGTTGCCATAACGTAAATACTCAGAAGTCAACTATAGTAAGCAATTCAGACAATATATTGAAGAACTCAAACTGTTAAACCTGTGTGATGTTAACATTGCTAGTAAACAAAATTAAAAACTGACACCTTCAATTTTTAATTATTTGTGAGAGAAGAAAATTCATATTCTAACATTTATTTTTTAAGAAATCTATTGCTTTTGCTATATTAAGATTCCAATCAACAAATTGAAAACCCAACTTATTTGATACTAGGAGACATATACGAAATAAGGAAAAATATATTAATACGTTTAATGTATTTTTTAAAACCTTTTTCCTTAATAAAAAAGTCCTATCCAGTAGTACATGGATTCACAAGATTTGAGGCTTGTTCACGCGAAAAAATAATGTATATTTTTATATTATATTGTCTGAAAGTTCTGAGAGTGTAATTGAGAGGCTGCTTGTGCAATTTCAACAACTATGAATCTGGTATATTAAATGGAGGTGACGTGATTAATATGCTTAGGATTAAGATCATGAACAACCAAAGGTCCAAAAAGTAGACCAAGTGACGAAATTGACATGAAATTAATAATAAGCCCTCTTGCATTCGACATTATGGACTTTGACTTGTGTTTTTCGGAACTCAAACCTCATCAAACAGAACCCATCCTTGAACAATTCATTAAGTTAACGTAAGTTGAAGTTGACCTAATCACTTGATCATTCCAATCTTTCAATTTGCATTTATTTACCACAAGTTTATTCGAATCCTATCTGTGACATCAAAATTTAAGTTTAAAGTAATTTATGTTGATGTAAAATTAGTAATTTGTGTTCTGACTCAGCTCGATTTTGTCAAATATTCACAATTACTCATTAGTGAACTAATCCAAGTTTAAACTAAAATCACACTTAACAAGACCAATCAATCAATAACCTCTGTTATGACTTAAAAGTGGTGTTCCCATTGCTTTTTACACTTAACAAGACACAAGGAAGGACGACGAGTATAAGGTTGTTGGCAATAAAAGACGAGCTACAAAGTTTCGATCCGAAAAGAAAATTGTTCGTCAAACATGGGAACCGGCCTTCATGATATCCGACTCCAAAACCGCTTCTTGAGCCAGGTGCCCTTGTCATAGAAACGAAGGAAGATAAAGAAGTACAAGTGTAGCTCTGGATTGAATAACAATAACAATTTTTTGTGAGTCCAAATTAACGGATGGTTGTCTTTGCTATAGTCCACGATTGAATATTTACGAAAACCAACAATTTGACAAAAATTTCGTACAAATATGAGCATATACTATTCGATGTCTGAGAAAATTTTTTCTACAAAATAGAGTCCCACTATCAATTTGTGACAATGGAAGTTGTGAAGTGAGAAGTAGTATTTATAGGAAGGGTTTGATCGGCGATGTCCATAACCGTTGAAAAAAATATATATGTACATAGATACGTGTAGGACTATTTTATGTCCCCATTGTTTAGATAACTAAAAAAAAATTGTTTAATTGCCCCCAAGATTAACATTTTGGAAACATGTGGTATCCATTGAGAACTTTTTTTTTTTTTTTTCAGAAGATGAAGAATTATTAGTAAATAAGAAAGTTTATAAGATGCTTATTTTTGTAAGTTGACACAATTGCTAATTTTGGAAAGCGCAATGTCACTGAACAACTGAGTTTAAATAAAATTTATTTAAGCGTGTATTTGTAGAATAAGAAGAGACAAATCAAACTACTTGATTCTAGAATCAAGCTCGAATCAATATAAACTAGTTCGAGTTTGGTTCCTAGATAATCATGTTATACATGAACAAAGTTTAACGTTCATCAAAGTTTCAAACTTGATTTGATAAGTATGATATTTAAAATTAATATATAAAATTTTCAAATTATGCTGGTCAAGCTTAACTCGAGTTCAGTGCAATAAAAACTTGCTTGGATTTTGGCCCGAAAAATGAACAAACTAAGCATGAAAACAATTTCAAAGTCTATAAAATAGATAAACAAACTTCCAGACCAGAGTGTTTCTCATTTAAGTACACTAATTTGCATATTGTAAGCTAACAGGTTAATCAAATGACTAATTAATGACAGGTTCGGCTGTACATATACTTCTAGTTGTAATTGTTCAAGTCTCAATAATTCTAGGACTATCATAAATTTAATCACGGTCTGACATTTATGGAATGAGCAAAGTAACTGTGCTTGTACAATTGGGAGCCTGAGTTGTAACGCTACATTTTTCATTATGACTCATCATAGCGCTTCAAGTTGAAGCCCTAAACCGCGGCAGTTGGAACAATGAATTATTAAAGTACATTTATTCACTTACTTTTCAGTTTAGGTTAAATATGCTTAATTTGTTAACGTTAACTACTAGATTACAGTAGTTCAAATGTACTCACAATCTGATTGGTGACAAGAGGCCAAAGCAAGTAATTTTATCTCACTAATCAAATACTCAAGTTGTACTAACGCATTTACATAAACTAGTTCAAATCATAGTTGCTTGCAACTTTATTTTCTTGTTCAGCAAATATTCTTCTAAATCCATTGTAGATACTAGTGTGTAATAAGCTTTTATCTTCTTTAATACTAGAGACATGGATAAATAAAATTATGTAATATACTACAAAATTGCAAATAATTGAAATTATTCTTCCCCGTGCCTAGGTTAGGAAGTTCGAATCCCAACCTTGACATTTAGAAAGGGAAGGTATAATTAGATAGATGTAGGATCAGAGAGCCACAGTCCTAATTGTGTATAATAAAAATAGTTTGAGGCCACACCCAAATACACCATTAAGAATCTTACTCCGTTTATATGAAGCAATATACATTGTAATACGAATTGTTATTAATAATAATAATAATAATAATAATAATAATAATAATAATAATAATAATAGTGAAGCGTGCTTTTAAGCTGGAGATGACTCAACAATGATCTTCCCTATCAGATCGCTCAAAAACAGAATACAGGTGTGAATGTGTGTGAAGGATGATATGAAAAGCTTGAGGTATAAAATATACTCACATGGGTCAAGTAGACGAAGGGTCCAAGAATATAAAAATGAAAAAAATATCACAGAATAAATTCTCATCACTATTTCAGCATACCCTAGCATGCAGCATCCTCACCACATCAGCTCCAAACACCCCCCCCCCCCCCCGCCCCCCCAAACAAAGCCTACGACCTACCATGCTCACCTTGTCCTCACTCACTCACTCACTTTCTTACACACACTATCACTCAATCACTCTCTCAGCTTCACTTACTTTCAGTCTCAATTCTCACCCAAAGAAGTAGAGAGATATGGCTACCATACTTTCCATTTCCCATTTTACCCCTATCGCATTTCTCTACTTCCTCCTTTTTTCCATATCCCATAAACCCATTTTCGCCATTGACAT
Organism: Mitragyna speciosa; assembly: GCA_024721245.1. NCBI lineage: Eukaryota > Viridiplantae > Streptophyta > Magnoliopsida > Gentianales > Rubiaceae > Mitragyna > Mitragyna speciosa. The sequence continues at coordinate 21,251,108 of CM045565.1, read as the reverse complement.
CACCACTCTCTTATCCTCATACCCTGATCTATCCGACTTCAGCAACCTCCTCACCTCCACCACCGTCGCCGCCGATCTCTCCCCCCGCAACTCTATCACCCTGCTCGCCGTCCCCAACACCTTCCTCCGCTCCTCCGATCTCACCGGCCACAACTCTTCTATACCTTCCTCCACCAACCTCGCTGACGTCCTCCGCTACCACGTCCTCCTCGAATACTTCTCCTGGCCTGACCTCCGCCTCGTTCCCCCCAACGGAAAACTCGTCACTACCCTCTTCCAAGCCACCGGACGAGCACCCGCCAATTCAGGCTTCGTGAACATCACGCGCAACCCTGTTTCCAACACCATTACGATCCACTCTTCCACCTCAAACGCCACCGTTTTATCCCTCATCAAAACCCTTCCTCACAACGTCTCCATATTCTCAATCAATTCCCTTCTCATCCCATTTGATATTGACCTCATGGCCTCCGAAACCAGGCCCCTATTAGGCCTGAACATCACTAAAGCCCTCATCGACGGCCACGACTTCAACGTTGCGGCGTCAATGCTAACGGCCTCCGGTGTAGAATCAGAATTCGAAGACGACGAAAGCGGAGCTGGGATCACGCTTTTCGTCGCAACTGACGAAGCATTTTCCGATTTACCAGCTCGGTTAAAATTCCAATCGCTGACAGCTGAACGGAAATCAGTGGTTTTAAGATTCCACGTTTTGCATTCGTATTACCCGCTGGGGTCGCTCCAGTCAATTGTGAACCCTGTTCAGCCCACATTGGCCACGGAGGACATGGGAGCCGGAAGATTTACTCTAAATATCTCCAGAATTAATGGGTCGGTAGCGATTGATAGCGGGATTGTTCAGGCGACGGTCACGCAGACCGTTTTTGATCAAAACCCCGTCGCCATTTTTGGGATTTCGAAGGTTTTGCTGCCGAAAGAATACTTCGGGAGAAATCCAATTGAGGTGGACCCTCCCATTGGTGGAGGAGGAGGAATGGGAGGTGAAGAAGCTCAGCCACCGGATATTTCACTCTCGCCGGAAAATTCACCAGGGCTTTATGGTCCGTCGAGCCATTTGTCGTCGCCGCCCGGTTTCGAGATGAGATCTGCAGCGGCGACTGAGGATGGGTTGTTAAGGATATTTTTGGGTTTGTGGTGTACAGGAGTTTATTACCATTTTCTATTGGTATGACATTGTTATTATTATTAATTATTTTTAGGAATTTCTCCAATTTATTTTTTAATGAATTTTTTACACGAAAAAAAATGAATTTGAGGGTCCTCTAAACAAGATAAGCCCATTTTCTAGCTGGGATTCATGAGGGAAAGTTGTTAATTCTTGTGCTCATGTCAAGTGGTAGTCATTTAGGTCAACAGTAGTATTTTCTTCTTCTCATTTTGGGTTTTGGGTTTTTGCTGATTTTCTTGAATCTTCATTGCAGCTGTTGTTGTAACTTGTAAAGGAACCGGAAATTTTTTGTGAAGTATTCTCTATATATTGTTTGTGTTGTATGGTACTATTTATTTGTGAACTTTGTTGTAAGTAAAATTCATTACCCATACTTGGTATTCCTCCTTTTCTTGCTGTCTTTTTTTTTTTAGTATCCTTTTATTTCTCTTGTGTTCTGCTTTCTTCAGCAACTGATGAAGGAAAAAGCTGAAATTTTGCAATATGTAATCACTACCATTTCACCATGTTCAGTGCTTTTAAGTCTTTTACGTCTATTAAATTGAGCAAAAATTTTGGAAAACTGCAAAGAACAGATTTGGTTTCATTCTCATAAATGATAGTTCTAGTATTAAACTCTTGCAATTGTTCCTCGATTCTCCAATGGTGTCAGCTACCACTTTCTATTGCTGCCTAAACTTTAGGTGTCTTTTATTTTTAATAATTTTTGGAGAAAGAAAGCTGGGGAAGTGTCGAGTGAGTAGAACGTTATGACAACTGAGTGTTAAATTTTTTCAGGTGTATTTTCGTTTGTGTTCAACAAGCACAATTTATGACAAATTGTGTAATTTAAGTTGCAAGGGGGAACTTTGGTGCAGAAGATTACTAAATTCACCTGAGGTACTATTCCGGGGGAAAGTGGGTGGCAGAAAGGGTCATTTTCTTGGAGAGGGGGAGGATATTTTAGTCAAATGAGAAGTAGTAGTGTATACAGCTAATCCAGTTTGGAATCTAATGGCATTTTGGTTTCTGGATTATGGGCAAAAGTAACTGACAATTGGAGAAGGGGAGAAAAAAGACGAAAAGTTCTTGGTTGGTTCCACAAAGCTGACGGTGATTGACGGTGCTGTGCATTGATTCGGGTTTTAAAAAGCTGATGTCCTGGCAATTATATCTACCGTCCGATCCTCACTGGTCACTGCCTCCACATACTGTACCGGGGGAGATCTAATGTTCTGTTTTATTCGGGGCGACAATCAGAGTACCCCCTTGCTTGCTAAGGTCAAGCTTCTTTAGAAAAGGTTGTCCATTCACTTTAGGCAATTTTCAACTGCTTTTTATTCAGGCCCATTGGTCAATAAGCGAAATATAACAAAGTTGCATCGTTACAGCGTGGGCTTAATTAATGGCTTCCCTAGATAAATATCCCACTTACCTGAGATGACATATAGACATCTTATCGGGTTTATTGTCTCAAAACCACAACAAATTTTATTAGGGATAGGGGATGCCTAAGCATCTAGAATGGAAAAGAATGGATAAATTGCAAACCATCTTGTCGAGCACCGAATAGTGCATTTGAGTCTCCGAACCTAGCTCAACTGATTGAAACATTAATTTGATACCATGAAGTGGCAAGTTCGACATTCATGTCAGTTCCTTCCCCCCTCTCCCCTTATAAGGTTTGGAGTTTTACTTTGAAACTAAAACATAACAGCTCATTTGTTTCTCTTTAGTGCATTTATGTAGTCATTCTTTGTGACAAGATCTGTCGATCTAGGTTTTGTTATTTGAAAGTCTAATACGTTACGAGATTACTCTATTTGATGAATCAATAAAAAAAAAAAATAAAGAGGAAAGGAAGTTCTATTTTTTTTTTCAAATTGTAATCAATTGTTTCGCCTGTTTTTTATTAGGATCTTGTCAATGTCTGCAATGGTAGGATCTGCTTCTTGTTTTCCGGTAGTTTCTGACATCCAAGTCACAGAATAATATGCTTGTTTTTGAGCATGCACTTGGTCATTCTACAACCCAATAGTCAGGAAATCCAACAATCGTGACCAAACAGAGGCTCCTGAATCCCCGTTAAAAATAACGAATGTGGAAATTGACATTGCGTGGGTGATCTTGGGCTGCAAGCCCATCAACGGGCACCCACCAAAATGAGTGCTTGCTGCTGCTGGCTATATAGCCCAGTTTGGTTAATGTCTCAAAATCCAAGTTGGACTTTGGTTCACCCCGGCAGAGTAAGTCTCAAGTGCAGTCGGTAGACCAAAAACGTGCAGGTGCAGCGCTGCATAACCTTCTTGATTCGTTGCCTAAGGGGTTATAGGCGACAATTCAGTGTCGAGATCTGCACCTAAATTTTAACCAAAAATGAATGTGTTAAGGATCCATGTCGAATATGTAAAAATACAACTTAATCTGAAACTTAAATCGTTTCACATAAAACAATTGTCGACGTCCCCAACTACTCTCTCCTGCATATATTATTTTCTTCAATACAATAAGAACAACCTCGTGGTCCTGGTTCGTTCATTTTCTTACTTGTTAAGTCTCAATTCGAATGCATTTCTTTGGGGTTCCATAATTACTCATTCGAAGACATCCGCAGAAGAAGAAAAGAAGAGTCACCTCTCTTTCTTATGTTTCATATGGGAAGGTTTAAAACTTTTCCTTTTTTCTTTTACCCACCTCTTTGTAGTAAAGTTGAAAGAGCATTTCGGGTTGTCCTTATATCTTGCTATGGCCCAGAAGGATATCAAAGATATTTTCAGTGTATAGAACGAATTAACACAGAATTTCCATCGACATTGTTAAACAGCATTAGAGCCCATAAAATTTACTAGAATAATTTCAAGATTATTAGTGTCATACCTCCTGCTCTTGTAATTTTAGTAATGAACAAAAATTCCCAAAGGCACTTAATTTATAAACTACTAACTAGTATTTGGGCACTGGCAATCAATTATTGCCACTGTCTTACGTCGAAAAAGTTAAGTTAACATAGACCAATCTATAAATTAAGTTTGAATATTTAAGTTCAATTTGGGATATCTATTTTATCTTAAGAAACATAAATTCTAAATAGTTGAACTTGACTGCTGAGACTGCGGTCGCGATTTAGGCCCACAAACCTGAGGTGTGACACAATAAAAGAGTGTCTGTCGTAATATTATGATTAGGAACATTTACATAATTCCATATAAAAGGATAAATAATTTTAAATTCCACTAATATGCGAGTTACTTCATGTTGTAGAATCTGTTTATTTCAATATTTTTGTCTTTAACACACAAGTTTATGTCCTAACATAGGAAACGAAATACCCAGCCATAATTTTTGGCATCTTTTTTTGTACCCAACCTCCAAAAATAGTACTTACAAGTTACAAGCCTACAAGCTTACAACAGTACTCGAATTGACAAGAACTCTTCTCAAAACGTCACAATCTGCAAGAAGTGGTTTTCAAAATGCAAATTTGAAACTCAATTTAGACCCTTCAACGAAACGCCCTTTGTTTGCCAATTGTTTCACTTCAATAGTTTTTTCTAGGCATACAAGAATGCCCGAAAGATACATTTCTGTCACTGTGACAATTAATTAATTCGTAAACATATCACCACAACTTAAATATTGATGTCGCTGACCAATCGCTTTCTAACTTATGGTTTGAGTATTTGAAACGTCTAAAAAACCTAAAAGCGCGTCAAACTTGACACTTCTTTTGCAAGCGTGCAGCTTTTTTTTTTTTTTTTAAGAAATCTTATTCTATTACGAGGAGAGATATCAAGAGAAGTGGATAATTGGATTCGGGGACCTCCTACTGCTCTTATGATGCGCCTATATATTGTCCTGTCAATATGCAGTTCAGATCCTCGGTGCCAACTTTTCCAGTGCCACCCCAGTGCCATTCATCAGAGATTGCCACCTTACATTCACACTAGGATAGTTATCTAATTAATCTCAAATGTGATAAGTGTGAATGCAAGGTGGCAGTCCCTGGTGAATGGCACTGAAGTGGCACTAGAAAAGCTGGCACCGAGGATCTGAACTGGTCAATATGCGACAATATTCATTCTTCACCGTAAAATTATAACCACTCGACTCATTATTCGTTCCTCAATCGTGCTACTAATCAATTGCATGCAAAAACCTTAGTTGCCTAGTATTTGGACGTACTATAAGACTCGTTTTGGCGTTATGTGTCGAACGTTGGTTGCTTTTTACGTTTTTCTTGTGTGAGTAGAGCTCACGAAATTGGATTTTTAAAGCAGAAGTAAAAGTCTGCGCCAACATCTATTTTATTCAATTTTGAACTCTGGTAATTGACTAATCGAAAGCCTGTGAGCACACGAGCCGGCTATAGTTCTGATAATTTGAAAACTGCAAAAGTTGTTAATTTGGTGTTAATTTTGCCTGGCAAATCTTTTGCTTTTTTTTTTTTGGATAAATTTCTAATTATGCACTGAAAAATGATAAGATTATTCAATATTAAAAATTCTCAGTTTCTGGGTCAAAAGCAAATTTTTCTCTTTTGTTTTCTTTTGAGGTCAAGTGGTATCTTGGGTCAATTTGAGAATCTTGAATGAATCTAATTCCAAGCCACGTCCCAAGGAAAACAAGCAACCATAAAAAACATGGAGGTCCGCCTGGAAATCATCCATTGGTAGATTGAAATCCAGTACATTGGAGCTTTAAATTACGTTTTAATTTCAATTTTTGACTCGAGTATTAAGTGTACTTCGACAAAGTAATAATTTTCAAAAAAAATAAAAATAAAGACCAAAAACATGTTTCAGGTTGTCTCAAATTTGCCAAAATGACGACCGCAGCAAAAGTTGACAAACTTGGCGTTCTATTTTCAGTTTATTCTTTCTTGTAACCGTCGTTCGTGAGATTATGTAAATAGATTTCAAGTTGGTCCTGATTTCCTGGATTTCAGCTCTAAACATCTAAATGCTTCTAGTTTATTTTGTATCTGATGTGTAATTGAGCAGTCTAGATTTTTAGTCCAAATTTTTATGGTATTCAATATAAAATTACGTCCTATCATTTAATGATATAATATAATTTTGTATTCGATACAGTTGAAAATCAAAAAAATTAGATATAAAATTTGATATCGTAAATGAGAAAGGGTCCGTGTTCATAATCGTTGACAATAATTGCACCTAAATGGTTTTCAATTTATCTCATTTCCCCTTCTATTAGTTAATCAAGGTAGTATACAACTTGATAATTCGATTGGCGCTCATAATGATACTAACAAACTCAGAATGCAAGCCAAGGGTGCAAAGGGTTTACGCAAAGAGATTGTTGGGACAATCATAATCAATACTCAACGGGGTTCGCTAGACTAGTCAATTTTATATTTGACTAACGAACAAAAAGAAATGGATTGACGTCTATGGGTAACACAAGTCTCACCCAACAAAGCACAAATACTAGTAAGAACTCATATTTGATGCTTATTAATCCTCCTTTTGGATGATGATGAGATGATATTATACAAACTCCCACCAAAAAACTAAATGAATAAAAAGGAAAAAGGACAAGGCCAAGAATGCTAAAAGAAAGTAAGAATGAAAGCCCTGTTACACAAAAATCTTGTATTTTGGGGAAAATAAAATGTGTTATTGGTTTCCCTTTTCGGGGCTCACGCTGTAGCAAGAGAAGCCATAGCGGAAGTAGCTAATTTAGTGAAAACAAAGATACGCATGGCATATGTAGACAATGAAGATAGAGTATAATGGAGCAGCCGGCAGTGGATATGGTGCTGCTGACGGCCACGGACAGCGACTACATATCATGGCCGTGATGATGATGATGATGATGATGATGATGATGATTTTAGTGTCTAACCAACCATCTGGATTTGTGTTCGCTTGGTGGCTAGCACTCCATTCTCCAGGAAAATATCCAAGTTTTCTTGTACTACTACCCCATAGGAACGCTACAATGCTTCTTTTACCTCAACTAAAAATCACTTTTTCATTTTTCAATTCATACACAAAATTTTCCTTAGGCTTAGAGCTAAAACTTAATTCTCCGCGATAAAATAGTCTCAAAAACTAAAAAGAAATATTAATTTGAGATTTACTTTACAATACTTCTTTTAATTCATGCAAATTTCGACACATATAAGTTTTTATAATACTAAAGTTGAATCAGAAAGATTTTTTTACGCAACATTATTCAAAACATGAAAAGAGGTTACTGAATTAATGTACGTCAAATCTTAATATAGTATTATACTCTGCTTATATTATATCCCAACTTTATTTTTTTCCATATTTGCTTCTTTTTCCAAAAGATATGTGGAAAATTCCTAAGAATTCAAGATTATCCCAAGAAGTACAAACGTTGCGGATGTAGAGAGACGAGACTACACGGTGGTAGAATTTTTGATAAAGCATGAGCAAGAGAAAAAGACTAGAACCCAAAAAGGTCCAAAAGTATTTGTCTTCTTTATTCACGTCAAGAATATATCAAGAATTTGGAACTCATTATAAATAAGAAATGGACAATTGTACAAGAAGAGAAATGACATGTCTCCATGTTGCGATTATATCTTCCATTTTGGGCGGTACAACAACAATTGGAGGAAGCTAAGTTGGCTCTCTCATCACGCCGTGTCTCGCAATGCTTTGGCTGAAGTGGACAGCATAAACGGGTCAACAAAAGATGGTGCCAGCAGTTGCAGAATTAAAAAGTCCACCATAGTAACAGGGAAAACCCACTCAAAGCAAGGAATTGAAATGACGGACCCTTTCAAAAAAAAATAAAAAAAAAAGTTGGGTGGAATGAATAAAGCCGAAGCAATTGAGTGCTTATCCTCTTTCAATTTTTATATGCTAGTACACAATTGTACATAGTTAGTCAATAAATTAACATGGTTAACCATATCCATAACATTTAATAGTTTTCTTAATCTTTTCTAGAAGTTGTTTGAAATTTGAGGTGATTGTCTACTAGGATTTTTGAGATTTTGGTACTCCTACATTTCGATAGGTTTCTTTATAATCTAGGTAGACCAATTTTCCAACTTGAGGATAATTGTTCCACCAACACGACATGAGGCTCAAATTGAGATGACTAAATCATGAAATTTTTATTAAAATTATTTACTAGTTTTAAATCCTATGTGTTCCTTTAATTACTTCTGATGTAAATGTGATTCATAACGTGGTAGTCAGATATTACTACTTAATGTTTTAAATAATTCAAGAAAAAAATTTGTTTTTATTGCCATGATTTATGTTTATTGATTTTTTTTGTGAGATTAGGCAAACAGGAAATTAATACTAAATAATTGTTGAATCTACATGTTAATCATAACAAAATTTTTCTTCTTTCTAGAAAATAATTTGACATTAATTTATTGTGGTTAAGGTTTTGGGGTTTGATCACAATCTCTAATGGTTCTATAAGTTATCACCACTAACAAAGCCCATCCTTCAGTCAAATTATAAAGAACATATTTATAGATTATGAATAGATTTGATAGTAAGGGCATCTAAACCTCCCATATGTAAGTAAGCTCTTATGAAAATTCTCCAAAGTTCACCTCAGCCCAGATGATTAAACATTTTGTCATTGCACTTAACAAAACGAATTAAAAACAGAAGAGCAAGTAGTCAGCAAAAGAAAATGTTACAAATGGTAACTTCATAGTGAATTATTCCTAATGTCACTTCCAAATTTTCATTTCCCTTTGTTGGAAAGTGCAAAACCTCATATCAATGCTTTAAAGAAGAAAAGAGCAATCGTAATTAGTCATGCTTTGAGGAATATAAGCACAACAGGTTAAGAAATCTTCTTCCCCCCGAAGTTTTATTATGAAATTAGCTGTGATCGTGGACTATTATAATATGCAAAACAAGACTTGGGCGCAAAACCAAATCAAGTCATGAGCACCACCTCTTATAAAACAAAACAAAAAGGGCAAACAAGGGATGGGTGGGTCAGCATAATAGATTGTGGAGAAGGTGGCTTAGGAGGATTCTCCACTTGCAAGTTGCAATATTGAATGATGATAGCTTTGAATTCTCAAATTGGATGCAATTATGGAAGTGGAAAGTTGAGCATTGCTAAATTAAAATAACAACCTACGTTCTCTTTGTCACTCTATTTTGATTTTGTTTTTCATTTACAGAAAAAATCATAGTGGTGGTTTCTACATCAGACTTTTTCTTGCAACTTTCTGTCATTCAATACTCATTCTACCATGCAAAAACACGAAATTACACAGATGCCTCGATCAATACAGCAACATGCCAGTTTAGAATGAGTTGGGAAAAAAAAAAGAAAAAAAAGTGGGTTAGACATTTTAAAGTGTTTAATAGGAGAAAAATGACATACGCAATGTAAAGTGTTCAAGAATTTGGTACGACGATCATTTTATTAAACATCACAAGTTGTAGACGATTAATAAAAGCCAGAAACGTTCAATAAAAGGGCGCTAACCTCAAAGTCAAACAATGACATGGTAACGCTCAATTTACTGTTCTTCTCAACAGGTTTGTTGTACTTAATAGCAAGCCATTTAGTGTTATTCCGTAAGAAACCAAAAAAAAAAGTAAATGTTCATCTCCATATAGAAATGCATGAACCTGTAATTGCAATCAACGACTCATTAAGCATAGCTGACTTTTTTGAATAGTTAAAAACTTAGGTACTAGGGGTGAAATCTGGAAGAGTATTATATTGCATCACGTAAATTTTTATGTGGTGTATGAAAAGTAATAATTTTATGTTACTATTTAGTGATACATGATTGGTTTTAATGCGTTAGATAATATATTACATGACGCGTGTGATGCATCTAATACTTATTCATGAAATCTCTAGAATGTGCTCATCCAACTAAATATCCGTGTACCATTATATTTAAGTACATATTATTACTCTCCCATAAAATTGTTTAAGAAAAAAAACCTAGATACTATGAAAATTGATTTGGGACCGTAATTATAGATTTAGAAGCTGAAGATGTTTTCACATTTTCACAAGTGATTCAACAATTAGAATATGGTGCATATTTTCGCGATAATTAATCATTTAAATCAATAGTGATTTGTTGATTGAAACATTGGCTTGAATTGTCCTAAACAATTATTCGCTCCCAACTTTCCGTGATTCACCCAATATCCATTTTGTTCTTCAATTTTACATGGTAGAACCTACGAAATCCACGGTCGAAATTTCTTAATTTCTGCACTTGTTTGCATCATTTTTAATTTTACAATCAATATTATAAAGACAACAAAAAGACAGGCATATAGTCGTATTAGTCAAGCCACCTAAAACACTAAGTCTATAACAAATGTAGTATATTTAGTAGAGTCTCTCAACCACCCCGCCTCAACAAAATAAATATAGAACTAATCTTAAATGACTAGTACTAGTAATTAATTTTTGGGAAAAAGATTTTTATTATTTGCAAGTAGAAAACAAGAGGAGAAAGATGAGAGAGAGAGAGAGAGAGAGAGAGAGAGAGAGAGAGAGAGAGAGAGAGAGAGAGAGAGAGAGAGAGAGAGAGAGAGTCGAGGGGAAGAACGATGGATGCATGAAGTAAAATAATCTCCGAATCTCAAGTTGACAAATAGGCCGGAAGCTCAAGCAGTGGCAATTTGAGGTTGCCACGTGTCCACCAAACATCGTTTTTATCAAACTATGGTTCTCTTGATCCAACGGTGATCATGGCACACTTTCCCAGGTCCATTTTTTGGTTTTTGCACTTTGACTTTTTCCATTACTACCGCAATATACGACACCCTCGTCAACCTTCCCTCAGTTTTGCTTGCATAAATCTCACTCGCCCTTTGTGGTATGTGAATTTCACGTTCTGGAAAGAATACACGATTACTATTTTTTTTTTTTTTCCCAGGAGGGGAATATGTGGAAAGTAAAGGTGGTAAAAAATATAAATCTTCATTCAGAGACAAAATACTGAGGTTTTGGAATTTGTTTGGATGGTTATTTTTTTGAGATATTTGTAAAAAAAAATATTATTGTAATAATTTTAAATATTCTTCTAGATAAATGTATTTCTAAAATAAAAAATTAGTTAAAAAACGTGTATGAAATTTTAAAAAAACAGTAAACAAAATTATTTTCTATACTTTTGTAAGGCAACTCGAACAGAAAAAGCTGCTCTGCCTTTTATTTTATAAAATTTATTATACTAGGTCCAATAGAGTTCAAAAAGTTTAACATGTTACACAGTATACTTAAATATATTATGTGAGATTTATTTAAAATTATATATTAGCTCTTGTATAACTCGAAAAAAAATTAAAATATATATCACCTTTAAATAGTTTTTTAATGTCATTGGCATAATGGATGTATAAGTATAGAATATCAAGAAAAAAAATCAAATTTATGAAAATTGCTCCCTTAACCAAATAAAATAAACAAAATATTTAAACTTATCTATGGGTCACATAAACTAATTTCATAGACGTAGTGTTAGATGAATTGCTAAGAAACCCAAATGGTTGACGATTCAATGACATCTAGCACTTTTTAACAAATTGATTGAAGAACTCCTTAATCCATGAAAGGCTTCATTTTTATCAAGTGATATATAAGAGCTATCAACTAACAAAGTATCACAAAGCTTAACCTTTCTTCTCACTACATATTAGTTTAATTTTTCAAATATTATCACTTATTTTTATATGGTTGTTTAATGGTGTTTTTTCAAAAATATTTATACAACAAATTTATAGATTCTTTTGGGTAGTTATACATATGAGACCAAAAGGTAAATCACAAATATGTTTAAAAATTTCAAAAAAATATTGTGTTTTATAATAGTTGACAATATAAAAGGAGCATATACATTTAATATTCAATTCTCACAAGAATTCTATATTACCAACAATAAAGAAGAAGAGACAAATACAAGTTAAAAAGATCTTCGCTGAAACTTGGAGTCAAACTACCCTATGTTCTAAACTTCGATTGAACATAACTTTTTCCATTATCTATCATACTTAGTATGTATTTATTTTGTAAGTAGTACTAGTAGAGTAATTTTCAACCTTAACCCCATCGACTTACGTACATACTACTGTAGTACTGTAGATTCGCCTAACCTTAACCCACCCGCAGTCAACGCCCCTCACACTCAACAATTAAAAGCATTAATTCGTAAAAGAGGGGAGAAAAAAAAAATCAACTCACCAAAAGTTTATTACTCATCCCTGTTTTTATTACGTTCAAACACCCCCCAACCCCACTGCCCACTGAAAGTCAACGCCTCTCCCTTTCTTTCTCTTTCTACTTCTTGGACCCCTGTCTGCCTTCTCTGCAGCTTCACCTTCATTCTTTCTTCTCTCCATTTCTCATTCAGCTATGAAGTTTTAATAAGAACCCATAAAACCCCAGCTCTCTTTTTTCAATATTTGTTTGGCCTTGTCTTAAATTTTTTTTTGAATTTAATTTTGGAGAAATGGGTAATGGAAGCGGAAAATTAACCGTGTGCTTCACCGGCGCCGGCGACGGAGATTACGCAGCTCGGAGGAGGAAGGATTTAGCTGCCGTGATATCTGACCCGTTAGATGATTTGGGGCACTCCTTCTGTTATGTTAGGCCCGATCCGACCCGGATATCTTCTTCTAAGGTCCATTCGGAGGAGACCACTACTTCTTCGACGACGACGTTTAAGTCTATATCCGGCGCTTCAGTTAGCGCTAATACGTCGACGCCGCTTTCCACCGCCTTTGTCGATGTCTATACTTATAATAGCATTGATAGAGCCTCCGCTGCCGCCGCCTTCGAGAGCTCAACCTCGTTCGCTTCAATCCCTCTTCAACCCATCCCGAGAAATTCTACCGGTTATTCCGGCCCTTTATCCTGTTCCGGGCTCATTCCGGGCTCTGGCCCGATCGAACGCGGCTTTTTATCCGGCCCGATTGAAAGGGGTTTCCTTTCGGGCCCTCTTGATCGGGGGCTGTTTTCGGGCCCTCTTGAAAAGGGCAGCTCTGATCAGTTCCAGAGAAGCTTCTCTCACGGGGGTTTTGCGTTTCGGTCCAGATCAAGAAAAGGGTCGCTAATTCGGACTCTGCAGAGAGCTCTTTCAAAGACAATAAGCAGAGGTCAGAATTCAATTGTTGCTCCTATCAAAGGCGTTGTTTCTTTGAAAGAAAATGATTGGATTGTGAGTTCTGAAAAGCAAATGAATTGACAATTAGTAGTGTTAATTTGAGTAGTGAAGGTAGCTTAGATGATGATGATTCGTTGGAAAGTCAGAACCTTCAATGGGCTCAGGGGAAAGCAGGGGAGGATAGGGTTCATGTGGTTGTTTCTGAGGAGCATGGATGGGTGTTTGTGGGAATTTATGATGGGTTTAATGGCCCCGATGCACCGGATTATTTGTTATCCAATTTGTATTTAGCTGTTCATAAGGAGCTCAAGGGACTGCTATGGGATGATAAGTTTGATTCGTCGACTAACGATTCCGCTGCCTCGATTGAGAATTTGAGTTCAGGAATGGATGATTTGAATCAGAGTGGTACCGAGGAGGTTACCAGGGATAGGACTAAAGATGGTTGTTCTAGAGGGTTGGAACAAGAGAGTTATCCATATGGAACTGGAGATACGAGTTTTGATGCGCGGACTAGTAAAAGAAGCAGGAAAAATCTAAGGAGCAAGTACAGAGGGGTTGCCATGAAATGGGAAGAGAACCAGCGGAAATGGAGATGTGAGTTTGATAGAGAAAGATTGGAGCTTGATAGGAGGTTAAAGGAGCAAATGGATAAAAACAGGTCAAACGGATCGGGAACAACAAATCATTCAGATGTTCTGAAAGCTCTCTCTCAAGCACTGAAAAAAACAGAAGAGGCCTATTTGGATCTTGCTGATAAGATGGTTATGGAAAACCCTGAGTTGGCATTGATGGGTTCTTGTGTCCTTGTAATGTTAATGAAGGGAGATGATGTTTACGTGTTGAATGTTGGTGATAGTCGGGCAGTTTTAGCCCAGAAGAAAGAGCCTGATATTTGGAGCCAAGATTTGGAGAGGATAAATGAAGAAACGTTGCCCGATCTCGAGGTTGATGGTGATAGATCAAATACAGTGCCAAGCTTGAGTGCTTTTCAGCTGAGCATTGATCATAGTACCTCTGTGGAAGAGGTAATAATCCTACTTTTCTCTTCCAGCTTTTATCGTATGCTTTCAGCTTAACATGCTTATAATTATCAGATTTATTTCTGTTCTTTAGCAATTGATGAATATTCACGTTACTTCATGTTATTTAGGAAGTTCAAAGAATTAGAAGTGAACACTCTGATGATTCTTGTGCTATTATGAATGATCGTGTAAAAGGTTCATTGAAGGTCACGAGAGCTTTTGGTGCTGGTTTCCTGAAACAGGTACTGTGGAATCTGGCCTTTCTGGTTTTCTGAGAATCTAATTTCTGAAAGCGATTTTTGTATAGATAGTGTTGAAAAGTCCTTTAGATTCCTTTTAAACTTGGGAAAAAGTAGATTCCTCAACTGGTTATGGAAAATTCTACAAATTTGATCATATCAAAAGAAGAGCGGGAACAAAGTTTTTGCTTTCCTATTAGTCTTCCTGAGATAGAATAAAGCAAGTCACCTTTTAGTTTTTGTGGCATATTCTGGTATAGGCTTCTTGATTTGCTTGCCAGTTTTACCTCTGAAACTGAAGAACAATAGGTTGTGTAATTGACATTGATCCTACAACTAATGCACCTTATTAAAAGCAGCAGCTCTTTAGTTAAATGGTTTGCGAAATGAGTTTTGGCTGTTAACATGCTATAACTGGTCCGAAAATAATAAGACAATTCATATGAATATCAGGATGTATTTAGTAATCTGCAATTCTTTGTTTGGAGTCCTGAAACTACATGAAGATTTGTTGCCCAAATTACATAATAACCTATTAGTTGAGTTAGCTTATCTTGAAATCCTTTTGCATGATCATTTCTAACTGATTATCTTGGGAGTTTTTTGTCTTGACCTGAGAGTCTGAGAGATTATTTTCCCTGTAAGGGTGGCAGAGACTCTGAACATTTTTGACAATGCTGATTTGGATTGTATTTATTTATACTTTAAACTCGGTTTACTTTGAGTTAAATTTCTGATTCTGAGGTTTGAAAATGCAATTTTTCTTGCTGCAGCCAAAATGGAACGACGCACTTCTGGAGATGTTCAGAATTGACTACATTGGAACATCCTCATATATTAGTTGCCTCCCATCACTTTATCACCACAGATTAGGACCGAGAGACAGGTTTTTGATACTGTCATCTGATGGACTGTATCAGTACTTCACTAATGAAGAGGCTGTCTCTGAAGTTGAACTCTTCATCTCTTGGTCTCCAGAAGGGGATCCTGCACAACATCTGGTTGAGGAATTGCTATTTCGTGCTGCAAAGAAAGCTGGTAAGTCTTAAACAAGAGAAATTCATTTATCTATTACTCTTGAGTAGTTTAAGAGAACCATGCTATACTTGTTTGGTTCCAATTCAGGCATGGACTTTCATGAACTTCTTGAAATTCCTCAAGGGGATAGACGCCGATACCATGATGATGTTTCGATCATAGTTATTTCTTTGGAAGGAAGGATATGGAGATCTTGTGTATAGTTAGGAACATGACATATAAAATTGAGATATTCAAAAATCATAAAAAAATGAAAAAAGAAAAATATAAAGGCATCCCTTTTTGATGTTCTTTTCCTTAGTCACCCTTGTAACATACCAATTAAGTTCTGGAATCAGATACATGCTTAGTTGTGCAATGTGGTGGGTGGTAAGGACTGTAAAGATCAGGTGTACAAGCTGCTCCTTGTCAATTACATGTAACTGTCTTAAAAGAATTGTAATTTCTCAAATAAACAATATCCTAAGAAGAGAAGTTTTGTTCTGGCAATTTTGTTGTTAGTATTTTCTCATAATGATTTGACTTAAATTGAACGCGCTAATCTTTTGCTTCTCAGCCTCTTGCCACGAAAGCTCTGGTAAGGAATAGAAAATTCGTAGAAAGCCCTTTTGTTGATTGGTTGCAGCAGTGGAAGCTTTTGGTCTTTTGTCTTACGCGGTTTTGATTTTGTTTTACCTCTGGTCTCCCGGCAAATTGTCTCGCATTTCAGCAAGTTGGCAAGTGTTGAGCCAAGAGCAATTCCACACAAAAATAAACTACTCGATTGTTTTGGGTTCCATCTTACAGGTGTTTTTAACAAAAATTAAAAGAAAGGTCCCATAGATGCTTTTGGGTTATAATAACAATGTGAAATCTGACCAATGAAGCCGAATAAAGGACTTCAGCTTCGCCCATCCTTCCCTATGTTTGTCTCCCAATTATTATGTAATGTAAAGCACGTAGTGTTTAGTGCAACGTCTGGTGCGGCGGAATTATCAAAAGCCAAAACATCAAAGAAAATTGGGGTCATTCAATTCTATCCAAATTCCATCCAGGTGATGAAAATTGGAAGTCCAATAACGTTTACTTTTTTTACATACGTGGGACTTGAGTAGTTACATGTTCCTTTAAAGGCCAGGAAACATGTGTCCATTTATATACCCACCAGATTTCTAATTTCACAATTGACCATATGGACTAAAACCCAACATATTGACAACAAGAAAAAGCCTCCACGCATCTGGCTGGTTGGCTGGCCGGGAATTGGGAGGAGTGACGCGGCAAAAACACACAGCACCAGCAACAGCTTAGCAGCTGGCTTGAATATGGGTTGGTGGAATTGATCGCCACCGTCACTTTTTTCTAACTGCTAACCAATTCTTTCCCTAATTCTGTAGTAAATGCAAATGCAGGTACAGGTGGGAAGTGGAGGGTTGGCCGGTTGGGCTATCAGATTCCAAATATTCCTAGTGTTTAGAACCTGTCATTTTGTCATTAATATTTCTGTACCATCAACGTTTTAGGCGTGCTATCTTCTTACATTTTTAGCCTATCCACATTCATTTTCCAGGATGACAACTGCAGCTTTAGCATTCCTTTTCCGGCTAATATGTAATTGGGCTCCAAAGTTCAGTAATAGGCCATATAGATTTGGGCGACTACATAGTCAAATCTGGAGGTTCACAAACGAATGTTCTGGACGAAATTGAACTCACAGTTACATGGCCCAAATCTATTGGTAATAGGCTTCTTGTAGAACCATGATATGAATTTTGATTGGGATCCATAACTTTAATAAGTGAAAAGATTAATGTATTGATATTGGCTAAGATAATTTTTCATGCACAAGAACAAAAAGTTGAACGTATCCGTCATGTTGGCAAGGATAAGATAGCCTAACTTGCCAATTTGCTAAGCTAGAAAATGAGCTAATAAGTTAGTGTTATGCTGTCTACCCCATTAGCTTGCCGCAGCAATGGATCGGCCAACCGCACTTTACCTTGGTTGAAAAACAGTTGCAACTAACTCCAAAAAAGAAGCTTCTTTAGCCCAATACAAGCAATGAAGCAATATAATATGCCAGCAAAGAAAATTGGGTCAAGTTTTGAATTCCAGTTATCATAGGAAAAGTGCCAAAGATATCATGGCTACATTTGGATAATATTATTTAGAGTGTTTTTTGAGAATTATTTGAAAAGATTTTTTGGATTGTTTTTTGTTGACTTTTTGGGAAAGGTGAAAAAGTGTTTGGATGTGAAAATTTTTTTTAATGTGACGTAATGGTGGTTTAAAAAAAGTGGACGTCCGCTTAAAGAAGCGGATATCCGCTAAAACATTTTTGTGTTTTAGCAGACATTCCCTACGTCGTCTGCTTCGTTGTCTGACCTCAAAACCTACCGAAAATGGATCTTATTTTGTTACTTGCGATTTTTCCAGTTTTTCTAAACAAATTTTGAACATAAACATGCTTATTTTTGTGAATAATTACAAAAAAGTCTCTAAAGTTCATTTGAAATTTCAAATGAAAATTTGGTGAAAAAAGTTTGACCAAAAAAATTTTTAGCTTTTTTGGCCAAAAAATTTTCCATGCCAAACACAATTGTAAAAATTTTTTTCTAAAAATGTCCAAAAAATTGTATCCAAACACAGCCCATATATCTAACAAGTGCAAAAGTGAAATTCTAACTAAACAAGTTGAAAAAATGTGTTAGTTCAAAGATTCAAGTCAAAACCCATTCACCAATTTTTACTGGGCCCAAGTATTATACAGTTTGGTGATTGAAGGTTCCTGGCCCAGTGGATCAAGTGCAATTTTTTTCGTTATCCATTCGAATCGGAAAAATAAGAAGCTTAAACTTTTTAATCAATTTATGGTCAAATTAGCGGGACTTATATTATATATGCAAAAGGACAAAAAAAAGAAAGAAAAAAAATCAAGTTATGTGAGAGGTGGTTATGATTGATCCATTAAGCTATATTATTCTTGTTTTGGTCTAGGAAAATTTGTTCTTACGTTGCCTTTTTTGACTTGCTAAAGTCACATGAAAGTTATCAAACACTTTTTAAGAGCGAAAAATGTAGATATGATGCAAATAAACATTCATCAGCCATGTACGGAGGAAAAGAAAATAAGAGAAACTTTCATAAATATTCCACTATTTTTTTGGATTTTGTTGGAAGAGGCAAACAATTCTTTTGTTTTTGTGATGACTAGAATTTTAGAAAATAAAAAGGATTAGTTGTTTTCTAATTTCTTGATGCTTGTTATTATCACACGTGCCTCTTCTCCTATTTACCAAATCACCTAAATATCATTTTACACAAATCATCCTAAGATCCTGATATTGGGTTTTGAAAAAAATTTTGTTAGTATTAGAAATTACTTTACGAATACTAAAGAAAGAAGGGGTCACTATGAACACAGAGTCAAAATACTGCAAAGATAATTTGATGAAAATTGAGAAAGAAGGTCAATGTCATTACACACAAAATTATTGCAGTTTGACCTAAACTAGGTTCTTTTGGAATTCTCTCCCAGTCAAACTCTCATCATTTTTTTTTTTTTTGGGCCTTCACCATCCTTTTTAAGATAGAATGTCAAAAAAACCGTTATTATTATATTTTTTGTGCATTTTATTTTCTTTTCTTTTTCTTTCACCAAATCCAAGATGAAAAATAAGATCGACTTTTCACTCAATATACATACACTATAGGCTTTAACGAACTCACTAGTCACTATTTACTGTCAGAATGTTTAAATATTATAAAAGACAGGACACTCTTATCAATTCATGGGATATTGTATTATTGTTAGCTTGTTTTATATTTTTCTATTATTTGCACTTGTACTATAGTCACTGCGGCACGTTAAATACAAGGACAACAATAACAACACAACAAAAACAAACTTCATTTTCTTGGAACAAGTAAAACCCGCTTGCAGCAATCAAAATCAGGACTTTCAAAATTTAAACCTGAACAGAGTGCCGATCTGAGATGTTGACTTGATGAAAAAATTAGAAGTACTCTCCCACATTCGACGTTCAAGTCCAAAGCCATTATCTGTTCATGTTTCCAAACTTGGACTTCATTTTCAACTTGGAATTTCCGACCCCTTTGTGTCCTAACATTAATGTGATTTCAGACCAAACACGTCCTTCTTGCCACCGTTTTTTATACTCAAATCTTTGAAATTGTCCACCTACATCCAAATTTACATCTGCTACGAAGTGTCCATTTTTCTATATCATCAATTTCTTCTCATTGCAAATGCAATCCCAACTTTATTAGATAGAGGGGTCGTTGTTACTTTGGACGTCAGGGCTTAGTTAAACACTATTTTTATGTGTTCTTTTTTATTTTCTGAAATTTATTTTGAGCATCAGTTTTGACCTTTAAGCAAGAAAATGTCTTCCATTCTAGGCAGCAACAGCAGTATTGGAAATATGGGGTCACCATTTTTTCATGAATTCAAGAAACAGGCATCTTTCTTCCTCAAGGAGAAGATCAAGACAGCAAGATTGGCCTTGACTGATGTTACCCCAGCTCAACTGTGAGTTCTCTCCTGAGGTATTACTGAGTTGTACTTGTATCTAGCGTTGAACATCTACTCACGTGTTCAAATTGCCCTGTTTTGTGAATTTTTTTGTGGCCTCAAGATTGATGGAGGAAGCTACAAATGGAAATCCAGGAGCTCCAGACACTCGTACTATGAAAATGATATCAAGGGCTGCTTTTGAAATAGATGATTACTGGAGAATTGTGGAGATCCTGCATAAGAGGTTTCTTGAAATATGCGTTCTAAGATTTAATCAAAAAGTATTATATAAAGTTGATAGCTTGATGTGTGCATTTTACTTACTATTATTGTGTTGGTTTGATAATTTTATGGTTCAGATTGGTGAGTTTTGACAGAAAAAATTGGAGGGTGTCATATAAGGCTCTGATAGTGCTAGAACACTTGTTAACTCATGGGCCCGAAAGTGTATCTGAGGAATTTCAAAATGACAAAGATGTTATCAGAGAAACAGAAAGCTTTCAATATATTGATGAGAAAGGGTATTAATCCATCTCCTTCAACTTCTTTTCCAAAAATTTATGTTTTATTGTTATACTACTAAGGTAGATCTCACTAGTTCTGCATTTAAAATTCAGATTCAACTGGGGCCTGAATGTTAGAAAGAAATCTGAGAGGCTATTGAAACTGCTTGATAATAGGCCATTTCTGAAAGAAGAGAGAAACAGAGTCCGCATGGTAACAAGAGGGATTGAAGGGTTCGGCAGCTTCTCCAATGGGAGTTCTTCAGACCATGGAATTCTACAGGAATTATCAGAGAAATGTTATGTAAAATGTAATTCTCAGTTTAATGAACATGGAAATCAGGAACATGGCATATCATTGTTTGATGATCAATATTTCACCAAAGGAAAGCTGGATAATTCATTGGAGAATACTAGAGAGAATTCAAGTTCGGCATTTAACAAGAAAATGGAGAACTCAAACTCCTGGAAAGACTCAGATGATCAGTGGATGCTTGAAAATGATAATGTTCGAACAAGTTCCAAAGAAAACATGAATCCTAAAGGGAAAGTTCATGCTGAAGACTTGGATGAATGGGATACAGCTGACGAGTCCAGCACACTTTTGAGCGAACAGAAAGCTGATTCCAGGATGAACACCATCTTCATGGAAGATGATCATCCCTTTAATCGCAATGAGCATCTAAATAGTGTCTCCCTGCTCTCTTCAACAGATAGAGTCCTGCGGGCATTTTGAGGATTAATGGAAGTATAATTAGTGACTGCCTGCTCTTCTCAACATATGGAGTCCTGCGGGCAACTTGGCAGGGGATCACACACTAATATTTTGAGTCATTTGTACGGCCACTTGGAAAAACTGTATCCTCAGATTAATAGAATTAGAGTTCATAGAATAGCTTCTACTTTACCACCCCTTGTGGTTTGGAACCAAAACACTTGATGTTCTGTTCTTGTGTGGTGATGATTGTTGAATATGTTTATTTTTTCATAATAAAAACAAGCCAATGCTAGTAACTTGGAAGATTCGTCTATATTCCGGACTGGTTGTTAAGTTCTCTCTGAATTGAAATGCGTTCCCCACGTAGTCACTATTCTGCTTGGTCAAGCAGACGTGAAAAATATGCCACTGATTCTTTAATAATCTGATGGAATCTTGCCTTTCTGTTGTTTGAATACTGGCAATTAACAATGCAATAACGATATACTCCATGAAACCCAGGATCTTGTTGATTACATCTCTCATATTTCCTCTGTTTTCAATTTGCTTGGTTTTTTTTTTTTTTTTGGTCATTGAGATCAAGTTGTGATAAATAACAGAACTATCATATACATGATCAGATGGCTATAGCTAAGAATATTTTACTCCATAAAGTACGTGTTCGTTTAATAAAAGGCTGTATTCTGTCCTCAAGTTTACACTGATATTCTGGTTTTAGCTAGCAGTCATGTTCCAATACATTCTTCTGATGGTCTGGGAGTCATCACAAGGGACTTGATTGTTATGATGAGATTAATTGCTTCAATGATTATATTTATTCACACTACAAAATTTTAGCAATGAGAGCTGCACCTTAACTACTTTGCCTTTAGTTGGGTGCCAGTAATTTCATGGATATCACCAACAAGGACGTTATAGTCAATTCTTAGCAGGATGACATGGTTAAGAATAATTTTTAGGACTCATTTGAGGATACCCAATCCTATCAATGACAATTTTTGTGCTTCAAAATTGATTTGTTTAACCATTTTAGAACTTTGGAAATCTTTTGTAGGAAAAGACTGAAACATTAGCCTGTCTCGCAGGTCAAACTCAATCATTGAAGAAAATGAAGGCTGAACTACTTAAGATTTCTCATAGATAATCAAGTACGGAGATCAGCATGTTCTAATCTCTGTATACAGGAAAGCCATTCAAAATTTCTGGCCATTGAAATTGCCTTTATTGCTGCTCTCAACATTTTGATTATTGGTCAGTAGTATGTCTACGATGAGGAAGAAGAAAAGAAAGCAAATCAATAGCAGCCGTCTGGATTACAGGCAGTGCCACAAAACTTTAAAAAATAAAAAAGTACAGAAAAAAATATACTTAGTGATTCGTATTAGCATTGAAGGGAAAATGTGTACATAACCAAAGCAAAAACAAGATTAGAAGATCTGCATTTTTCTACACTAGTTTCTTAGTTATTAATCTCAAAACAAATAGACAGCAGAAATGGAAAGAGCTTGTGAGTTCTTAGAAGCATTTCCTATGCACAATGGAAGGACCAGCTTCATCGTATTCGGACTTGGCTATCCACATCTGCATTCCAAACACAAACAACGCTCAATCAATGTTCCATCCAATCTGCGTTATATGTAACGCAAATATAACACTCACTGGTCTACAAACAAAATTAGATACAGTCAAACAGTTTATACCAATCCCGTTTGGAAGCAGCATTTAAATATCCGGTTGCATTGCTCTCATTTTATACGAGAAAATTGCAAATATAATAGGATGACAGCTATGGAGTAAACACATTATTGAAAACTGCTTTTTAAAGCAAATGAAACAAGGAATAGTCTGCTGAATAAGTTCAGGAACCAATTCCAATGGTTGGCTCCAATTATATGTTCAGCACTGTGCTGATTCAAGGCAAGGTGGGACAACATGGGTGTCACTAATGAACCTGACGAAGTACACTCTTTTTTTTTTTTTTTTTTCTTTTCCAACCTTTATTGGTCACATATCCAATATAAATGACTTGCAGTAATAGGAAAACTAAGCTCCTTACATTAAGCAATAAGAGAACAGAGAAGCTTATGGAAATCAATACTCAGCGCAGTACAATATAGACATGGCATGCACCAGGCAGGCAGAAAGTTCACTGTATTTTTTTGGTTTGTTTATTAACTCAAATATAGGCAGGCAGATCTTTCACTAAAATGCTATAGGCTATATTTGTGGTGGTCAACCGTCAGATTTAGAATAACTAACCTGCTGGAAGGTGCTTAGAGATGCCAAAATGGAGCCTCCAATCCACACACTATACTTCCTCTCAGGTGGAGCTACCACTTTGATTTTCATGCTACTAGGGGCCAAAGCAGTGATTTCCTTGCTCATTCTGTCCGCAATACCTGGGAACATGGTTGTCCCACCACTGAGAACTATGTTTCCATAAAGATCCTTCCTAATATCGACATCACATTTCATGATTGAGTTATATGTGGTTTCATGGATGCCCGCAGCTTCCATTCCAATCATCGAAGGCTGGAACAGGACTTCTGGGCATCGGAAACGCTCAGCCCCAATAGTGATCACCTGTCCATCTGGTAACTCGTAGTTTTTTTCGATGGAAGAGCTTGTCTTTGCAGCTTCCAACTCCTGCTCATAATCAAGAGCAATGTATGCCAGTTTCTCCTTCACATCCCTCACAATTTCCCGTTCAGCTGTGGTGGTGAAGGAGTAGCCACGCTCTGTTAAGATTTTTATGAGGGCATCAGTGAGGTCACGACCAGCTAAGTCAAGACGTAAAATGGCATGTGGCAGGGCATATCCCTCATAGATAGGAACAGTATGGCTGACACCATCTCCAGAGTCCAAGACAATTCCTGCACAAAACAGATAGCAGTATGTGAAGCAAATTCCAAGAAGTTCCACATCAAAAAATCCACAAAAGATAGATATTTGAAGACATATACTCAAGATCCAGAAACTGGCTGTCCTCTGAGAGTAAGAAATGGAATAGACGTTTAAGAGCTGACCCTAAAGTTTCTAAGCTGAATAGAATTTACATCAAATATAAGACCCAATAGAAATCGAGGAAGAAATAGTTCAGAACTCTTTGCAATAGAGTTCTATTTCACACTTGCAGATAATTTCTTTTAGACTTCCATAAGATTAAATTGGACAAGAAACTAATAAGTAGCAGATGAAAACTGACTCCGGATATAAGCCTCAAGTTAAACTGATGCTAACTAATTCTAGGTTATTGAGGATACCTTTTCAAAAATAAAACAGAATCACAGGTGGGAAAAAAAATGAATATTAACAAATTCCAGATGTCCTCTTGTATGTGATACAATTAGCTAGAAAGATTTCCAGCATTTTGGAGAAAGTTAATACAAGCACTCACCAGTTGTACGGCCGCTAGCATAGAGGGACAGAACAGCTTGAATAGCAACATACATGGCAGGAGCATTGAATGTCTCAAACATGATTTGGGTCATTTTCTCACGGTTAGCCTTTGGGTTGAGAGGTGCTTCAGTGAGCAGAACTGGGTGCTCCTCTGGGGCCACACGAAGCTCATTATAGAAGGTGTGATGCCAAATCTTTTCCATGTCATCCCAATTGTTCACAATACCATGCTCAATTGGGTACTTCAGTGATAAGATACCACGTTTGGATTGAGCTTCATCACCAACATATGCATCTTTCTGGCCCATGCCTACCATAACACCAGTGTGACGCGGGCGTCCAACAATACTAGGAAAAACAGCCCTGGGAGCATCATCTCCAGCAAATCCTGCCTGATAATTGCAATAGAAAGAACGGGAAAGAAAATGATGCAGAGTCACTGTCATACCAACGATAAAACAAAGTAAAAATTTAAAAGTTGATTATTGTTTAGATTCAAGGACTAAATTTCCAATTGGTACCTTAACCATTCCTGTTCCATTATCACAGACAAGCGGTTGAACATCCTCAGGTTCTGCCATCTTTTAACCACAGCTGGGAAAGACAACAGCCTCAATTTAAAACTATGCAATTTCATAGGGAGAAAAAAGATAAATAAGAACGGGCAAAACCTAGTACATAAGGTTATCAGCTTCCCTTAGCCTACCATTTTGCTATAAAGCAACCTCATGTAGCCCCAAGGCTTGAACTTGGTACTTATTAATAGCCATAGGAAATAAATATTCTGTTAAAGTAAATAGTAGTATGATCTTTCTTGCCTATCCTCTACCCTCCTACATGTTCGAAAAAGGGAATGATCATAGCATTATGTGTTAAGTACATTTATGCTAAGTACAATCTTTTCAAAATATACAAAAGAAATAATTGCAAAAGCTGTTGCTCAACCTGAAAAGGCTTCTAAACGAAATAACCATTACGCATTCAAGAATCTAAGCATGGGTTTTGCAGCCACATTGTTTGGGATTTTCGACCCTTTTAAGTCAATCAGTAAATGGACCATTTCTCTCTTTCCCCCAGAATTGTGTGCCAACACTTTCATATGAAATGAAAAAACGCACGCCTTAATGATTCTCCCCCCCCCCCCCCCCCCCCCCAAAAAAAAAAAAAAAAGATGTAGACAAGTTATTAATGCATTTTCCAAATAATGCACCTCAAACAATTTTTCTTTCCCTTAAAAAGGCCTTAAATTAAAACTTATTTTAATGAAAAGCAACGGTTTTTATTTCGTAAATTTACACCTATAACATCATAGTCCCCTTCAAATATGCCCCGTATATAACGCCACACTAACGATCAAAATCAAGTCCAAATTCAAAACATGCAATACAAATCATTAGCATAATACATGGTTAGACAGTGACATTCTCGGTACCCTTACAACTGTTTGCTAAAATGTCTCTGAGAGGGTGAGTTCACAGGTCAATCACCATTAACGCTGTTCGCACGCCCAACATACACACACACACACACACACACACAACAGTAGAAGGGAGGAAGAGAGGGGTACCTTGAAAGGGAAGAGTTCCTTTGAGTTGGTTTGGAGTTTCAATTCAAAGATGTGAAAAGTGAGAGATAAAAGAGGAGAAACAAAAAGGGAAATGAAACTGAAACCAACCTCCGAATGGGCATGAAAATTCCCTTATAAATCTTCTCCGGCTTCTTACCCCTCCACATTTCTTGCTCTCGACAGTCTCGGCCATCCGCTGAGTCTTGTTTCCACGGTCGGCAAGGTAAGGCGTTTGGACTGTTAACAAGTGTTGCGGTTGTCTGAGGTTTACGGAGTTGCAGGCCTGCGGCTAGTGTTCTTTTGCTTTTGCTTTACACTCGGAAGGCAAAAGTTAACTAACGTCCTAAAATAGCAAAACTCTAAATATAGTAATATATTTTTTCAAAACACAAGAAATAAAAATATATGGAATTTTTACTTTGAAATAATTAAATAAAGTTATATTTAAGGAAGAATAAACAATGCAAAAGATAAGAAAAGTTTATTCTTGAAAAGGAATAAATGTTAAACGTTCCTTTTCATTATTATTATAGTTTGAAATTCTTTTTTTTAAGATAAAGAATATTTTGTGTTGGAATGAATTTAAAAAAAAATGTATGATATTGAATATGGAAGAGGAATAATATTGTTTACCAATTATTTTGGTACCATCATAAATGAACATTTTAGTGGAGGGCGTTTTAACCTTTAAAAAAAAAAAAGATTTTTTTGTAGAAGTATTTGCATCTCAAGATTCTATTATAGAAATATTTGCATATTCAGTCTCCAAAATTAGAAACTCATTCATGAATACACATTTATCTTTAGATTTACACTTTCATTACATGCAACATCCATTAATATATTTTGTGTGAAGATTCGTTAATAGTTTGATCCCATACTCAGGTAAATAATTGTCCAAGACAATTAAAATTGACAATTAGTTTAAATCTTTATTCAGTCCCCAGCCATGAATGCAAGTCTTCCTCAACCTGTTACCATCAGAAATGCATGTGAGAGAAAATGCATATATTGAGGCCCAATAATTTAGGAAACTTGCAACTTCATTATGGATCATTGATCTATCAGAAAAGAATATAGACATACCCGGCAAAGATCAGGGGATAAAAATATACTGCTAAACACTGGGTTTCATATGCGAAGAAACAATGGTTTTTAGGACTTTTATGCTTTGGAGAGATGATTGCTAGGTATGGGACATGGGAAGCAACATCATTAAGCTTTAAGCATGAGAATGGGTGCAATTATATACCATGAGAGTGTGTGTGCACTTTTGCTTGTAATCATCATTCCCCATGTTATCATTACTCGGCACATATAAAATGTTAAAGCCGCAGCTTATTGAAAGAAAAAAACTAGTACTATGATATATGCAGTAAATCAACATACTGAACCTTATTAAAGTAGAATTTAGTACAATTTTGCTCCTGTCTCTGTTTCTTTTGTTTTGGTATTTTAACTGGTGGAGTATCAAAACTACAATTTTATACTGATCTACTAGTACTGCATTGTCTCCTCTTGGAAAATATTATTGCACTAAGCACTTAATTACTTTGAATTTTGTTGTCTCCTCTTTGAGAATATTATTGCACTAAGCACTTAATTACTTTGAATTGTATACCTACTGAAAGTGAAACTATTAATTTAGCCACACATATGAATGTAGCATTCTCTCATGAGACATGTATGTATGATGGTGAAATCCAATTTCTGAGCAATCCCTTCTGATCCCACAATTTTTACTGTCTAGACATGCATTTCATCAATTAATTATCTCCGGAAATGATGATGGAAATCATGAGGGGGATTAGTTACGAGTTTTCAATGGTCCAGTGGCAAAGAGAAAAACATTGTGCCACATGTATTTAGCTGATAATATTGCGGTGATATCTGTTATTGTAACTTATTATTATTTTTACATTAAAATTTACTATTCACTCGATACTACTTATCCCTTATTTAACAAACTTTACTAATTATTGTAAGCCAGCAAAATATTTTCCTACACTAGTACCGCTAGCAGCGTTGTGCTTACAAATGTAAGTGGTGTGAACAGTAGAGATGCAACAGATGCAGATGGCTAAAAAACTCTGAACCCCCAACTATCCCCACCGTTTTCATCGCGGGAATCCTAAGCGGAAGTACAATGACTGTAGGAATAATGCATGTTGGCCACTTTACAAAACGTAAACACGATCTCTCTCTCTCTCTCTCTCTCTCTCTCTCTGTGAAGCGCAGTGGGGCCATGTGATGGCATATGATCCAATGCTATCCTGAGTGGATATCTCATGCTCTAAAGTATAGATGTTTGTTTGCTGGATTGGTTTTATTAAACTAAGATTATGGATCTGGTGGTGGCGAGGGAGATCTGAGAGGTGTCCCGATTGTCAATGGATCGGGTGTCAACTAATCCATAATCGTGATCATCTGAACTTCGCAAGAATAGCTTATTCAATGATCCTTGCTAATGGGATTCAAAAGTACTTCGTCGAATCCTATTATATCATAGTTAATTATATAATTTGATCTAAATTTTTCGCTGGTTTTGTGTGACTATCTTATGACACAAAAAATACAAGATAGAAAAAAGACGAGTTCATGAATTAAAGTTTCACCATATATTAGGATTTGACTCAACTGATGTCAATAGTAGGAAACTTATATCTCCTCCTCTTGACGTATTAACGAAATTTCATATTTTTGTACAAACTTTAAGGTTAGTTTATTCCTTGATATGGTTAATATTAGAGTCAGTTATTTTTAACATTTTCTACATGAAAGCTTCGTAGGTGTATATTAGTTATTTCCCTAGGATATTAGTATATATTGTTGAAAATTGCATTATTTTGTATCAGTTTTTACTTGTTTGGCTTTCATTAAATTTTATTTGTACTTTGACTATGTTTTCTTTTTCTCACGCAGCTAAAAAATCAACCTGAAAATGACTGTAAAAGGAAAAAAAAAATCTTATTTTGACGTATAAAGTCAAAGAAATTAAATTAGGATGAAGGAGAGTACTTAAAATTGTTGATCATAGTTGTTATAGGATGGTGACTGACCATAATTTCTCGACAATTTTGGCATAGTCAAAGGGTATCCTATGTTATTTACTTTCCATCCCGAAGAAATCAATTTTCAATTGACCGATTCGGCCTTCTAGATGGACAAAGCAATCTTTAAGGTAAGTAGAAATAGTAGTATGAGATTACTTGCCTTTATGCTTTTTCATCTATAGTTACAAATCCTCCTTTCAATCCTCCAGATGCGTACTTGTTAATGTCGTGGTCTGCTTTTGGCAATCAGTTAAGAAAAGAACTGGTTTATAACTGTAAAAATAAAATGGAGATCTTCCCCGTAGCCTAAAAAATTGTTTTGCCACAATAATTTGTTTAAATCCCTCTTCTTAGGTTTCTACAAATGATCTTAATATACATTCTCCCACACGGAAACTTGCATACAAGATAATCCTGAAAAGCCTTGGGCAAAAAAAAAAAAAAAAAAGAAACAAATGTGTCCAATCAAACAATATGGGTAAAAAGTGTGTAATCCAAAATGGTACAAATATTTAGTAACTGGCCTACTATTAGGTTGATGGTGCAAGTTTTCCATTTCTCAAATGCCTGAGAAAGAGGGCATGCTAAGTTGACATCAGACGGTTTCCATGCAGACAAGCACGTGCCTAGATGCATCAAAGTGTGCACAAAAGCTACATACATTACAAGATTTTTATAGTAGTAATGTACTTAACGTCTGACTGATTAGTTGTTTTTTAGAGTAAAGAAAAAGAGAACAAACAAGTCTACCCAGAGAGAGAAGTGCTGGTGTTTATTTACATTGGATCCTTCGCCGAAGGAGTATGAATACCTCCACCTTCTCTATCTCTCGTTTGAAACATTGGAAAAGCTAAAATCCAAACAAGCCCACTAAACAAATGAAAAAGTGGATACTTTTATGATTGTAATCTTGAAAAATAATTTCTATATCAACCATCTTTCCCTCTCTTATTATCCCAAGCTCTTGCTTTTAGAGTACTTCTCGTTCTTAGTTTCCGTTTCTTCCAGGGTTCTCTTTACTACAATTACTGACCGATCTATGTTCTATAGTCCAAGCAGCATCATTTAATTTCACACCTTATAATTCCACTATTCATGTTCTTTGAATTCAACTCATTCTCCTTCATGGGTTTTCCTGATTCTCTTGAGAAAGATTCACATGCCACGGAGTGCAACTTCTTGTCCAGACCTACGTTGGAATTTCAAGGAAAAAATGAAAGAGTTTCTGAAGTTTACTGCAACGAAAAACAAGTTAGAAGTGGGGTTCTTCTATCTTCTTTGAAGGTCAAATTACCAGAGGTAAGAGGAGTTCTGGTGGATGAAGGAGAGGAGGGGTGCACCACTCCAACATCAGTGGATCACAAAATCCCACAAGTTTGCCCTCCGGCTCCAAGAAAACCCAAGGCAGTTCCTTCTACTGACCGCAAAAGTTGTCGGAGGAGAAGGGTTTTACTTGATCTGTCAAAAGAAATTGAATCAATATTTCCTCCAGCTCTGCTAGCAGATTTTGGGAACAAGATCAAGAAAGTCAGGAAAGAAAGCGTCATCATATGATTCTTGATGGTGATTAGCTAAGAAAATTATGTGATTAGAAAGTGTTTTCTTCTACTTAGTGTTGATTCATCTTTTAATCTGTTGACAACAATGTCCTCGCTAAGAACCTATATGCTAGACTTTTCTCTCTCATCTTCTCTTTACCATCTCATATTTCCAATTTGCGTTAGGGTTGTGTTGTTCCAAAAATTCAGATCCATCTCATAATTTAGAGCTGCAAAGTAGAATATCAGATTGATAATTGACTTGCAGGAGGCTTATACATATTAGTTCATGGTCAAAATCTCTAAACACTAGGTTGCTTGCAGCTTTCAGTTCTCACATGGAAATTTAAGTGCTGCTCATATTCTGATGATCCGCATGTGTCTGTTTTTTTTTTTTTTTTTTTTTTAAGAAATTGATGGCATTGACTTGTCATTTTAGAGAGAGAAACAGGTTGCTCTGATCTTCAGAGATGCAAATATTCTCCATTGTTATTACCAATGAAACGAACTGATAAATAGAACAATGAGGGATATTCTCTTTCTTCTCGAGGACATGCATGAAATTCATCAACCAGTAAATGATAGTGTCCCTAACTTCAAGGTTACTTTCTTTCCTTTCGGAGTAAGGTTTCTTTTCTTTCAACCAATGTATTTATTTAATGGGCCATCAAATTTTTTTTTTTAATTATGCCAACCATGCACTCATGTCTTTTCCTGTTCCTTTTTACCTTTTATCACATGCGACAGCTCATGTTATGGGGCATATTCCAACAGGAGAACTTTTGGGACGAAATTTTCTTATGAACAAAAGGGGTAAAGAAGAACTTCATGTAAGAATTTAGGATTTACCAAAAAAAGAAACAATTCTCAAAAATAAGTTTCTGTCAGTTATATATGTCTGTGTATAACATAGTAGCATGATCTGATAAATTTGTTTATTTCGTGATAACTTTGTATATTGTTTTTTTTTTTCCCGAAAAGAACTTTGTATATTGTTAGCTCAGAACATCACTGCAAAATACTAATATCTTATTGGCGATTAAATAAATTGGGCAATACCTGGTTTGAGGTGTCCCCACAAAGAGGCCGGCCAATTAATTTGTTCATATTGCTTTTCGGTTGACTTGTTTTGTTCAAGTTTCCATGCAAAAAACTAGCGGGTGTCAAGGAATCAGAGAACATGCAAATTCCTATGTGGTAACTTTTGCCTTGAAAATTGGAAATTCCCATTAGTTTGCAGGAGTTTAACCTCTCTCCTCTTGTGTACACCTTCTCGAGCACAAGGCTCCTTCTTTGCTTGTGGAGTTTATTGCCACATTTAATTGCAAATTTATAAATGATATGACAAAGCTTGATGATGCGTGATATCATGATTGGTTTTTTTATAAGAAAAAACCCATAAGATTTAACAAACATTTCATATTTTCTTTTATCTATCTATTTACTTATTTATTTGGCACATGTAGTTAATAAGTTGGTCAACTGCCGACTAACCGCTAAATATAACACTCTATCCAAATACACTAGGAAAATGTAGAAAGACAAGACAACCACGTAGCTTTAAGATGCTAGTTTAGCAACTAATACAAGTATGCCACATATTAAAGTTCAAGTAGCATTGGTGACCCAAAATTGGAAAATGTTGTGATAACGAAGTTATAAAAAAAATTACTAGTTTCTTACAAAAAGTGATAATTTTTTTTAGTTGAAACTTATATTTTTTTCACAAAAATTTACTATTTTTGCAAGAAAGAGTAACTGAATCATTGCCTGTACTCGAATTTATATATTCCATAGGAACATTCGAATAGAAAGGTGCCGGCTAGTGTAACTTTTAAACCCAACAAGTTTTTGGGGGTGTCAAAACATAATTTGCTAGAAAAGTTGGGTCCACTATGCATTTGACACGTTTCTCCATTGTGGGCTGGAGGCGAGTATCTAGACCTGAAAACAGCTATCACCTCCCAATGTCTGGATTTTCCTTGTCGGTACATTTTTGTTTGGGCCTGACAGGAACCCAACAATGCTCGAGACCCAAATGCCAACTCAATAAACCATTGCCCGCAAGTTCTTTGCGTAGTTGGGAAACGCACAAAGTGTCTGGATTGACCTTTTCTTCTGATTTTTATTTGGGCCACCAGATCTTTATTCATCCTCCCATTAATGACGGAGGACTATGTATAATAACTCGTATTCATTAATACGACGCCCATTGTTAGGTTTATACCCTTACAACTATGGTCTCGTCTATGCCATACTACTGTGCCAGTCCGTCATTGTTTGAGTGAGGCCCGATCTTTTTTAATTGTAAAGAGAGGAACTAGAAACAAGACATCAATGATAGACGCATTACCCTTCACTAGCAAGACCTTAAATCATAATATCATTATGGTATAATTTCACATACCTCCCTTGAGGTTTGTTATAATTGCACGTACCTCTTTTTAAGTTTTAAAATTTATACTTACACCTTCTATATTCATATTTTATGACAAAATAAGTCCATTTTGATAACATAACCAAAAACACCAACCAAAGACATTAAAATATCCTTAATTGCCTTTAAAAAATAAATAAAAATTTGTTAATTAGTTATAAAAATGTCAAAAGGGCTTATATTCTTACATCGAATTCTCAATCTTCTCCGAATATTATTTCTTCAAAACTCAGTTATTTAACTAATTTAAATGAATTTACTTTATCTATCAAAATTTTACAAACAAACATCAAGAAGAAAGAGATGACCAATTTAAAAGTAATTAAGGATATTTTAAGGTGTTTGGTTGGAGTTTTGGAGTTACATTATCAAAATGAACTTGTTTTGTTATAAAAATATAAGTGTAGGGGGTGTAATTGTAATTTTCAAAACTTAAAGGGAAGTAAGTATAATTATAAAAATCTCAGAGGAGGCATGTGAAATTATCTCCATCATTATTAAAGTAAGTGCAAAGATTTTCACCTTAAATTAAAGTAAAAGTAAGTGCAAGATTTAATCTAGTGGAGACAGCTGTTAAAACTAAAAAGGCTGGGCCCAATCTAGAAAACGACAGCAGGCCATTTGGACCCATGGAAAAGGTGCACTCAAGAAGCAGAAGACTTTCTTCCTTTGCCTGCTCAGCGGCAACCAACCAAACTTGGTTGGATGACCATCATAAAACCTTTAAAAGTTACGTGGGAGGGAGGTCAAGAGTTCAAACATTATTTTTTATCAAAAATTTAAATAGGTGTATAATACACCTGTTTAGTTCGATAGTGGTTCAGTCTTTATTGGTTATTCTAGGACTCAGTTGAGCCCCTCCCTTTTAGTGTAGATTAAAAATAAAATAGTATACTTTTAACTATTGACCAAAAAAAAAAAAAAAAAGCAGCCAATGCCCAAAAAAAGAAAAGAAAAAATTCCTAAATTTTTCTGTAATCTGAAAAGGCTCGGCAACCAAACTTGACCCGGTTTTGTCCCTTAATTTTTATCCGTGCTACGACTACCCAGCGGTGTTTAACCGCTTGATATTATGGATAAGCCAATTAGTTTCTACATTTTTACCATTCTCGATGGATTGACCTATACTAATAAAATCGGCATTTCCCAGCAAACTATCATAATTCTTTTCAAAAAAAAAAAATACCACCTATTTTTTCCCCAAACAAATAGTTATTTGTTAAGTTCTAATATTATCCTCCAAAATTGTATCATGTGAAGAGAAATTGATTTAATAGTCACGCCACTTTCTTTTCTTTTTGGGCATTGATAACCCATCACTGGCATGGCTGCAGCAGTCGCTAGTATATTTTACCATTTATATGTGCAAACAGTCAAATTGGTTAGAATCTTTAACATTTTTTTTAAGATAAATTTAAATTCACAATTCAACTCAAAATTCAACTCAAAAGCCAATTGATAACTTTTGAGAGTAGCCGTGAGACTTGTTAAAAAACAGGACTCTTTAACATCTTTTTGTGGTAGTAAAAAATGCATGTGTGTCATTTAATTAAAACTAACCATACTATAAAAAAAAGGACAGCATCTGCACAACCTGCTGTACTTAGCTTTTGTTTGCTTTACCATTATAGAGATGCGTAACTGTTCTGTTTCTTATTTCCCGTCAACAAACCCAAGGTAAAGCAGTGAATAAAAATGATAAGAATTTTTATGAGTGGTCACCCTTTTTGACTCTATCTCACTTGTTTTGTAACCCTCTCTCCTCTGTCACTCGGCATGCCATGTTCTGAGACTGCATGTAAAGTTGCTCTTTCTGTTTAAATGACATGAAGTCCCCTTGTTTCATCAATCTTCCCTAGTCTTTTGTTCTTTTAATGAAAACAAACTAAAGACATGACACTTCTCTCTGTTGTTCCTGTTGTTTTTATGGCCTAATACCTCATTAAACTTCTTTTCTTAAGTTCCGTCAAAAACTAGTAGCCAAACCAAACACCAGCTTGCAAGTACTGGCCTCCTAAGCTATGGCTCAACAGGTACATTTTTGTCCTTCCTTTCATTCTCTTGGATTTTGTCTGCTCGGGGGCCTAGCTATTAATGGAACAATTGATTATCTGAAGTGGGATTGGATTCTTTTCTTATCGCATGCATTTATCTGATGATGGGTCGATTGTCTTTTCGTTCTTCATCACATTTTGCTTAAAGATTCTTGAACTCTACAGAGTTCTGAGTCTGACTGATTAGAAATTGCAGGAAGAAGGATGGCCTCTGGGATTGCAGCCTCTGAATGTAAGAGTAGGGCTAGTGAGGAACCGTAACTTTTCTGGATCAACATCATTCAACACTATACTAAGTGGTTCTCCTAGTACCTCTACAGATTCTTCATCAGATTTGGACACAGAGGTAAGTGAAAGTTAGAAAAACAAAATAAAATAAACTTGAAGTTACCATTCAGTTAGTAATTTTTCACTATTGGAAATTGCCACCTTTTGTTTTTGCCGGTAAAAGAGTTGCATTTTCGCACGATGGAGAATGTAATTCTTTTTGTTTGTACTGTTCTAGCTATTTTTGCTGTCTGCAATTTGCATAAGCTGAATATGCCTTTTATTCCTCTCGATGCATATATCCAGCTACCCCAATTGTTTTGTACTTCTCACCATGGAGTGATATAGCTATTAGCGTACATATTTTGACGTCATTAATAGCTGAGCTTTTGAACTAAAAATAGTAATTTCTTGGCCAAAAATCCAATCACTTCCATGACGGCTCATCCTGAGTTATAATTGCATGGTTTTCTCTGATTTATTTTCAAAGAGAATTACATAATAAGTTACTTCCATATATTCTTACTTCCAATTATTCCTTTCACACATTCTCCACTGAGCACTGAATACAATTAGTCTTGCTTCTTGTTATGCACTCTCCAAACAGCTGGTAATTATCCATTTTTTGCTTTATGTGTTTGAAACAAAGCATTTAAGATGCTGACACCACTTATCTGTAGATGACATGAAATTCTTGTGATGCTGTCATGAATTTGCATTTAATACACATACTTCATTTATGATCTTTTGGTCTTCTCTTTGCATCCATATATTTGTAAAATACTATGGCATCTGAGGTTGATAGAATCATAGTGTTTATGTTGTTTTATAGCAGATATTTCTTAATGCTTGAAGGCCACAAAATCGCATGTTTCTATAGGTCTAATCAATTTGTAAGACTTGAGGAAAAAAGGACAATAATTTACCTACTTTATACCAGAAACTTAGTGCAGGCAACCACTCAAACCTGAACCACTTTGCTAATAATGCAGTGGAAAGCTGGAAACAGAGCCTCACAAGGAATATTCCTAGATTCTTTACTGTTAGGTGAAAAATTCTAGTAATATGGTATTACTTGGGAAATGCATTGAAAAACTTGAGCTAGTCCTTTTATTTTGAGATAGGTAGGGGCGAATGAAAGTCAACCTAATCATTTGTCTTGAGTTAGAATGGAATTTTTGAACCCTGCTCTTGAATTTTTTTGTTAGTATCCCACATAGATCAGGTGAAGCACATCAACTTGTTCGGCCCTCTTATAAATTTGGACTCAGCTAATTGTTGATCTTATTCCAACATTGACATCGTATTGAAAGGGGAAAGTTTACGAATTATCGATACCGCAAAGGAAGCTACCATTATTATTTAATAAAACCATGAAAAAATGAACCTCGAAATTGAGAGCTATGAACTCGGAATACTGAAGCCTTTGATTCCACTTATGTTCCAATTTCCGCTACTTGCATCATCTATCCCTTCCCAAATAAAGAATGACATCTGCATGATGATTGTCATTTCTCTGATCTGATTTTAACAAGTTACATTATGGTTAAATTTTCAACTTAATGTGCTACTAACGCAGATTTATCTGCAGTCCACAGGATCATTCTTTCATGACAGAAGCACTACCCTTGGAAGCCTTATTGGCGTTCCAGGAATCGTGAATCTGTCAAGAAGATCTATCAGGGGAACATCAAATCCAGGAGCCATTGGATCACGAAAGAACTGTAGGTCGAAAACATGGTGTTTCTCTTTATGTCCCACTGATACGACTGATGCTGAGAGCGTGACAAGAACCACACCATCACTTGGTCAGTTTCTTGCAGTAGAAAGAAGGGCAGCAGCGAATGAACATAGAGGGAGCCATAGCTCGGTTTTCTATGGTCCTGATGAACTTGCTCTGGCTCAGCCTGACCGAGAATCCAATTCACTGTTTGTCAATGGCCACATTGCTCCCCCTCAATCAAGTTCAAGTCCATGGTCTGGTTCAGATATCAATAGCAGAAATGGCTTGGATCAGGGCAGCAGCCAGGGCGTTCCAATGCTGCAGTTTCCGTGCATGTGTGGATACGCTGCCACCACCACTAATTAAACATTTAATTCCGAGCACATTTTCTTTCTCAAATCAGAGCAATCAAATTCTTATGTTTAGGTTTTCCTTTTCAATATTGTTCAGACTACATCATTAAGTCTTAGGTTCACTTTCCCTGGGCATCTTGGAATTTAGTCATGAAGTTTATTATCACACAAAATAGGAAGCAACATATACTTTTTTTTTAACAGCAATTGAAGATAAGAAAAATAGGTGGGTAACTAAAATTATATATATATCTTTTCATTAACGGCAATTAAAGTTAAATATAGCAATCTATGATAAATTAAATTCATCTTCCTATTTTTTGAACAAGAAAGAAGGCATTTCTCAAAATATCATGACCCAAATCATTCCCTTGACAGCAAAATAATTGGATGGCAATATACATTCATACCATGGTGAGAGCTTAATACATATAAACATTCCGCTTGCGCAGTTAAATAATTGAAAAAAAATTACATTTCCCCCTCAGGTTTCTCCAAACTATGAAAGAGAGCCTCGATGTCAGACAAATTGCAATTTCCTCCCTCATACCAACTTTAATACGTTTATTATAATCATGAGTGACTAAATTATGCTCCTTTAATTGATAATAAAATAATTACATCATAACAGATCATCCACTAATTTGCATATGACTGCAGGCAATTGTAAATAAAAGACATAAGTAATAACCTTTGCAAATGACAAGTTCTCCATTGACAGCTACCGTGCTTAACTGCTAAGGCGGACTGACATTGCCACTCGATTCCACCCGTGTCCGTGTTGCTATCTAAGTCTCCAAACACAGGTTATTGAAACGTAGTTCTTGTTGTTCGATGATTCGTTCACTTGTCGCATGTCACAGCTCACGCGTCTCTAATTAAGAAGTTCTTTGGTCATATGAATTCTTAACTGTTTCAGTTGAATAATAAACTCTCAGAAAATGTTGAATCATCAGATTGATTGAATACGACCCCCACTGCACCCAGTCGTGCAAAGATATTTCTGCAGGATTGACTACAAAAAAGTGGAAGGATCTTCAATCATTTCCTGGTTAATCATATTATTAAGGGCCTAAATACTTGTCGAAACAGAAAACTGAAGATGATGACGAGATTACCACGTAGAACTGAATGTCAAATTAGTGGAAAGAATTGATTGGATTACATATTTTGGAGGCCGTCCAAGAAATTTGCTTTAATCATAAGTATTAGCGGAACGAATATCACAACGTCACTATGAGGTATGAAAACAAAAAACCAAGAGAAAATTTTCCTCTGCTGGTAACAACATGGATAACTATTGTAGAAAATCTAACCCCACAATCCATTAATTCGCCCCATAATCAACTACTGTAACATGGTCGATGAGGAATTGACTAGCGATGCCAATTAAGGATAAGTTATCAAAGATATTTTTGTAGTCTTAACACGTAAGGCTTATGTGGACCAATTGAAGTATTTTGCTTCTCTTTCTGTTCCTTGGTATATTACGCTATACTTGCTAGAGAACCAAAATCATTGCGAGGGTATTTATTCTCCTTGGTATTTTATCTTATAATAACCTATTCTCTTTGCTGCTTTATGTTGTAATGAAGTCTAAGGAGAATTCATGCATAATGCTAAATCTTGGTGGCAGGTTGACATACCCAAATTCATAAATCTTCCTTGTAGATTTACATTAGCCGAAATTTTAATTGAATTTTAAAAATTAGTCTAGCGTATACAAGAAAGAGATGAGAGGCAATTGTAGCTTAGAGAAAGCTATCAGAGCAGGTCAAGTTAATGGCAAAATATACAGATTTAAGACGTGTAAAATGTAATTCACCCCTAAAGGAAAGGAGTGAGTCTTGAGTGCACCACGCGCGCCACGTGGCGTGCCACGTGGTGCACTAGAACCAATCACATATCGCCAAATAATACAAGGTATGGCCCACCATTGCCACATGGCGATAAATTATTGGTTCTAGTACACCACGTGGCAATGCACGTGGTGTATTGTATACTTTTCCTAAAGGAAAGTCCACGACAGTCATCTCCATCTTGGCCCAAATTTCGTTTGACTGGTAAATTTCAAAAAGAGAAGAAAAAACAAAGGAATAGATATATTATTTCTAACATTGAAAAGCCATAAAAAAGAACCAACTAGCAACATCTAAAAGGCAAATAATTGATTTAATTAATCAAATAAAGAGAACCAAAATTTATTTTCTAAACAAGAAAGAAATTGACATGTAGCAGGCTTAGACCAAAAATAATAATTCTGATTGATTTTTCAGTCCTTTTTTTTTTTCCCCTCCTGTTATAGACAATGCAGAAGAGTTCGTCTTTTTTCCTTTAAAATTAAATTTAAGGCTTTGGAGTGTAAATGGCCAAAGACCAAAAAAAGATCAACGAAAAGGAAAAGAAGCACGAATGCACGTGGCTTCTTGGAGCGTCTCTTGCTATTGGGACTACGTAACAAAAAGTCAACGACGTCACCACATCCAGAAAAAGAGATTGGCTTTGAGATTCACACCAAAAATTTTTGACAAAAAAAAAAAAGGGTATCACTGCTTTTAAAGAAGGATGGGATGAGATGGGACCTCTTGGGCTTGGACATCACATTATTTTGTAAATGAAAATATTTATTGAAAGTGAGTAAGATGAATGGATCTAAGCAAGCAAGCCATACAAGTCATCAGGATGCAAATCAGTTGGT
This sequence comes from Mitragyna speciosa, assembly GCA_024721245.1. Taxonomy (NCBI): domain Eukaryota; kingdom Viridiplantae; phylum Streptophyta; class Magnoliopsida; order Gentianales; family Rubiaceae; genus Mitragyna; species Mitragyna speciosa. The sequence continues at coordinate 21,210,694 of CM045565.1, read as the reverse complement.
ACCCCAGTGGCCGTACCCTTGCCGCAGAAACCAATCGAAAAAAACCATGTATAAAAGAACAAAAATCAAACTAATCTTTGGGACCCTTAATTATGTTATGTGGCCTCAGTTCCATAAGGCCTTTCACATCTCCTAGCCCACTTAATTCATTCTGGAAAATCACTCAACTTTCTGTGCATATCAAACTTGATTTGCTTCAGTGAATTGATTTAACATTATTTGCTCTTTCAGTTGTGATCAGGACAGAGTGATCCAACACGGTTTGTGTCAAAGACACCAACAACAATGACCGGAACACTTCAACTAACGGACTTGAAAAATGCAAACTCTTGAATGCTTATCGGCAAGCGTTACCTACTGGCGTCATTACTTCTTTATTTTAGTCATCCGCTTACCCCGAAATCTGAAAATTTGCAATCATCTGATACCACATGGCAGCATCAATGCAAAATCAGGTATAATAGGACCCACGGAGGATAACCTTATCTCACTCGTCTTACAATATAAAAGATCTAATAATAGTACCAAGAATAATTTCTACTATCAAAAGAAATGTAGTACACAAAATAATTTATCCCATTGAGAGACATGATCACATGACATGCAGCAGCAGTACATGCCCTTCATGGTTATTGCCTTCTTTGCATGTGTTTCTGCATATAACATGGTAAAGATACAATGCACACTTCAAAAGACTTGATATCTTATAAAGATAAGGGCAAGTGTAATGTAGGATCAAATTTCCTGCTAACTTGCTTAACTATTTCCGTGGATTTTGTACATTACAACCTAAACTAGGTAGCAGACACTGAAAAATGTGGAAGAATGTTGAATGTCACTAAAAAGAAAGAAAGGTGAAAAGATATCTTGCTATTTTAAGATTACTAATAGGCCTTTCAAAGCACCACCCTTCTTCAAGCTGAAGTGAAAGCAAATATTACAATAATGTGACCCACAAACAATATATTCACCAACTCAAACCTGCAAAACCACTTTCCTTTGCTTATTTTCCAAATCTACACAGCAGATCGACAGCTATGTATATATACCAATAAATATGAATGCAGGACCCACCATTCGATGCTTGATTACCATGTTGGGAGAGTTCTTGTCTTCTTGATGCCAATTTTAACTACGTATCAACACCTAATGGCTTATCGATCCATTCACTCTCAATAGTAATCCTCCCTGAACCACGCCCAACAATTTTGCTTATTGAACCAACTGCTGATAAGCTCTTGAAACTGCTACTGCCCTCACTGAGGTTCCAAGATCTCCTGGACTTTCTCAGCTTTGGAGAGTTGAGATCAAGTTCAATGCTGTTCTCAGTTTTAACCTTAGCAACAAACAATTGGACAATGCTACTTCTGCAGAAAGGGCAGAGTGGTACTGCAGGGGTTGCAGTCATTGGGTTGGGTTTGTTATGGCAGCACAGAGCTAATGTGCATTGAGCACACATCTGGTGTCCACACGGTTGGACCTCAATTGTGCAAACTTGATCAAAGCATATGCCACACAATTCTGTGTCACTAGCCTGCATAACATCATCTTCTCAGTGATTTACGTCACACAATTAACCAATAACCTGATATAATTTCTTCCAAAAGAAGAGATGTAGTTTTAAAAGAATAGTAGTTGATTACTATTTCACGTTTTCTGATCAAAGCTAAATTATAAGGGTCCGAAGAGAATCAAGTTCCAACAGCAAATGGACCCCAATATAAGCAAGATTGTACAAGAAAATCTCAAATAATGACATTTTGATTTGTGCTCAGCAACAGCAAAACAATCAAATGAAAATTCAATAAGGAGGTTACTGCTCTCCCAAGAATAGGACCCAAAGAAGTTCCATGATCAGGACTTCAACATCACATTCACATGAATATCTATATTTAGCTACTGTAATTGTTATTAAGCAGGCAGTAAACAATGCAATCAACAGTGTGAAAAGATTCTAGTTTGAACATCTTGATTTATCACTTCATTGGGAATTTCAACCAATCAGGAAATTTAAAAAAAAAAAACCCACTGAGAAGAAAGACCAAACAATACCTCAGATACATTGTCATCAGTTACTGTATCAGAATGTGACGGAGAGGGTACAGAGTATGCAGTCCCCTTTAAGATGCTCTTTTCTCTCTCCCTATTTGCCTCCATCAATGCACGTTCTAACAGAACTTTGGCCTCCTGATTAAGCTCACTGATGAACTTTAAAGGTGATGGCCAGACAAGAGGTTCAGCAGATGAAGGATTCAGCAATGCAGCACAAGCTCCATGATTGTGCCTTAAAGCAACTGTATATGGTATTCTCCTGCAACATACCAAAATTAAGTTACAGATCTACAAAAGGCTTTTGTATGTACTCAGTAATAAGCGCCAAATATCTTTCATATGTTACAGTTAAACTATTTTTACACTGAGTTCCAACAGAACTACATAAAATGCTTGATGGAGCAAGCGAATTATACCATAATTCAATGAAATATCCGCACTACAAGCTAAACTTGCTAAAATTAGCAAAAACTGGATAGGATGAAGGAAAATTTTTAATGTTTCTAATATGCATCAACTTCCAATTTGTCACTATATGATCACGAAGAGGAATTAGCCAGGAAATCAAATGATTAGAATATAAGTTTGTGTTCTACCTATCATGAAGATTACAGCATTGTGGATAATTCCAGAAATAAATTCTCTCAAGATTAAACTTCTTTATCATTGGCCAAATGAAAAGGTCCAATTCTGAATAATTAAACTCTATAAATGACAAAGAGTACTTCAAAACATGGATTTTCAGTATCAAGAGAGTTTTTATTTGCTCCAGATTTCGCCCACGAGAAAATAAATAACATAAAAAAGAAATACCCTGATGCATCTCTGATAAGTCTATCTGCACCCCAGGCTAAGAGTTTGCGAATACAATCAAGAGAACCTCCTCTTGCAGCCAAATGAAGGGGAGTGCTGCCTGGAAAGCTGCAAGCAAGCAAAATACCATTGTAAAGAACAAGACGATTGAAAAAGAGTAAGTTTCAAATTCTAAGAAAATAAAAAATTACCCGTATCCACCCGTAGAAGCACAAACCAGAGCTCCATTATCCAGTAAGGTATGAACACATTCAGGTCGTCTTTGACGGGCTGCCAAGTGCAGTGGAGTTGCTCCTTTACCATCTCTAATATTCACAAAGCGAGAGTATCCCCTATTCCAGCGGAACATAGGCAACAAAAATGGTTGGATCAAGATACAAACATATCAGATCAGATACAATATAACAAAATTTGCAGAGAAGCCTACCAGGAAACAGCAACATGGGAGGTGCGTGCAGCAGAAAGAATTACTTTCAGACAATCGGAATGACCATAATAGGCAGCATAATGCAAGCATGTTCTTCCATTGACCGAATCAAACTTCAAAATCTGACACAATTATTCAATGTTAGATATTGCTCTTTCACGCTTCAACTTGAACAAGAAAATAACAAAGCTAGATGCACACAAGCAGAAAGAGGACAGAGAAATTATAATATAAACAAATAAACATGAGGCTGCTTACATTAGCCCCAGCTTCAATGAGCTTTTCTACACTATTTATCTTTCCGTGCATTGCAGCCAACATCAGTGGAGTCTGCACCATTCACAAACACCTCATCAATCATACAATAATCATCAGCTACACAACCAGAAAAACGAGATTAAGCGTGGAAAACCAAAATATAATTCACTCACATTGCAATTAATTACAGAGAATTATTCTTAAAAGTCCAAATTTTATCTAGCAAACCAAATTATAACTCAGAAGGAAGAAGCTTCTTACTTGTTTATGGCGATTCAACAAATCTGGATTAACAGATCGGCTCAACAACATAGAAAGAATCTAAAAACCCACAAGAACCCATCAATCAAAACCAAAAAGGAATCGAAATCTCATCGAAAATCCAAGAAATTCCAAGTACCCACCTCGATCTGGCCTTTGGCAGCAGCAACATGCAAAACAGAGTATCTATCATAAACTTTATGATGAATAAGACCAGGGTCCCTCGCTAAAACTGCTTCCACAGTTTCCAAATCCCCACACTGAACTGCACTGAACAGCCCATGTTCATCATAAGTCCTGCAACTCAGCCCCTGACCCATTTTTCCTCTTTTTTTTCTCTATTGAAATACTATATTTTCATACAGAATTAAGTACTAATGGTAGAGTAAAAGTGCTCTTCCACCGTCAGTCATACACCACCGCTCGCGGTGGTGGGAAAGTGGTGGTTGGAGGCGGCTGATGTGCATAAAGCATTACATATTTATGCACTCTAAGAAGGGGGGAGTGTGTTGGAGTTTGGAGCTGCCCGAAAGGAGCGAGGGGTCTGAGCGGGCAGCAGAACGTGTCAGAGAAGATTGTAATAAGAGCCTGACTAGGGCAGCAGTCAGATATTTTGCGGGCAGCTTGATTCCCAGATAATACAATAATACAAAAATGCTTGCCTCTTCATTGCTTTGATTTACTATTTTCTTTCCTCTGTTGGCTGTCGTCGTTGATTGTTAAAGTTGGTGTTCCCTGTTTTTAATGTTTACCGACTGGTCTCTCTCTTGAAATTCTTCTCAGTTTTCACACCCTTCCTTAGAATTGTCAAACCTGGTTTTGGAGGGAGATATTGGCCCTTAAAATTAGTGAATCTTGTATCTTTTAACTTCGGATTACCTAAGACCCTCTTTCATCTGGAGAAAGTAAATGAAAACTCAGTAATTAATGCCATATAAATACAGTGGGTGGCGCTGCTCAAACTTTTAAGCTAACAGTAGTTCAGATTTCGGAAGAGTGAATGAACAATGGGTAACATATCCCTTAAATAACATCCTGTTACTGCTTACATGTAATATCGGTGATGTAGCAAAGGATGAAAAACAAACTGGATTCTATTATTGGTTGAGTAACCTAAATTGTACAGCAAAAAAATTGTACTATATTGATTGTCCAAAAAAAAGTAGGAATTAAAAGAAAATAGTCTTTTCCTTTTTATTCCTTTGTCATGCAAATCAATGTCTCCCGCCAAGTACATCAACCTTCGACGACCAAATCAAGTATTCCATTCCAAGAAAAAGCTTAATTAAACCTAATCAGTTTTCATTTTTTTTTAGGGTCAATTTTGGGCAATGGGGATCACTCCCTTCATTGAGAAGACTAAGACTCAATGACTCTACTAAACAATTTTCTAGAAGAAGAAAGAGACGTTATTTCTCGTGCTTTTACGGTGTCAACCCTGTTTCACTGTATTGTCCAAAGGAATATATACCTTGCACTAAAGACAGTCTTATGTGGCAACCAGTAATGTTGTGGACTATAAAATGTAAAAGAAAAAGAAAAGAACATATAATTGATAGCAAAATTGCAATTACAGAAGAGATATTGCCGTGTCTGAGGAGTATTGAAGGCAAGATTAGTTCTTTATCAATGTTTGTTTGACATTATGGGATGGGATGGACTTGGAAATTTCAACGCCCAAATAGATTTATTTACGTTTGACAGCTTCAACTCTCTAATCTTCTTGATCTTCCGCGTACATGCCAACGTATGTACAAAGGTCTTGAAGTCGATTAAAGATTAAGGAAAAAAAACTAACATTTGGTTTTAGCCGTGTTTTCTTCTGTTCTAAATATCTACTTTTCAATAGTTTTAAATTAAAGAAACTCTACTTTTGGAAAAGATTTCTGAAGCTCCTTTCTCATTAAAACAAAACCTCTATTTTCAAAAAAAAAAAAAATCTGTCAAGTTCTTGAAAATATACTAATAGAAAACTTTTCGTATCAAGAACAAATTTTTTGTAAGCAACTTTAAATTTATAAAATAAAGGCAAACTTGGGAAAAGAGGCCCTGAGAACGAAGGTTCGGCGAGGCCGGAAAGTAGGAGATCGGTGTGTCTATACGCTCAGTCTGCATCCTTAGGTGGAAAGAAATTTCATTAAAATATGATTAAGATAAGTAAAAGATGCCAATTTTTTCCTTAAAAGACAACAATAACAAATATCCACACGTTTAAGGTTATTAAATTACTAGGCCTACTTTTCTCACTGTTCTGGTTAATGTAGACTAATTGGTAAAGTAGTTAGATGCTAAGGAGCCATCACATAATAGTAAAATGTTTGATTTGGTAATCAGAGAAGCAATATTTTTGTTCATATTGATGACCCGTGTATTAATTAGTATTTAGTTGTAGTAAAATATACATTCTTGGGTAATAAATTACTACGACGCCATATTTCTTGGCTGCTTTAGATTTTATAAGACCACGAGGCCCCTCCACAAAGGCGTCCACACCTTAAACTCTTGACCAAAAAAACGAAAATAAAGAAAATGTTCTTTTCTTTTCCTCTTCGTCTCTAAAATTCCCTGTTTGAAAGAAGTTTATTTAATGAATTTGTTGCATCATGAAATTCTATACATAGTAATTGTTTGTGCAAGTTGGATTTTTTCCCCTTCAAGTGAGCAATCTTCTTTTTTTTTTTTTAGAGTTTTGATTAAAAAAAAAAAAAAGAGGTCAGGTCAGTCTTGTAATATGCTAAAGACAACTACTAAAAGACAAGTTAACGAATTTATTAAATAAACTTTCGGAAATTATGAGTTTACCTTGAATTTTAGCCGCAGCATCTCATAAACCTGGTATATTTAGGTTGTTCTAAATTGTGCCCAACAACACAAGTATGTGAATAAGATTCTAATTGCCAGCATGATTATGGAGAAAAACAGATAAACAACACTGGTAAAGTTCCGGGAAAGCGTGTAAACGCTAGTGAGGAGAGATGCAGTTGGATTCAAATACTTGTTAATTTTGGAGTAAAATATTTAACAAAAACCCTATGGATTATTTAATGTTTATTCAAACTAGCTTGCAACCGTGTGCATTAGTTGGAAATTTCCATACATGTTTTAGAAGGGGAAAAAAAAAAAAAGGAACACTGTAATAATTCATATGTATTTTAGTGGAAAAAGAGAATACTATAATCTAATTTGCAGGATATTATTGCATATCCACACATGCTTGATGCTTGATTAGCTTCACGATTTTCTCCAGAAATATAGGCAATTTCCTTGGACTACGTCTCTTTTTCTTTTTTCTATGGGCAATGGTATCCTGGATACTTGAGTTTCTTAGAGCCAGGGGTAACCACATGAGATCCATTGTGCTATTTTTTATAGTGTCAATTAAGTGTCGTTATCAAAATAATGCAATATTAGTATTTCATTTAGTGATTTATTTTTAAACATTGCCAATTAAGTGTCGTTCTCAAAACAATATAATATCACAATTTCATTACATGATTTAATTTTAAAATAAAAAAATTTATATCTCATTAGGGGCTTATTATGAAAGTAAAACTCAGTTGGTACGAGAAGAAGTGACACAGAAGATCCCATGTGGGTAACCACATATAAATTGGATCAGTGTATATCAGTTATGGAAATTAGTATTCATCACAAAACAAGAAAACCAGCCATAAAATTTTTCCTTTTTTTTTTTTACTATTTTAATCCTTGGTATTAGTAAAGTTGCATTTTCCTTTCTAAATTTAACTCTTCAGCACCAATATTTTTTTAATCGTAAATGTAGAAATTCAAGGTGAACAACATGGGTGGATGACATGTTAGCAACCCGTAAGGACCAAGATATTCTTCTTTAACAGATTAAGGTAGCAGTAATATCAGAATATTGATGTTAAATAAAAAAATGTCGTTTGATTTAAATTCATAATGTTAATTTAATAATACGAAATCAAAGCAGTACAATAATGTTAGTACGGGCACTGGAATCTGGGTTTCTAGTGAAAGCAATATTTTTGAACTCTGAATTCTCACTAACTCACATGGTTTTGTTGATTAATGCAAATAGATCAGCTCCTTTTTATCCTCACTTCATTTTTTGCAATTTTTAATCTTTGGATCAGTCGAATCTTATATGCTTTATGTGATTAAATTAGTACATTGAAAAATATTCGTTGTACGAAACTTTGAATACTAAAATTATATTTTTCTGACTGTAATTTTGTGTTGGCAAGATTATCATTTGTACACATTCTTGTTACATATTTAAAAAAAAATTTAACAAGCAATAGCTTTGAGTAATGATTTAACTCACTGAAAACACTATAATAGGGCTGCCATCACATGCAAGGAAAAAGGGAATTTGATCGGGCAACATAAGTAGCTGTGAGTCTGTGGCTAATATGTTACTTTTCAGATGTTTGGAATAATTATTTTAAGCTGTTTAAATGCTTAAGATCTTTTCTACCAGAATAAATGCATTGAGAAAAAAACAAAAAAAAAACATTTTAAAAGATTCATTTTTCAAAAATTTGGTGCTACCAATTTAAAATGTAACGGGGATTAGAGGTGCATTAAATAAATCAAAGTCGAATAAAATTATAAAAAAGCATTCTGCAAACTTGATCTAAAATTGGATTTGTTCGTTTAAGCACATTTTGAAATAAGAGAGTAAACTGTTTACTCAAGAATCAACTGCTATATTATTACTATAACCCGATTACGAGACATGAAAAACAAGTTATATCACCTGTCTTTTATATTATTTTAATTTATACACCAATTGATTAATTTGTGTATAATTTTGTTTCATGAGTTAATCGAGCTTTTTCTATAATTAATAAATTAAAGCCTTTTTTCCCTTGATTTGATACCATATCTCTTGATCAATATTTCTTCCAACCATAGAAAACTATATTGTATAGTCATGCTCATAACAGAAAAGTAAATGGTCAAGCATTATTGGGACAAAGTCTTGCAAATTGCAGCTTTGATTATAATTCTGGTAGGTTTTCTCTTTTGGATTCTTTGCAAGAATTTCGACCAAGAAAAGCACATAATTGATTTTTTAATCATAAAGGTTCCTTGTAGATCTTGAGAACGTATTATTTTCCAAATTTCACACTTTCTAGTTGGACAACAAGATATCAGTTTTTGTAATTTTCTAAATGGATGAGTAATATATTGTAAAACAAAGAGGTCATGTTGGAGCCACAGCAAATGCTCTAATTTGACCATCTAACGCTGTTGGTTAACACATAATAATTAACAATTACCATCATAAATTAGATGGAAACATTGCATCCAACTGGCTGGATATTTGTTGAACAGCTTGGGATATTTATTCAAGCATCACTGTGCATGATAATCTGGGAAATTAAAAAGACAGAAAATTTTTGCTTTTTTTTCTGCAAGATGGTACCATAACAAAAAAGTTTTCGATTATATTTGCTCTTCCTTTTTTTTATAATTATTTTAGTGTTATTAATTAAAACGTACCCTATAGCATCATGGCAAACAGGGCCAAATAGGGATGTGGATTTCCCCAGTGGATAATCTTCAATAGAATTTTCTAAATTTTGACCCTCCAGTAATTGTCTATAGACCTTTGAAATGATACTTGGGAATATTTGGGAGTTTTGGAAAGAGAAAGGAGAATTTGAAATAGGAATAGATCATCAGTAGTTGCTTGTCAGCTTGGGCAATGCGCAGATTTCAACTTAGCGGCGGAAAATATTTGCGTAAGTTTTGGGCGAAAATTTATTCCAATATCCTTATGAATGTTTTGAAATCTTCAAAAATAAAAATGTGCAGTAAGCTGACCAAGTCCAAAAGCCATGATGTTATATATAGTATTCGTTAGTAAAAGCCAATGTTTTGATTTAATTTCCATTAACTTTTTTAAAATTTTCCGTATTTTTAGTTGAATTTAATAAATGTTAGACTAATATATCTTTTTGAAAAAAAAAAAAAACTCATTTCAAAAACATGTGACACAGAAGGGAACAATTTGCGGCATTACAAACATTCCAACTCCATAAAATTACAATGAATTTTTTTCTCTAAGTTTTATATTTGATAGTTAGGATTTGATCACGAAACAAGATTTGGCTTTCTTGCGACTAGCGAACCATGCAAGTTCCCATTTCTGCATAACTTCTTCTAGCTATATAGATTTATATAGGCCTAATTAAGTCAGTTAAAAAAATTAAAGCGGCCAGGACACTGGTAGTTTGTCCAAATCATCTCTCTCTCTCTCTCTCTCTCTCTCACACACACACACACACACACAGAGACAGAGGCGAATACTGCAAATCTAATACAATCATCAGGTCTTGTAATGAATTACTAGCATCTACCTAGTTGTTGTGTTAAGCCAACTTCCCAAGTAACGCCTTTGATCAAGAAAAACAAAAGGTTTTCTTAGTAACGACCAACGAATGACTGCTGATGGTCAAAGCATCTGGTACAACAAGTTTATAGCTTACGGATGTCTAAAAAGGCTCGGGCAACAATGAAGCATTTTTTAACACAAAAGGAAACATCAACCCACCAGCATATGTACTACGACTGGTATCAAATTAATCACGAGTTGGAGAAATAGAATATTTCTTGCATGCTTGACAAAGAAAGGAACAATTTATTTAAACCAAGAAATTAAATAAAAAAAGAAAAGAAAAGGAAGAATCCGAAAGAAGAGCAATTTAATTAAACCAAAAGAAGAAAAATCCTAGAGATGTTGAACAATTTAATTCAGCATATGCAATTTATCGCTGTTACTCCATGTGAGTTCGTGCGTTGAATATGTTTCCCCTTTCGTGAGTTACTTTTTTTTTTTTTCGGTTAAATATATATAGTGGACATGAGTTATAATGACACACTATTATTTGTTGCTGAAAAAAAATAGAAAAAAGAAGGGGCCCTAAAGCACTTAATTATTCTCTTCAACCAACCCCACAAAATTTAGTGTCTGAAGTTCCATAAGGATCCTTTGAGATTTGCAGATACTTTAAGTAGTGAGATCAAAAACAGATACTTAAAGTAGCGTGCAAAGACTGGCATCTAGGCATCAAATTGTGGAACACTGAAGCTTCATTAAATTTGACATAAATTAACATATAATTATGAATATAATTTTAGTAGTAGTGTCTTAAGTCCCACTTTTGCTTGTCTTAGGCCTTTAAGAAAGCAGCAAATCTACCTGATGACTCATGTTCTTTATTCTTTATCCTACGAAAACTATTGTTTTAAATAGTGCCAATCTCATTTATATTCTGATAAAATCATTTCGTCCCGCAATAATTTTCCTTAACAAGTTTATAAACCTCGGAAAGGGACCTTTAAGATTCTTAAGAGCATTGCTAAAAGGATTCTTTTTCAGGTAAGTAAGCAAGATGATTTCTTCTGGAGTATAGCTTAATTGTAGAGTAGGGTATATACCACTGAAAACGATATGTTGTTAGACCAAAATCAAGAACTGATCAGATGCCCAAATATATAAACAATAAATTGGAATCTTGTGTTCCAAAAATTGTAAGATATCACGTAGTGGGACATGGATTGGTACAAGTAAAAGGAAGAAGTTGTAGTGTCGTGACAACTTCAACCATATTTCCACATCAGTCATCTGATTTTGCCCTTAAACTTATGGCAAATTAACTATGAGCAACCAATAATATTGGTTGCTCGTAGAGTATAATGTCACCCCTTGACACGGCAACTGTCTTTATATTACTTGACCATAACCTTTATGTGCATTGAACGAATTCATCTAGTGAACCATGTGAAATTAAAGTTTGAATTTTGGTGGTTGGAGAATACATTCAATGTTCAATTATAAGTTGTTAAAACAGTTGAGGGCCGCATTAGATGATTACTTGATATTATGTGAAGCACAATCAGTAAAGCATTATCTTAGCAGCAAGAAGAAAAAGTTGACACACAAGCCCCAAAAAATTTGAAGTCTCAGCGGCGGATATTTAAGGTTGTAATGATTTTTTTTTTTTTTTTTTGAAGGGAAGGTTGTAATGATTTAGGAGCGGTGTATTAACAATTCGTAAAGATTTATGAGCTTATACATTAACCCATTAATTTGTAGGTTAATAAACTATAGGTTTTATTGGACTTTAGGAGACTACAAACTTCCTTACCATAATGAAAAACAAAAGAAAAGAAAGCAGCAGATTCAAAGTGCGGATTGGGCCATTCTTGAATGGATTTTGAGCCCATTGAACAATTTTTTAATTGATATCATGCTGCATTGGTTTCGGACTGATAAAGTTGAGGTCCAAAACATTCTTAACAAAGAGAATTCTGCAGGCTTTGGACTAATGGAGTTGTTCAGGAAGCAAGCCCAAACTACTATGTGGACTACTTTTCCTATCGACTTCCTGGAATGGTAATGTCCATCCACTTGCAATTTCCCTGGGTGACGAAAGCCCAAAGACCCGCACGATAATCAATGCATGGCTCCAATTACATCCTCCAAATCGAAATCAACGACACTCAATTTCCGATATCTTAACTTTTTATTGCTCAGATTCAAGATGCAAAAAAAAAAGAGCAAAATAAACCTTTTAAAGTAACTAGTGTCTAAAGAATAAGTGCTTTTTTTTTTTTTCGAGGGAAAGAATAAGTGCTTTGATTGTTTAAACACACATTACGCTAATCAAGCCTAATAAAATCGAAGGCACAGAAAAACTAAAGTGACTAGACAACTTCCCCGCGTGACTAAGAAATCTAAAACAGCAAATAATATAAATTCCGAAGATTTCTCAGACTGTCTTAAACAAGACATTGATGGTACAATTTGTCGGACAAGAAAAGGGATCCCCTAACAAAGTCAAGCATACAAAGGCGCACTCATGGTTAACTTGTAAAATTATTACTTTGTGGATAAGGATTTGTGAGGTGATATTTTGTGATCTTATCTGACTGTGGAGCTTTAACTAAAAGTAAAGGTTTTTTTACCCCCCTCCTCCTTTATTGGGGTTTGCTTAGTACAGTGGAAATCATCTAAGCAATCAAGAGCCATCATTGTTTTTCTTTTTGTGGGGTGAATTAGAATGTATCTAAGCAGTAAAAATTAAAAAAAAAAAAAAAAAAGAATGTATCTAAGCAGTGAAGAGCAATGTGTAAAATTGTAACGAGTCACCGAGTGCAACACGAGTTAACGAGAGTCGAACAGGGGGTGAATATTAAATCATGTAAATCTTTGTGAAAGTATTTTTAATATTTAGATATTTTGACAACATATCTGAAGATATAAATATTTGCATGCATAAATACTTGGAAATTTATGGCATAAACCCGGCCTACAGGAGTTCCTAAATACTTAATGAAAATCTGAAAAATAATTAAAAAAAAAAAAAACAGCGCGAGAAAGATAAACGAATTGGAAAAATCTTTATGAATAAATAGAACAATCGATCATAGGTTGCTTCCATATATCTCTCTCCTCTGTCCAGTCAACCAAACAATTTGCTTTGAGATGGCCTCAGCATCAACAAAGATAAATCTAAAGCTGCTAATAGACATGAGCAGCAACAGAGTGCTGTTTGCGGAAGCAGGAAAAGACTTTGTAGATTTCCTATTTGGACTTCTTGAGCTTCCTCTTGGTTCCATTCTTAGCCATCTAGCTAAACAAGGCATGACGAAAACTTGTTCCATTGGTAAAGTTTATGAAACTGTCAAAAATCTTGATCCCAACAATTTTCAACTAAACGAAACCAAGTCCTCCCTCTTGAATCCCTTAAACCATCCCTCCTCAAAAGCCAATGAAATTCCTATGCTCCAGAAATTTGGAAGTTGCACTATAAGTTCTCAGGGATCTACGACACACTACTCAAATCCTTTCGGCGCAAGTACCAGTTCACCATTTTCAACCTCATCAGGCCCGTCTTTGTCTGCATTTTCATCAGACACGTTTTTGTTTGGGTCGTCTTTTCCGATCTCATCTGGTGCAGGGTTCGCAATATCTCGGAAGGAACCTTCCGTTGTTCTTCCACACCAGGTTTTTATTTCAAGGTTTTTTTTTTTTTTTTTTTTTGAACTGAAGACAAATTGACTAATTAAATTATTGCTAAATGCTTATTGGGCTTGATTTGCCTTAACTGGTTGCAACTGTTGCAGACAGAGGGATATGTCAAAGGGATGATAACATATATGGTAATGGATGATCTGACGGTGAAGCCCATGTCAACCATCTCAAGCATCACTATACTCAACTCTTTTCGGGTCAGGGATGTTGGATGTCTTCAAGAGAAAACAGTTGACGTTGACTTCAAAATGGTAATAAGTGTGTACTCAGTCCTACAATTTTCTTCAATTCTTGCTTTATTTAATTTAGTTGACTTGATATTTTTCCAATTTCTCGTTCCTTTGTTTGTGTTTATTTTAGGCTCTGAAGTTGGTGAAGGCCTCCTTTGAGTCTACAACAGTTCTGACGGATGTGTTCCTCAAGGATGGAGTGGATCCCCAGATATAATTAAGCTGTTAAAATCTACTAGCATCACATTTAATTAGCGGGAAAGGTGTAATTCTTGCTTAATGAACAAAATTAACCTACCTTTGACATCTCTAGTGGTTTCATCGGGCATTGTGGCTGTAGCCTGCTGGTTCTCTTTAATGAAGGATAATTATCTTCAGTATGTTCGTTTTGCATCATGATAGCAAAAGTTTCCCTAATTTAATGTCTATAATTCGCACTTTTGATTTTTCTTTTAACGCTATATCGTGTATTTCTTTTGATAAATTTTCCTTTCTTTTTGTGAATGGCAATTCTAACTCCGGAAATTCTCATGTAAAATCGGGGTTCCTTCAGTTGGTCACAACCCATAAACAAAAATTCAATACTTTCAGACAAAAAAGACCAAGATTATACAGGAGAAATATGAAGGCATTCTCCGGCTGCAAAATAAAACAACATGAATCAATTAAAGGAGCTTACATAGACTCATCGGTTGCCGCCCAAAAACCCAAAAGAAAGAAATAGCGCACCAAAGCTGGTGGGCTAAATTCGCACCCATCAGTCACAGTTTAGCTTTAGCTTTTGTATAATCACAGCTTTCTATCACAAATATTCCACCAAAAGGTAAATTCTGGTACAATCCTTTGTCATGCTCTCAATGCTTGTACAACAATGAAAAGATCATGTACATCGTATGGGATTAAAATAAAGAGAGCCCAACCGTAATATGTTATAATTCTAGTAAAAAATAAAAAAAAAAGTCCGTAATAGGCTAGCATACACGTTCATGACCAAAATCCAGAAAACATATTAGGCTCGTATATACACGTTCAGGACCAAAATTTTAAATCGCTAGTATACACAGCTCCAAGACCAAAAACTTCAAAAGAGACTTAGGAGAGAATCACAAAAATCACAAGTAGATAGCAGCGCATTCCAGAGATCGGCAATGTTTAGACTAGACTTGGAGGGGTGGGCAGGGCCTAGGCCGTCGTGCAAAGCCAAGGCGACGCGTGATAGTATCTGTCAACGGGTCGGTGGGGAAATACTTAGATAGACCTGACCACGGAATAATTTCGTGGATCTCTTGGTCTAAAAATTACCACGTCACTCATAGCCTACCGCATGAATGTGTTGGCAACTTCTGAATCAAAGGGTATACGAAACTATTTCGTGAACTGGGTCTATCTAAGTATTTCCCGAGTCGGTGGACTCGAGTCAAAATTACGTATTTTAGATTCGGATCCCTTTGAGGAAACGTGACCTGGACCCGGATTCGTATAATTAATGGGTCTTACAAGTCGGACCCAGATTCAGAACAGATCAGGTCCAGGTCGGAGTGATAAAGTTGACGTCCAAAAAAAATCTTAAAGCAAGAAACTTCTTGCGGGCTTTGAACTAGTGGAATTGTGCAGGAAGTAAGCCCAACTTATTATGTGGACTACTTTTCCTACCGACATCCTGGAATGGTTAACCACTTGCGGGTGGGTGACGAAATCCAAAAGACCAGCACGATAATCAATGCATGGATCCAATTACATCGTCCACATCGAAATCAACAACACTCAGTTTCCGATAACTTGACAATTTGGGAGAAAGGAATGGAAACCACTTACTCAATTTCCGATAACTTTTTATTGCTCATATTCTTTTGTTTTTTTTGTGAAAATGTTTATTTAAAAAAAAAGGGCCAAAGAAACCTTTTAAAGTGACTAGTGTCTAAAGAATAAGTACACATTACTCTAATCAAGCCTAATCAAATCGAAGGCACGTAAAAACTCATCTAAATTTTGAAGTAACTAGACAAGTTCTACGCGTGACTAAAGTAATCCAAAACAGCAAATAATATAAAGGGTTAATAACACTTTGCCTCCCTGAACTTAGGAGTTAATTACACTTTATCCCTCCCAACTTAAATATATACACTTTGTCCCTCTAAAAACTAATCAAAGTTAGAAATTCAAAAAAAAGTGAGTGTTATAACATTATTGTCCTTTTATTCATTGAATTATTTATAATTTAATATCATTTCATTTTATTTTTAAAAGATTTATATCTTTACTATTATATTGATTATATAAAAATACCAAACTAAAAATTTTTTAAAAGTTAATAATTAATTTATATCCTTAAAATTTTTCTCTTAGATTAATGTTTACTTCTATATATATATATTTTTTAAATTTATTAGACTTTAAGTTACACAAAACTAACAAATAACATAATACTAAAATAAATTCAATTACCGAAAATTTTCTCTTAGATATTTTGTGATCTTATCTGACTGTGGAGCTTTAACTAAAAGTAAAGGTTTTTTTACCCCCCTCCTCCTTTATTGGGGTTTGCTCAGTACAGTGGAAATCATCTAAACAATCAAGAGCAATTATTGTTTTTCTTTTTGTGGGGTGAATTAGAATGTATCTAAGCAGTGAAGAGCAATGTGTGAAATTGTAACGAGTCATCGAGTGCAACACGAGTTAACCAGAGTCGAATAATATTGGGGGTGCATATTAAACCATGTAAATCTTTGTGAAAGTGTTTTTAATATTTAGATATTTTGACAACATATCTGAAGATATAAATATTAGCATGCATAAACAGGAGTTCCTAAATACTTGCCTGCGTGAAATGAAAATCTAAAAAATAATTAAGGAAAAAAAAAAAAAAACAGAGCGAGAACGAGAAACGAATTGGAAAAATCTCTATGAATAAATAGAACAATCGATCATAGGTTGCTTCCATATATCTCTCTTCTCTGTCCAGTCAACCACACAATTTGCTTTCAGATGGCCTCAGCATCAACAAAGATAGATCTAAAGCTGCTAATAGACATGAGCAGCAACAGAGTGCTGTTTGCGGAAGCAGGAAAAGACTTTGTAGATTTCCTATTTGGACTTCTCGAGCTTCCTCTTGGTTCCATTCTTAGCCATCTAGCTGAACAAGGCATGAGTGAAACTTGTTCCATTGGTAAGGTTTATGAAACTGTCAAAAATCTTGATCCCAACAATTTTCAACTAAACGAAATCAAGTTCTCCCTCTTGAATCCCCTAAACCATCCCTCCTCAAAAGCCAATGAAATTCCTATGCTCCAGAAATTTGGAAGATGCATTATAACTTCTCAGGGATCTACACGGAGACACTACTCAAATGTTTCCGGCACCAGTACCAGTTCACCATTTTCAACCTCATCAGGCCCGTCTTTGTCTGGATTTTCATCAGGCACGTCTTTGTTTGGGTCGTCTTTTCCGATCTCATCTGGCGCAGGGTTCGCAATACCTCGGAATGAACCGTCCGCTGTTCTTCCACACCAGGTTTTTATTTCAAGTTTTTTTTTTTTTTTTTTAACTGAAGACAAATTGACTAATTAAATTAGTGCTAAATGCTTTTTGGGCTTGATTTGCCTTAACTGGTTGCAACTGTTGCAGACAGAGGGATATGTTAAAGGGATGATAACATATATGGTAATGGATGATCTGACGGTGAAGCCCATGTCAACCATCTCAAGCATTACCATACTCAACTCTTTTCGTGTCAGGGATGTAGGATGTCTTCAGGAGAAAACAGTTGAAGTTGACTTCAAAATGGTAATAAATGCGTACCCAGTCCTATAATTTTCTTCAATTCTTGCTTTATTTAATTTAGTTGACTTGAGATTTTTCCAATTTCTCATTCGTTTGTGAGTGTTTATTTTAGGCTCTGAAGTTGGTGAAGGCCTCCTTTGAGTCTACAACACTTCTGACAGATGTGTTCCTCAAGGATGGAGCGGCACCCCAGACAACAATAAGCCGTTGAGATCGACTAGCTTCACATTTAATTAGCGGGAAAGGTGTAATTCTAGTTGAATGAAGAAAATTTACCTACCTTTGACATCTCTAGTGGTTTCAGTCGGGCATTGTGGCTGTAGCCTGCAGGCTCTCTTTAATGAAGGATAATTATCTTCAGTATGTTCGTTTTGCACCCTGATGGCAAAAATTTCTCTAATTTAATCTCTTTAGTTGGCGCTTCTGATTTTTCTTTTAACGCTATTCGTGTATTTCTGTTGATAACTTTTCCTTTCTTTTTGTGAATAGCAATTTAACTTCGGAAATTCATGTATGAAATCGAAAAATTCTCAGGTAAATTTGGTTCCTTCAGTTGGTCACAACCCGTGAACAAAAATTCAATGCTTTCAAACAAAAAGGGCCAAGATTGTACAGGAGAAATATGAAGATATTCTCTGGTTGGAAAATAAAACAACATGAATCAATTAAAGGAGCAGTCGTAGACTCATCGGTTGGCCAAAAACAAAAAGGAAAGAAATAGCGCACCAAAGCTAATGGGGTAAATTCGCACCCTTCCGTCACAATTTCGCTTTACCTTTTGCATAATCACAGGTTTCTATCACAAATATTGTACAAAGGCAAATTCTTGTACAATCTTTTGTCCACATGGAATTCTCTATCCCATTTTTCTGTACCAGTCACTCTCAAAATAACATGATATTACAATTTCATCACGTGATTTAATATTAAAATAAAAGAGTTTATCTTTTAATAGGAGTTTATTTTAAGAGGTAGTATTTAATTGACACTGAAAAAAATGGCACACAGGATCCCTTGATCTTTTGTCATGCTCTCAACGCTTGTACAACAATGAAAAGGTCATGTACATTGTATGGGTTTAAAACAAAGAGACCCAAACCGTTTCTAGTAAAAAAAAAGGCCGTAATAGGCTGGTCTACACGTTCATGACCAAAATCCAGAAGACATATTAGGCTCGTATATATAGGTCCATGACCAAAATTCGAAATTACTCGTATGTACAGGTCCAAGACCACAAACTTTGACTTGGAGCGGTGGGCCAGGCCAAGGCAGCAGTGCAAAGCTCAGGAGAAACGCAAGAGGCCCGGTAGAAAGCTACCGTGATGGACGATCCCCCTCACAAAATTGAGTTAACATCATGTGGGCCCATGACCCACGTATAAGATATTAAACTGATAAGAACAGCTACTACACTTTGGTCTTAACCAAAAGCCGAGAAAGGTATGCTCTAATTCGTTTTGATTCGCTCAATTATAGTGCTGATCTCCAAGAGTGTCCAATTAAGTATTGCAGACTATTGCAATGGTCTTTTACTATTTTAGACTGCCGTAGTCTAAGAGTGTCCAAATAAGAAATTACTTGAACCCCCTCTTTTCTTTTCTTTTTAAAATATTACAGCTATAATTTTTTTTTTTCAAAAATTCCTCTAATATTTTTACAAAACTGACACTTTGTATGATGGTTATTTTTAAAGTATTTTTTAAAAAAAATTATTAGTGCAGCAGTTTTGTAGATTATTTTAAGTAAATGTGCATGTAAAATTAAAAAAAAATAATTGAAAAACGCGTTTAAAAAGTATAACAACAAACAAATTCAGTACAGCTATCCAAATGGACTTTAAGCTTCTACGCTCTGTTTGCCCATAAAGGTTGAAACGTGTGGGCGGTTGAAAATTATACTGAGAAATGACATATAATAATTAGCTAACGAAAATGGTAGAAGATTACAGAAGGTGAAGCCATCTTATGTGGACCTTTATGGGATTCAATCAACAAGTGATGTAGAAGCATGCTGCTTTTCTACTAGAGAACCCATGAGAATACCAGAACCATCTTCATCACTTTTCCTGTTCCCAGCTTCAGTTCTTAACGGCAATAATGATCAAGTCCAGACTCCTCTTCTATTAGTATAAATACTCGTGCTTGTATCCTTCATTTTCATCATTCAGCTATCTAGAGCAACATCCAATACCTCTAAAAACTCTTCTTGCATTTGAAGTTTTCTTGATAATCTAGCTGCAAACATGTCATTGATTCCAAGCTTTTTTGGAGGCCGAAAAACCAATGTGTTTGATCCCTTGTCTCTTGAGACATGGGATCCATTTGATGAATTCTTCACCTCTTTTCTTCCAAACTGGCCTTCAGCTCGTGAAACCTCTGCATTTGTCAGTGCAAGAGTTGATTGGAAAGAGACCCCAGAAGCCCATATCTTCAAAGCTGATCTTCCAGGACTGAAGAAAGAGGAAGTCAAGGTTGAGGTTGAAGAAGGAAATATCCTCCAAATCAGTGGAGAGAGGAGCAAGGAGCAAGAGGATAAGAATGACAAGTGGCACCGTGTTGAGAGAAGCAGCGGGAAGTTCCTCCGCAGGTTCCGCTTGCCGGAGAATGCAAAGATGGATACGGTGAAAGCCAAAATGGAAGATGGAGTGCTGACTGACTGTGACTGTGCCTAAAGTGGAGGAGAAGAAGCCAGAGGTCAAGGCCATTGAGATATCTGGCTAATTTCTTTTGCTGATTCCCTCTTGTATGCAACTACAATTGAATAAACCACTGATATCTACTTGTTTTATCTGAGGCTTTATTTGTCATCCACCATTATAAACTCTTCCTACATCTGTTGTAATTTCCAATTGAGAATAAGTGTCCTGTGTATCATGCGTATCAATGTTTTTCTATCACAAGTCTATCTGTAATTTCTATAGGGATAATTACGTATACCTCCCCTGAGGTTTATCGTAATTACACTTAGCTCCCCTCAGGTTTCAAAAATTACACTTGCCTCCCCTATTTTCATAGTTTTGGTAACCAAAAAACCCATTTTGCTGATGTCAGCAAAAAAATTAATTGAATACCCTAAAATGCCCCTAGGATTTTTTTTACTAAAACAAGAAAACAATTCTTGAAAAATAACAAACTAACTAATTCAACATAAAATAAAAAATAAGCCATAATATTATCCAATATTACCACTAATGCCCAACAATTATGTAGCTTAATATACCTCTACCACTTAGTGTTCTACTTTATAAATCTTTATCATCTTTTTTATTATCCAAAATATGCCATAAATAAACGAGATAACTATCAAACAAAATGAGATGATCAAAAAAATTTGCAAAATTTGTGCTATGTGAACCTTCACTCTCAAGAATAAATTAAAGTAAATGTTAAGCTTTTTTTTTCCCTTTTTATTTTCCTTTTTTCATGTCTTTTTTACGTTTTTGTTTTTCTATAATTTTTTTGAGGTAATTATAGTGAGATCCAAGGGTACTTTAGTAATCCCAAGTGCCCAAGGGAGGTAAGTGTAATTCTTGAAACCTGAGGGGAGCTAGGTGTAATTATGATAAACCTCAGGGGAGGTATGTGTAATTATCCCATTTCTATATGATCTAAGTTTGAAGTTTCGACTACTGTTCTATTCATTTTCATTTCATCTTAAACTTCAGATTTATGCTTAGTTATTGGGATGATTTAAAGCATCAGAAACACACATCCATCAAAAGCAATGCAGTTAGACTTGAAATAACACAACGTGTCACCATTAAATGACTAGACTAAAATATCAAAACGTGTCACCATTAAATGGCTTGACTTTCAAAAAATCTGCTGCATGCCCGTTAAGGTTGCAACAGAGAAGTGCAGAATCTCACATTTGATATTTAGAAAGTACCTACATTGTCAAAGAGAACAGACACTGAATATGCTTGAATCTGCATCATGAATTGTTGGAGTTGTTAGCACCCCTTATTCAAAGTAGAACAGTTACTTTGCCTAAATTTTTCTTTGTCCAATTTTATCTAATTATGTTTATTATAAAATTACGTTTGTATTATTGTATAATTACATAACATTAGTCGTGATTTCAGATTAAATACAATTAAACATCAAAATTTTTGCAAATCCAAGACCAATTAAGAAGATTATGATTTATGAGAATTAGGACTGCCGGATACCTTCTCAAATAACAAAAGCATAGACACGCAGAGTGCGGGATACGAATGTTCTTGAGGCTTTTGTTAGAAGTTGTCTAAAATAGCTCATGAGCCAGCGAATTTCATTCCTTAAGCAACGCCAACGTAGGATATATTGGGACGCAGTTCGACTAAAAACAAAAAGTTTGAGGGCATTTTGAAGTTTAATAAGAATATCCAAATTACATATTTGTTGGTACGCCTTTATGTAACGGTAAATAGGTTTTTCATTTTTCTTTTGACAACCAGAATAAGTAGTTTCAATTATAAGCTAAAGATAATGATTTCTACCGTTCACCCATATTAATATATTCATGAATTATAATATTTTAATTTTTTATATAAAGCATAGCAAATACTAATTTTTTTTCTCCAAAAATAAGAAGTTGAATGAATGAATCAAGAAATGGAACATATAATTATCCTCTTAAATTGAATTAAAAAATGCCTCATTTGATTTTTTTTTTTTTTTGTTTTTGGGCTGAGGGAAAGTGGGCTAGGGAGCTAGGGTAAATTGTCCAGAAACTATTACAGAGGCCCAAAAGAAGAGCACACCCACTTAAGAATGAGTCCAGCTTAACTAGAAGCACTAATAAGAATTAAAAATGTATATTAACTAGTTTTACATTTTTCGTAACGTGAAAACTCTTGGCCCCACAGATGATGCGAGAAAATGTATAACAATAACAAAGAAGGTTGTCAGATCAGTGAAATTTATGAAAGGGAAGAATGACATGTGTTGTCTCATTAGGATTTGATTGAGAAGAATTTATCACTTAATTTCAATAATTAGTTAGATGGTTGAGCATGGGGACAGCAGATTGAGCAGAATTCTTATAGACTTCGGATGAAAGAGATGGTAAAAGATAAAAAAGACAAATGAATTATAAAAATTTAAAAAAAAAGAAGGACAAATTACACGAAACCCCTTGTAGCCCCTTGTAATTCGAAAAACTAACAGGTTATCTCAGTAGGGTTTGAAAAATCTACATTTCGCCTTATTGTTCTTCGGACTTCTTCTTCTTTTTTAAGAATAGATGAAAAACACAAGAATTAATAGATTTTGAGAAACATGCATAGGTTTGTTTCTAATATTTTAAATTGTAATTTACAATTTTTTTTGTTCATGTATGTGGGAGGTAAGACTTTGTTTGTTTGACACTGTTTCTTAGAAACATGTGTTTTAGAAACTTTATACACAATTTTTAATTATCTTTTTATCTCACATACACATTTATTAAGGAAGAATCTTTAAAACAACTACAGTAATATTTTTTAAAAAACACCTCAAAAACACTCATCCAGACGTAGATATTTTTTTACATAGTTGTGCTTCGGTTGACTATTTGTCTATTTTTGAAAAAGAAAAAACCCAAACTTAAGAAGATAAAGTTTAAGTTTTTACAACATTTAAGATAATTTTTAGATTTGTCAAGCCATACAGACGTTCTGCGTAATTTCCCTTGACAAAAAAAAAAAAATGAAAAACAAGCTTCCGTTATTTTGTTCTCAAGGAACGGAAGCCTTCAACACGAGAAACAATTAGAACAAAGACTACAAGAAGTAATCACGTGTAGGATTCTTTGGATGCTTCCTTGTAAGCAATCAAATTTCATGGGATAAATGCAAACCCAGCTGAAGTAATCATTTCTCCACTGGATTAATCGAATGCCCATTCCTGGAAAACACCAAGACTCCTCTCCCTTTCCTCCCTTGGGGCAATAGGCAGTGGCGTTTGCCATGCTCTGACCTGTCCCTATGGCGGATCACATGCACCTGCCATCGCAACGGCCCTGTCTCCCCTTCCCCACTCCTCGGTCCCACTTACTACCGTGGCCCACATACCTGCTCTAATGGTGGAGTAATCCTAGAGGAAAAGTATACAATACACCACGTGCATTGTCACGTGGTGTACTAGAACCAATAATTTATCGCCATGTGGCAACGGTGGGTCATACCTTGTATTATTTGGCGATATGTGATTGGTTCTAGTGCACCACGTGGCACGCCACGTGACGCGCGTGGTGCACGCAATACTCACTCAATCCTAGACCGCTGAACTCTAGTAAACCTCATGCACCGCCTACGAACCTCATCATTTTTTTTTTCACTTTTATTTTTTAAATAAATAATTTAACACGAAGAAAAAGTGACCCATTTCAAGGCAAACACTATCAGCATATCTTTTTTTTGGATATTCTATCAGCATATCTTTTTATTCACGAGACCGTTTGTCAATGAGAATCTATAGTATAACATCAGGATGTAATCAAGCTCAAGTAACCCAATACTCAAACTCGAACTTGATAGTTATATGTGTTGTTTGAATTTGATTCAAGCTCGATTGAGTTATAAATTATGAAACTCGAACTTGAATTCAAAGCAATGAGGAATTACTCCTCTAAAAACCTTGTTTACATTTTTTTTTTCACTTGCAAGCGTGTAAAAAAAAAAAAAAACTTGTTTACATTTTTTTTCACAAGCAAGCGTACTCGAGCTTGACTTAGGTGCCTACTTGTAGATTTTACAATTTTCATGTCTAAAACAGTATATCCATTAGAAATAAATATATAATTATTCAAATAATTACAATACTCGATAAGGCTCATCAAGCCTTCGAGTTTGCTAATTCGCTACTTGAACTCGATTATTGAAACAATAATTACTACTCAAATTCGGTCAACTCAAACTCAAGCCAAGTTGTCCAGCTATGCGGTTCAATAACAGCCCTAATTTGCATATGAATTTGAACTTATATATTTTTTTTCAATAATGTGAAAGAACTTTACTAACTGAAATGACGTTGTAACCTTCGTTTAAGATTTTTTTTTCTTCTTTTTGGTGAATACAGATGAGCATCATCCATTCTGCAGTGTGATAATTGATACAAGAATTATCTAATTGGGATGAATATAACAGCTTTAAGAAATTTAAAATTTATGTTTGATCTGTTGTATTATTTTTATTCTATGTCAAGTTTTAAGGAACATTTATTGCCCAACCTTATCTTGGAGTTGATCCTTTCATACTCCCACGTAATTATTTGACTTATCATTCAGCTGAACTTGACATGTCAATGTACATAGAAAATTTTGATGGGTCAATTTATTCAATACTCCTAAGACGCAGTACAAAAGATAAAATTGGTACAGCTTTTTTATTTGAGAGAGTAAATCATATGACAGACTTTTGTTATTTTTATATAGACTATGAGTCATAGTTGGAGGTTTTGGAAATTATGGAATGGAATACACCCCTTATTTGTTGCTTGGATTAAATCTATTGAACGAACATTTTGAGATCATTTCCCAAAAATTTGACTTCATCCGTTCTTTAACAAATTGAGAGTTTTGAACAAAATTTCGTTTCAATTTCACCAAATAAAATAAAGAAATTTAAGATTCGGATGAAGTGTAATTGTGTACCTGTACATTGTATTCTGGGAAAAGATACACTGACTCAATTTACAACTAGGAGGGGGACCCTGGAGAATTTGATGGGGAATTGGGATTTAAACGGTGGTGATTGGCTCGCAACTCAAGTTGGGTGATTCACCGTTGACACGTTTGATTGTCTGGATGTCACAGTATACGGCATGGAAAGTGTACAAGTCGACCATGTGCCGCTGTTTTCGTTTATGTGGGCCACCCCCCCGCGTAGGAAAGCTTCGCAGGAAGAAGCTGTTAGTTCTTACTAATCAACTGTCCACGTCGGACGACTCTCGGAGAAGCTGAAGTCCGAAGCTGCCGTTACTGAATCTGGCTCGGCTTATTTATTTCCTTCCCGGCTTCAAGCCGATTCAAACACTAGCAAATTGGTTGATAATGTACTATCACTTATACGACCAAGTACCAACCGCTTCTTTCTTATGGCCCACAGCGCCAGACCGACCGAAATCTGTCACTTCGACACGTGGATGGTGGAATTCATTTCTCAATGTGAAGGCGTACCCCGGCTCTAATCATTTGACGCGCTTGTGTACATGAGATTAAATTAAGGTACGTTTAGTTTAAATTCCTCAATTACTATCATTATCAGTATTATTAATCTTACTATGAGTATAGATTTTGATTATTCCTCCCAACATATTTGGTTTAATAATAGAATGAGTATCATTATAAAAATACTTGTTTGGTTTTTTGAAATGATTCAAGTAAATTTTAAATTTTTTAAATCTTTTATTTATGATTTACATATTTTTAGATTTCTTATTTTGTATCTTTTTAAAGAAAATTTCTAAAAAATTTCTTCAATTTAAAATATAGGCATACTCTAATTTGAGTTCTATACAAATAATAACCTTAAAACAAAAGTCATTTTTATTGTATTAACAGAGAGTACCATATATCTTTGATTTTCAGTTCAAAATTTTATAAAAAAATTAATGTAAAAAAAATGTATTAAAATAATTTTTATAAAAAATTTTATAAAATACTAATAAAAAATATTTAAAATCAAAATACAAAAGAGAGAGAGAGAGAGAGAGAGAGAGAGAGAGAGAGAGAGAGAGAGAGAGAGAGAGAGAGAGAGAGAGAGGAATAGTATATTGGGGTGGGTAACTCAAAAAATATGTATTTTTTAAGTGGGCGTGTTTTTACCCTTAATCATAAGGGTTAATAGGTTTGATAGAATAGTATTTTGGGAGGAATCATTAACACCTTAATTAATCACTATCACTCCCATTGAATGATAGTGATAGTTGTTTAACAAACACCAACAATGGGTATCATTACTTGTGATGCCCATTCCCCTTCATGATTCCCCTTAACCAAACACCCCCAAAGAAAGTCAATTGATGATTGAAAAATACTAATCTTCATTATATTAGTAATCAAGATGTGGATTAGATGATCTCTCTGTCAAATGAATTACGACAAGTTAAGACAGTATATAATTTGAGGAATGTGTTAGAAAATCAATGGAATCAGATAAACAAAACATCAGTGCATTTACTATCAAATCATTAATCTAAAAATAAGTTCCATTAAGTTACCATGGAAATATTGTAGTTGTGTTTTTTACTTCAATCAAAGCATGATATATAATACGTCATTAATTTCTGAATGGTATATTAACTTTGACAATCTAGTAACAGAACAGACAACAAATTTTGTAAACAACATTAAACGGTGGCATAATTGACACTAAATAGGGGCTTATAATTTTATATCCCTTGGGTATGGAACTTGGAAATTATAATCGGTGAAACAACGTAAAGTATTTTCAGAAGTCAATACAGTTTCTTAAAATATATTATTGCGTATTATGTAATGTAAGATCTTCATTATCCAACCGAATAATTGTTGACCACACTGTACTTTTATTTTATTGCTGGCATGGTGTGTTTAATTATGACATTTTACAGTAAATTACATACTATCTATTCCAAGAAAATCAATATGGGGATTATATATTTGCTTACTAGCACGTAAAAGCCAGTTTATTACTTAATGTAAAGAAACGACAGCTTTGGAAATTTAGCCATGTATTGTTATGCTTGGGAAATTGACTTTGACTTTGAAGTTAATTTGTAGTCATGTCAGAAGACTCTAAATTAATTCAATATTTATCTATTTGAATTTCATTCCTGAGAAAAAGACTATTTGAAATTCTAATATTTCGTGTATAAACAACCATTTTGGTTGAATGAAAAAGAGTTATGCTTTTGGTAATGATAGGGAATTAGATTGATAAATGTGCTCAGGGAGCTAGATAATTTATTGACAACAACCGTATTGGATATTTTATCAAGGAAACTTCCTTCGACAATAAATTAGTTCAATGTTTTTGTAGACTTATGGGAGAAAGAACTCTGAACATTTAGGTTAATAAGTTGCTGAGAAGGAGCATAATTGCTAATTGGTTTAGTATTGCATATTTTTCTTTGAGTCATTAAAATAACATTAGTTCTTATTATCATCCGGACAATGCGACCTTTTACTTATAACTTTTATATTTTTAATTTTCTGAGAATCGGACAAAAACTTTCTAAGATAATTAATTTCTTCCTTTTCATATTCAGCTCAAATGTAACCTTTTTTTTTAAATTATCTTATGGAATTGGAGCACAAAGCCCTAATCACAAATTATTAATTAGTAGCAAAGAACATGGGCTTTTATCTCAAAATCAATTGGCATCAAGTGGAGTGGCCTGTAAACTTTATTAATTAGTTTAGATTACTTTGGAATTCCGATATGGGACATTATATTTTTAACACTCCCCTCACACATGACTCGGGTTGAAGAGAGCCTAAAAACTAAAAGGGGCGAGTAACAATAGCCCAATTGAAATGGGCTAACAAGAACCGAGTCGTGTGTGAAGGTAAAAATAAAACCTAATTGGCAATGAGTGGAATGCCCCATGAACTTTATTAATTAGTTTAGATTACTTTGAAATTCCGACGTGGGATATTATATTTTTAACAATTAGTTTACAGGGGTAAACAATTGACAAAATTGTTTGGACCCTAAATTAACTAATCATCTAGTCATATTCTATCACAAAATTATTAATACTTAATCGATTAAAAGAATTGCACAAAACTACAATTTTTACTGCACGAACAAGGAAGGTTCACCTTGTCTATAATTGGACTAGCTGAAAATGGGGACACTTCTATAGTGTATAATATAAGTTTGCAAAAAATTAATAGAATTTTGACAACTCATGTGAATTTACTTATTTATAGATTAAATTAACAACTAATGTAGGCCCGTCATCTTTATTCTCATTCAATTATTAATTCTTTGTATGGTTTGTACTATAGTCAAATCCCTAAAAATGGCATACTTATCTCGTTAATGCATGAAGATTAAAATTAACCTTTAGTTGGTGGTGCGACACATCACAACGACTGAGTGGCACAAAAGCTGGAATGAAAAGCAGCAACTACATTGCACCAGCAATCCACAGCCGTTGGATCACGAAATTACGATCTCTTGTGACCTCAAGATCTGCTTTGGCTGAATCAATTTCGAGATCTATTGATCAATGCCCGTCGCGTGTACATCACTTTCATTATGTACTATATAATAATATAATTAAGTAAGAACATTTATTTTGCTGCTTTTTTTTTCTTTTGTCAATTTGTGTTTGACCAAAAATAATAAGCCAAATTTTGTCAAAAAGTGGAATCAATTTCTTGCCTTTTCACATGGCAGGACAAGCGAGATTGAACAAAATGAATACGTCAGTGCAGTCGTGCACTCAATGGACACATAATGGTTCCACTAGGATAGGCTGGCCCACTTTTGTGGTTCATTTAGTCCGGCCCCATATAAATTTTGGGTGCTCGGCTCAATTATCAGAAATTTACCCAATTGTGACTCATCATGATTCCCATGCATGCCCGGTCAAAAGATTCAAGAACCAAGACCCTTCCCTCTTTTTCGGCACTCAAGAAAAATTACAGGTTGAAAATGTTAAGCAATGAAAAGAGTTGTAATTACGGCAAGGCATCCCCCCAACGTATTAATTACTTGACGCTTCAAACTACTTCTTCTGTGAAATATATATATATATATATATGTTCTGTGTATGTGCTGCACAAATATAACATTTCATTTGTGTAGATTATTGTGATGTAGCAGAAATCAATCAATTGTCTGGTTAAAAAATAGCGATTAAGTTCAAAAGTATTATTGAAGCGTTGAATTAAGGACTACAACGTCTATGGATTACTCAAGAAATCATCAATCTCATGTGGTGGACAACATTTTCAATTAGTTTGTCAATAACTTTATTAAAATTTGGCTTAGAAATTTTATGACCATCATTTATTTGTGAAAATGATTTAGCCATCATTTATTTGTGAAAATGATTTAGCTTATTGGTTGAATTAATCAAAATCTATCGTTTTCAAAATAAGAAAGTGATGCCACAGGGATATAAAAGTGGCATTCTGAAACAAAAAAAAAAAAATGTAAATCTATATTCTGCTATTTTCTTTTTCATTCTTGTATTCCCCAATCAAAAGAGCTATCCTTAAAAATATATATTTTGGAAAATTATCACAAAGATGTGTTGTAAAATATTTTTCGGAATTTGTTCCGTGATATTTTGATATCTAAATATGTGCATGCCACATGAAAAGTTATATTTTAAGCGTTTTTACTCGAGTTACAAAAACAAATCCCCTTTTGCTTTCGCATGTGTTTCAACAGTTCATGTGTCTCTAAACGATCATTATCACATAACTGTTCATTTACTGGTGATTGAAATCATTAAGGTGGGACGTAAACTCATAGTTTGCCCGCAATAATGCAGCACATGGCTTCAGATTCGATATCTTTGATTAATGGGCAAAAGCCCTTAAGCTCAAGTATTAAGGTGCCACGTAATAAACTTTTCATGTGTAAAAATGCAAAGAGTCCCTAATAATTACTGGAGTAGGAGGGCCATATTATTTAATTTATCAAAGCTAAACATGAACTGAAAGCCAATTAGTTGTAGCTTTGGTTGCCCAAAGGCGGAACAAAGAGATGGGTATTTACTTTAGCATTAGCACTTAATGCCGGCTTGTCCTAATCAATAATCGTTTGGAATCACTTACTAAAATAGTGGGAAAGGAAACATTTATAGTCATTTAGGGTCTCTTGTAATTCGTCATAGATTTTCCTTTTACTTCATACCAGGTTGTCAATTTCAATTACGTAAGTAAAAACATAATATACATAATTAGGTAAAGTGTTGAAATAATTGAAAAACAGATACAGAGTAATTTAACATTACCACCATGATAGATTTCTTCCTAAGTAAACACTAGGAAGAGATTAAGAATCATTAATGTGTGATGTAATAGTAGTCATCTTAACTTTTTTTTTTTTAAACTTAACAAAGCGCAGTCATAAGTAAATCTGCAAGTCATAAGTCCCTATGTTTATTTGGGTTTGTTTTTGAAAAATATCAAATGCAATTTTTAGTCATATTTTTCTCTCGCATTCACATTGTTTTTCAATTACCTTTTTTTTTACAAACATATTTACTAAAAAGAATATTTATTTTAAAACAGTATGCTAAAAAAAATCATCCAAACAAAATAGTAACTACGAAAGTTCAAATATTTTTGTTTAAATTTATAATAAAGAATGAAAATTAAAAAAAAAATTGCAAATGCGGAAGGACCATTGTAAACATTTATATTTTTAGTAGTGCCTACTTAAGTTTATTATTTTGGCATCTAAATTATTTCGAGTAATGCCTCGGTTACTCCATATAACACTATCCTCCTCCACTTATCATTCTTGTCTCCACCTTTCTTTTTAACCCCGGTAACTTCATTCGACAGTAAACTCCTCAGCACGCCGCCAAGCCGAGCCCCTAATCCAATGGGTAATACTACAATCTCACTTCACAATCCAGCTAAGCCAACACAAGCCCCTTGGGTTAGAATTCTAACCCTAGTTAAGCTCACTCCCAACCTTAGCCGCGCCTACCAACAAAACCACCGACCTCTCGTCCATTCATCATTTCTCCCATTTTTCCTCAATCGTAATGGAGTCGTAGAAGACGCTATCCTACTTCTTCTCCGGTCGCCGTCCACCGGTTAGCTGACCATGTCTCGTAGAGCTTCGAAGTTTACCTTTCAGCAGCTCCGTCAAAATTTGCCGGAGAAATCCTGAAAAATACTTTTTTTTTTTGGTTGAGATTTTCGATTTTTTCTGCGGAACAATGGAGGAAGAAAAAGTGAGTTTAGCGCAGAAGTTGATTGAAACGGTGAATGAGATATCGACGATAGCCGAGTACAGGTCAACTGTCAAGAAGCACTACTGCAATTTAGCAAGGCGGCTGAAGCTGTTGACTCCGATGTTCGAAGAGATTCGTGATAGTAAAGAAGTTCTCCCACAGGACTCGCTCAAAGCGCTAGATGCTCTAAATCATGCTCTTGATTCCGCTAAGGAATTGCTCAGATTTGGTAGTGATGGCAGCAAAATTTATCTTGTAAGTACTTTATACTTAATTAGGTAAGATTTGCTTGTTATAATTCCTTAACTTTAGAATGTTGTGAATTGTTAAGGTAACTAAGTTTAGATTTGGATTTGATTTTTTTCGGTGGATCGATTATGTTTATCTGTTTGATGGTGGGGAGGATTTGGGGAGATTCGAGGGAGGTGGAAAACAATGCGAAAGCAAATATAGAATCTTTGCTTTTGTTATTTGTGTGCAATTTGAAGAACTTAAGATTTTCTTCAAGTAAAAAAAAAAAAAGAAACACGATGCTTTTCTAAGACGTATTCTTCATAATTTCTCAGACTTGAAGGAATTTATTTGGATATGACGATTTACAAGTTGAAAATGTTTTGGCGATTGATGGAGGAGTGGAATTGAAGGATTAAAAAATTCCAAATTTTTCTGAGAAGGGCGAAATTACTTTACACCCTGCAGAACAGTTTTGTCTTATTTATTTATTTCTTTTTCCATTTTTCTATTGAAGATCCCCAAAAAATATATGCATAGAAGCGTTTTCAAATTGGTTGTTACTCAAATCATGCTTCTCTGTAAATTGAGTTTCTAAAGCTGTATATAGAAGTATCTGTTTATTTGAAGCTAGATGCCGAATATGCTGCATCACTGAATCAGTTTAAGTATCTGTTTATTTGAAGCTGGATGCTGAATATGCTGCATCACCGAATCAGTTTAGTCCAAATTTCTGGAAATGGATATGGTTCATGTGGTTTTATAAATTTTAGCTTGACACTACTACAGTGGGCAGTGTATTGCAGTCGGATTTGAAATTTTCTAGATTAGCCATCTTTGGTATTCTTAAAAATTTGGCTCAAATTAAATCTTGTAGAACATATAGGGTTAAGTGTAATATGTAGTTCTATTAATTTTCGTGAGTTGCATTGAGAGGTGATGATATCTTTACTTGAGATACACGGTTTATCGCTTCAGAAACAGATATACATGTGCATGGATGCCACATTGACACTCCATCCATACTTTTGCTTTATGTAACATGAAGAACAAAATGGTGTTTGAAACTTATATTTGCTAAGAAGACGCATTTGGAGGTAGGTCATCCTTGGAATATGTGATGCAATAACTTAGTGGTTATTTCTGATGCATCTCCAGATTTATAATCAGCAACTTGTACTTCTAAATAACCAGTCTTAGCATCTTGCTTCCTTACTTTCACTTTCCAGTTTGATATTATGTTTCTTAATTCACTTCATTTAAATGTTCATAGTGGATTATGATACGTGGTTGCTTAAAAAAAAATGATACGTTGTTGCTTAATTATTTACCATTAGGAGATAGAGGCGGCAAGGACAGGATAGTGCCTAATGATGAGCGATAACATCATGGAACATTGGTATTTGGGGATTTGGGATTCCAATGTCAGAATATTTTATTTCAAAATGGGATCATTCATTTTATGATCTAAGATGTTATAGTTGCATCAGCATAAAATGCCTGGGGATATTTCAGGTTAAAGGTGCATCAGAGATTTTAAACTGTCCTTTTCAAAGAACTTTTCTGAAATTTTTGTTCCTACGCCTCGAGTAAGTGGTGGCTTGTTTGGTGACATTCATTCTAAAGGTTTTTTCCCCAGAATGCAGAAATTTGGTTAACTGGATTTTCCTCCATGTGCAGGTCTTGGAGAGGGGGCAAATTATGAAAAGGTTTCAAGAAGTTACAGCTCAGTTGGAACAATCTCTTAATGGAATCTCTTATGAAAAACTTGACATCTCTGATGAAGTTAAAGAACAGGTAGGTTTTTTGGTCTGTGCTGCAACTTTATACGGATGCAATATCTGGGGATTTGAACAAATTACCTTATTCCTTTGTTGACCATACATTCAGTGAAACCTGCGTGAATCTGGCAGTTGATTAATACTGGGAACATTTAAGAGCCCAGCATCCACCACCTGAAACCCCCTTTATGTATGCCAAATAGTTGCATCGTTCTCACAATTAGCTTAGGTGCGAAGTATCTACTTGTTGATTTTTAGGATGGTCTACTCCTTGACAGTGATCTGATTAGAACAATTTTGCAATCTGAATATGCTTTACCATTTTTAATTATAGAAGGACTTCAAGATTTCCTCAAGATTATATCTTTAAAAATAAATAAATAAATAAAAAACAACTTTTCTATATGCAGGTTGAGCTTGTTCTGGCTCAGTTCAGAAGAGCGAAAGGAAGGGTTGACTCACCTGATGTTGAGCTGTATGAAGATCTATTGTCCCTTTACAACAGAAGTAATGACTCCATTGAAGATTCAACTGTCATAAGGAGATTGGTAGAAAAGTTACAGCTCACTGGAATATCAGACCTTACTCAAGAGTCACTAGCTTTACATGAGATGGTTGCTGCTACTGGTGGGGATCCAGAGGAGAATATAGAGAAGATGTCAATGGTATTGAAGAAAATTAAGGATTTTGTGCAGACAGAAAATCCAGATTTTGGTCCACCAGGGCAGGAAAATTCGAATCCTTCAAGTTGCAGTGGACAACCATCTGCTGAAGGGAATCATAAAACTCCTTTTATACCAGATGATTTCCGCTGTCCTATATCCCTGGAGTTGATGAAGGATCCTGTTATTGTCTCTACGGGGCAGGTATGCGAACTGTACTTCCCTGGTTCGTCTTCTATTATATTATATGCTAGTCTTGGGCAAAGGGTATTTTTCCTACTTTGGTGTTTTACATTTATTTTTTTCCTACTTTGGTGTCCCAAATCCGGTTTTTCTCTAAAACTTTTGTTTCCATTCCTACTAAATTCTCCATAAAAGTTGAACCATTGGTGGATTTGCACTCAGATAGGTTTGCAAATTAAACTTGTCCATTTTTGTGATAAATGTGCAGACTTAAATAGAAATAGCTGTTTATGGGATAATGCTTACATGTATTCCATCTTTCAGGAGAGAACTAGGGACAAAAAATATTTGTGCTTTGTCAGCAAAGGGTTTTTGAATATTAAATCTAATTCCTCGTGTCTAACAAACCATTTTTGGTCAGTCAAGTTACTGACCTTGCTAATTTTGTGACTGAACTGGCCTGCATCTAGTAAACTCCATTATCAGATGTGCTAATTGTCACCCAAGGTGCCTTCTTGTTCCTGGTTCGTCTAATCCCTGCTATGCATCCAGCTGTGATTTTCCTGCCATATAAGTCTCATGGTCATAAAGTACTTGTTTCTTGGTAGTAAGAGCAGAGGAAAAATTAAAAAAAGAAGAGAGAGACCCAATTTTTACTCATTTCTCTAGAGTTTAACAAGTTATAATCTCTGTACTGTAGACTTATGAACGGTCCTGCATTGAGAAATGGCTAGAAGCAGGCCATGGCACGTGTCCAAAGACTCAACAAGCTCTCACTAGCACTGCTCTTACACCAAACTATGTCTTGCGCAGCCTTATAGCACAGTGGTGTGAGGCGAATGGGATTGAACCACCAAAACGGCCAGGCAGCTCTCAGCCCAATAAGACAACTTCTGCATGCTCACCTGCTGAGCGTACCAAAATAGATATTCTTCTCCGAAAGCTCACCTCTAGCAACCCTGAGGACCAGCGATTAGCTGCTGGTGAAATTCGGCTTCTTGCCAAGCGCAATGCTGATAATCGTGTTGCTATTGCTGAAGTAGGTGCCATACCCTTGCTTGTTAAGCTTCTGTCAACACCTGACTCCCGCATTCAGGAGCATGCTGTTACTGCACTTCTTAACCTTTCCATATGCGAGGATAACAAGGGTAGAATCATCAGTTCTGGGGCAGTGCCGGGAATAGTTCTTGTGCTGAAAAGGGGGAGTATGGAAGCACGTGAAAATGCAGCAGCTACCCTGTTTAGTCTGTCAGTTGTAGATGAAAATAAGGTTACAATTGGTGCTTCTGGAGCTATCCCACCCCTTGTGACACTCTTAAGTGAAGGTACACAAAGGGGAAAGAAGGATGCTGCAACAGCACTCTTCAACTTGTGCATTTATCAAGGTAACAAGGGAAAGGCAGTGAGGGCTGGTGTTGTGCCCACACTGATGCATCTGCTTACAGAACCTCAAGGTGGTATGGTGGATGAAGCACTAGCTATATTGGCAATATTGGCTAGCCACCCGGATGGGAAGGCTGCCATCGGAGCTGCAGAGGCGGTGCCTGTTTTGGTGGATGTTATTGGAAATGGTTCCCCGCGGAACAAAGAAAATGCTGCTGCAGTTTTGGTGCATCTTTGTTCAGGAGACCAACAGCATCTGGTGGAGGCTCAGGAACTTGGACTGATGAGTCATTTGCTTGAATTAGCCCAAAATGGCACTGAAAGGGGAAGGCGCAAGGCAACCCAGTTGCTAGAGCGTATGAACAGATTTGTTGAGCAGCAAAAGCAGGCCCAGGTGCAAGCCGAGGTTCAGACCCAAACTCACAGCCTGGCCACACGGCCGCCTTCATCAGGCAATGCCGACGATAGTTGAGATCCCTTTTTTAAGCATTTCGTTGTGGTTCTTTAAAAGTATTGAAGAGCGTTTTGGTTGATTAAGAGGAGATGGGTGGAAGATCACCTCTCCAATTCTTAAGTTGTTCATTTCTTTTCGTCGAGGACCATACTTCATCGAGAATGACCATGACACGAGGAAGGCAATGACCATGACATGAGAAAAGGAGAAGCTAAACAGTGTCTTATGTACCATTGTAACTTGCAAGTGTAATCATCCTCGGTTTTTATTGAAGGAGATGCTTTGTCTATGAAAAATTTGATGGGACAACCTTAATAGGAGCTAAAAAGTAAAACCATTTTAGTTGAAGCGAGCAGACTGCACTTGCAGCATAGTTGCGTATCTGGATAATTTTCTACCTTATTCTGGATAAAATACATAGAGGTAGTATTCCGTTTATTATCTCAATTGTGATCTTTATCCCTCTGGGTCCGGTGACTAGCAACAATAGATCTAAGAAGAAATGCTGGAAATGTAATAAAATGTATTGATAGCTGTAGCTGCATTTGATGGTATGTGTAGGAAAAACAGGTCTTCACAAGGCAGTGTATTATATGAGATCCTGCTAAACCAAAATTAAAATCTGATTATGGAAGGTAACCCGGGCTAGTTTTCTCTGATCACCGGACAACATAACCAACTATTGTTTTATGGGTAACAATAACGTAATAGGGGAAGGGGAAACATTGCTAACTCCAAGGGATCTCGGACATGGGAATCAACCAGTTTGCGCTAGAAATTTAGATAACTGCTACAAGCCTGAAATCAATAACTATCTGACTGACTAGAAGTCTTGAATGGCAATTTAAGTGGGACTTTTTGGAAATTTAGTCGGTGGCCGTGAGCCTTCCTGACATCCATGAAGTAGAGCTTTTAACGAGCCGAATCGAGTCGAATACTCCTTATTCAGATTCTATTCGTTTAATAAACGAATTAATTTGACTCGACTCGATTATTAAACAAGTTAATATTTGTGTTTGAGTTCGGCTCGTCACATAAAACAATATGCTCGAGATCAAATTTGAATTCGGCTCGTTTAACACAAACGAACCAATCTCGAATAAGCTTAAACGAGCTCGGCTCGTTTAACACAAATAAACATAACTCGATTGAGCTCGGTTCGTTTATACAACCAAAACGAGCTCGATCGAACTCGATTTTTACACAATTAAACTAAGTTTGATTGAACTCAAATATTTTTATTTTGAAAATAATATGAAAAGACATTATTACCTATATTCACGAATGCAAACGAGCATTCACGAACAATATTCGAGTTCGTTCGTTTAATAAACGAGTTCAAATCCTTATTCGAGTTCGGTTCGTTTAACTATTCTAACGAGCCGAATTCAAGCTTTCACGAGTTAAATCAACTTGTATTCGCGAGCAATTCGGTTCATTAAAAGCCCTATGGTAGAGGGATAGAAACACTAGTGAAACTAAGAGATGTACTACAAACAAGTACGACACACTCGACAATATAGGTGACTTTCTAGAACATTGGAGCTCTTTCCCCATCGGCCTCCCCGCTTTCATTTCTTTCTGTCATCAGTGGATACTCTTGAGCGCCCGAAATCATTTATTATTTTTTCTTCAATGTAACACCAAGATCAAATTTTGGATGTGTTTGTTAATTTTGCATTCTTACATGCACTCATTGCACAAAATTTTGTTTGCGCAAAAATGAACCGTTTGAAGACATCATAATTATAATTGGGCCCCAAACTTTTAGACACTTCCAAAGTATCAAATTATTTAGTCTTTCATAAAATTTTTTTAAAATATTAACTCTCAGGGGAAAAGTATACTTGCTTTATCGTTGAAATAAGGAGATATGTGATTGACTTTGCGCAGAGAATGTACAAAAATTGTCGCAATGCGTTGATCACAATTGAGCAAACTACTCTAATCGGATTACACAAGAAAAGTCAAACCTGGAGAAACCTGGGATGACCTCAAATTGTAAATAAACATTCTATTTCTCATAAAGTTTGTGAATTTTCAAAAACATCACGAATTAATATTGTACAAGTTGGGGACAGAAGGAATAGAGAGGATTTTGAGGATAGAGGATTTGAACCGCTTTAGGCTCAAATTTGTTGGTGTATTAGTCGGCTAAATTATTAGACTTCTTTATCCTACTATTACTATTTAAGGATGCATCTAATTCGTATAAATATACAATAATGAATGCGTAAAATATAATGAAATATAAAATGTATTGAACAGATTCATGACTGCTTAAAAAACGAAGAACAAGAAGAAAAGAACTGTTCAAGACTTGCACAATTAAGACTCGCACAAAGAAACTGTTCTAGACACGCTTAGACTAAAAAGAAATAAACAACACACCATATATAGACAGAAAAATATTATCATAATGAAGATTTATTAAAAAGAAGTAAGTTTTCGTAGAAAAATGACAAATTTTTACTAAAATTTATTATTTTACTATGAAACCTTACTATTTTTTGTTTGAATTTGGTAACACTGCATAACTGTAACATTGTTTATAAACAAACATAAAAAAATTCGCACTTGTACAGATACTTAAACGCTGATGTAGATGAACACCTAAATCCACATAAATCGAATTCTTAAACATAGACTCGACCTGTTTTTATTTTCCCCCCTTAATAACTGGCATCCATCATTTTTTCCATCAGACAAATTTTATCTGACTAAGGTGTATACACAAACTACACATAGTTTTAGGACTTCATATGTGTGTTTAGTAATTTCTTGTTGTTATAATGGAATTAAGCAAAATCCAATTTTTTGACGTGCTTTCCTTGTGCATACTCACTTTATTTTGCACCAGGTGGTTTTGTGAGCACATGCGAAGATAAAATTAACTAATACTAGTAACATGATAATATGATGCGAAAAAACTTTATCCAAAGTGCTTCTTAACAATAGTGTGAGATAGCAACTGATATGTCCTTTCATATTTTTGTGTACATATATCCATACTATGTTCTGCATTTACCGTTGAAAAAAAAAAAAAAACGAATTCCACATTTTTCGTAGACATCGATTTAAGATAGCCTTCTACTTTTGTGATTGATGTTGTGAAAACATTTTAAAATGGAATTTTTTTCATCATTAGCTCGCCACTTCAATATTATTCATGTTAGAAGGAAATGGCAAATCATGAGTTACGTATGCAAATTAATCAAAAGCAGCATGTTTTTCAATAGGACCGTTCCTATTTGGGTTTCAAGAATTGATCAGAGAGACATGTAAAGAAAGAAAAAGGGATCTAGGAAAAGCAAAAGCTGGCCGAGGCAACAGATTAACCGAAAGACAACATTTCACGACTGTTCATGGTTGTGGTCTAAGTGGGGACATGCATCAACATGCATGCATGGAATGGAGTCCTCTAATCAGTAGCCTGTCTCTTATGTACATGAGGTATCAGCCTTGGTTTTCTGAGCCGTCTCCTACTTTGATTCTGCTCGTACAAATACCCTCAGGATTTAGGTCCGATATAAAAAACATACTAATCTTTTTGCTCTTGTCTTTACTCTTTCTTTACTGACTTTGTTAACAATGACAAACAGATCGACAGGAAAGAAGGATATTTCTTACAGCAATCCTATAAACGGGGAGAGAGGTTCCTATTGCTTTATTCGTTATCAAGTGGTTACATTGGTCCTTGCAAAAGTAAATCCTCAGGATTCCTTTCTTTTCAGACTACCAACTGCGAACCCAGACTTTGGTATTACAATATTATTCATGTAATTGTTAATGTGAAAGATATGCTCTATAAGGGTTACATGTTCAGTAACATACATATATTGGATGGGAGTTGGAACCAAATAATGCATATTCCCACGTATTTCAACCCCCAGTTGGGGCCCTACCCCTATGCTACACCAAGTAAGGAAATTGAGTACGAACTCACAAAAACAAAAAAATTACTTACTACAACAGGGATGGCTGAATTCTGAGGGTTGGAGAAGACTAATAAAAGACATCAATTCAACTGGTTTTTTTTTTTTCCTTCCAAAGGAACATAAGTACTATTCTGTTATTCCAAGATTTGGGAATAATTGCATGGTTTTGAGTGGAAGTTTGGCGTTTTGTCACTGTTTTCTGCCTCATCAATTCTACCCCGCACGACCGACAATGCACTATTCATGGTCAGTACTGCACCAATATAATTATTGGAAAACTGTTTCCAACTTGAATTGAATGATATGCTACTCCTACTTCGCCCTAGGTCTCGTTCTGCAAGATTGCATCTGCCATTCCGATATTGCACCTTTCTCTGTAGGGAAATTTCCGTCTTCAGAAAAAGATTGGAATCTCCCAGCCTGGGGTTAGAAAGGGACTAATTTTATAGCTAGGCATGGCACCAATGAAGAATCCCAGTATTATGGATACGATTCATCATGGCGCCTTTCCAGCTTTGCTCGTGGTCCTTGCCCTAGTCTGAAGATGGTTCTGTCTTACAAAAAGTTTTGGATGGCCATAAGAAGTCACATTGTGTCCGATGAATCAATTCAGAAGATTTTCAGCTGACAAATTATATCTCTAGAAATCAAGTATGAAGAAAGGGAAGACCATCAAGTCAGTCTCGCCAGACTACACAATATAAAGAACCCAACTCTACAATCTAGTTATCAGACAACAATGGCTTTCAGTGGCCTCAAGGTTCACATAAATATAAAACAAATTTCTTGAGATTTTTCAGCTAAATGCTCAGTCATATAAATGCAGTTTTATGTTATTTAGGGTTTGGAATACTTCATAAAGGACTTTCGATAATTCCACCCATGATGAAAATCAGCCTGTTTTGTCAGACAACAAACTCAAAACATCTTCACACTCCCACACACACACACACACACTAGCTAATTGAAAAGCCCAAACGTACAAGCAACTAATTCAAAATGCTTATCAAACTAAGAAGAGGACATAGTACATATAGTTAAGACCAATACAAACCGTACCATGCACGTCATGTTGAGGCAGTAGCAGGCCTTGATTTGATGAACCCTAAGAACTTCACTATTTAAGCACTCTTGGCGGGGCTGATAACTTTCTAGCTTTTTAAGGAGCTTGAAAGTTGAGAAAGTTTAGTAGTTCAGCAAAACATCCTCCTTGATGCTGTTGCAAGAATTTTTGAAGAAACTAGAGGTATCATAAAAGATGGCTGGTCGAAGAAGAGTTAAGACCAGAAAATCTTGTCCATGGACTTTCACCCCAGAATTGATTATTCTCAGAATTAAGTAAAAACTGCTTCGTTAAATTGGGTCCTGGATTTTCTTCCGTTTTCACTGATGCCATCCGACTAACTCCCTGTGAGTTTGTTGAAAAAGAATCTAGTTGTTGATCTCCAAGTATGGAAGATGATGCTTCAACTCCACCTTGAAATGGAAATAAACTAGTCTGTTGTTCAAAGCCACCAATAGAAGGCAATCTCCATTGCTCACCTGCTCCAGCTGATAGATCATTCCCATTTCCTCCTAAGTTGAAACCCATGTTTGCAAGTCCATTGCCAGACGTAGCCACCATTTGTGCCTGAAATCCACCAATTGTTGGACCAATATGACCCCCTCCATAGTGATTAAAATTTTGTAAAGCGGCCATCAGAGGTAATTGATTTGTTTCCTGTGGAAAATGTCCGCTTATATCGGCAGTGCCGTTCGAGGGACCTGCAGTGCCGGTTGAATTAGAAGCCATCTGCTTTTCAGTGGTTGTAGAAGATTTTGAGCTACTGTTTTTGCTTTTCTTGTTTCTCCTGCACCCACCTCCAACTGGAACGTTTCTGAGGGCACCTCCTCTAGTCCAGTAGCGGCGACATGTCTTACAGAAGTGTCTTGGCTGCGAAAGGTTGTAGTTGTTGAAGTAGCAAAACTTGGTATTTGTAGAATCACAGCGAGGGCACTTTAGTCCTGCCTCTGGAAGTGGAAGCTTGGCTAACCTTGCTCGATCAACCATTGATCCAGGTCTAATCGAGCCACCACCGCCAGCCACCGGAAGTGGTGGGGGAGGTGGTGAAAGTAAGCTATTCTCGACTCCACTTCCTTGTTGACGGTCCGGCTGCTGGAACTAAAAGCAGCAAGAGAAAAAGAAAAAAAGCTGAAGGAATTCATGCATATAAAAACTAGTAGTATATTCAATAAAAGTTTCTTGCAAAGGAACTAGAATATGAATATAATCTCTTTCAATCTGCTTTTTGATGAACAAGGTGTATGAGAGGGGGAGATTGGGATGAACCTTGAAGAAAATTAACCTTACCTGGTGCAAATTGGGATGATCTAAATAGACTGGAAAAGATGAGAAAACCATAGTTTCTTCGACGATGATCTTTATCTTTTATAAAGTTGGGTCGGTTTATTTGGGAATATGTATATGGTGGAGAATCACACTATCGGAGGGAGAATACCAGAGCCAACAAAGAGAAAGGGGAAAAGGGAAAGAAGATGAAGAAAAGATAAGGAAGCTTTAGTTTAATCAACTCTCATTCTCTCCTTCTTTCTTTTTGGTTTTATTACTATTTTTTTCTAGGGTTTTGAGTGGGTGGTGAAGTTTCCTTAGCCTTTAAGCTTGTTTATGATACTCCCCCTCTTCCAGCAATGCTATCTTAGTGCTCTTGAAAAAGGGAAGGTGTGACTCCTCAATCCTCAATCCTTTCAAGCATATAGCTAGGAAGGAGAAAGAATAGCTAAGATCGCTGCCTTTCTTGCTATCATCATGGTGGGATCTCCCTATATAACTCAAAAATTCCCATATGGGGCAGTGAAACAGATCGTTTTGGTTCGAACAATGATTCACTGTACTATATGATTATCATATAAATTTACCGCGTAATGCATACACAAGTCCTAAATTTGCTGCGCTGCTCCTTCTCTTTTGGTAATAGCTACTACTTTTTCTTTTTCGGTACTTGCTTGCAGCTCATTTCTTTGGGAAGAAGAATTTAGTTACAACTAGCTAGTTGTTTTGATGGGATAGGAATCGGAAATCTTCCCATTGTTAATCCATCCCTTCAAAAATTTTGTCATATTTCGTTGAAACTTCATAAAGTTTAAGAATTCAATATTTGTTCTTGAAAGAAGTAACGCAATATTGCAATCCACGTTTCGTCACAATTTTCTATGTTGGACATATACATTGGATAATATTTTGTTTCAGTGAAGCTTCTTACTTATTTTAGTGCTAAAGTTATCTGATTCGGGCTTTTCTCCGACTGATTTACTATTGAGATGAGGTTAGACACCGCAAAATCAATTTGAAGAGGAAAAAAAAAAAATTGCATGAATGTACAATTCGAATTTGTGGAAAGGAGGACGAAAGTGAAATGCTTCAAATTCTTTTTTGTAAAAAGCCAACGTACATGTGCATGTATTTCTTTTGTGCTCAAACAACTAGTCTACATATGGATTCGAATTGTTTGGCATCCTTTCCAATTGTAGAGTAGTTATTTCTCCTTTCCTTTTCTTTTTATTTTAGTAATTATTCCTCTTTCCCTTCTTTTTTTTTTTTTTTTTGGGGGGGGGGGGTAATGTTCCTCCTTCCCTTCTTGTAAAACCAGGATGGGAAAAAGAAAAACCGACATTTTTTTTGTTTTTTTAGAGAAGCAAGCAAACATTTAATTAGTCTTATTCGGGAAGTTCTTTTTTCTGGGGTATAACATTTTAACTTTTAATTCCTTTTTAGTAGTATCTTTTCTTAAAGATTGATTACAGTTTATCTTGTTTCTCCTTTGTTTGATTTGATTTTCCTTTTAGGATGACGCCATGTATTTGCAGGAATGTTTTTTTTAGTGTGGATTCTGTATCAGTTCTTTACTTTTTGCAAATGAACAAAAATAACTCCATTCGACATATGCTAGAACTTTTTAAGCTTATGAATTATCATTGTCAAAAGGATAAATAAAAAAATCAGCGAATAAACTCTATTGAAACTTAAGCAATTGCTTACAATCTTGACTTTTAAAGTTTTGCTTAATTTCTCAAAAAATTGAAAACGTTGAATTCCTTAATGTATATCTATAATTGCATTAGAAAATATTTAAAATTGTAATAGGTTTCTTACACTGGTTATGCCAGTTATCATATTTCAATCCTAACAAAATAAACATAAAAATAAGGGTGGAAAAAATAGTTTTTCATATGTAATCTTG
The DNA here is from genome assembly GCA_024721245.1 of Mitragyna speciosa. NCBI lineage: Eukaryota > Viridiplantae > Streptophyta > Magnoliopsida > Gentianales > Rubiaceae > Mitragyna > Mitragyna speciosa. The sequence goes on along the minus strand of CM045565.1, from coordinate 21,166,096 downwards.
TGAAGATAAACATATGGTGTTTTTTATTATTAAATGAATAAAGATATCAGAACTCATATAATCAAAACTGAATTTAAATATGACCAATATCAATTTCCTTTGATTTTTCATCTTTAATTAGGAAGTTTAAAACACTTTTGCACAGTTAGATATTGTGTTCCTAACTCTACATTCTGAATCTAGGCGAAATTTATTATTTCTTATGCAAAAATTTCCAAAAGATAACTGGGCCTAAATTATAAAATACTAGCTAATTTACTAGACACATACACGCGTAAGTGGGCCATGGACTCATGAAAACCATGGAACCTCGCCTAAAAGCCTTCAGATACGACGACAAGCCCATGGTCCCACCTATAATCTATCATTTGTCATCAGATTCTCGTGGTCCTCTGTGTCAACTGCTTGGTTCGATTCCACCATTAGCCATAGACATAGGAAAAAGTATAGAATGCACCGGCTACTATGCACTTCACTATCATTAATAATTTATCGTCACGAAATGAAGATAAATCACATTTTATATTATTTGACAATATATAATTAGTTCTAGTGCATCACGTGACGTATTACGTGACGTGTGTGGTACACGCAATACTTGCTCATAGACATAGTCCCTATTCCCACTATAATTTTTTTTCTTTTAAAATATAGAATTATGATTCCTTGATCCTAATTTTACTGTCCTCAACTGGTAAATAATATTACTACCTATTGGCATCCAATGAACTGGCAAACTGAGAGATTGAACAATACTATAATGACGGAGAGTCACACTGTAGATGTATAATGATTTATAAAAATATTAAATTTTTATAAAAGACTAGTAAATTTTCACACAAATTTACTATTTTTAGGTGAAAGTTTTATGATTTTTTTTTGTGTGTTTATACTGTAACATGGCAAAGTCCTTTTGTATTTAAGGCTAAACTGGTGATCAAATGTAAAGTCATTCTCAAAGTTTTGTTAACATTATTCATCAAAATTCTCAAAGCTTGTCAACAAATTTAAAAAAAAAATAAAATCCCTTTGCTATTTATAAAATGCAATTTTCATCCCTAAACAGAATTTTCCAGATCTCTATGTTTTAAGTTATGCTTTTGTCACATACTTACCCTTCTAAAAAGAAAACCCTCTGACAGGAAAGCAGAAAATAAAAGAAGGATCACAAACATTATGCAAACAATCATTGGAAAACCTTGAATTGTGGGCGACTGGCTAGCACTGCAGGAGGAAAATTGTGGCAATTTCGGGCGACCTGTGTTCACCAATCTCGTAGCATCGGCATCCAAAGCCGAAAGAAACCGATGCTGAAGGCCGATGGATGATGGGATCAAAAGTTTAATTGATACTCTTTAAGAATCATCTGTACATCTCATACATTAAGTGCTTGATGTACTAAGACGTGATCAGATGGGTGGCAGTACTAGAAGACACGGAATTTCATGCTTAATGGCAAAGTATGTTAAAAGTAACTATGTTTGGTGTGTAGTAGTACTAGTAACAGCTGTTAGAGTACTAGATGAATGTAGTATGTTAGACTTTGTCTCACGTCGGTGAGTCTGAAAGAGTCTGAACTTTAGATAAGTCTCACGGCTCTTTCCAAAAGTCAGTAATTGACTTTTGAGTTGAGTTGTGGATTTAGATTTATCTTCAAAAAGACAAAAGGTCCTTGAGTTCGAGTCGGTCGTGTCTCCCATCCCCTTTGCCCTGGGACTTTGTCCTACATCGGTGAGTCTGAAAGAGTTTGACCTTTAGATAAGTCTCACGGCTTCCTCCCAAAAGTCAGCAATTACTTTTTGGGTTGAGTTGTAGATTTAGATTTATCTTCAAAAAGAGTACTAGATGAATGTAGTATGTGTGTGGTTAAGCAGATGATGTTCTAGCATGTATGGTATGGATGTTGTGAACGTATCGTTTCTAATATATCGTAATGAAAAAATTCTACATCGGGAGATCTGGTTGTTAGGTTTCTAGGTATAAGCTCCTTCGGACCCCTCTAAAAGTTACCATGGCTTTTGGAGTGGGTTTGTGGGGTTAAGTTTACACTTAGTCTCCATTCCTCCTTTCAATTGGAGTTGAGTGGGTGAGTTCCCTTTCCCCTTTACCCCAATTGTCAAAAAAATAAAAAAATATCGTAATGATATTTCACTCAAAAAATAAAATCAAATCTCATACTTTCAGGAGAAATTAACAAGTTTCAAGCCATGGTCGGTCGACATCTAGACACAGTACTGTAGCACAAATATCACTGTATAGTACAGTATACGATCCAATGTGAATCTAGACTATCATCATTACGAATCGGCAGTCAGGTAACGACTTCAACCATTGCCCTTGAGTTAAAAATAATAATAATAATAATAAGGAAATTCAGCTAAGTACTTTTGCATTGGAAAAAAGGCTAGTGGCCTACTGTCGGGAAGCTTCATTAAAATCTAGAAAAAAGATAACTGAATTTAATTTTCAGAACATTTGATGTATTACCGAAAAGATGAAGAGTGATTTTCATATTTCTGAGATGTTAAAATTAGTATAACATGCACGCCATGCATTACACATCTAGTCAGGTGACATCTGATAATATGAAAATTGTAAAAGCAATACTACTACTTTAAACAATCAGATCCCGATTACATTAATTGTCACTTCGTTGCTTGGCAAGCTCAAGAATCAAAATGATATGATGGATTTTTATTTTCTTAATTCGTACGTTTTGGATTTAAAAACTGAGTTTATACATTCTTTTGCACTCCATAAATAATCAACTACTCCAACATTTTGAGGTGCATCCAATTCAGTGCATACACATATAGTTATTTAAAGCCTTTTGTTTTGCTAACCAAAAAAAGTATATTCTTGTTTTAATTTAATATCCACTTCCAAAGATACTGTCTCCTCCAAATTCTCATTGGTCTAATTAAACATAAACCTGTTTGTTAATTAATATTTAATGAGGAAGTGATTTGCGAGGAAGGCGGATGCCATGCTGGTCTCAGAATCTAATTCTCTTTCAGAGAGTATGTAAACTTATAACTTTCGCAAACTTTCATGCTAAAAGCAACTCTTCATAAATTCAAATGTAGTTGTAAAAGAAGCAATATTGCAGCTTTAATTTGTGTACGTTCCCGCTCCTGCACTTTCTTCCTTATGTCAGATCCATGGATTCTTTCTTTCTTTTTCTTCCTTTTTCTAGTTTGAATCTTATGGGATAACTGATAAGACATCGAGGCTTTGGCGGGGTTCACTCTGATACAATGGATGAAAGCAAATTCATCGTCTAGTCCTTAATTATTCTTACCTTCTCTCGACGGCTGCTTTCTTTATTCTTCAATGGCAAAAAGAAGCTATATCAAATGAAAATTTTTGCACATATGTAAAAGACTTTGACAGATGCCTTACTGGAGGTGAATTGTGGATCACCTTGGTGGGTCAGAATGTTGGCTTGCTGCAATTTTAAATTGCAACATCTATGTATGCTTTTCTGATTTTGATTATTTGCCAAAGCTAGTTTTACACAAAATGATTTATTTTTCTTACCAATAAAGAAAATAAAAATAAATTACTTATACAGCATAGAGTATCTGTTTTGTTTGAGAAATTCTTAGAATCCTTGTATCAATTTTTAAGTTCTTAGAAATCCTTGTATCAATTTCTAAGAATTTCTCAACAAAAATGATACTCTATGCTCTGTGTGTATATACATACATACATACATACACACACACACATATCTAGGATGCACCTGGTCGGAGGCCTCATGCCTTTCAGGGAAGAACCAAGTATTTTCAACTTTTCCCGTACAAATGACTATACATCAGTGAAGAAATAAATGAGTAGATGAACCATGACAAAGAGGTATGTAACGAGTAACCTAACAAGAATTGATGCCTACTTCTTTGATTACCTTATTGTACAAGACAACAACAACAATAACAATTTTTGGCTCTAGCTCTGCTCTTCACCAAGTTAGGGGTCAGGTTATTTCACACACAAAAAAAAAAAAAAAGAAAAGAAAAGGTTTGGTCTGGTTAAATTTAGTGATTTACGTATGGACCGAGCCCATAGTGAGAGCAGATTATCAAGCTTTGTAAGACGAACCGTTTTTTATTGGTGGTTTAAATAGTGGCAAGTTCTTTCGGTGTTGGGGTTAGATGCATCCCGGGATTGGGCTTTCTGGACTTGGAACACTTTGGAAGGAGCCCAGCGACAATGAAAGACGAACTTGATAAATCAAATACAGGGATTGGTCTTTTTGGGCCTGGGATTTCTGTTTTACTCAAAGTTTTCCTTCGACAAAGTCTGTGGTGGTAAGTGTGGTACTATATTATGCCATGAGGCCATGTTCATGTTTTTTTCGATTCAAAGTTGATCATCAAATAACTGACCTTTGGTACGTCGAAAAAAAAAAAAAAAAACTGAACTTTGGCTGATTCAAATATTGTGCCAAAGAATGACAAAAGGTTGCTTATTGCTATAATTGGAAAGTTGAGGAGTATGCTTTGCCATAGGAAGATAGTTGAAGCAACAAATTGCAATCAATCCTAATCTATAACGTTTTGGAAAAAGTTTAAACACGTTTTTTAATAAATTTTTTACTTAACATATATATTTATCGAAAAAATTATAAAATTAATAAATAATATTTTTGAAAACTCAAAAAAAAAAAACAACAACTATCCAAACTAATCCGAACCAAGTTTTGATGCGGAAGCCTTGGAGTTGAGTAGCGAGCTAAATGTGAACGCGTTTTTAGATGGAGAGAGAAAAAAAAAAAAAAAAAAAAAAAAGAGGCGATTGGACCATGGGCAATGGTCGGCGGTCCAATCGGCTGTAATTTCCCGGAAAAGAAAGAGAAATGAAGAAAAAGGAAAAATACGAGGTCATAAATTGGAAAGACAATTAATTAATAAAATAAAATATCTGACGGCAAAATTGAAGGCCAACAGGGGGAAGGAACATTCTAGAACCCCCAAACAAATCGGCCAACCCCAAAAGCACTCAGTATATAAACCTCACTCACCCCTTTCTTCTCTCTGCCTCTCACATTCATTCTTTCTAACCCTAATTTTGTTCAGCGCCACCTAGAATTCGCCTCTCTCGCCTTAGGTATTAATTGAAAAATGGCCGGAAAAGGTGAAGGACCGGCGATCGGAATAGATCTAGGAACGACCTATTCGTGCGTCGGCGTTTGGCAACATGACAGAGTCGAGATCATTGCCAATGACCAAGGCAACAGAACGACGCCGTCCTATGTTGCTTTCACCGACACTGAGCGTCTCATCGGCGACGCTGCTAAGAATCAAGTCGCCATGAACCCTACCAACACCGTCTTCGGTAATCATTCTGTCTCTCCGATCTAGATCTCGTGTTTTCAGATGCATGCATTTTTTTTTTTTTACAGATTTATATCTCGCTATCCTTTTTGAAGATTTGGGACCTGCTGCATTATTTACTATTTCTTTTATTTAGTTTGAATCTAATGTAATTTGCTTAGAAATTTAGGAGATTTTTATAAGCTGATAAATGGAGAACTTGAAGTTTCTTTGTTTTTCTTTAAGCTTTTCCTGCTGAAATTTGATTGATGTAGGTGAAGATTATGGGTAAGGATCTAAAGCAGTGTTGTTTCTACGTATAATATATCAAGCGGAAAATGATCCAATTCTGTTATCCTGCCTTTGTAAAATATAATTTTTGTGCAAGGATGTACTAATCTGGTTTGTGATGCTGTTTTAATGTTTAATTTCAATAAAATTTAGATCTAATACTGTAAAGGAATTAAATGTCAGGATCTCGGTATATTGTACGTTTTGTTAAATGGAATTCTGAATTTAATCTCCTTTCTGTAATTTTAGATTGAATTATGTGTCTGATCTTGTTTCTGATTATTGCTACTTATATTGTTGATTTAGTTATTCAGTAATTGATAAATAACTCAGGATATACTCTGAATTATCAAGGAGAAGAAAGTCGTCAAGTCTTTATAACTATTATTCTTTGGGGAGATTGTGATAAGTTCCATTATTATAATTTTTAATTGATAAGTAACTTTTGTAATTTAAATATGTTACTTCGATACTTGTGTATGCTTCTTTTTATTAATTAATGCTTTGGAAACTGCTCCTCATGTCTTTATTATTTTCTTCCTTTTTGTGTAGATGCTAAGCGCCTTATTGGTAGGAGATTCAGTGATGCCTCTGTCCAGAGTGACATCAAGTTGTGGCCTTTCAAGGTCATTGCTGGTCCTGGTGATAAGCCAATGATTGTTGTGAGTTACAAGGGTGAGGATAAACAGTTCGCTGCCGAGGAGATCTCTTCTATGGTGCTCACCAAGATGAAGGAGATTGCTGAGGCTTACTTAGGTTCAACAGTCAAGAATGCAGTGGTTACTGTCCCAGCTTACTTCAATGACTCACAGCGTCAGGCAACAAAGGATGCCTGGTGTCATTTCTGGCCTTAATGTTATGCGCATCATCAATGAGCCCACAGCAGCTGCCATTGCCTATGGTCTTGATAAGAAGGCTGCCTAGTGTTGGTGAGAAGAATGTGTTGATTTTTGATTTAGGTGGTGGTACATTTGATGTTTCTCTCCTGACCATTGAGGAGGGTATTTTCGAGGTCAAGGCCACAGCTGGCTGACACCCATTTGGGAGGTGAGGATTTCGATAATCGAATGGTGAACCACTTTGTGCAGGAGTTCAAGAGGAAGCACAAGAAAGGACATTAGTGGCAATCCAAGAGCATTGAGACGGTTGAGAACTGCTTGTGAGAGAGCAAAGAGGACTCTTGTCATCAACTGCTCAAACTACTAATTGAGATTGACTCTCTCTTTGAGGGTATTGACTTCTACTCCACCATAACTCGTGCCAGATTTGAGGAGTTGAACATGGATCTCTTCAGGAAGTGTATGGAACCCTGTTGAGAAGTGCTTGAGGGATGCTAAGATGGACAAGAGCACCGTCCATGATGTTGTACTTGTTGGTGGATCTACTCGTATTCCCAAGGTGCAGCAGCTGTTGCAGGACTTCTTTAACGGAAAGGAGCTGTGCAAAAGCATCAATCCAGATGAGGCTGTTGCTTATGGTGCTGCTGTGCAAGCTGCTATCCTTAGTGGTGAGGGTAACGAAAAGGTTCAGGACCTCTTGCTGTTGGATGTCACACCCTCTGTCTCTTGGCTTAGGAAACGGCTGGAGGAGTGATGACTGTTCCTGATTCCTAGGAACACCACTATTCCTAACAAAGAAAGAACAAGTGTTCTCCACATACTCAGATAACCAGCCTGGTGTGCTAATTCAGGTGTACGAGGGTGAGAGAACGAGGAACCAGAGATAACAACCTGCTGGGTAAATTTGAGCTATCTGGTATTCCTCCAGCTCCAAGAGGTGTACCCCAAATTACTGTTTGCTTTGATATTGATGCCAATGGTATCTTGAATGTATCTGCTGAGGACAAGACCACAGGACAGAAGAATAAGATTACAATCACCAATGACAAGGGTAGGCTATCAAAGGATGAGATTGAGAAGATGGTCCAGGAAGCAGAGAAATACAAGGCTGAGGATGAGGAACATAAAAAGAAGGTGGAGGCCAAGAACGCTCTGGAGAATTATGCCTATAACATGAGGAACACAGTTAAGGATGAAAAGATTGGATCGAAGCTGGATCCGGCTGATAAGAAAAAGATTGAGGATGCTATTGATCAGGCAATATCATGGCTTGACAGTAACCAGCTTGCCGAGGCTGACGAGTTTGAAGATAAAATGAAGGAGCTTGAGAGCATTTGCAATCCCATCATTGCCAAGATGTACCAAGGCGCAGGTGGTGACATGGGTGGCGCCATGGATGATGATGCTCCTCCTGCTGGTGCAAGTGGTGCAGGCCCCAAGATTGAAGAGGTTGACTAAGGGACTGGTTTTCCTTTAGACTATCTGGTTTTATTAGTAATTCATAGTATGTTTTGAAACTTCAAATTTGGATTATTTGATGGCCTTCCTAGATTATCTGCTGCCATCAATTTTTTATTTTTGATTCATATTTTTGTCGTGGTATGTTTATCGTCTTAAACCTATTCATAATGACATATTCAAGGCAGTTTCTGCTGTACTATGGGTCTCTTCCAATTCACATATTGATAATCAAGCTATTCAAGCTGCCTACTGGAAATAAATCACTATTTTATGAAAAAATGCGGCAGTTGGATCACATCCGTTTACGGTGTATGTTATGGAACAAAAGTGATCTAACCCGTTCAAATGCATTTACGGTGTATGTTATGGTACAAAAGTACAAAAATTCTCGTTGGATATTCAATATTTCTTATGCACCGACAGTATTTCCTACAGTTTCAGTTGTTTTTTCTTTATTTTTGAATGTGAGAAACTACTTTCATTTCCTAAGATCTTGAGGAAATTTACAGCTTGATCTTGAGGTGAACCTCCAGTACATTCAGAAGATATGCTAAAATGGACACTAATAACTATTCTATTACATCACAATAACACTAGGACCGTATACAACATTCTAACCAATTCCTGCTACTGCTATGTTGAAACAGTCATGGAATATTTCCCAAGTTCCAGTCTCCTTAGTCATGGAACATTCTTCGATGTAGTTGCTACTACACGAATCCTCTTCCATAATTTCCTCAACAACTCTCCTCTCAGACTTCCCAACAGCTTGATGCACCTTCACAATTCTAGCCTGCCATATCTTACAGATTGTTACCCGCGCAAGACAATCTTTCTAGTTGATTTTCAGTTGGTCCGATTGAAGTTAGTTTCCAACACGAGACCGTGTAATCTGATTGTGCAAACAATTTTTGAGTGGCACTCGGCATACGTATTGCTCAATATTGCTAGCAAACATTTTCTTAAATTTGGACCAAACGCATGCCCAATAACAAATGGAAGGAACACACTTAATAATTTAATCAACCACAAAACCCCAGTCACATTAGCAATTAAAATGGGGTGCATATGCTGTGTAATTGTTTAAAGCCAGAATCAAGAACGAGTAATCACCACTTATATTATACATGTCAGATCAAGCAATCAATCGGCAAAAAGAATCCTGCTGCTTACATTAAGAGACCTCGGTTTATGTGCACAACGCATGGTTCTATGTAGAAGTGGTTGTTCCCCCACAGACAATTTCCACAAACTGTATCAGGATATAAAAACTGCAGAAATTATGACTGGCAACCCAGAGTTTATTTCTAGAATCAACAACTTGACTTGCTGATTGGAGCCGTGGATTGAAAATATATCTTTCAGCAAAAACTACATGAACAATTCCAACAGAGCTAACATCCTGAAAATGTCTCGATTCTGAACTTTCAAATAGATCAATCTATAACAAGATCATAACAAAAGGAAAACAGAAAGCTGGTGATAAATCCATTACACTTACTCGCCTACATGAATCAAAGAAAATATTGCCTGACCAACTTTCTTAACCAAATTCCCTGACAGTAAGTAAGAAAAATAGAAATTACTTTCTACCCTTTGCAAGCCTCGCCAGATGATAATTGATGCTGCCCCATGGCTTCCTGTTTTTACCAGCCTGCAAGCAAGCCGAGTCTGGAATCAGATGTGTATACAGCACCAAAGATGAAAATAATTTAATATAAAGAAATGCATAAAAAGTTTATTCTTTTTTATACAATGGAAGAAATATTTCAGTTTAAACCACAATTACCTGAGCATCCATGCAATCGCTTAAAAGTTTCTTCTGCCGTTCACAATGGTCATCTTTGTTATTGTTCAAAGCCAAACAGTTGAGAAATGTCAAAGTTTCCTTCAAGCAAGGCTTTTGCAAACTTCCAAACCTTTTTGGATTTATGTACAAGGTACCAGCTTTCCGACCCATTCTTCCTAGTTCACCCAGAAAGGAAAAAAAAATGACCAAAGAAAAAGCAAGGCATAGTTGGTTTGTCTGTGTTGCATTAAGGCAAACACCAACAAAATAACCAAATCAGGACACGTATATTACATAATAGAGTGGTAATAGGCATACATATTAAAGATACCAAAAACAAATTTTTTACTACTGTAAACACAATCCAACTCCTTAGTTATTACATAAATTAAGCTGAATGACTTCAAGCCACAAAAAGAAAAAAATTCTAATCCGGGATCCTATAACCGTAGCATAACCATCCACACAAAGATTTGAGAGAGAAAAACAGAACTAAATAAGAGATTACAGAGATTGTATCCAATCTATATTCCTTAACAAATCATTAAGTAAAACTTCTGCTTCCGGGCACCCATTAGATACAACTTTATTTCAAAAGGGTCGAATACATCGATATTAATTTCATTTTAGCTCGTCTGATAATCTTCTGTTGGATTTTTTAAAAAGCTGTCCAAATCCTCCTTACTATGTTTCCTTTATAGTTTTAATCTAAGTAATACCTTCACCTAGCTTGTGTACACATCAGTTTTTTACACAAATGGCTCCAAGGCGAGAAGTGCAAGTTGACATCCATTAGATTTTTTGTTGAACTCTTGTGCAAGAACTTGAAACCTCTAAGAAACACCATTTGCGAGGCAAAGCAGCCAAGGACTAGCCAAAAAAAAAATAATAATACTGAAATGCAGGGATAATTGACCCCTTAAACTCTCACCAAAATTACTACGGTTCCTGTCCACCTAGAGAATTAAGCACAAATGAGCCACGACTAGGCCAAAATAACGTCAAAATCAAAAGTTTGTCCCATCATAGTTAAACTGGAATACGATTAATGGAAACAACTACATTTCAAAGTCCTAATTCCCAAAATATCCGCTTGCAAACCTAACAAAAGCACTCCAATTCAACATGTATGCACAAAGGAGGAGGTGGAATCAAACATTTACAATGCATCTTTTAACAATGTCGCAAATGTACATTCTTTGTGAATTACCAAAACCATCCCAAATGATATGGAAACGTATGCGTTTTGATCCTGCCAAAATGAGGACTGCTAGTAGTCTTGTACACTACTTATCCACAACAGAAAATCCTTATAGCAGAGATCAAAATATATTAAAGAAAAAAGAAAATTCCCTTACAGCAATGTGAAAGTATCCACTTTTGTCAAGCTTTCAAGACCCCACCGGAAAAATTTTCCCAAATTGAACTAACTTCTACCACACTAGAAACTCAAATGAAGTTTAGGAACATGTAACTATTGAAACAGTCTCGAGTATAAAAGCAAAACCCAACAACAAATTTCTATACATAACCGAATCTGATCCAAGAACCTTGACAAAATAGCACATAGAGATTTTGTATAGCCAAACAAGTATCAATCAAACAAAACATAGAAATTCAGTAAAGCAATAGCGTATTAAACTCTATATGTAACTGCAAATAGATATAGAAATAATGATTATATAGTAATTAATATGGAGCAGTACCTTAGCAGCTCCACTGTCGCCGACCGGAGATCGGGGGAGGAAGCCAGGAGGAGGGGGAACGTTCTAGGGAGGGAGAGAGTGAGTTTGGGTTTTGGGCCTTTGGGCAATTTGGTGTCGCTGGGTTCTTGAAAACTGGTAGCAACTTTTTTCTGGCTAGAGGAGGCTGCCTGTAGGGTTTATCAAGTTGATGTTATTGGGCTACGTATGATCCGTCAAAGTTTTAAGCGAAGCCCAGTTTCTGTGGCTATTCCTGCACCTACTCCGCCTCGCATAAATTTGGGACTATCCAAGAAAGAAATTTATATTCTGAATCGGTCTATATGAATCCCCACACAGACTAAGGTAATGGGTCCCATGTGAATTCCAGACTTACCTTCTCAATCCAACGAAACTTTCGCACTTCAAAACTTCAAGTGAAAATTGCAACCTCAGTACAGTTCAAATCACTAAAGTTTGAACGGATGTAAATTTAGTATCAAATGTTTTAATTGTTTAGCACATTTAGTTCTATTGACTGATTTTATCAAAATTTTACCGAAATCTTATCATATGATACTCATGTGCCCGTCACCAGATTTTTAAAAAAAAAGAAAAATAGAAAAGTTTTAATTGTCATAATTTGTAATTAAAGGTACACACGAATGCAATGTCCAGTGAGATTTTTTAATTTATTTACTTATTTATCGTGTCTGATATCAAATCAGTGCTTGTAATTACAAATTATTATAATTAAACTTTTTTCTATTTTTTTAATTTTAGTTACGGCATGTGAGTATCACGTCTCTAGATTGTAAGATTTTAACAAAATCGGTCAATAGGACCAAATGTGTTGAAAAATTGAAACATTTGATACTAAATTTGATTTCATCCAAACTTTAAGGATAAAATTGTTAATGTCTCAAACAGTTTGACACTAAAATTGCAAATTTCTCAAACTTCAACGTTCGTTGGGTAGCAATTTTATCTAGTATCCGTAATGTGAGTTTAGGTTAACTATACATCGTTAATGTTTATCCCATCATTTGTAGGTTAATTACAATGTTGTTGAATTAGGCCACTTGTAATGTTGTTAACTCTTAAAAATCAGATACTTTTATTTTTCTATGACAAGAGAGCAACATGTTCCCTACTCCTAGCCTTTAATCTTAACTGTAAATTGTCTGCTGAAATTTGTTGGATCTAAATGGGGTCCAGTTATCATTCTGTCATTTTCTAAGAAAATACTTTTTGTAGATAAAAAAAAAAAAAAAAAAAAACTTTTGATAGCTGTTTATCCATTCTCCCCAGTCCAGAAATTTCCCAATGACTTTGCTAAAAAACACAGGCCAAGTGCCCACCATGTCTCGAGCATGTTCAAAATCGGACAGTCCAAAAGTGTCCGTGTCCCACCCATCAGTGAGAACATGCTAGTAGACGTAATAAGATAAAAGGAATGCAAGTCCGGGCTCCCCTGATTCTTTATCATTGTTTAAATTTAAAGAGCAAGAGAATGCTACTCATGTTGGAGGCTTTTGGAATTCCAAATCTGCATGTACAATTTGCAGGAATCAAGAATCAGGTGGAAGCATTTGTCAAAAAAAAAAAAAAAAAAAAAACGAATCAGGTGGAAGCATTGAAAATTTCACCACCACTCTTTTCTTTTTTCTTTTTATCCTGAAATTACTTTCACCATTATTTGCCCAACAACTGGACAAACAAAATGCATTCAGGCTATACAAATATTTTGGTTTGTAACTTATTTTATGTAAGAATTAAGAAACAGATTCAAATTTCAATTATTTCCCAAAAATGACAATCATAGAAGATAAAATTATGGCAAGATTGTTCGGATCATAAATTCAAATTTAAATGCAGCAATAGTGCAACTTGTGAAGGCCATCCGCAGTTGTGGTCACCTCTTAATTACCCTATATAATTTGTTAAACTTAATTAAGTTGGTCCCTGTGTTTCTACCTACCAAACAATGGACCAGTGCAGTGCCATTGCTAGGTCGTGTCAAGGTCACAAATAAAACCATGTTCCTTCTCTATTCGGAATTGAAATGACGTTTGTGTTTCACAACCTTCGTCAGTTAGTTCACCTAATCAAGACACAAGAGATAATCAGATTTTAATGTAATAGAGACTGCCTCAATAGATATTTCATGTATCTGGGCCTCCAAGTACAAGGGTTCAAGCTTAAACATTAAGTTTGCATGATTGAGATTATGTTTTCTCAATCCTTATCCTGAGTTTAACTTTTACTGTTTAACCTTTTTCATATGATCAAAACAATGTTCAAAGGTTCACTTATGTAAGAACTATCCTTTTAAGGTTGGGAAACTTCTGGTTAAATCGAGTAATTTCAGTGACGTTTCTTGTCGTCTAGGTGAAGAAAGAAATAAATCATTCACATTCACAAACAGGACCAACTTACATTTAGCCACCTTTTTTTGTTTTTTGTTTTTCTCCCCCTCCGTGTGTGGTTGAATAAGACTTTCTTATTTTGAAGGCAAAGCAACTTGACTAACGCTGCTAATGCCTAATAGGCGCCTCCTTTCAATGAAAAAGAAAGACATTCTGCTACATATACCAAATAACAAAGCTAGAATGGTTTTGTACAAATCCAAGGTATCATTTGACAATTTGATGTAAACCTGTTTTTCAGGTAAATTAGGAGGATCCCACTTGCGGTCGCGGACATTGCACACCAGCTCTGTTTCACCAGAACAGAGAGATTCTTGCAAGCGGGTTCAAAAGAGTAATCAGCTGTAAACCATATATGACGTGTACAACTAGCATACACACACAAGAAACAATAGCCCCCTTTGGCTATAATATGTACACGACAAGCCATCAGCAGCAGCAAATTAATGTGTTTCTGCGTCATTTAGTATAAACATTTAGTGAACAGATTGCGCCATCTAATAGTTCCAAACATATAATCACCAAAATCTATTTTAGTATTAATGCTTGGTAGTTATCAAGTAACTAGTACTTGAAGAAAACAAATGTTAACCAAAGCGAGTAATATTTGGTATAGTACACATAGCTCAGACTCTAGTTTCATTGTTTAGTTTATATTTCACTCTCATTGCTACACCGGTGCTGCATTTCCATATATTCATGGGAGAAAGACAACATATTGAAATGTTAATAAGAGCATCTGATGCTCATAGGAAAGTAAGAATGCAGTAAAAATGTCGGGGCATCGTAATTTGGTATGATTAAGTGCATGTGCAGCAACAACCGAGGATAAGAAAAGAACCTTTTAGAATCAACTGAAGATAGCATTACTGCAGGAAAGACTAAAGTACCTTTAGTAATTTAAATACATGATTCAGAAAAGAGGATTAAGATTACTAGATTGAGCAACCACACCAGCAAGCAGTACCATACTGTATTAAACTATGCAACATTATGGCATCAAGTTGAACTTGAAGAGGTGGGATGGCGTGGTATTGCCCACCAGAATCCAGGATGCCATGCACAATGGCTATGTCATTTTACAATAATTTTCTATTCCTCAAGCACTTAAAAAAATTTTAAGATCCTAAAAAACTTGAATAAATTTCTATTCTCTATTGAATATAAAGTCATTGCTTCTAATTTCACTTCACATATGAAAGGGCAAAGTTACAGTAAAAAAATAATAAATTTGAACCCATTTCGTGTAAATTCCCAGAGAACTATTGCATACCGGATTTGGTATCAGATAGTTTGAACGTTGGAAGGGGAGGATGCCAAGGGGAGAACCTGAGAAGGAGTTGAATGGCAAGGAGGAGGTGGTTGTTGTTGTTGATAAAGTCCTCTTTCCTTATTCTTAGCAATAAGATCAATAAAAGAGACATCAGTCTCTCCTGTGATCACTGTCGCGTTAGGAGAGGCTTTAATAACAGAATCTTGAATACACTTCCCATTTTTTATGGCCCTTTTCTCAGCTGCTTCAACTAATCTGCTTATTAGCTTATCCTCAGCATCCCTTAGAAACTTGAACTTCGGAGGAGGGGAAGATCTCAACTTAATCAATTCGGCCTCACTGATGGACTCAAACAGAGGATTGAATCCATTGAATCCACGATTGCTATCCAAAGACGGAGCCTTTAGTGGTGGTGAAGGTAAGGGAGTAAGAAAAGGGGTGTCAACAGCAATAATAATGTCACTCAAGCTTCTAGTCCTTGACCCTTTTCTGCTTCTATCACCTCTAGATTTTCCGTCCTCAGACTCTAAATCCTCCTTAGTTTCCTCTTTAATTGTGAAAAGGAATCTTGGAGGCCCACAGAGATTGTGCAGCCTCATTAGCTCCGACTCCACACCTTCTTCACCAAAGCCTTTGAGTGGCACAACATCCTTATCATTTCCTCCTAGCTCAAGATCATGTTCATGGCCACTGGCCTCAGGATTCCTCACCGAGGCTGAGAGCTCTTGAGTGCTGTTGCTACTGTTTATAGAACTTTGTTTCTTCCAACAAAAGAGATAAGATATCTCTGATGCATAGTTGGTGAAGTGATCATCAATTTCTCTGTTGTTTACTCTCTTCTTCCACCATAACAAGTAGTATAGCTCTGCAACAAGCCCCAAGAGGATGCAACCAAATACAAAACTCAAACCAATACCTACGCCGCTGAAAGATCCCATCTTTGCTCAAAAATTCACATCAAGTCCTTTCCAGATAAATAAACAATCAAAGAAAATAAATCCCTGAAAACTACTCTATAAAACAATAGTAGTACAACTTCGAACTCATCTGAGAATTGTCAAAGAACTCCACCTAGAGAAGAAAATCACAAGAACCCACAAAGACTCTACTTCTGAATGACTCAAAAGTTTCGCTTTTTGGCCTGAAAAGCACAAGTGCTAATAAGCTTTGTCGTACAAAAATTCAGCACCGAAAATACTACCGAGTCATGATATCTTAAAAGGCAGAACAGTATTCTTGAGTGAGTTATCTTTTCTAGTATTGCCTCAAAGACACGCTAGAGAAAGACAGCTTAGATGGAAATTATAAAACCATTGAATTCAACGGCCAAGATAAAAATTAGAAAAGGGAGACATGAGCTTTACAGAAGAATAATCTGGTTTGTGTGGGGTGGATTGGATTGGCGGGCAAAAAGCTTATGTTAATGTGTATTTTCGTGTATAGAAGGGTTGGAAAGGTCATATCTTCTATGGATACCTCACATGGTCTGGCAAAATCTTGCATTAATTACGTCTAAAAGATACAAAAAAATATTTCAAGGAGGTCTTCTTCTTTTGTTTTGTCCAATTGGGCTTTTTATTGAATAATTGAGTAACAATTTGTCAAGAGAATTTAGACAATTTGACTTTTGGGATTGATACGATGATTATTAATCAAATTTTAGCTTTGTTTTTTCAAACTAGTTAATTAGGAATTAATGACACTCAAATCCACAGAAGATATGGCAAAAGAAATCCTTATACAGTCACTTGTTTCGCTAATAACAATTTACTTGCATACATAATTCAGTGGGTGAAGATAAGATCAGCTTATTATTTGGCAAAAGGGAAAGGGCACCTTTTATATTTACACAGAAGAGTGGCAAATTTTGCTAGTTTTCTAGTCAGGTAGTCGTTCCAATGGGCCTGTCGGACCAAACTGTCTCTCTGAGAAGCGTAGAATTGAAATGGGGCCTATTCCAGTCACTAGTGGACCAACAGGCCAGTACATTCACGTACTGGATATTCAAGTCACTGCATGATTCGTGATAGTTCGATTCTAGCCTGCTCCCACAGCCATTGGAAAAATAAATAAATAAATACATAAAATCCTCCGCACATCTTTTTTGCACAGAAAATGGAAATACACCAAATATATATATGTATATATATTGGTCATTGTTAGGCTGCTTGAGAATTAGGTGGCTATACAAATTATTGGGTAGTCAAAATGATATGATGCTTAAGTGAAAATTAACCGCGTGCGCAAACATAATTAAATTTAAAACATCATACTCTCTCTCCGTAATAACTAGTGAGTCAAGTTATTTGTGCGACTGTGATGTAGTTCGAAATCATCACATGCAAGTTGAGCTCGAGTTTTGATCGACTATATTTGAAAATAAGTCTACTTACTCGCTTTAATCAATAAACTCATTTCATTAACTTTATAATTAGCTCTATAAATGCTAAAAAAAGTACTCAATTAATATGTATGTGTGTTTATATAAATAATAATATAAAATTAAAACAAGTTTGTACGTGCGCTTCTATACAATTCAGTTTAAAATTGAAACAAATGAAATAACATGTCACAACGCAATCACGAAACAAAATTTATTGAGTACTTCACCTAATAACGAGCCACAGTTGTAACTTTGAGGTAGCTTTAAGGTCACAAGTCAAAAACACATTCTCAAGTGATCCAGTGCCAACCAAGCCCAAAAAGCATCTGGCGTTTTGTCTAATGCCTACCGTCAAATCAGGAGAGAGGAGATTCTCAGAATCCCAAAAACAAAATCGGCCGGACCGGAATTTATGGGTGATGGCTCGCGTGTGGTTTTGTCGCCCGTGGTGGGCTGCATCTTGAATCGGTTCAACCCAAGCATGATTCTTGTGCTGAAATTGCCATATTGCCTTGCAATTTCGGTTTGATGACTTTCACAGGAAATAAAAGGTCCAAATTATTATTTACGATTGACCACCCATGATCCACGACGTAGTTTAAGTGTGACATTTCTCTCAAATTTAAAAAAAAAAAAAGCATCTTTAGCTTTTGATTAGCTTTCCAAGCAACAACTAATGATAGTGTTTTTCTTTAAAAAAAAAAAAAAAAAAAAAACCACGACTAAGTGAGAAACAACTTCAACTAAATGGCAGACGGAATGACCTGACGAATGGCAAAATTAATGCTTCTGTCAGCAGCTGCAGCAACCAAGGCACTTCTACCAAAAAGCTTCAAGAGGAGACCAACATTGACATAAAATCTCCAGAAGAGCAAGTTGCGTGGCAGGGCAATTTATGGCCAAGCAAATTGGGAATATAATCATATTGCTGTGATGCACCCATGCAAACACAATGAAGACAGCGTGACGAGTGCCTCAAAACACTGTAATCAAGAAACTTTGAATTCATTCCCATTGCAGTTGCACCCAACTGGAAATTTACAATCAAGAATAGAAGCAGCAAGCTTTCCTCTTCTTTCTACCTCCGTTGTAAATCCCACTACTATTCCTCCAGCTTCCTCTGCTACCAAATCGATTACTGATCAAGGAGATTGCAATGGACATCCCTTCTTTGACTTCTTACGTGGGAATAGCTCTTGTTGTGATGGTCGTTGAATGATCTCAGCTTCTGAATTGTGATCGGCTTTTTAACTTTTTACTTTTTTTTTTTTTTTTTTTTAAGAATTTGAAGGAGTAAATGTAGCTTCAGAATAACCTTGGTACACTTTCTTGGCTCTTTTGGGTTGGTTAGGAGAATCAAAACCAAAATCTATTCGTTTGGGGGATATAATCTAATCTCATGGCGCATAAAAAACAGCTATGTATAGTCATGTTGCCACAGAGCCACAGGTCTCAGAAAGAAGTGGTTGTGTAATTTGTGATGTTATTAATATTACTTTTTGGGGGAAAAATTTGCTGTAAAGATAACATTTTTTGCAAAGAAAAATTGGTGTCAATGCAAGAAAAAAGGAATTAGTTTGGAATGTATGTTAACGTGTTTCGGTTTGCTATGAACATATTCTCTCTCCAATTAAACTAAACCTTCGGGAGGATATCATAATCTCAAATAAATTTGCTAGCTATACAAATTCTATTTGATGCCCCAACTACAAGTTTCAGTCGTTTGACAATCTAAATTTTTTTCTCCTTTTCTTTTTCGCTTAAATTTTCGGTCTTAGTGTTGCTTTGCTAGTTTATGACCGCTACATTTGATGTACTTCAACTGCATTCAGGATGCGAGCTTAAGTCTTCCCATACAAGATGGTGATGAAAGGCGGAATATTTCTTGCCAATAAATGCTTGTCAACCAATTCTGTCTTCATTTTATCAAACCAAAAAACAAGAAATAAGCTTGTTTAATTTTCACAAATTTCACAAATCAACACAATCAGAAGGGACACAAAACATGTTTTTCATAAATTGCCCCTAACAAATTTCCTTGGAATTTTGAGAGACGTTATCAACAAGTACCACTTTTTCTTTTCAATTGCATTGCATTTGCACTCCCTATTTATAATACAGACGATAATGATTTGGTTGAAGAATTCGTCAGATGTTGAGAACAACATTACATAATTAAGTGTTTTAGATTTGTTGATAAAGCCCACTAAAAGGATAACCAAGTTCATGCTACTATAACCCATTCTAAAGGGCGAAAAAGTTCCAGCTCGTGGCCTTCCCACTTGTCAGCATCTGGAAAACCAGCGCAATGGCTTATTCTTATTTGCTAGTTTATTATACGCTCTAAGTCCTCTCCCAGAACATCGCGCAAGAAAAGTAGCTGCTGTATATGCCAGAAAGAGATAATAATAAGACATATCACCCGAGATTTCAATTAAAATAAAAAAGAAAACAAGAAATAAATTCGTACAAACGAATTAATACTGTAACTACTACAAATATGAGCCAGCAGAGATCCCCATTGGCATCTTATAAACCAAAAATAGACTACTCGATCATCATATTTAGTCAACTTCCTCAATCTTTGGCCCAGCGCCACTTTCACCACCAACGGAGGGACCATCCTCATCCATGGCACCTCCCATACCACCATCAGCACCACCCTGGTACATTTTAGCTATGATGGGGTTGCAGAGGCTCTCTAGCTCCTTCATCTTATCTTCAAATTCATCTGCCTCAGCTAGCTGATTAGCGTCAAGCCACTTGATTGCATCCTCTACAGCATTCTCAATCTTTTGCTTGTCAGCAGGTGGAAGCTTGGCACTTATTTTCTCGTCCCTGATTGTGTTTCTCATGTTGTATGCGTAATTCTCTAAGGCGTTCTTGGCATCCACCTTCTTCTTATGCTCTTCGTCTTCAGACTTGTACTTCTCTGCCTCTTGCACCATTCTCTCAATATCCTCCTTGGAAAGCCTGCCCTTGTCGTTGGTGATGGTAATCTTGTTCTTTTGACCAGTTGTTTTGTCCTCAGCTGAGACGTTGAGAATGCCGTTGGCATCCATGTCAAAGCAAACATTAATTTGAGGAACACCCCTTGGAGCAGGAGGAATGCCGCTCAATTCAAATTTTCCGAGCAAATTATTGTCCTTGGTCCTGGCTCTCTCTCCCTCGTAGACCTGAATCAAAACGCCAGGCTGGTTATCTGAGTAGGTCGAAAAGACTTGCTCTTTCTTTGTGGGAATGGTTGTATTTCTTGGAATCAGAACAGTCATAACGCCACCAGCAGTCTCCAGTCCAACAGACAGAGGAATGACGTCCAACAGCAACAAGTCCTGCACCTTCTCATTGCCTTCACCACTCAAAATTGCAGCTTGTACAGCAGCACCATATGCAACGGCCTCATCAGGGTTGATGCTCTTGCAGAGCTCCTTCCCATTGAAGAAGTCCTGCAATAGTTGCTGAACCTTAGGGATCCTAGTGGATCCACCAACAAGTACAACGTCGTGCACCCCGCTTTTATCCATCTTGGCGTCTCTCAAACACTTCTCCACAGGTTCCATACACTTCCTGAACAAATCCATGTTCAGCTCTTCGAATCTTGCCCTGGTGATGGTTGTGTAGAAGTCAATACCCTCGAACAAAGAATCAATTTCAATTGTAGTTTGAGCAGTTGATGACAGTGTCCTCTTCGCCCTTTCACAGGCAGTTCTCAACCGCCTCAAAGCTCTGGGGCTCCCACTTATATCCTTCTTGTGCTTCCTTTTAAACTCCTGAACAAAGTGATTCACCATCCTGTTATCAAAGTCCTCACCTCCTAAATGGGTATCACCAGCTGTGGCCTTGACCTCAAAAATACCCTCCTCAATTGTGAGCAAAGAAACATCAAACGTACCGCCACCTAAATCAAAAATCAACACGTTCTTTTCACCAGAGCTACCAGCCTTCTTGTCAAGCCCGTATGCAATGGCAGCTGCAGTAGGCTCATTGATAATCCGCATAACATTAAGGCCAGAAATGACACCGGCATCTTTGGTTGCCTGACGCTGCGAGTCATTGAAGTAAGCAGGGACTGTCACAACTGCATTCTTGATTGTTGTACCAAGATAAGCCTCGGCAATCTCCTTCATCTTTGTGAGCACCATGGATGAGATTTCTTCGGCTGCAAATTGCTTTTCCTCACCCTTGTAATTCACCACAATCATTGGCTTATCAGCAGGACCAGCAATGACCTTAAAGGGCCACAACTTGATATCGCTCTGAACTGACGGATCAGAGTATCTCCTTCCGATTAATCGCTTGGCATCTGAAACCCACAAAAATCACATAAGCATTTAGATAACACATCTTGGACTACTGTTATCATATCAAAATTAATACTCGATGATAATTTAAAAACTGAAACATTGCGGAAAATCCACTCTGAAGCTGTAAAGTATATACGAAACAGCCACCATATTCCTTTTTTTTTTTTTTTTTTTGCCACCCAATTTTAGACGAACTAAATACAAGGTCTCTCAAGAGATTGTTCAAAAGGGCAGGGAAGACCTTAATTTTTACACAAAATGCTAAAAAACCAAATCTTCATAAACCAAAAGGCAGGAATAAATCATTCATTTCCGCCCACCACCCAAACCCCCACCCCCTATATATATATATATATATATATATATATATATATATATATATATATATATATAATTGAGAAGGCAGGGGAGTCGAGACAGCTACTAATGATTAATAACCAATCGAAAACAGTGATCATAATAAATATATAAAAAAACAAAATTCCGAGATCTAAACTGCTTTATTAATGTTAACTACTTCTTAAACTATCCAAGGCAGAGAATTGACTGAAACAAACAACCAACTAAGACTATGATTAAATCTTCAAGTTATTTACATATAAGGACTCCCTATTTAAATCATGAATAAAAAAATAACACTCGCTGAATTAATCTATCAATAAACAAAGACCAATTAAAAGAGCAAAAGTATGCATACCAAAAACAGTGTTGGTCGGATTCATTGCAACCTGGTTCTTTGCAGCGTCTCCGATAAGACGCTCTGTATCAGTAAAGGCAACATAGGACGGCGTCGTTCTGTTCCCTTGATCATTGGCTATGATTTCCACTCGGTCATGTTGCCAAACTCCCACACAGGAGTAAGTCGTTCCCAAATCAATCCCGATCGCTGGTCCATCACCTTTTCCGGCCATTTTTTCCTCTCCAAAATCAATCAAGCTCAACACAAAACTAACAAACAACCCTATATAATAAAAAACAATTGCTTTTTAGCGAAGAAAATACTTTGAAAGAATGTCGATTGTATGAGTTTTTTTTAGTGAAGAAACAATGGATGGAGGAGGAGAGTTTATAAAGGAAAAGTTGGGTTTCCAGAACGTTCGGCAACGAGTTGTCAGCCGTCGGATTGGTTTTGGAGTTGCGTTTAGTAATTCTTTTCTCCTGCCTTTCTAACTTGTTTCACACGGGTCTCGGGTGATCTGGTTGGTTCGAGAAAATTCGATTTTGTTTTTTTCTTTCGGGTTTTTGAGTCAAATATGATTTGATGACACCTGGTGGACTGTAGGAAGGTCTTGGTCGTTAGATTGGATTGGTGAGAGCGCGTCGGCATTTTTTAACTTCGGCAAGTGGCTTATACGCACGTTTTCATAACTCCACCAATGGGGGAATTCCATGACGTTCTATTAGGTTCATACACTTTTTTGAAAGTTCCCAAATGAATAGTTTTTTTTTTTTTTTTTGAATAAGTCAACACAAGGTCGACAGAGGGATAGGGGAAGGGGAACCTAAACCAATTCCACAGAACCATCCCAAAAGGCAATTGCTGACTTAAGGGATGGTCCATGGGGCTTAAGTATTCAATCACTAAAGCTCTTTCTCCCGATGTGGGAACTTTTCTTTTGAATAAGTCAACACAAGGTCGACAGAGGGATAGGGGAAGGGGAACCTAAACCAATTCCACAGAACCATCCCAAAAGGCAATTGCTGACTTAAGGGATGGTCCATGGGGCTTAAGTATTCAATCACTAAAGCTCTTTCTCCCGATGTGGGAACTTTTCTTTTGAATAAGTCAACACAAGGTCGACAGAGGAATAGGGGAAGGGGAACCTAAACCCAAATGAATAGTTACTGACAAATACAAAAGGTGATGAGAATTTGCCCTTGTTTTATTTATGGGTAAATTTCACCGTTCAGGTAAGCTTCAATTTGGAACACTTCAGTTATTGACTTTTTATTTGGTTAACTATAGTCATAAAATCAGGCTCTTCACCTCTCTTCCTCTCTTGCACCGTTCACCCCTGCTATTGCTTAGTGCTCAACAATTAAATCACCATCAAGTTTAACAAAGTTCAATGGGGGAAAGTATTAGGAGTTGATCGTTAATTTTGTAAACTCTTATAAAAATTGAACCAAACTAAAATGGATTGCAGAGTTTAGAGTAAAAAATGGCACTTCTTAATGAGTTTATAATGCAAAGTGAGATATATAAATAAGTTCAGGTATGAAATATGACAAAATAAGAATTCAGGATGCAAAGTGTTTCAAATTAAATTTTGAATTTTTAATGAGCTTATAGCACAAAATGAGATAAATAAAAGAGTTCATGTATTAAATGGAACAAAATAAGAATCCAAGACGCATAATGTTTCGGATTAAAATTTGAAGTGTATAGTGAAAACTGAGGTGAAACTCAAAGGTGCAAAGTGAAATTTATCCTTTTGTTTTTAGTCCTCGTCAATTTGCCACTGGTTGTTTAAAGCCATCAAATTGACTCAGAATATTTTAATTTAACTTTATTGATGGAATTTTATGCACATGGCATTTTTTTTTTCAAAAGATAAGATTTTTCTTTGCCTTTAACAAAAGAATTATTGTCCTTAGCAAGAAATTTCTCCAACTCTTTCCAAAGCCTCTTACATACGTTGTAACGGTTTTCAATTAGGACGGTATAATTGCTTTTACTTATGTAGGGGCCATTTAATAATTGGTTATTGAATGCCAATAATTGGACCAACGGAAATCGAAGAGTAAGAGAATATGCAAACCGTTTGTTTGGTTCTGTTTTTTATAATTATATTTTTAAAAAACTTCATACATATTTTTTAACTAACTTTTTATTTTAAAAACATAGTTATCAAAAATAATTTTTAAAACTATTACAATAATATTTTTTAAAAAATACATAAAAGAACCATCCAAACTCATGATTTACCAAAACACACGCTGACACACATCAGGTAGCCCCAATCAAGACAAAAGTTTAAACATTATATATAAAAAAAAAAAGTTATAAATTGTCTTCCTTTTTATTCTACCAATTGTATTAGGCATTAGTAGCCAATTGTGTTTTATTTTTAAATTGGTTTAGATTCAATGGTGGTAACCAAGACAACGCATATTTTTAGCTTAATATTTAAGGGCTGCTTGATTTGCACCCAAAAATTGGAATCGGAATAATTTCTCATGGATATGGAATGAAGCCATCGATTTCAATACATGTGTTTGGTTCAATACCTGAAATTTGAACCTATTATCATAATTGTTCTTTGGTTTACTGAGAATTAAAATTATATTCACTCAACCGAACCAACATACAGACGCACATCTGTGAAGCGGATATCCAAACGATGGTGCCAATGAGGAATGCAGATGTCTGCATACCTAAAAATGTTGCGGATGATATTCAGACAATGTGTCAGACATCCAGATGGTCCATGCGATCGTCCATTCCAGGAATCATTAATGGTTTTCACTAAAACCCAACAATTTAGTTGAGTTTAGTGAAATCCAAAATTTTGGGTTTTGATTCCAATTTTCAATTACCAAATAGCAACATGTGATTGATTCTGATTTTCGATTTCAATATCTTATTATCAAACGCCCATAAGTTAAACCGTTTAGCTTGAATAAATGGGTCTAAGATGACAACTCAGCCATAAACGGGATCCCAAAATGATTTTAATTACTGAAATAGCAATAGGCCCAAAACATTGGTTGGCAAATTTTTGTAAGAGGAACAGACTCAAACGGATGAAGGAAACCAAATGCTTAACACACGGCCGCGCCTACAAAAGTTGGAGATGCTGTGTAACTTTTATTCATTTTTATTATGTAGTTAAATACACATAATTAATATTTCATCACACACATGCACACACACACACATGTGTGTGTGTGTGTGTATATATATATATGAAGTATTAATTTTCCCGATTGAAATAACTTCCACGGCTGCAAATGATTCGAGTTATTCGAAGGTCTCTCAAACACAACCGAATAAAAATGGTGAATTAACTTAAATTAAATTTGAGTCGCGTTTGAGTTATTCGAGTACTTAATTAAACCAAGTTCAAATAGTTAGATAATTAGTTTGGGAGTTTATAGAGTCCAATTAAACTTTACATTTTTTTTTAATTCTCAAATGTTAATATATTCCGTGTAATTACTAAACCATGCAAGGTTGACAATCATCATCTTCATAATGAGCTTAGTTAAACATTAATTATACAAGTTAGATACTTGATTTGACCATTTCACAATTTTTTTTTTTGATAAACTTACACTATTACACGAGAAAGGAAAATTAGTGTTAGTGAGATTCAAACCCGCCATCTGGGATGAAATTATAGAGTTATAACCACTTTAATGAGCTCTAACCATCTCCCAGTCTGGTATCAACATTAAAGAGCTGTTTGGAACTCAGAAAAATAGGGTGGCAAACTAAGAGAAGACTAGTCATTCAGAGATTTTGGAGGATTGATTGGGAATAACAACTTAGTTGATATTGGGTTCAAAGGAGATCCTTGGACTTGGGTTAGTAACTGGGGTGGGGAAGGTCAAATCAGAGAAATATTAGACAGGGGATTAGCTACACAAAATTAGATGAGAATGTTTGAACAGGCAATTTGTACGCATATCCAGAAAGAAACATCTAATCACCATTTGCTCATCTTAGATACTGATCCAAAGGCAAATAAAAGAAGAAGTAGATTTCATTTTGACAAAAGATGGACGAATTACCAGAAAATTTTTCAGGTTATTCTAAAAGCTTGGAACCAAAGGTTTCAAGGGTAAAAAATGTTCCAAGTCTCGAGAAAGTTGAATGCTTGTAAGGATGAACTGTGTAACTGGAATAAATATATCCATGTAAATGCTGCCAAGAAGATTGAAGAGCTAAAAAACAAATTCAAAGCAGCAAGACAACAAAGAGACGAAAATGATTTTATGATGAATGAACTCAAAAGTCAACTGAATAAAGCATATCAAGAGGAGGAAACTTTCTGGGCACAAAAAGCCAGAGTACAGTGGATCAAAGAAGGAGACAGAAATACGAGATTTTTTCATACAAGTGTCAAAAATCGAAGAAGAAGGAACCAGCTAAAAAATATTCAGAAATCTGATGGTAGTTGGTGCAATAATAGCAGTGAGACAGCAAAAGAACTGGAGTCTTTCTATGAGTGCCTTTTTACTTTCTCCAAGCTTTAGAGGTTCTTAGAGATATTAGCTGGTATTCCAATATCGATTTCTGAGCAGATGAATCAGGAGCTAATTAAACCCGTAGATAATCAAGAAATCAAAGAAGCTTTCTTCTCTATGGAATCTAACAAAATTCCAGGACCAAATGGTATGACTTCTCTCTTTTCAAAAAATGCTAGGCATATTATAGGTAATGATACCATTTCAACTATTAAAAGCTTTTTTCACTCTGGGATTTATGTTGCATGCTATAAATGAAACTCTCCTGTCACTCATTCCTAAAGTTGATAATCCCACTAATGTATCCCAATTTAGACCCATAAGCCTGTGTAATGTTATATATAAAGCCATTTTCAAAATCTTAGTCAACAGGCTTAAACATATCCTTAAATTTTGCGTTAGTGACAAACAATTTGCTTTTATTTCAGGAAGGCAGATTTTGGACAATGTCATAATTGCTCGCGAAGTCATGCATTTCTTTAAAAATAAACGAAGTGGAAAAGTAGGTCATATGACAATAAAGCTAGACATGTCAAAAGCATATGATAGAGTTGAGTGGGCTTACTTAGAAGCTATGATGTAGAAAATGGGCTTTAGTGAGATTTGGGTTAATTGGGTTATGAAATGCATCTCCACAGTCAATTATGCTTTCAATGTAAATGGAGAAAAAAATGAGTTTTGTAAAACCAAGTAGAGGTATTAGACAAGGAGACCCCCTATCCTCCTACTTATTTTTTATTTGTGCAGAAGGTTTTAGTAACCTGTTGCAGCAGGCCATTAATAGGAAAAATCTGTCCAGTACCAAACTAAGTAGAGGTGGACCTCCTCTTTCTCACATTATTTTTGCAGATGATTCGCTGATCTTTTGTAAAGCTGGCAGAGTAGAGGCAAAGGAGCTCATGTGAACTTTGCAGATGTACAAGAAAATATCAGGACAACAAGTGAATTTGAAGAAATCTTCAATCTTGTTCAGCAAGAATATGTGTTAGGACACAAGATTGAAAATTTGCCAGGAATTGAAAATATGGAGTAGATTACCCAAGGTAAATATTTGGGACTCTCAATGGTTTTCACCAGATCGAAAAATCAGCTTTTTGGTTATGTAAGGGAGAGAGGATCAAAAGTAGGGTAAGTAGCTGGAAAAATAGATTCCTAAGTAAAGCTGGAAAGGAAACCTTAGTGAAAGCTATGTTGATGATCATCCCCAACTATGTAATGTCTTGTTTCAGTATTTTTAAGAGGCTGGGCAAAGAAATTAGCAAGTTGGTGGCAAATTTTTGTTGGGGTAATTTGGAGGAAACAGAAAAAAATTCATTGGCTGAAATGGAATAAGATGACTGTAAGTAAACAGTAAGGGGGGCTTGGTTTTAAGGACATTACTTGCTTCAACAAAGCCTTATTGGCCAAACATATTTGGAGAATAATATGTCAACCAAATTTGTTAGTCAACAAGGTTTTAAAAGTTAAGTATTTTTCAAAACAAAATCTATTGGAAACTAAACCTTCTAATAATGCCTCATGGTTTGGAAGAGTGTCATGTCTGCTAGAGAGCTAATGAATTGGGGTCTAAGGAAGAGAGTTAGGAGATGGAAAAACAATTTATATTTGGAAAGATAGATGGATTCCTTTCTTTGAAGATGGGAAGGTGAAATCTATCAAACCATACAATTGTAACATTGATAGAGCAGACCAACTGATGACTAACAGAAGATGGAACAAACAGGTCATGGAACAGCTCTTCTCTAAAGATGAGGTTGAGAAAATATTGAGAATCCCTATCAGATGGAATGGAATAAAGGATAGAGTATTTTGGAAAGGAAATGAAAATGGCTTGTACTCTGTAAAATCTGGGTATAGAGTGGGAATGATGTTGCAAGCAAAACAGGAGGAACATAGGTTTGCAACTGAATCTAGTGGAGCCCACAAGGCGAAGAAGGTATGGGATTCTATTTGGAAC
The DNA here is from genome assembly GCA_024721245.1 of Mitragyna speciosa. Classification (NCBI taxonomy): domain Eukaryota; kingdom Viridiplantae; phylum Streptophyta; class Magnoliopsida; order Gentianales; family Rubiaceae; genus Mitragyna; species Mitragyna speciosa. The sequence continues at coordinate 21,137,180 of CM045565.1, read as the reverse complement.
ATGAACATCAAGCACAAACTCAAGAGTTTCATTTGGAGTTGTCTAAATCATATCCTTCCTAGTTAATAGTGATGTGGTAAGAAGAGTCAAAGTAGGTGATCAAATTTGTAATTGCTGTGGAGAGGAGGTTGAGACCTTAGAGCATGCCTTATTGAAGTGCAGGCATGCTGTTAACATCTGGGAATTATCACCTGTGAAGTGGGATGGATTAGCATCAATGGAGAAATAACTTTTGGTCATGGTGGGAACACCTAATTAAAGCTAGACGGAGAAGAGAAGGAGGGAAGCACATCGAGTTAACAGTTAATATACTCTAGGCAAATTTGGAAAAACAGAAACAGGTGGAAATTTAAGGAGGAACGAAGGAGCAGCTGTGAGGTGATCAATAGAGCAGTCATGGAATGGTTGGAATTTGATCAATTTAGTAAGGAACCCCCAAGTCAGAGCAGCAAGGAAACAAGACATCAGGAGCAGACACCAAATACTTTGGGAACGAATGATGACAGCATAGGTGATTAATATAAGTGTCCAGTTTAACAATGCAAGAAGAAAGTTAGGATACAGCATTGTGGCTAAGGATAAGGTTGGAAACATACGTATGGTCTGGGCAGCTTCAGAAGACAGAGATTGGGACCAGTCTTTAGAAGAAGCCAACGCAGTAAAGCTTGCCTTACTCCTTGGCCATGAAAGAGGCTGGCAAAATGTCGTGATCAGAGGAAGCAACAGAAATCTAATTCAGAAGCTGACAAACTCGGATGCAAATGATGTTAAATGCGCCACCATCATTGAAAACATTTTGGACATTAGTGTTTTGTTTTGTTCCTGCTCTTTCCAGTATGTGAATCCCAAAGATAACTATCAATCTTCTAGAATAGCAAAATTTGCTTGTGATCTTAAATCAGTAATTCTATGGGAACACATTTTCCCAATGTGGATCAGATAGATCTCACATCCTTCATGGGTGCAGTTGCCCCTTATTTTGTATAAGTGTACAGTTATATTTAATCAATACAACTTCTGCTTTTTGACAAAAAAAAATAAAAAATTAAAGAGCTGTTTGGTTCAAATTACTCAATCACTATCACTATGGGTATCATTAACCTTGTTGTGAATATGAATTTTGATGATTCCCTCGAACATGTTTGGTTTAATAATGAAATAAGTATCATTATAAAAATACTTATTTGATTTATTGGAATGACTTTTAAATAAAATTTTAAATTTTAAATATTGATTATGATATATATGTTTTTTAGATTTATTAATTTGTATATTTAAAAAAAATTCTAAAAAGATTTATTCAATTTTAAATATATCCATGCTCTAATTTCAGTTTTATCAAATATATCTTTGATTTTCAGTTCAATTTTTCACAAAAAAAAAATTGAATGTGACAAAAACTTATTAAAAAAATTTTTAAACAAAATTTTATAAATTGCTAATAAAAAATTCAAAATCAAAAGACAAAACAGAGAGAGAGAGGAATAGTATATTGGGGGTGAGTAACTCAAACGATATATGTTTTTTCAGTAGATGTGTTTTTGCACTTAATTATAAGGATTAATGAATTTCATAGAATAGTATTTTGGAGGGAATCGTTAAAGTCCTAATTAATCACTATCATTCCCATTGAATGATAGTGATAATTATTTAACAAATATCATTAATTAATGTTATTATTTATGATACCCATTTCTCTCCTTAATCTTCCTAAATCAAACACCCCCTAAACACCCCCTAAACACCAATTGTCAGCAATGTTTGCTCTTCAACGTGGCTGCATATTACCCGGTAATTATGGACCGAAAAGCCACGACTCCTTTGCCAAAATAATTTTCCACGTGAAGAAGATTGCCCAAAAATAGATTTAAAACAAAAAAAGAAAAATAGAAGATTCGGATAACAAACGTCAAAATATTCTCTCCCAACCGGCCGACTCTGCTCTCCTCATCACGAATATCATCCACAATTTCCCTCTCCTTCCCATTTCCAACTCCCCTTTCCACTGATGACTTCCTAAACCGTAAATTCAATTCTCCCTCAGTTCCTTCCCCGCCTCCGCCGGAGAAGAGAATCCAATTCAATTCAATTCCGCCATGGCGAAGACTCGGATTTCGTCTCCATCCTTTCTCGGAACTCCACTTCCTCCCCTCTCTCGCCATGCCGCTTTCTCGCACCGCAGCAGACTTATTAGTACGAGAGTGAGATTCAGCTTGCACGAGCTTCCTCCTCCGATTCACTCGATCGACAGTTCGGTAGAATTTTTCGGAGCTATTGTTAACAGAGCCGAAAGCCTCCTCTACACGTTGGCTGATGCTGCCGTGGCTGTCGATTCTGCTACTGGTGGCGCTGCCTCCGACTCCACTACCGCCACTAGTCAGAAGAGCGGAGGCTGGTTCGGATTCATTTCTGAAGCCATGGAATTTGTCTTGAAGGTTAAAATTCGTTTATAACTACTTTTTTTTTTTAAGTATTTAAATCTTTTACGCGATAATTTTTTATTGATAGGTTGTTTTCTGGTGCGGTCAGGTTCGTGTTGCTATATATCTGTACTCAGAGCCAAGGAATATTTTATGTGATCGGTGTTTTTTCATCTGCAATTACAAAATTATTGGATTTTAATAGGTTTTTGTGCGCGGCGATTAGTGTCAAATAAGATAAATTTATCTTTCTTTTTGAAATGTAGAAACAAGAATGATCCGCAAATTAAAATATTTGTTTATCCTGTGTGTAACTACGGGACAAGTAAACCTGCACGAAAAGTTTAAATATTACATTTGGTAAAGTTATCATGTTATCTCAGTAACAACAGAAAGTTGAAGGAGGGAAGCTAGAATTGAAAGTATTTATTTCATTTTTAGTACTTTAAAACATGAAGATGAATTCTGTGATTAAGTGCCCGCTTTAATCTTATCAGATACTAAAGGATGGGCTTGCAGCTGTGCATGTGCCATATTCATATGGATTTGCCATTATTTTGCTGACTGTGATTGTAAAAGCTGCCACATTCCCGTTGACCAAACAACAGGTGAGTTTTTCTGCCATTGTTTTTGAAGCAACAATATATTTCTTGTCCTACTCTTGGGTTGATTGATAGAATCTATTGAACTGAAAGAGGGAATACTTATTTGGCATATATTAACTCCTAGACTATTGTGTTTGTGTCCTCTTTCTCCTAATCACGTGGGTATCCATATTCCATTTCAATATTCTAATATGATGAAAATAATGTTGTGGAAGGTTGAATCAACATTGGCAATGCAAAACCTTCAACCCAAGATCAAAGCAATCCAACAACGATATGCGGGAAACCAGGTAAGTTGCTTTTCTAATTGTAATTATTCTGAGCATCTTGGTCTTCAGATGCGTAAGTATTGACACTCAGATTGCATTGTTACTGATAGTATGAGTCCACACTCTGAATTGAAAGCACGACAAACGGGTAAGTGCATAGCAAAGAGTAAATAACAGAAACCAATGCATTAGTATCTAATAATTCAGCAGAAAAGGATGCTTTAATAGACTTCAGAATGTAAACATTCTTTTGAATCATATGGTTCCAATTTCTCATGATCCACCGTGGATAAGTAAATTAGGTATTGAACTATCAGATCTGTGGAACCACGTTTGAGCTTGCAAAACCATAGACCATAGTATTGGACCACATTATAAAGAATGCAGAAAAAAATGATGGTCATGGACATGAAACAGAAAAGGCATAGAGTTACTACATTGTAAACTAAACATACTAGAGCTCCTGATCTGGAATGCTAAAACGGTTAAGCTTGGGGAGCAGGGAATTTGGTGCTGACATCCGTAAGAAAAACATAACTATAGTATTTTTGTCCCAAATGAGTAATATTGCTTCCTACTTAACCAAATTAGTCGATTTATTTTTATTCTTGATACAAATTTGCGCAAGGTATAGATGAAATTTTTTTTTTTTTAAAATCTAGTATTACTTGAGTTACCATCTGAGATAAGATTGGAAGAAGTAACAACTCTATGTTATCCATTCTTAGGAAAGAATACAACTTGAGACAGCACGTCTATATAGACAGGCAGGGGTTAATCCTCTTGCAGGTACAGTTTCGTTTGTTAATTGAAATTTCAATTATTTGTTTTTTGTGACACAAAGCATGAAGAGTGATACACAGTGTAAATTTATTTATTGTCTGTAGTTTATATTGACTTTTGGGCATAGAAAGAAATACTTTTCTGCTTGTCTATTACAGTGAGGTAGAATTTCTTGTTCTCTTTCCTCATGATATAAATCAAATGTGTAAGAAAAAGAACACAAATATGGTTCGTATGTAATCCCACTATTTGCATTTACCTCTATATAGAAAAAAAGGAGCCTATCCATGAACAACTCTTTCACTGTCTAATGGACCAATTGGTTTCTAGTTTTGTGTGTTTTCATGTCTCCATTGTAACATATACTTTTTCAATGGCTGTTGTGGTTTACAGGTTGTTTCCCAACTCTAGCCACGATACCAGTCTGGATAGGTTTATATCAAGCTCTTTCGAATGTGGCAAATGAGGTATTTGAGAGGTGACAAGTCATTTTTTTAAGTGAGAGAGTATATTTTTACGTGCTGAAAGGTAACATTTAAAGAATTGTTTTGCCACATTCCTCATAGGGACTACTGACTGAGGGTTTCTTTTGGATTCCTTCTTTGGGAGGCCCAACTACAATTGCTGCTCGACAAAATGGATCTGGAATTTCTTGGCTAATTCCATTTGTGGTAATTAATCTTTTAGATTCCTCTTGTGAAATAACTATGGATCCTTGGTTTGATGATCTTTTTTGTTTTTCACAAAGGAATTCGTGAATGCCATGTGTATAATTTACTTTTAAACAGCTCATTCTGAAAAATAGTTTATGCTTGTGTCAGCTTACAAGGGCTATCTTTATTGGGGTCCACTTGGTTGCAGGATGGGCATCCTCCACTTGGTTGGCATGACACTGCAGCATACCTTGTTCTGCCTATCCTCCTAATTGTTTCTCAATATATCTCGATGGAGATCATGAAGCCTCCTCAAGTAAGATTTAAGTTCATCATTGATCATTTTCCTTTCTTGGACACTCCCTCTGCTAATCTTGTTTTCGTTACTTTGGTAGACAGATGATCCAGCACAAAAAAACACTCTTCTTGTTTTCAAGTTTCTTCCCTTGATGATTGGTTACTTTTCTCTCTCTGTGCCATCTGGATTAACAATTTACTGGTGAGGATTACTGACCACTTCCCAAAATAATCTATGCTTGTCCTTTTCCCTGGTATTTTCTATAGTCCGTGCAAGTGCACACTGTTTGAAGATATATAAATAACAGTATTTGATTAGATCATGGTACATGGTGCTACAGAGCAAAAAACGATTTCTATGTTGTTTATTGTCCAGATAGTTCCACTCATCAACATTGTACTTTATAAAGGAAGGCTTTTTTTTTTCCCCCCCTTTGGATATGATAAGTGTCCAGGTTTCCTTGGTCTGAAGATATATTTGCAAAGGCTGAATTATTTTGGGGATAACACCAGCTGCTGAACCTTGGTCTAGAACAGCTCAGCTGTGTCTCTACGTGGTTTCCTCTTTTTTCCCCCCTAATCTGATTGTGCATTTATCTTCAAATTTAACTGAAGTGTGAGTTTGGACAATTTTGGAGTCTCTCTAGATGCTTTTGTTCCTAGAGTGGATTAGTAGATCAGGCGTATTGCTCTCATTTGCAAGGCTCCTTTTTTTCCCACCCCCTTCATTTTGCCACTAGAACTTGGAACTGAAAACAAAATGCTGCTGAAACTTCTTTGTGGTCACAAACTTCTTTGTTAGACATTGTGATGTAAAGTCTGCACTTGCATACTACTACATATTTCTTGTATGTAATTATGTTCCTCTTGTTGGATTGACAGGTTTGTTAATAACGTGCTGAGCACAGCACAGCAGGTATGGTTGCGAAAATTAGGTGGTGCAAAGCCTGTAGTAAGTGATAATGCAAATGGCATTATTACTGCTGGACGTGCAAAACGTTCTGCTTCCCAGACAGAGCGAACTGGTGATAGGTAGGTCTTTTATATATGTTTTGTTGGTCTTTAAGATACTTCAGGTGGTGCCTTACTGATAGTTGGGAAAATGAACAGATTTAGACAACTGAAAGAAGAAGAAAAGAAGAAAAAATTGAGCAAGGCGGCTTCTGCAGTAGAGGTTGAGATATCAGCATCGGTGTCTGATTCTGAAGATGAGCCAGATGAAGACACCAAGTCTAAGGTAAACTTGAGCTTGTAGTTTCTAACTTAAGATTCTCTTTCAATTTTAGCCGTGAATTCTTGTTATTTTTCCACTTCACTGAGTTGCAGTGGGAACTGGATCCTCAACTTTATTGTTGTAAAGATGGGTATTGCTTCTTTGAGGACACTCTTGTTGCTTTCCATGTCCGATATCAAAAGATGTAGACTGGTTTGATATTCTATGAAGAAATGTAGGAATTATGTAATAATCTTCTCTTAAATCCCCAATTTGTGTCTGCAGAGTTCAGATTTGTTGTTATGGGATTAATTGTCTTACTCTGTTTATTAGGCCGACTAAGTTATTTCACAGAACCATGGAAAAGTTTGCAATGCCCTAGGGCGGCTTTGAATTATGCATTATCTATTAACTTTTGTGTTTTAGCAAAAGTATAATGGGGCTAAGATAGGATGCCTAACAATTCCTTCTTCATATGAGGCAAAATTGAAATTAAATGATGACTGGGACCTCCATGTGGTCTTGTGGGGCAGCAGTCAGATATTGGCTTCCTAGCCAAAGTGATTTCACGCTACTGACTAAACTTAGTCGTTGACAAGACCTGGTGCTTAGAGACAGGTTATAGTTTGCACCAATCTTTGTTCTGTTGAAACATGTCCCACACGATATCACCACGTGTTGGGAACACTAGAAGAATTTTAGACAAGTTAAAGATGTTTTTCTGCAGGTTTACTACACTGCAACTGCCTGAAAAACTAGGGTCATCTTTTCTGTTAACTTGAGTAAAACACGGGGACTATTTATAATACCAAAAAATCTGATGTTAAGATATAGTAGCACTGTTGCACATTGTTCAATTTTTTTTCCGGTCAAATTGGAGGGAGAATGCCAGTCTGCAACTTTTGTTCTCATTTTGGAGATCAAAAGTAGATTGTTATGAGTCAATCAGAGTTGCAAGTTGTGAGCTTGATGAATCTTTCATTAAATGGAAGAAAAGCAATGTGTTAGAGCCAAATCAGAATTGATAGTTCTTCTCAAGATATATAAATGTAAGACAACCTTCCTGTTACAGATCTCTTGTGTTGAAGTTTTACATCTGATTCAATGTCCCTGACAGGATAACGAGACTTTGGAAGAGGCTGTTGCTTCTAGCACTAGTAAACCAGTTCCAGATTACACTAGACCAAGGAGGAGTAAACGGTCAAAGAGGAAGCGCGCGGTATGAGAATCTTAAGCTATTTTTTTGTAGTTGCAAGTTTACCTTGTAGTTCTGTACAATCTGTATTTTAGTCAGTGTATAGTGGCCATTTTTTATGCTGGTCATTTCTTGAATTTGTGCTAGCTGAAACAGTCAATTATTTGATATCCCAAATAAACCACATATTAATGCTTTTTAAGGCTGCTGTTTCAGGTTTTAAATTAGACCTTACATGTAGTTACAAATCTTTGGATGCTATGAACTCCCTGTGACATTTCAATAGCAGATTGGGGAGTGAGTAGTGATTTAGTTGGTATGGTACATAAAAACTAAAAACATCATTTTTATTGCAAGAAAAGATGAAGTTTGTAAAGCTATTTCTTAGATTTAGATCAGATTTTTTGCTTTCCATTGGCATCCAAGTGGACCGCTATCAAGTTTCTCATCTTGACCTAAAGAAGTGGAATGTATCTGTCCATTTTGTTGTATGAAAGAACATGTCCATTTAAACAAACCACATAGAAGAGCAAAAGCTTTGGCTCTTCTTAATGGTCTGTTATATTTGTGGAACTTCCCGTTCTTGCCAAGAAAATGTGTCCAAGCAGTCAATTTTTTTGACTCGATATGAAAGCATACTCTTGTGGTGATTTTCATAAATTTGATAAAGTAATGCTTTAAATTAAAATTAAAAATAAGAATTCATAGCTAAGAACTGATGGTCATATATCTAACGTAGCGAGCATAATTTGAATCTCAACGATAACTACTTTTGTACATACCCAATAATCCTAAACAAATGATTCATCTAAGTTACAGAGATACATCTAACCTCCTGCAACCTTGAGAATTGTTGTGTTTCCACAGTTAATAAGGACAATAATCACTTCATGATCTTGATGGTGGGCGATTGTTTCCAACTGGGTTTGGTCCAGAAGGTGCTTTACGTGTTTTCTTCTCATTAACCTGCATGAATTACTTATCCATTAGGTGTATGATGAGTGGATAACCATTTTATCGTGAAGAATGTCGAAAAACAGTTACAAGTTAAAAGAGAAGACAGAACTCCTTTACGTACTAAAGTACTTAAAATGTGCCCTGTTGTGGATCGTGAGCTGTATTCTGCAGGGCTGATCTGGAAACCAACTGTGGAATTGATTCAAAAAGTGATCTTCATAAGGATATGTAGGTACTCATGTATAAATGTATGATATTGAGAATGGAGGTTTTCTCACTGATTTGTGAAATAGTGCTTCTCTTTTGTGGACTTCAAAAGTATAACCATACATCAAATATTAAATAATCTTTGAGGTAAGAGAAGGGAACAGTTTGGCGGGATAATTTGGGGCCAGTTACTTACCTGTTTTTGCAGCTTGAACCTTGGAGGTGAAGGTGAAATAGTGTTGAAATGCTGCTAGTAGAAGCCATAAAAAGAGAAGATGATAGAAGAACTCTGATATCCTCATACTAGGCACCAGCTTGTTGAAGGGAAAATGGATTTTGAAGCTGGGGATAGAGGTGCGGGGATCGTTGCATTTCAAATAAGAGGGGAAGATTTTAACTTCATATGTTTGGCAATCATTTGGAATTTGAAAACTTGGAATGTTTGTTAAAAGTATCGGGGATCCTATGCCATTTTCACTCTAGTGATAAGATCAGGTGTCTGTGTTCTCCTCATTGTGTGTTGACTTCTTTCCAGTCATCATTGCATCCATGATAAATCGTTATTTATCCATTATTGTCTTCTGAGTGCATGAATCATGATGCTGGAACCCACTAACATACTGAATGGTACTTGTTTATTCAAGTGACATTTCGTTTGTTTTTATGCATTTTCGTGAATGTTTCTGTCATGAATTTGCTTTAATACTCTTTTTTTTTTTTTTTTTTGAGGTTGCTTTTCATTAGTTGCCCGTCATTCTTTCAATTTACGTTCATGTCTTGTCACTTCCTTCAAACCCTCCCTTCGACCTCGTTGGCGAATATTTGGTGTGAAAAGTGAAAACTGCTTCATTATTCTTGCAAACAGTGTGCTAAAACGGGAAAATCTGTCGCATGCTAATAGAACACGTTGAATATTATTTGGGAGTTGTCCTTGCACATTCTCTATATATCCATCTGCCTCTCTCTGTTAGGTTGTATCCCTCAGCAATAGTTTTACTGTTTTAGTTCCTGGTTCTAACGCAACATCCAAAATGATATGTTCGTGCGTTCTCATGCAATGACCCCTTCAAAGTTGCGAGGGTGGGTTGGCAACTGGGGCACCGTAATGGATCCTTGGTTTTTAAGATTATCGCTTGTGGGCTGCATACCTTGTTAGACTTGTACTTGCTCGGATGTTGGCCCTGATTGCTTGATGATCTAACATCTTAGCAGACCCCAAAGAAACGGCCCAATATTCAATATACCTCTCTTTGTTATATTATTTTGGTAATTTCTTAGGTATAGTAATTGAAATGGGGAATACCTCCGTAAATTCGTTTAACTCTTTTATTAGAATATACGAAGTTAAAATATTTTCCCATCGAAGGTCCTTGTATTCAGTTTTGGGCGTATTAGTCCTTAAAGAGGAGGTGATCGCCAGTATATTAGTGGGAAAAAGTCAAGGTATTAGTAGTGTACTGTGTGTTTCTATTAAGAATAATAACAAAAATATTAAAAGAGGTAAATAAATAATGAAATTTAGGGTAGTTCTTCCTAACTGTTACAACCTGCATGTAAAAGAAGCCTTTTATCCAACTAGATTGCGATAAATCTATTAATTAAATGCCATCAAATATCGGTTTCGAGTGTTAGATTCCGCAAGTGCCACAAAATTTTGTTTGGACAGTAACTTATTTTTCAGCAGGTTCTTTTTTCCTGTTTACTAAAAGGAGAGAGAAAAAAAAAGAGGCCCCTAGGAAGGGACAGTCAACAGGATTACGAAGGGTCCACTAAGACCAACGCGTTCATCTTGAGTTCAAGATGGCAACAATCCTATCCCACTGACCGCTGTTCTTATCTTTCTCGGAATAGGAGCCCACGCGAACAAGTTCTGCACTGGTCCCCTTTCAAAAACTGTAAGCAGAATTTAAAAAAAAAAAAAATGAAACCTATGAGCGGTGTTCAGGTTCAGACAGTGAAACATGATAAGGCTAGGGTGGATTCAAGTGACAAAGTTATTTAACTATGTGAAAGAAAATCCTGAAAAAAAAAAGTTATTTAACTTTGTCAGATTAAAATAGCACCGTTTGACTAGCATTACTATTTACTAATGTAGTACCATTAAATTTTCCCAAAAAAAAATTTTTTTTTGTAGTACCATTAAAATAGATATGAAGTTCGATATGGTCTCTCACTTGAAGAAAAATTGTAAATTCCTCTTTGAATTTGGAGAGCTGAATTTTGTAATTTCGGTTACAGTGGTGCTAATAACGAATGAGTAGATAATTCTTCTGGTTTAGTCAAATTCCTGTTTTAGATAACCAGAATTTGATTGTCATTTGGCTCTTATCGGAGTCAATATTATAAATCCGGTGATATTTAGTAAGCATCCATGAACTAATATCCTTCTCATCCGTTTTCAGCTACAACTTAGTTTTTATGCACGAAGATGCAATTCACACCACTGTACTGTCGTCTCTTATCGTGGCATTTAAGTATGATTAGCATATTAAAAAAAATTGACACAATATACATCGGATTAGATCATCTGTTCAATTTTTTTTTTGTGTAACTATGTCTAATACAAAATTATGTTGCATCACTAAATGATATAATGTAGTTTTATATAGTTTTCACAGTGATACAACGTAATTTTATATTTGATACAAAAAAAAATTGGACAAAGAATTGGAACTGAATATGTACACATGACAAAATGTTGATTGATAAGGGATTACAATCTTAAGTCTCAAATCTTATGGTCTCTAAGTGCAAATAATCTCAACCAAGACAATCTAGTCAGAAATGAATAAATGGTTGAGCGGTTGATTATGACTTCACTTCAGAGGTCGGGGGTTCAAATTCTACCAACACCAAATTCCTCTTTTCATGTAAATGTGTAGGTTTAATAAGGACTATCAATTCCGGTATAGCCCGGTGTGTTGATCACGAAACTTCCATTTTACTACTACTAGGTTAGGCTTCATTTGAGTAAGCTGCATCACAATGCGTTTGTTTGTTTGTTTGTGTTTTTAAAAAATATGTTTTTTAAAAATTTTAAGCACGTTTTTCAATTAATTTTTTATTTTACAAACACATATCTCGAGAAGAGTTTTTAAAACTACTAAAGTAACATTTTTTAAAAAATACTTCAAAAAATAATCATTTAGACGAAACCTAATACTTATTTTTCTTAAAGACTAAAACTCTAAAGAAAAAAAAGGAAATATAATAAAATAGATAATTTGTATTGTTATACACTTGTACATCATAACAAAAATTTAAAACGGGGTTTTTACGATGAAAACAACTTAGGGAGCGTTTAGTTTAGAACAATCTCCAATGGGCTTCAAAGATAATAACACCCATTATTGATGTTTAAAAAATAATTATTACTATTCTTCAATCGGGATGAAATTGATTAATTGGAGTCTTTATGATTTTTTGTAAAATATTACTATATCAAAGTCATTAATCTTTTTAGAATAATGATAATTATTTTATTACTAAACTAAGTATGTTTAAAGGAATTGTCAAAACTCATACTCTAAGATTAATGATTAATAGTGATAGTGACTGATATTGCATGGGTCTAGTTTATTAGGTTGTAAAGGATGGCTATCACTTCCCACCGAAGGACCAAAGATAAATATTTAAATATCTAAATAAGTTCGAATTTTCCCCAATCAGATTATATAGATAGATAACTCGAATGACAACTTTTTATCTGTATAGTCCACAGGCAGTGATAGAATGACAAAATGGTTAAATCTTTACACCGCAGGTTTGTTGGACACTTTTGTAGTGCATAGAAATAAATTTATAAAGAATAAATAAAATTTTAATAATTTATATTTATTTATTTATAAATTAAATTAATAATTTATATAAATCTATATCTTTAATTTTATTTAATTATTAATTTTTTATATAGTACAAAACTGATTCAATTTTGTGATATATTAAATCTCGGGTCTACCAGGTATAAAATAATAAGGGCCTGATTCGATGGACCACAGACAACTCATTCATGGGCTGCTTTCCCTGATATACATCCCAAAACGAAGACCTCTCCAGGCCTATATATACACCCCCATAGCTAAGCGTTTCGCCACCAACACCTCTTCTTCAATCTTCAATTTCCCCTCCCACCGGCTATGGCTACTTCCTCCTCCATCTTATACAAAACTGCCTTCTCACTCTCTCTCCTCTTTTCCATATTTTCCCTGTCCACAGCCACCCACCCAGGCCTCATTCTCACTCTAGTGAACAACTGCCCCTACACCGTCTGGCCTGCTATCCAACCCAACGCCGGCCACCCAGTCCTCGAACGCGGTGGCTTCGCCCTTCACACCCTCACCCACCGCTCCTTTCCCGCCCCCACCATTCACTGGTCTGGTCGCATCTGGGGCCGCACCGACTGCACGTACTCCAACAACCACTTCTCCTGCGCCACCGGAGACTGCGGCGGCCGATTGGAATGTGATGGCAGAGGCGGCGCTCCCCCAGCTACGCTAGCCCAGTTCGACCTCCATCACGGCCACGCTGACTTCTCCTCCTACGGAGTCAGCGTAGTCGACGGCTTCAACGTCCCCATGACGGTCACCCCACATGAAGGCAAAGGCACCTGCCCCGTCGTTGGCTGCCGGGCCGACTTACTTGCCACATGCCCGGCCAGTTTGAAGTTTCACGGGCCTGGGGGAAAGGTTGTGGGATGCAAAAGTGGGTGTGAAGCCTTCAGAACTGATGAGCTTTGCTGTACTAATCATTACAATAGTAAAGAAAAGTGCAAGGCTTCGAGCTACTCGGAGTACTTCAAGCATGCCTGTCCTGCTACTTTTACGTACGCTCATGATAGCCCTTCACTCATGCATGAGTGCTCTGCTCCTCGTGAGCTGAAGGTTATTTTCTGTCACTAATGTCCAGAAAAGGACAAAAGATGAATATATTCGTGGCCTCGTGGTTGATGGTTCATGCATGGGGAGTTGCGCTGACCATTGACCATTTTATTTGTATTACTGTACTAGTTTGGTTTTATTGTAGGAAGATAAGAAAGGAAATGATTAGCCTGTCAATGCTGCGTTGGGTAGTAGAGTAGGTGTTTGTGTGTGTCCCCTTCGTCAAATGTAATGTAATCACTAATCAGTGATTTCTGCTACCGTAGTTTGGCTTTGAGCTTCCTAGTTCCTGTGTTTGTAATTTTTAAAGAGAATTATCTGAGAACGGAAGTAATCTGGTTCAGTGATATTATCATGGCTTGCTGAGTGGCAAACAGCAAGTGCTTGTTTATTGTCCACTATCGGGTCATCTTTGATTCTTTCGTATTATCACTATTCGGAAAGTTACTACAACATCTCAGCTACGGAAACTTGATACGGTGCGTAAAATATGTGTAGAAAATTTGTAACAACACAGGCATTTGACCGTAAGCTCGAGATGGTAGGATCTAATTATGATTTTTATTTGACGGACATATGAAAAGGAATTTTATTAGAGTTAGAAAAACAAATAGTGAACGTACGGGTGTAGAGAAGGAAAAAGCTAGTGTTCTACGAAAATCTGATCAAAATCAAAGGGGGATGCACTTTGAAATTTACGGAGAGGGAGATGCTTTCTTTCTCATGTTCGAAATTTAAACTTTCAAAATTTGTGTGTATAGAAAACTCGAGGAACCCATTTGGCGTGGCAGAAAACAGTAGTGGGTAACTGGGGATGGTGCACAGGGGAAGGCAGCGAATCTCTGAAGAGTTCTGTTCTGTACCTGGAAAGCGGGCCCGCGGTAAACAAAGGGTCGAAAAAGACAATCTGACAACTTCGAGTTTTTCAAAAGACCAATGTTCTTTGTTTGTTTTCTTTTCTTACATCTCCATAATTCTTTTTAATTCTTCTTTTTTGTTTTTACCATGGAAGCCCAGCCCTGCCCATTACGTGGCTGTTGAAAAACAAACATTTTCTTTTTCTTTAGAAAAAATACACATTTTCTTGATTGGATTATATGGGAAGAAAGACCTAGGATGTATTCATTATCCTTGTTTTCTGGAAGACCGTAGTCTTCAATGGAATCTCCCATTAAATACGTCACAAATGTACAGTGCAGATCCTTGGGAGTTACTGAAGACTCCTCAAAATAAACTTTGTTTTCTTTGCTTAATTCATAATATTATTTTATCTAGAAAACTTTTACATACATCAAACTCAGTCCAGTTAGAAATCTTGTACTATAAATAATGAATACCTGAGTTAATGATGCACTTTAACTATATAAGAATGATATTATGGCTTCTATTTAGACTACAAAATTTATAATTGAAACCATAAAGTGAATCTATGTAAAACTTAAACGCCTGGTTCTAGTATTTTCCTCCGAACTTCCCATCATGGAAAAACTGTCTCCTATTAAATCCAGATTCTTTTCATTCCTTGTCAAACAAAATTAAGAGCTTGTTTTTAATAGGTTGTCTTTACCTGATTTTAGTTTTTAATTTTTAAAAAATTTATCTTGTGATGTTTTTTACTACTTTTTTTTTACTATATTTTAAAAATTTTAAACTAAAATAGAATACTGAGTATAGATTTCAAAAAAAAAAAAAAGAAGAATACTGAGTATCAATTTTTTTAAAATTAGAAAGTTATTAAAAACAAGCCTTAAATAATTTCTGATACAAACTAAATCGAATCAGTACAAGTTTATAAACCCTTTCGCAACCTGCTCCTGCTCTATAGAATAGGAGTATTAGCACTGCGATTTTCAATTCGCCACCTGAACCGCCCTCTGGTAAAAGATAAAATAAGATAAAAATCATATTACTATATTTATCCCATCACAGATTTTGCGCGGTGCAAGGACGGAAGCAATTAAATTTAGTTACGAATTGCGAGTTCCGAGAGGGTAGGTGTTGGTTTTCTGCACATCGATTTGCATCATAGATTTGTTCTAGACTTTGTTGGAAAGAGAACACATTATTTTTAAATCTTATCATTTCATATTTCCACTTGCCGCTTCTGTCTAATCGGTGGTCTTGTGTATTTGTGTATCTAATTTGAAACCCAAATTTTTTTTTTTTTAAATTTGAAACCTAAAATTTGGGACACGGATGCGTTAAATTTGCACTTACCTTGCCTAAATTTGCAAAAAAAAAAAAAAAAAAATGAGACATATTATATTAACGCAAAGTTAGATTATTTAGTACTAATTTGGTAAAAATTTAGCCAAATTGGTTCATAATTTATCATATATTTATTATTGCTTAGTCATGTCACCTAACTCTTATATTTCTACTTTGTTAAAGTTGGTACTACTACATCTCTACGTACTAAGCACTTGTAACATTTTTTTTCTTAAAAGATGGATATACTTGTAATGTTATTGTAAAAGAATAGTTAATTTGACCTTTTCTTTTGACATATCGCTTATTTAAGATGGCGGCCGGCGGATATTACCGCGGTGGTCCAATGACGGGGCGTTGAAGAAAAGAACAAACAAATATAAAGGAAAAAAATCATCGGGCAAATTCAAGTAAAAATAAATAAATAAATAAAGAGAGACATAGATTACAATTTCTATTGGATAATTTTGGGTAACTCACACTGATCCAATAGTTATTGGGCTTTTTATTTCTCAAATCCAAGTTAACCCAAACCCATTCAAACTTAAATTGAGGGTTGGGCTTGGATGGGTTTCGGTTTCATTGCAGTTCGGGTTCTCGCCTGCAGCCTGCTTATTCACCTCCTTTCAAGTTACTTTCGCTTGAATTTTGTAATTGAAAGGCAGATTAGTTATTCGATTAGCCGATTTATCTACTATGTTAGTAGTTCTTGCATTTCTGTCACCAGAGACTTACAAATTAACCTTTTCTTGTCTTATATTCCCAAGCCTTTTGGAGCCTTGGCTTCCCCCATAAAACATATGACGCTAAAAAAAAAAAAGAAAAAAAAAAGAGAATAACGTTTCTCAAGAACGAACGAGCTAGCTTTTGCATGAGTATCATCTGTGCTGGAAATATTACAGCTAAGAGTTATCCTGATCCGTGATTGAGGCTTGCTTAAGAGGAGAAAATAAGATGGGATTTTTATTGAACAACATTATGCAACCGCATTGAAACAATGAAATCCATAAAAACTTGACTTGCAAATATAGTTCCATACACAACAATCCCATGTCAGATATCCTGTAACTCTGTCTTATGTCTTATGAGAGGTTACTTGCATCTTCAATTTAGGACTGGTGTGCTTTAGTCGGATTCACATGGCTTCCCATCCTCACAACAATCCCATCAATATCTCGTACGTACCCAACTTTCTGTCCCCATTCTTTATCCTCCGGCTCACTCACTTGTATTGCTCCATTTTCAAGTGCTCTCTATACCACAAAATTATCAACCGAAAGAAAATTTAAAAAAAATTGCCCAATCCAATACCTTAATTGTGCTACAAATTAATAACTCAATCATTCGATACCTTGTAGGCAGCATCAACATCTGGATAATCGAAACAAACCTCAACTGGCTGCCTTTCGCGGCTAGGATTTGGGGTCTGGACCTTTCCTGTTAGATCATCGGTCTCTCGTTGGTGGATTGGGGTAAAAGCTATAGTGGTCTGTCCACTTTCTAGCTCTCCCCATCTTCAGTCATGCATATACAAATTTTGACTTTTTCTTCTTAATCAATAATTATACTTCAGCCAAAAACTAAGCTAAAAAAAAAATTCGAAAAGGGACAAATTGATCACACGATTTTACCTGTGGGAATCATCCAGGCGACGAATATTGCATCCAAAGGCGTTGGCGTAAAAGGCAACAGATTTGGCTACGTCTCTAACATACACCACAGTATAGGCAAATGATGGGCTTATCTTTGATGCCATTTTTGCTTTCTTGTTATGCTCCTTCGCAATTGGAATGATTCGAGGTTTGATGGGTAGTAATTTTACTAGTATTTTCCCCAGTATCCAAGATCTCAGTTACTACAACCTAGTACAATTAACTGAACAGAGTTTTCTTCACCTCCGTAAGTAATGATGACAGACAATATGCAGATCATTTTTACACGTGGTAAACGGTTTAGGCTACACGTGCATGTCGCTCCCGATTGATGCCTGTTCTCTGCTGCCACGTTGTGCTTGGGTTGACGTACCCTTCTGGATACTGGGCCGAGTCCAGCCATCAAGAGTTCAGATTTTTCCACAACTTTTGGAGTACGCTTTCTTGGGCTGGGTGTTTAGTTTTACGTGGAGTAACCCAGCCAGTTGGTCCTGAAACAATCTCCAAAAATGCTAAAATAACTTCCTCTCTCTCTCTCTCTCTCTCTCTCTCTCTCTCTCTCTCTCTCTCTCTCTCTCTCTCTCTCTCTGTGGTTAAACTGATACCAGCTTGCTAATTAATAAACCACTTTATTTGTTAAACAAATTTAGTTCACGAAAACTTGACTCAATATGTTCTTAAGACCCCTTTTCACTATATTAATAATAAGATACTAGTTAAATCTATAGTTAGCTGATTGAGCTTAATATTCGAGTTTGTAAATTTGTATACAATTAACAAAATCAAATTTGAGATAAGTAAACATGTATCTCGCAAGGACAATCATTTACATCCTCATAATACACACATATTATACACACGTATTTTTTCTGTGCCTGTAAGTTCTTTATTCGAATTCTAAAACTTGCGTAACATGAAAGGATTGTTAAAATTAAATTAGACCAAGATGAAAATATTCTTTTTGAGGTTCTCAGCATATCCCAATTCCCACAGGACCCATACCAACTAGAGCTGTCGGAAGTCGGAATAACCCGCGAGGAGAACTCAAATGAAATCTAACACGACACCAAGTTCCAATCATCCACGAGCCGTCGGATCAAGTCAAAGTAAATTCTCTTTCCTAATGCTCCGTGGTCCTTAAACTTCACTGCAGCGCTTCTTTCTTTCTTCCTCTTCCCGGTTTGATCAAGGGGTAAAGAGGACGGCGACGTCAAGTAACTGCCAACCACACGACGCGACAGCTAACCCCCCAACTCATATGGGATGCCTTTCCGTCCTCTGCTGATTCCTGGATTTACCAGAACGAGTTAAGCTTCTAATTCCTTCTAGCTAGATTAATTGTACCTTAATTACTTCGTTAAAAATGAAAGATTACTACTTTTTCCAGTGTAAATGTTGGGCAGTTTGAGCTTTTTCTATCAATTAGCGGATCTTGGTTTTCTTGCAGATCATCCAGTTGTTCACTTCAGACCAGTGGATAATTCTTTAGCCCGATCTTGTTTTCTTCCTCAAATTGACTCGATCCATGGGTGACTCAACTTCTGGTTCTAGCTCAAGTAGAACTTCTGTAGTGACAAATTCTACTAGTAGTACTATTAAGAAATCAACCGGCCGTTTGATGGCTTCGGGCCATAAATCTTTTGCACATCAATCTTTACAAAGAATGCCCTTCCGAAACCATTTAATTAGCCATGTGAATTTGGGAAGGGTCGCTGCTAATCCAGTTGCATCATTTTTAATTAAAGTCGCTGCTTTAGAGGCTGTGCGGAGGTTTTCAAAGGCCAAATGTCCATTCGCGTGGTCCGCTCTGCAGGCTCTGCAAGTTGTTTGTTATCCGCCGTTTAAATGGATTCAGAGGTGGAATCCGTTCAGGGCTTTGGTTAAAGCCATGCAGGTTGGTGTTTGCTGTGCCACGTATAGCTTAATTTTGTTCATCGGTGAGTGGTGTGCATGCTTTCTCCTGAAAAATTCAGCAATTGCTAAGCAAATGACAATTTCTTTATGTGTGCATTAATGGTCTAATACACACCAACAAGCTTTTCTGTGGCATATTTGATCCTCTTTACTGTTTTAAATGCTTATCAGTTGAAGTCTTTTAATTTAGAGCATTTAAATTTGGTAGGATGGAAACATCATAATTGCAGCAAATTCGGGACTGAATACAATGGAAACTATCTTACTAACTTTTCAGCTGCCTGAAAAATTTCTTCCGAAATTTGTTAGGCTCAGGGGAATGGAGTATGTTGCAGTGAGCAGCTAGAATTGTCCCAATATCTGATTGTTTGCCTATGTAGAGATCTATCTTCGATGCAGTCTTATTATCAAAGAAGGCACCCCTAGGATTTTCATTATGTTTTTCATGCAGTTAATTACTTACTATTACTTAATGATGTGGAACTATAGATAATATATTATTTGAGTCATATTAAACAAAAATGAGATGATTCTTTTTTATTTCATACTTTTATCTAGCTACTGACGCGTTATGGTTGTGGCATCTCCTTTTCATTAGACATTGTCGCAGCCTTTACTGGTACTATCCCTTGCAACTGCTTTATCTGACGATTCAGGACGCAAAGACGATATCCAACATAATGAAGATCCTCCTCGTACCATTGAATTTGCCCCATTAAATTCCCATTCAGATTTATCCTCCCCGCAATCTACTCCCAGTATGAGGTAGATAAAGTGATTTTGCACCATTCTTTCACTGCAACAGGTGTAAATGTCGCTGATAATGTCTTGAAGTTCCCTCGCATGCTGACTTTCCTTTTCCCTATCTAATTATGCCTATAATCTTTCTTATCTGTAGTATTGGTGATGAAGTGTCCCAAAGTCTATCTTCTGAACCTTGGTTGCTTCAGCTTTATAAAGAACTACAAAATCAAGGGATCACTTTGCCAGAAAGGTAATTCTAATAAAATCAGCATTACTCTTGGAGTATTCTTGTACACAATTGTCTTGTTAAATTTACATATCTAAGAAAAGCTTGCCAAAAAAATCATCTTGAACATAATTGCCGTCTTCTTTTAGAATTGCTGTCAAAGGGATCAGCCTCACTACCTATCCTTAATGTTTCTAAATACTAGAATTTCTTTTTTAGTTGTTGGAGCTGGTCTACTTTGAGAAGTTAGTGGGATCGGAAAACTGTTTTTCCCTCAGGAATCTAATCCCAGTATTTCATAATGTTGCAAAATACAGGCTATTGTTGATTTGAATTAGAACCTACTTGCAGTATACATCTATTTGACAT
The DNA here is from genome assembly GCA_024721245.1 of Mitragyna speciosa. Taxonomy (NCBI): domain Eukaryota; kingdom Viridiplantae; phylum Streptophyta; class Magnoliopsida; order Gentianales; family Rubiaceae; genus Mitragyna; species Mitragyna speciosa. Next base: position 21,116,591 of record CM045565.1, on the reverse strand, counting down.
TTAAGCTTCAAATTCGAGACTAGTTCCAACATGATTTGTGCTCTAAGGAATTTACCTGTTCTTCAACCATGTTATCCTCTCTGTCTGTTACAAGCTGATTAGCCTAATATGCTAGCTAAACTTATAAATCCCTAAATCTTAGGCTTATTGTTTGATGAGGGTTGTTTGCATCTTAAATGGCTAAAAGAAAACATTGTATAGTATGAGAGGTGGCTTAGTTTTATGGCTTTCTTTCATTTCTCAGGTCTATTACCATTAGCCACAACTAACATGCCTAGAACTCCAGATTGCTTATGTCTTTTCCAAGGATTTCTCAAGCACAGGTTACTGAAACTATGCAGTAGATACATGGGGCATTGTTCTTTATTACTATAGCTGGCATCCGTGAATACTTGATTTTTTTTTTTGGTTCTTGCACTGGAGCATGACATAATAGTGTTTATGCAGAATTAATGAAGATGAGCTTCAGAGATTCTATGCCACTGCAAATGGAAACTTTTCATGTTTTCTATCATTAGTAAAGAAAACAATCTCTTGGAGAGATAATTACAGAATTCTTTCAGAACAGGAGCTTGAAATGTGGTCAAATATGGTCTTCTGGCATGGAGTTGATAAAAAGGGTCAACTTTGCCTTATTGTTCGCCTTGGAGTTGCCTGCATGAACCTGCCATTGTGTGAAAGACCTCGATTTGCTCAGGCAGTTGGTATGCTCTTTCCCTTCAATAATCTTCAGGAATTCTTATGTTAATGAAACATTGTTTTACATAAGATTTTATTTTTGTTCCCCTTTTTATTTTCAAAGGAACATAAACTGTTTCTCTTTGTTACTAATTTTTGTTAATGTTAGCTGGCATATAGTTTACTGCTTGAATAATCCTTCTCATGTTCTCTGTGTTTAGTTCTAACCATATTGGTTCTAGATTCCTTACTATTCTGAGGGGCCCTTGGGGATTTTGAGGTCAGGGAAGAAAAAAGGGAGGAGATGAATTATAAAAATGTTTGAATGGTAACACCTTTTAAAATTTATGATCTCATCTAATTTTCTTACTCGAGGATGTTACCCGATTTCTAGTCCAGATTTCTGCGAACTAAGCTGTTTTAGGGCAGATAGATGCTGATTCATCAATTGATACTGAGCAGAAAATGCGTTTAGTGTCCTTTTCTTCGTCATCTTGTTCTTGGCAAGTAGCTTACTATTGTTAATTTTTGCCATTGAAATAAGGTTATATTGTTACGTGATTAACTGAGTTTACCTTATGGATGCTTGAGGGGATCAAATCATATCAACTCAACCTAACATAATTGTCAGTAGTGGCCTTGGGTTTCTTGACCTTTGGGTAAATTTCTCCTTTCCAGGGACTCATTTTTTAAGTAATTTTGGTCATGTTGTTAGTGTTGTTTGGATTAGAGGTTTCTTTGTTTCATATAATTGTTATTTTTGTAACATCAATTATTTTGCTATTAGTTCTATTAATTATTCTTATGTTAGTCTTCTTACAATGTTCACAAAATTTATCTGATTGTCCATTTTTGTCATTTTGAGTTAGTGTGTTACCCTATGGCCTCATATACATGATTAATCATTTCAATATTTAGTCTCATTAACTAAGCACATGACACCAGCTGTTGATAATTTTATGGATTTGAGATTAATATTTCTGATGAAGTCGGGCAAGTCTTGAAGAAATATATTTAGTCTTCTTGTTGTTTTGGTTTTCTTCGTTCCTTTTCCCGGTCTAATGTTCAACAATTTGTTTTGTTTAGATTCGTGGTTAAGCAATGATTGTTATGATTTCAGTATCTCAGGTGGAGTATGGAGTACTTCATCTAATGGACAATGAACATTCTCAAATTACTGTCTTGGTGGACTGTGAAGGCCTGTCACCTCTAAAATTTCCCATGCAAATCTCATTAACCTGTTCAAATATTTTGCAAGACCACTTTCCAAAACGTCTAGGCTGTGTATGTGTTTTACGGCTTCCTCCAGTTGCGCGGGTCATTGCACAAACTTTTATCCAAGTAAAAGCCTCACCTCTCTCTCTCTCTCTCTCTCTCTCCAATTTGATTTCAACATTTTTTGCTTCATTTATTTCATCCATGAGGTTGAAAAATAACGTTTATACCACGCAGTTTCTCAAACCCGGCACCAGGCAAAAGCTGAAAATTCTAGGGGAGACATACCGAGAAGTTCTTTCCGATTGCATTGAGACACTCCCACTGTGTCTTGGTGGGCTATGCACGTGCATGACATGTGCCAGGCAAGACACGTGCAATAGGCAGCGGTCTTGTATTACCGAAAACTATTTGACCGATTCAATTGCAGATATAACAACTGAGGAAGTTATGCCGGCACTTGATCTAAGTTATGACACAGATGGGCTCATAACTGCCAGCGGTGAACAAGTATTGAGAAAAGCTGTAGTAGGAGTTCTCATATTCTGGGTTTTGATTGCTTTCTTTGCCGGAGCGTTTGATCTTGAAAGTTGACCAGTTTTAAACACAGAGATAAGGTCAGATCATCCCTAGTCTTAGTTAACTGTATTAGATTTCTTCCAGAAAGTTAGCGTTTCCTGTAATCCGCTCCTAGTGAAGTGTTTGTAGTTCTGTTTAGTAAAATGTTTCGCATTAAAAACATGTTCAAGCGGTTAGTCCTTTTGTTATTAGTGGATTTAATTGGAAATCCAACTAGATTCATTTCAGTCATTTCGATGTCTGAGTATTTTGAATCTGAGTTAATTAGCTGACATCAATTGATCTAATCTCTTAATTAGCTGACATTAATTGATCTAATCTCAAAAACCCTGAAAATCACACCTGAATTCCCGGCAATTCTGAAGGAAAGTGTCCCACCTCCCCCCCCCCCCCCCCCCATTTCTTCTCTCTCCTCTTCTTCCCCCTCTCTCTTTACAAGGGAGGATCTAAATTTAGGTCATTTTGCATAATCTCATGATAGAGATATAAAATTTGTCTTTCACGTATTTATGATCCAATGTGGAGTTCAATTCAAGCAAGGATTATGCGTGTAACATGTCATATAATACACCTAAAATAGTCGCGTACTTTATTATCCAGTTGCTATCAAAATTTTCATTTTGTATGTTGCTATCAATGTCTGCGTTCTATATATATAGCATTTTCCTCAATTTATGGGCATGAGCAATTTTGTTCACTGTTGTATTACCCCAGAAAAATTGTTCATTCTATCTTCCGGGAAGGTGACAAAACAAGTTGTGATTTTTCAAGTAAAGGTGCACGGTTCTCAAAGACAAACGATGCGCTTCGTTGTTGATCAATCAAAACTTAAAGAGGATATTTCATTTATCAGCACCAAAACCTTTCGTGCTTTCGGGTTTCATTAGAGTTTTTTGGCCTTTACCTCTGTAAAGATCATCAGTTGGTTAGTCTTTTATGATTCAAAGCTTCCCTCCGCAACTTTGCTGAAAGCACGAAATTGATTACAATTTAGAACCCAGCAGCCTTTCACTGCAAAAGCCTATGAAAAAAAATTAATCAAGTTTATTTTCTTAAAAATGAAATAGAACTTCGTCAGATATCTTTTAATCTTCTCCAGACTGACATGTTCAATTGGAATATTTGTGTACCGTAGCCAATGGGGGAGATCAGAGGTTGTCACTCCTGAGGCCTGGGAAATTCTAGTGTAATCACTGTGTATTCTCAAGCTTATTTATCTCGGTTACCCTCTCCGTAAAAATATTGAGGGAAAGGTGTACATTTCCCTATTGCATCTGGTCCCAATATTCATGCTAATTAATAGTCCTGCTGCTCCAAACCATCCAAAACTAAATTCCGAGTCTTTGCTTCAGTTTCTTAAGGTTCTATGGTGACGATTACGTAGTTCCTTTCGTAGAGACAATAAGCGACATTTGGAAAGCATTTATTGCTTATCTTGCTGGGGCAATGGATTACAAACTTCAACATTTCAGCATTTCAACTAAACAGTTCACTCCTGTTTCCGGTTGTTGGTCAAATGACAAGGCATTGAGCGGAGCATGCGTACCGCAATGTCATGCACCATAGCTAATTACTCACTATCTAATAGGAAAAATTATTACATAGGTTCAGTTTACGATCCGCCTTTATTTTTTTTTTAGTCTAAACAAGAGTCATTTGAACATATTTACATTTATATCATTTGTGATCTAAACAAGAGTCATTTGCATATATATATATAAGTTATTTTCTTGAATCAACATATATTATTATATTTACGTGACTCTGATTCATAAAATTCACAAGTATAATAGTAAATCAATTCATATAAAAATCTCCTTTATAATAGTGCCTCGTTTCTTCTCTAGCACTAGAGACTCGGCAGTGCTTGATCGATTTTAGTCACCTAATGCAACTGCAAAAATGCGTTGATATTTTCTATAATATAACTGTGGTAAATAATAGTTGCAGGCTGTCCTGGGATCTTCACGAATTTTCACTGGGCTTTCCAATTCCATGAACTCGGTTAAATGAGAAAAACAAGCGAAGTGTCCAGTTATCGACCCTTCAGTTTACGAAGTGGTACTACCTAGTACTAGACCTATTAACGAGTTGGGTTCGGAGCGAAATTAAATATTCCGGAATATTAATTCCGGATTTGGGCCCAATCAAGAAAAAAGTTTCAGACCGAGATCCAGACCCGTATACCTGACGGGTCCAGCCTTTTGTTCTCGATTCCGAACCTGATCAGACCCGGGCCCATGTACCCGATGGGTCCAGCCTTTGGTTCCCGTATCCGGACCATATCGCTTCCGGAAACCGGTTGGGTAAACCCACACAAAATACCAAGCCAGATTTCACAATCACAATATCAAAAACTCAAAATCAACATCCAATCCACCAAAAAACTAACGAAAAAATAAGTACTCATCTCACAAAATAATACATATCAAATTTTACAAAATATATCCTAATTCAAAATTTGGAAGTAAAAACTAATAAGCAATATGCCAAAAAAAAAAAAAAAATCGTCAAAAAAGCATCTGGAACTAGTTTCAAAGCCATTCGTTTACTTTTTTTTTTTTTTTCTCATTTCCAAGCCATTTCCTTCACCCCTTCTTCCCTCCCTCTCTCAGACAAATTTCTTCCATGATCGACAAAGGTGTTTGATCAAGAGATCTAGTGGGAGTGAAGAGATTTGGAGAGAGTTTTTTTTAGCAAATGTCCCAAAAGGTCAGATCTTGAGAAAGCTTGAGTTGGAATTGGAGAGGAAATGAAAGAATGAAAAAAACGACCGGGTGACATAGATCTGCCGAGAGTTTGTGTTGGAGTTGGAAGGAAAAAGAACGAACGAAAAGAGTTTGAGGGAAATGAAAAAAAGAAAAGCATTTGAGAAAGAGAAAAAAATCGACGGTGGGTGAAAGGTAAGGTTAGAAAGTGGAGTAGTTGGGTAGGTGGGTAGGCGGCTAAAATATAAAATATAAAATATAATATAATACATAATTAATTATTTATACGGGTTCGGGTCCGGTCCGAGTCCGAGTCCGGATCGAGTCGGAATGAAATATTCCGGACTCGCACCCGCTTTTGGTAGAAAAATTTGGATTCGGATCCAGATTGGATAAATGGAATTATATTTGTATCCGGACTCAAAAAAAAAATAGCAAATTTGGGTCCAAACTCGACCCATTGACAGGTCCACCTAGTACAAACTGATACAAACAGCTGACGTCAGCAACCGAAGTGGATTTTTTCAGTTCTCAAAATCGTTCCCCAAGTACAAAACCTAAATTTTCCTTTCCATTTCAGTTTGAAAGTTCCTCACATACAAAACCTAACTTTTTTGGCCCGACACAATTATTAAAGATAATGTCAAAGGAAATATGTAAATTTTGCTTTTCTAGGGAAGTATTTATATTGTCTAGTAATGTATAGTTGTATTCATGTCCAATTTTGGCATAGAACTGATGTATAAAAGAAGAAAGGAAAATATTACATACAATGATGCGGAGTTAGTTAGTTAGGCGTAATTCTTTTTAAGAAATAATAAAATTATACAAAGAAAAAATTCGAGGCAATGGGGTTGTACACAGCTACAAGCTACTTTATCCGCCTTTTTTTTTTCTCGTAAATGAATAATTTACTTGCCCCTGTCTCGCATTAAAAAGAATAAAATAAATTATTGTGGTGTACAAAAAAAAATTCTGGGGTTTGATTACACATGAAATCCCACAACCACAATGTAAGGTCAGAGAAAGGCTTCTGCCAATTTTAAGGGAGACCTTTCCGCTTGCATTTGATGTCAGGTACATAAAGAAAAGCACACAATCAAAGTGGGTAGATGGTGATATGCATATGTCGCCTTTATATGCATGCTCCACCAACACCCAAACTTGACCTAGACGGCTGACGATTGAATAGCTTTACAAGCTTATATAAGCACATAAGGGCACGTATATGAAACACTCTAATATGCAACTAAAAAAGAAAATTGCTTATTTGCTTTTTGTTTTTGTTTTCAACTAGAACACTTGCAATCGTGTAAATCTGCTTTAACGAACTTCTTGTAATATTGTATTGATGAGAAGAATTTTCCCCGCTTCCAGGTTCAATTTTGACCCTTCTTCTCCTCAAAGGATCAGTCAGAAAGTCAAAAATAGAATGAAGTAATCAAAACCTAACAACATCCATATATGTCATGGTGGAAATCCATGTGGTCATCCACTTGAATTCATGCCTTTACATATAAAATTGTCTTTTCAAGAATTTTGTTTCGCTTAGGTATAAAAAATTATCAACTGCCTTACCATTTGTATAACAAGATTTCGCATTGCTGGTGTTTTGAGCATTAAGTGCCTCGTAGCCGCCAGAAAAGACTCAGGAGAAGAGGCTCAATCACATCAACTCAAAGAAACATAGAAGTTTCCTGATGATACATTTTCACGTTAAACAGTATTTATGCACTTGCGAATTTGAATAGACGGGTTTCATGACTCGTGTATTTAGTTGAAAAATCAACTAATTTTGATGCCAAGTAATTAAGTAACAGATTTGTAATTTATTCCTGCATGCTTTTTAGGGCTTTTCATTAAAAAGAATTGTCTTTTGTATTGGTTTCATGCTTTATCTTGATGGAAGTAACTTAACGTGGTTGCATGCATGAACATAACCACCATCAAGAAGATGGACCGCCATTACATATTCCTGGAGAAAATGCTGACTATGGAGTGTGTTTAATGTTGAAAGATGCTGCTGTGAGAAGGGATAAGTAGGGATTCTTAATTTTTTAATAGAAACTGTCACCTAATTTTGCATTTCTATAGCATATTATTGCTTAATTATTTTATTCGAAGGTGTACTATATCTATCAATCTAGAATTTTTCCATTGAAAATCGATCCGATCTTTCGATTTTTATTAAAACAAAATCAACCTACTTTGTATTTGATCCTAGATAAGTTTAAAAAGTTAGCTTAGTTAATCCTTTAGTGTTATTCTTATAGTATGAATTTAAAGTGTAATGAAGTTGTTCTCAAAAGAAAAAAAAAAAGTAATGAATCAAATGACTAAGATTTACATCCTCATCTCTTATTACTTATTTCCTACAAGGTTCTTGGATTATCTTAGGATTTCTTTACATGCGTCATGGTACCAATTGTTATCTTGTTGCGCTCTTTGTAGTGGAAATTCCTTCGGGTAAAAGTCATTTCAGTTATTTTATTTAGATGCTCTTTTATGTACAAATCCACTAGAGAAGCATTACGACTTCTCAAATCGGGGATTAATTTAGTGAGTCACCGTGATTTAGTGAGTAATTTATGCTTCTTTGTGTTATCCAAGGAGTCATATTCCTCATTAATCGTACTTGCTGTCCCTCTCCTAATCTCGCTTTCAAACTTACGTATAAGATTATAAAGAATGTAATATCTCGTACGAGCAAGTGGAAAGGAGGTAAAAGACAGAAGATGCCTCTTCTTTTCCTTTTGCTTATTAAAGTATGCAAGTAAAAAAGTTTTTCTTATTGAAAAGAGAAAGAAACGCATGAAATTGGTGGAACTATTCGGTGACATCTTTTGGCTAGAAAGTAGAATGAAGTTACTGTTTTATATGCCCTTTACAGAGACCGAGAGACAATTAGGAATGGCAATGGTGCGGAATCCCCCACCTCGTCCCCGCCCTCGCTTATGGTTTCCAGGCTGTGCTTGTTTTCTACAAAATTTCTATCAAAATTATCGAAAGTACAAATATTTTTATATAAACCAATATTATGTCAAATAATATTAAGGTAAAAATTAGAATAGACAAAGAAGCACCAATCTTAAGCAACTTAAAAATTTTTAGCTATCACATTCATACTGCGAGATCATGGCATATTCTTAATTAATTCTAAAACCCTTCTTCATTATCAACTTCTTATTTTAATTGATTCCTTGATCATTCCTACAAAGTTTCAAATTCCAAATAGAAAATTCATCCTTGTGTAGAATCCACTTGGGTCCCGCTACCTAAATTGTCCCACTCGAGGATCCACAAACCTTAACCATCAATCTGTTTCCTCTACATATATAACCCCTCGTTCCCTCTCCAAAGTGCACTCTCTCTTCTCTTCTCATGCTTTTAGCATTAGCCAATTTAGCTTAACTGGGAATTTGAGAAGAAGAACAGTAATAAAAAGGAAGAGCAGAAGTCAATTGCTTCTTAATTATCGCCATTTCTGATAATGGCAATATTAGAATATCAATCTGATCATGCTCGAGCAGCCTGGAAATCATGCATGGCTTCTGCCTTCCGGACAGCCTTAGCTTGCACGATTGTTGGTTGCATTACGCTCTTTGGCCCGGCATCATTTAAACATCAAATAGCATTCCCAGCCTTTTCTTATGTGACTGTTATTCTTATGGTCACGGATGCCACACTAGGCGATACTTTGCGTGGCTGCTGGCATGCCTTCTATGCTTCTATCTTTGGTGTCTTTCCTGCCATTCTTAGCCTGTGGTTAATAGGGCCAGCTCGACTCACGGCCAGCACCACAGCTGCAGCCGTGGCGCTGAGTGCGTTCGTGGTGGTACTGCCGGAAAACAGTCACTTGCTATCAAAGCGAATAGCCCTTGGTCAGATTGTTATTTTGTACGTTTTAGCTTTCATCAATGGTTCCAAAACTGAGCCTATTATGCATCCCATCCATGTCTTAGCCAGCACATTTGTTGGGGTGGTGGCTTGTGTTTTGGCCTTGTTGCTCCCTTACCCTAGATTGGCATGTTACGAGGTAATTAATAATCCTTAATAATTATTAGGTAAACTCTCTTAGGGGTGTTTGGATTATATCACAGAAACTCGAGAAACATGTAGGCATTTAAAACTATGGTCTAGTGACTACCGAGTGACAAAGTATGAGAATTTCTATGAGTTCATTATGGAAAGTATTATGGTGAAGTTGAAGAGTTAAACAAAAGCTATAAGTTTTTGTTAAAAATTATCAAATTTTTATAAAAATTCATCATTTTTGCTGTTTTTTTTTTTTTTTTGGGAAATTGCAAGCTATTTTTGCTGGTATATCATTGTCCATAATCCATAATATAGTACTATCATGTGCGGCACTTGTCCTCTTAGATGGTGGGGAATACTATTCTTGTCCCATGTGACGTTAAAAATATGTAGCCGTACACTAAGTACATGATGATAATTTTTGGTTTTTTTTGGAACAATAGATGAAAAAGAAATTCAAGCTTTTTACTGAGAATGCTTCCGAGCGGCTCAAACTCTTTGTGAAGGCGTTCTCCGCAGAAGACAAAACATCAGCACAGGCATTGATATTACAAGCCAAACCATTAACTAACACAGGAGACAAGTTGCTTAGAAGTATTAAATCCAAGCAAGTAAGCCCACTTGCAAGCTAAATTTATCCTACTGTTGCCGCATTTTCTTGATTAAATTGGCCAATTCAAAACTAATTTTACTTTTACTCTTGTACATTTTTAAACAGGAAAGCATGCTATGGGAAAGACTTCCAGTGAAATTCTCAACACCTTATTGCATGAATCCGGGAGAAAAATTACAAGATCTTGAGACACCTTTAAGAGGGATGGAAATTGGTTTATCCAATTATGGACTTTCATTTCCAATTGGAATATTGAACTCAGAGCTCAAAGATGACCTAGCAAGAATAGAGGAGCACATTTCTTCTCAAGTTAAAAGCAAGCCTCTTATGTCAGCAACTACAGTTCCAGAGGCAAATGCAGAAAACGTTGTTGAGTCCCTCCAGACGGTTCAAACCATCCCAAATGACCAAAAAGAATTGTCTTGCCTTTTCTTCTTATTTTGCCTAAAACTCCTACAAAAAAAATCCGTTACAACATCACCAATTTGTACCATATCAGCTGAAACACAGGAAAAAAACCAATGGTTCTTCTCAGGGATTTGGAGAAGCTTGGCCATTAACATAAACAATCAAAGGCTTATGCCTGCCTTCAAATGCTCCCTTTCATTAGGTCTTGCTGTGTTCTTTGGATCTATATACAGCAAGGAAAACGGATTTTGGTCAGGATTGCCTGTTGCCATAAGTTTTGCATCCGCAAGAGAAGCAACATTTAAAGTTGCGAATGTAAAAGCTCAGGGGACAGTATTAGGAACCGTTTATGGAGTAATTGGTTGTTTTGTATTTGAGAAATATGTTCCAATAAGGTTCCTGTCTCTCTTCCCATGGTTCATTTTCTGCAGCTTCCTACGGCGGAGCCGTATGTATGGCCAGGCTGGAGGAATTTCAGCAGTTATTGGGGCAATATTAATCTTAGGTAGGAAAAATTTTGGGCCCCCAAGTGAGTTTGCCATAGCAAGAATAACAGAAACATTCATTGGACTGTCTTGTTCGATCATGGTAGAACTTCTTTTGCAGCCCACAAGAGCTTCTGCTCTAGCTAAAGTTCAGCTTTCCAAGAATTTTGAAATGCTGTCCAATTCTATTGGTGCGATAAGTCTGTGTGCCAGCAAAGCCAAGTTGGAGGGAAGCCTAAAGAAGCTAAAACTCCAAGTGAATGAACTAGGAAATTTCATTGGAGAGGCTGAGGTGGAGCCCAATTTCTGGTTTTTGCCTTTTCATAGTGCTTGTTACAATAAGATCTTGGGGTCTTTGTCAAAGATGGTGGATTTCCTAGTTTTTACCACTAATGCAATTGAAGTCCTCCAACAAGAGTCAGGTAGAATTGACAGCAATTTGTGGAAAGAAACTGTGAATAAGTTAAATATTGATATCAAGATTTTTAAAGATATGGTTGGCTCTTCAATAAAGTGTTTTGAGGAGGTCAGTACGGTAAAATCACTCAAAATATTGGACACAAAGATTGAAAGGGAAAATATTTCTCTTGATCTCGAGTTGGGTAAATTACCAACAGCAACAATCCCTTCGATGATCAAGTTCCTAGGTTCGGATGAAGAAGTGATTATGGAGAAAATTCTCAGCTCTTATCTTCAGCATTGCAACGAATTTCTTGATGGCATTGATGCTGATAATGGAGAGAAGGAACTCAAAAGCCAAAGTGTTTTGAGTTTGAGTTGTGTGGCTTTTTGCATGACTGGCCTAGGCAGAGAGACCAAAGAGATTGAGAAGGCAATTAAGGAGCTTGTACAATGGGAGAACCCTTCAAGCTGTGTAAATTTGCATGACATTGCATGTAAGATACGAGCTTTATCAGCAGCTGGTACGAAAATGTAAAAAAATTAACTATATAAACAATAGAAAGATTTCATTCCAAAGAAATGATAATTCTTACAAGTGTAACCGCTCGTTCTCGAAATCCCCTTTTATAAGTTAATCTACTGCTTTTGTTATGGACAAAATCTTTGACATACTCGTTTTGGGAACAATAATTTTTGCATAAGTTTCTATAAACGACTATACAGCTACAATTGTTGTCATATCATTGTTCTTTTACCTCTTATAGTATAAGATATTGTTTATTGACATGTTAAAAAGGGTAATGAAAGAGCTTTTTTGTGAAAGAAATGTCCTGAAAGTAACATACAAATTTGGTCAGAGTTATATCAGTTATACAAGCAATATACTAAGGCATATGTATCTGTAGAGACATTGGTTAAACATTTTTTTTGTCAAGTACTTAATGTTGTATCAAGCAAATGTTGGGAATGAATAGAGGATCGAACGGTTAGAGTTCTATGACTCCACCTCAGAGGTCGGGAATTCGAATCTCATCATGCCAAATTTTCCTTCCCCATGTAATAGTGTAGGATTATAAAAAAAAAAAAAAGAAGTAAATGTTAGATTCCTAGAACTTTAATATTAGACTGGTAAAAGAAAGCCGAAAACAAAAATGTGGAGGACTGGAGCAGGCTTTTCTGTGGCCTATATGGGCCATTTGTCATGTTGGCCTGGATCTGACTATTTGGTCCACTGTACTTCTTATCCTTTTCCAATTAGCTATATAATGGACCGGTCCACCCCAAAATTAAAGTAAAAACAAAAGCTCTGTGGCTGCTGGGATTCGAGCCCAGGTCTCCACGGCCACAACGTGGAATTCTTACCACTAAACTACAGCCACTTTATGTTGGGCCAACGGCATAAAATTTTGTTTTCTCTAATAGATCTCATGAGAATAAAACTATGCCCTCCCAAAATTCCCTAGTAAACCGAACAACCAAAAAAGAATAAAAGGGGCAACCTGATCTTCAACTGATCCTCAATCCTAGCAACATTTAGTGGCTTTACATAAAGATAACGAGGGCAAAACGAATCTAAAGTAGCAAAATAAGCCATAAAACTTACAAACCATTTCAAAAACACGAAATTAAGTATCTCACATACTATAAATTTCATCCCGTGCATGCATAATACCAGGAGTGAAAACGACGTATGTTTCATGAACAATGAGGTATTCTGCCATGATTAACATAAGCTGAAACTTGTAAGCGAAAAAATTTCCTTCTTTACTTCATGTAATTCAAGTTCATTAAAATGGGTGGGATTTATTAGTTGTAAATCGAGGGCTATTATATAGAAAGATATCCTCGTTTATATTTTTCGGTAATGTTTTGTGCATCAAAATTATATATCTATTGCTTCCACAATTTCGGTGATGGTAGCTTCATTGTAGTCCTCTCCATAAACAAGACATCAAACTTACCCCTTTCCGTTGATGATGTGCCAAAGCATCGTGTCAAATTTTTATACTAATCAATTCTCATCAGAAACAGAGGAGGATTTTCTTTCCGTTATTTATTATGTCTTCTGTTTCTTCCCATCTTCAGATTTATTTTATTTCCTTTATGAGCCGGTCACCGTGAAGCTTACATTTCAGAAGGATGAAAGAGTTGTAAACACAATAAAAGGATCAATTCTCGTAATTTAATTGTTCACAAAATTTTATCCCACGCGAGAATGAGCCGAGAAAAGAAAAAGGAAAATCAAAGTAGTAAACCAAGACAAATATTTCGACGATCACATCACAACATTATCAAGTAATCACCTTCCTGTGATCATCATGGTAGATCAACCACTCACATCATCTTCTATTCTAGGACTGTTTAGAACGTGCTATCCCTAAAAAAGAATATTCCATCTCATTGGGTCCCACTTTGCCGTAAATTAAGACAAATCAAAACCCAAAAGTCCATGCACGACTCTCCCTTCCAGCTTCCTCACTTCTGTCAATATTAGTCTTCCATGATCTTGTTCTTCACTTTTTCTTCTTTCCTCTTCAGTTATCTTTCCCCAAGAAGACTAAATTAAATAAAATTAAAAGTTGACTATAATTAGCGTACGAACTTAAGTCCCATCTTAGTAACAGTTTTTGTAACTTTGAATTAGGAATATCATAGTAACAAGACAAGTCAAAAAACAACCTTGAAAGAGATGCCGTGCCGAAGCATATCTCACCTATGTTACATCCTCCGTTAACATCGCTTCCTCTGTTTGTTTATGTATATAGATTACTATTTACTACTGAAAAGTAAAAGCCCACCACAAAAATTCGCCAGAACCATTTGATTCTTTCATTTTCTAGCTAAAGGTAATAGTAATTTTACTGGGCTTTTTTTAGTCATTATCTACTTTTGCGTATTGAGATCTGAAAAGAGGGTGAGTATTGCTTGACAAGTTTGGTGAGGTGGACTATCCAGTTTGGTTTCTGTTACTAGCGTTCTTGATGTTGATGAGACGTGAAACATATACTAACTTTTATGTTTCGTCTGTCTTAAGCATTCTGATGGTTATGTTTTCTTTTACTATTAGCAGTTCTTTTCCACATAAGAGTACTTAATTTGCTTGCAGTTCCAGTTGGCATCGGTTGGTGAAAGAAACTTTTTTCTTTTTTTATTTTTTTGAGCTGATTTTTTAAGATTGTATCGTGTGTTTGTTTTGTTTGGCTATATATATGTAGCTCTGATTTTGTGAGGCTTGTGGAGTAAAAGAAAGAGAGGGAAAAGAGGGACAAAGTTCTGTACTTTTATCTGAAGTTAGTGATCATTTCTGAGAATTGCATTCATTTTCTTGATCCAGGATGCTTTGAATTACTTAATACTTTTAATTGTTTGCTAGAAGGGAAGATTCAGTAGTTTTTTTGTCTTTGAAATTGAGAAATTTGAATGCAAAATGAATGTCAATTTGAGCAATAACCAATCTTTTTTTTGTTCCCTTGTCACATTGATTATGGGTCCATTTATCTATGAATGGAAAGACTTGTATTGATTCTGTGATATTGATAGGTAGACCTTGATTAGAGATCTGCGCAATGGCAAACAATTCTGCCAATGGAGACCACCAAGCAACAAAAAAGCCACCTCCAACTCCATCCCCATTGCGGTTCTCAAAGTTCTTTCAGGTTAACTTGGTTTCTTCGATTCTAGATTTTGATGGGAATTTTCCTCCATTTTGAAATGGAACAATAAACATCTAAATGATTTTGAAACACTGAAGATTGTGATACTTTATCATTGTTACTATTCTATTATATCTAAACAATAGTTAGGTTTGTAAAGGGTCCTGTATTTGTAGTCTATTATTGTCTTAATTGGCTAGATGTAGAATGATACTTCTAAATTTGATTGATTCTAGGCTTTGTATTTACTTCAACAGATAATCATCAATATCTCTACATTGGCAATCATTCATTCTCTTGTAAGTCTGTGTGGCTCATGTGCACGTAATTGATACATCTTTTTTTTTTACTGCCAGCCTAACATGAGAATTTTGGTTACTGGAGGGGCTGGGTTCATTGGCTCTCACCTAGTGGACAAGTTGATGGAAAATGAAAAGAACGAGGTGAAGTGATCATCCTAACCTTCTCTGTATATCAATTATCTTGAGTTCATTATGTTAATCACTAATTTAATGTAAATAAACATGATAAACTTTCACAATGAGAATCCAGGTAATGCTCTCTGTAGAAATTAAGCAGCCTGATATCGTTGTTTTAGTCATTGAATCAAACAATCTGAAAGAGAAAGTTTCTCTGTGTTGCAATTTGAAATAGGTAATTGTTGCTGATAATTACTTCACTGGCTCAAAAGATAATCTCAAGAAGTGGATTGGACATCCAAGATTTGAGCTTATTCGTCATGGTAACTTCTGGTCATTTTGCTCATCTGATACGTATTAGCATGTTGACACTTAATAAACCACAATTTCAACTTTCATTTGAATGATCATTTGCAGAGTGGACCATCGAAATGCTAACTGATTGTTACTCATATTGCCACAATGAATAGATGTTAATAGATCATTTGATGCTGTATGTGTGTGTGTGTGTGTGTAGAGAGAGAGCGAGAGAGAACTGAATCTATCTTTAATCTTTTTTTGGTCTCCTAGATAAGGAAGCATTTTTTCTGAAAAAAAAAAATTAAGTTGTTGAATTTTGTACGGATGATCCTTCTGCTTGTTTTTGCTATCAATACTGCTCCTGCCATGTTAAGCGACATTGTTTGGTCTGTTTATACTCTGCCTCGCTGATTGCAGATGTCACAGAGCCGTTGTTGGTTGAGGTTGATCAGATATATCATCTTGCTTGCCCTGCATCTCCAATTTTTTATAAATATAATCCTGTGAAGGTGAGTCATCCCTAGAACTTCTTTAGTTAATTGTAAATTACTGTAAGCTCTTCATACCTTTGAAGCAACAAAGAAAAATTCTCTGAGTTTGACTGACGTAGTTTATTTTTTACAGTATTCTAAGCCAATATTTTGAAAATTCATTCCCGTGGAAAATTCACCTTTGCTGGTTATGAAATACTGAATACTAGCTAGATGTTTGATTCTGTTGTCAATCTAAAAACTCATAAAAATGACTGGTTCTACTGCTGCTAATCTTGATATAACTTCTGCTTCTTGGGTCCCTTATCTTTCATGATGATTGTGTTTTTGAAATTTCATAAGCCTCATACATCCTTGTGTTCAGATATTCTGCTGCATCCGTGTCTGTCGCTAGACGCAGATATTTTGTATTAGAAAAATGCCTCCTAAAGGTGGCCCTTGTATTGATTTATCTGTAACTGTTGCACTTTAAACAAAATTGGCTCGGACAGCTGAAAATAATGATTAGATTATCAAAGATCTGCTAATCTGTAACTTGCCTCTTTTTACAGACGATAAAGACGAATGTTATTGGCACTCTTAACATGCTAGGACTTGCCAAGCGGGTTGGAGCAAGGTTAGGTTATTGTTTTTTCAAGTGGTTGGTAAAATGCTCAATAATGTATAGCCACCTTCTCAGTTAATTCATTTTGATGCCTAGGATTCTATTAACATCAACTTCAGAGGTATATGGCGATCCTCTTGTTCATCCCCAACCCGAGAGCTACTGGGGCAATGTTAACCCAATTGGTATGTCTGTCCGAATTCTGCTTTGGTTGAAATACATATGGCATGTTTGTGTGTGTAGAAGATCATGGAGATACTTTCTATCATTTTCCTTTGCAGCATCATATGTTTTTTATCACAAATGTGCCTAGATTAGTTTGCCACCATCTTTCTTTCCCATGCTTACGAGTGACACCCAAGCCTTGTACCTTGTCGGAAAAGGATATACATCCCCAATTGATATACAACTGGTGATCAAGATACCATGCAGATTTTGAGGGACTGATTGGTTGTACTTGTCGTCATTGACATCTTTCTTTCCAGATAAATTTTTTTTTTTTTTTTTAAAAAAGGTTCTGCGTTCAACTTTGTTATTTTTATATCATTGTAACCCTTACATATTTCCTTCTGTTGCTTCGCTTCTATACCTTTTCTCTACCTGGTTCAAGTTTGGAGGAGATTTAGTTAACAGTTTATCATGGTGATTACTTGTAAGCTCAACAAATGTTCCTGAACTTTTGATGAAGAATACTATGTTAAATGCCTCCTGTTCTGGTGATAAATAATAATTTCCCTTTTTGATATATCTTTCTGAGACAACTGTGGGACAAAATTGATTCTCATTTTCACACTATCATTGTAACATATTTGAAAGATCTGTCAAGGACAACTTTGAACAACGATGTGTTTGGTTACAGGAGTTCGGAGTTGCTATGATGAAGGAAAGCGAGTGGCCGAGACCTTGATGTTTGATTACCATCGGCAGCATGGAATAGGTAAATGTTGCTTCTTTTATGTGCATCATCATCCTAAAGTTGATTAATAATTTTTCGTGATTCAATTGCATCTTTGTTTCTCGACAGAAATACGCATTGCTAGAATATTCAACACATATGGGCCTCGCATGAACATTGATGATGGGCGTGTGGTCAGCAATTTCATAGCTCAGGCACTTCGGTAAGTGCTTTCGCAGTCGAATACAAAAAAAGAATATCCCTATCTATACCTCCCGGGAGGGGGAGGTATGCCTGCAAAGCCTTCGTGGAAACATATAATGTGTAAAAAGAATCCTTTTAAAGTGCTCCTTTGAACACACACAGAAAAGTAATATATCAATTTTTGTAATGATGTGGAGTATCTAGATCGTATTCCCAGTAAGAGACACTTGAGATCGTATTCCCAGTAAGAGACACTTGGACAGTGTAGATAAGTCACATTTTGGTGCATATCTGACGTGTATGAATTTCGTGAAGTAATTTTAAATGTCTTACTATGTTTGATTGTTGTAATTTGGACAATATAAATGACATGTTGCTTCATTAATTTGCTCATCATCTCTCATCAAGTAAGTCATTAACACAAACAGCAATCCTTTTTACATATTACCTGCTCATTCTTGGCTGCTTGTCTTTTACTCTTCTGTTTTCTTTGTTGCAGTGATGAACCATTAACAGTTCAAGCTCCCGGAACACAGACACGAAGTTTCTGCTTTGTGTCTGATATGGTATAAATGAAAATTAAACACTCTGGAAAGTTGTTTTATAATTATTGGGGTTCCATGATTGTTAATAATTGCTTTGATTTCTTTAAAATCTAAAGGTTGAGGGCCTTATCCGTCTCATGGAGGGGGAGCATACAGGGCCAATCAACATTGGAAATCCAGGTCATTGACGAAATCTAAACTAGATCGAAATATTGCATTGCTAAAATAGCTGTGACATGTCACTCATCATTTGTTGGAAAATTTGTCTTCTGCAGGTGAATTTACCATGATTGAACTCGCAGAGACGGTGAAAGAGGTGTGTAGACTGTTATAATTTCATGAACTTATGAAGACGGGATTTAGTGAGATGAACTTGATATGGCTTGAAAACGTTCTTCACCATTCTTTGGTCTATCTTTTTTATTTTAAATGCAGCTTATCAACCCCAACGTGGAAATAAAAATGGTGGAAAACACACCTGATGATCCACGTCAGAGAAAACCAGACATCATAAAGGCCAAAGAGCTGCTGCGATGGGAGCCAAATATCAAGTTGCGTGATGGCCTCCCCCTCATGGAGGAGGATTTTAGGCAGAGGCTCGGAGTTTCCAAGAAGAAATGAGCGGCGTACCACACGAAATTTTCATTTGTCATTGTGTGCCTAAGAATTTTGTTGGCCATTCCCAACACCAACATGGTCTCACTCCTTGTCCTAATTTGTTGAAATATTGTGACATTTTATATCCAAATCCAATTAATAAGCTTTGTCTCCTAATTTCTCCTCCTTTACATGTAAAATTAATCTATAGATAGGCAAAATTGCCCCTTTATTGCGGTTATTAATTCACAAATTCTTTTACTATTGCTTCTGCCTTTTGATTTTCAAGAAAGCTTATTAATGTCAAGTATATGAATATACTATATTTGCTGTTCTCATTTCTCTTTGAATAACTGCAAAGCCAAAATTATATAACTCGATATCACATTTGACAAGATAATAACCTAAAGAGTCAAAGTCACTTGAAGACACAGTTAGGGAAAACACTCTTTTGACGTTCTTCCCCCCTTCACATTCAAGTAGGTCGAACCTCAGATCTTACATTCTTGTAGAATCACAACATAAACTTAATCGGCATAAACAGAATGCTCTGCAAGTGTTGACAAAGGGCCTCTTTCTTAACCAAAATAACATGGAGATATCACTTTGTACGTAAACAAGTGTTCTGCGAGTGTTGACGATATACCTATTTCATAACCAACACAGGATAAAAATAAAACGTGTAAGATAACAAACTTCGTTTTAAAACAAGAGCACACTACCCGGTATCAATGTCCACTCAAATACATGAAACTCATTGAGCACATTGCCCAGTATTGATCTCCAATCAAATAAACAATTGCAGGGTAATGACTATGTCTATCAGCAATGTAATCATCAATAGGTCAATATCTAAAGGGTTTAAGATAACAATGAAGAGAAGTCATCCATTTATTTGGCCAAAAGTAAAGCCTCCAGCTTTAAGCTTCCACAAATTTAGCAACTGAGTTTTTCTTTTTACTACAAAGCATCTGAGCATTTTTAGCTTCTCTCAACGTTATTACAATCAGTAAAAAACAAGAAAATAAAAAATCCTCTGCTATTCCAAAATGAGCACCATCCAAGAAAGCAACTAGAACGGCTTGCCAGCTAAACATAATCACCTACAGAACATAGGAAAGATTAAATCAAAATGATGAAAACACAAAAGCAAGAAAAGGCACATGAAACAAAAACAACTTCAAAGCCAAACAAAAGAAAATGAACTCCAACCCAGAGTATCAGAAGGTTAAAACAATTCTAACGCAAAGAAACAATTTTTACCACAAAAAGATGAAAAATAGCATCACCTCAAAGATGTGGATGCCACAGAAACTTGCACAACAAATACAGCATGATAAAAAGAAAATATAATCAACTAGTCAGCAGATGCCAACTCAACGATGTGGACACAAGATTGTATAAGACAATAATCCCCTACAGAATTGCATAGGCCCAATGCAATCTAAGACTGCATCCCATGATTCAAGGTCAAAGTGCAAAGAATATACCTAATCGTGACTTTCAAGTATGGGGGCACAGCAGCTATTATCTGAGCTCTGGCATGGTTTTGTACATCTACTAGTGCTCTAAACTCTACTCAAGAACATCATAAAATCTGTATCACCTATTTTACAATTAGATCCGAGTTCATATCCCTGTTGAATAGCCAATTAGTTATACAGCTTGATGTTGGTCAAACCAATATGTAAATTCCCTCCAAGGCGTACAACTGTGTAGCCCAACCCTAAAGCCATCATATAAGGTAAGCCAGAAGCAACAATACATACTGAGAGAAAGCATTATCACATATACACAGACATTTTTTTAAAATCCCAGCTATTGAACTTCTATCGCTATTTTCACTGTACATGCTCATCAATGTCGTTATAAAACAGAACTCCTAGTAACGTAGCAAAATACAACAACCCACAATTCGAAATCTAATCAAAAGCAGAGAATCAAAAGCTAAACAATTTGACCCAAAGTCAGTTACCAAAGCCACAATTCGTGAACACAAATTTCTCAAATCCCCAAAAGGAAACTAAACAAAATTCCTACCAGCATACGGAAATCCGCCTAGCAATCCGTAAATATATTCATATTAAGACCCAAAAAATTAGGGTTTTTTTTTCCTCAGAAACTACAATGCAGGGGGACGCTTACGCATTCCTGTGGCGCTGGACGAAGGGAGAGTTCTTTGCATCCTCCTCTGCATCAGAATCACATAATAATGAAGTTAAATTTTTTTAAAAAAATGAAAATTGCACGACTGGAGCAACAAATAATAGTAAAATACGAAGGGGAAAAAAGCTAATACCGGTAAGGCCAAGGGAGAACTTAGTGATGATGGTGCCAGTGATGGCGAAGCCGACGAGAAAGGGCCAATTACGCCTCCATTCTCTCCTGAAGAATACCGGCCATGGATCGAATTGCCTCATTTCCCCAATATTCCCTGCTCTCACTCTCTCTCTGTAGGCTGTGCGCTCTTCACTCTCCCACTTCTTCTTTTATACTGAATTTCCTAAAAGCAAATTATGAAAAACTTTTTTTTTTTTTTGAGATGACATATTTTGGAGCTCTTTGAACAGGTACCAATATTTCAATATTTAAACAATTAATGGAATTCTACATAAAATCTTCGCCAATAACCCCAATTAATTAAGAATATGATATCAAATATGTATATGCATACCGTATCGGGACTGCAGAATTTTTCAAAATTATTATACCATTAGATTTTCAACAAAAAAAAAATTTGGCAAATGTACGGAAATTTCTCCACCTAAGTATTTTCCACGTAAAATGAACAAAAGTGGTTTTTTTTTTAATAACTCCCACATTAACATTAATAATACAAATTACATAGCAGTTAAAGATACAACAATCTTAAATATCATCTAATAAAGGCTTTAAACTATAAGGAACAATGTGCATTGAATCAGAAGTAGACAATCCGTTTGTATTGTAATATTCGGAAAGCCTTTGGAGACTGATACGAGAATAGCATGAAAACAAGCCATAGCTTTACTTTGTAGAGTAGATCCTCGTTCAATGTGAAAAGTTGTTTCAAACAATTGAAGAACTTCATAATTTTCACAAACTATTCCCACAACTGATTTATCGAGTTAGTGATTGTAAGAACCATCTATAGTGATAGTGCCGAGTTAGGATGAAAAACAAGATGTTGGTGAGTTAAGTTATAAGCCTTTATGTTCTTTTGTATAAAGTCAGAATTATCAGCATCCAATTGAACTTGAAACATATAGTACGTATTTTAGTACTTCAAAACTCTGTAAAACAAACGTATAAAAGTGATTATACATTTTGAGAAAATTTTATAATTTCAACTCAGTTTGTGCTTTTAAAATAACTTGCTTCTACATTTGTTGACATGAACATTTGTATGTTCACGTAAATTTTTTACAATTTAGCACTTTAATTAAATTTGGAGCCACATGTACAAATTGTTACTGGTAATTTAGAAATTGCTTTCTCTTTTAGACTTATACTAATAAATTGCCTTTCACATCCACTATTGAGCAGAAGGTATTCTACCTATCAATTATTACATCACACAAGATTGATGTCTCTTTATAAGTTCTACAAAGGAAATTACAAAATTTTACTCGTTTGACGGTTTGTTTGTTGGTGAAATTACAAAATTGTAACTGTCCAATGCAAGGGATAAATCCATGCAAATACACATGCGCGCACACACATCCATGATATTGTTGAAGACAAGATTTTGGAGAATACATAACTTTTTTCTCCCCAAATAAAAATTGTGGACCATTTTTGTGGAAAAAAAATTAAGAGGATAATAATAGCAATATTTGGTGGGAATCAAATGTTGCTCGCTTGAGCATATGCATATAGTGTAGTATTGCACTTGTAAAATTCTGACTCCACAAACCAATTTTATATTTTTAAATATTACCATCACAAATTTAGTTAATGTTCTGACGTATTATGCAGATATACCTAGTAAATTCTTGATAATATAGTTATTATTTTAGATATTTTTTAAAAAATATTATTGTAACCGTTTTAGATATTATTTTTATCGATGTGTATATCATAAAAATAATTAGTTGAAAAAGTGTTTAATTTTTTTTAAAAAAAATATGTTTCTGAAACACTTCACCAAACAAATAGAGTAATAAAAAATTTAACACAACAAATAGAGTGATAATTTTCATCGTTCTTTTACTTAATTTATTCTCATTTATGATCCTGATTCTCACGTATGCTATTAAATTTATTTATAGTGAAAAGAAATTAACTACAATAGCCGGAGATCGTCAATGCGCATTATGTGATAATACTGAAAGCCACATATTTGACATAAAATTCACCCTTTACCAGACGTCGTGTAAACAATATTTCCTCCCTTCCCCAAATTCGTTAATCTTGCTCCTACTTAGTTTTATTCTCAGGAACTGTGAGAATACACTATTATAATATTATATGATATCCAAAGAAAAAAAGATCAAAAGTCAGATTTTTTCCTGAAGCGAATCAAAAGTCACATTGTGCTTTCATCATTCTCTTTTCTTAGTTTCGCGGGACCTAAAGCTTGATGGAAGAAGATCAAAAGCATATGTTGTGTGAAAATAGAGCGCCAGAAAAATGGTGGCAACAACTTATAAGTGACTTAATAGTCCATCAACAAGTGACAATCAAAATTATCATCAATGCGCAACAAAGTCTAAAGTAAACAGACAATCCGTAAATGTCACCAGCGGAATGGTAAACCAGTATTAAATCATTGAATACATTGGCACATAACGGCTGCAAAACTTTTTCTGGTTACTGAGAGAGAAGCGTAGAAGCTGAGAGTCTGAAAACTGGATGTTCTTCTGGTAGAGAGTCAATATTTCTTCTAGTAAAAGAAGCCAAGTACTTTACCACCGACATTTTTCCTTCTAGCTTCCTCGTGATCCATTATTCCCGCAGAAGTTGTCAAAACAATGTACCCAAACTGCAAGTTTATTGCAAATGATCAGACATTATACCAAACTAGTCAGGCGAAGTTCCTCATCCACCATAAGAAAATAGTGGGAAGGAACAAGTGTTCTTAATTTACTAATCAATCCTTAAGCCTTATCAATCATCTCATGCAATCCACGAAATTCGGTATCAAAATTAACAAAGATATAAAAGAAAATTTTCAATTTAACCTGTCTTGAGGGAAGCAATCTCGCAGTCCAAGGCTCAATTTCCTTGACACCAACATCAAAACGAGGGCTAATAACCCCACATTTGTTAAGCCTCCCGTTCAACTCTACCACAATTTTTCCAGCTCTATGGTCATCAACATACTCAAATTCTCCAATATATCCTACACAACCAATCATAAAAAACACACGTTAGTTTAACGTGTATTGGCACCTATTCTGCTTGAAAACTAATATTTAAACTGAAGCAATAGGAAAACACTGAAGGGAGCAAACCATGCTTCTGCATGACCAGAAGGAACTTGATAATCACTTTCGAAGAAGGCCTGATCATAACTTGCCTTTTTCCTCTCTTTTCAGCATTATATATGCTTTTGAGAGCATCATTCAATACAGAAACTCTCACCATCCTCTCTAGTGCAAGCTGCTCAGCAAAATTAGTTCAATTGTCAATAGGGTCAAGCATGCTCCAAAAAAGATTTAATGAAGGTTAGTGGTGTAATACAATGCTGTGAATATAATGGATTAGGTATCACAGAACATGTGAATGCAAATTGGCTATTGCTAGACAAAGTGCTTAAACAGTCATTCGATCACTCTTATAATCTTTGAAGATCAGAAGTTTCAAAACTGAAAAAGGTTCTTAAAAAATAAAGTTGGCTCTTCAACATACCTTGAAACTCTCCGATTTTTAGCAGTTAAAAGCCTTCCATCTCTTAAAAGCAAACAAACCCCCCCCCCCCCCCCCCAAAAAAAAAAAAGCAAGAAAAACTTGTAGGCGCTCAGCTAAACTGGACCGAATAAGTGTCGAAATTAAACTAAGACTCGAATATAACAAACTGTTTTCCGGATCATATCCGAAAACACCAACCACATACGAACAGAGGAACTTTAATAACTTGGAGTCAGTTTCAATCTCACTAATATGTATATAAAATCTTCAAATATGACCTATTTGTGGAAATTTAGATAATACTTGGCACGTTTTAAAAGTTCCCCCCGCTTAACCTTCACGAATCCAAATAAAGCAATGACACCCAAAACATTCGATTCGACGTAAATCTCAGATCAGGTTGAACGAAATAACTCCAAGTCCGATCATATTATATACTGTAATATTCAGCAGCTTTACCAGACATTTGAGATGCGATCAAAATATACCAAAATTTCCCACCAAAAGAGAGAGATCAAACTAACATTTTTTTTTCAGCTTGTAAGCTTGAAATGTACACATTAAACGCAAAAAAAAAATGTGTAAAAGGTAAGTGGCAGCTAAGGCAGAGATAAGTGCAGAATATCTAGGGACTAGAAATCTTACAGCGGCGGCGGCGGCGGCGGCGAGATTTGAGACTGAGAAGAACCGCTGATGGAGCTTCCTCCTCTTTGCTTCTGCTGCTGCTGCTGGGAAGTCTGAAGGCCTTCTGTTTTGTTTTAAGGGCGAAAAACGTGGAAAAAACCCTACTGCTTGAAGAAGAACTGATGGCTTACATATTTTTTAGGCCGAGATCAAGCCCATAGAAAAGCAGATGTTACTTTGTTTTTATCTGGCCCAATCTCAGCTTTCGGTTTCTTTAAAAAACATTATGTGTGGATTAACTTTTGGTTTTGTTGTTTTGATGCTTGCACCGATGAGCATAGTCAATCAACTTTCATTATTGGTATTCACATTTTATGCATATTTCTTTTAAAAATTTTATAAATATAAATTTAATTATTGAATGTTAAAGTAGTTTTATTTAGCTACTATATATGTGAGTAGTTTTATTTAAACAAAATTTTAAAACAAATTGATAATTATCTAACTTGGAAAGGGAGAAACATTAGACTAATGAATGTTCTTCATTTACTAGCGGTGAGAAGCTGATCCCCATGTAATTTTTGGTGGCCACCATTTTGTATTTTTAACTTTGTCCCACTTTGTTTAACTAACTAGAGTACAAATAATCTTAATGCACCATGGGTACAGCAAGGTGGCGCATTACAACAAATAATTTATATGGTGGGCCACATCTTGTTGTGTTTGACAACAAGTGATTGATTTTATTACATCATATGGTATGTCACATAACGTACTAAATGTACCTAATACCATATCACCGGGGTATTGTGTCTCTTTTAATTAGTGATATGTTATCTTAATATATTAACTTATTCCTTCGTCAACGTATTACGTATGATCTTATAGTTACTTATTACTCCCTCGTTAACATAGCATGGCACAACAAATGTTGTTGTTATTTCTCTATCCTATTAATTAATAAAATGAAAAATAATTTCAAATTTGTTTTGTTTCAAATAGTTAATAGTTTATTTTCCCTGCTTCAAATAAAGTGGTATATCTTTCAAAGAAAGTGATGTATTTTGCAAATCAAGTGTTAACGTTTGCAAATGGAATGGTAACATTTGCTAATAGAGCAATATTGCATGCTAATGAGAAAGTGGCAATTGCTAAAAAATAATAATTTAAGCTAATAAAGTGGCACACACACACGCATATATATATATATATATATATAGGTGTAGGACTATAAATGAATAGAATTGAGTCAAGTTTTAGATAAGTCAAGTCCGCATTGATTAAATTTATAAGACTGAAAATTGATAAAACATAATGTAAATAGTGAACTTAAATTCGAATTTGAGTTTGAGCCTGATCAAACTCAAGTTCAAGAGCGATTGAGCTCAAATTTAATTAAATATGCTATTTTAAAAAATATAAAATAAAAAAAATCATTGTAATATATATATATATATATATAAAGAGTTATCATATGACGAAACTTGAGTTAGCTTGACAAGCCTTCAACTTGGATATCTTCGTAACCGAGCTCAATTTGAAAACTTAATCAAGTTATTCAAGACCTGCTCAACCTTGATAAATATCGAGTAGAGTGGAGTCAAGTCAACTCATGAACTAGCTTGATTTGTTTATATTCCTAAGCAGAATCCTTAGCAAGATGTTAACATTTCAATCATTTTATGTTCAGCCAGAAAATACTCAATTTGACAAAACTACTCATTTCCTTTCTTTTCTCCCCACTACCTTCAATATAATAACCCATTAGAAGTTCTGAGAACGAGCATACGTGTATGTGTGCGTGTGTATATTTTAGTTAAGCGCACATTATGTACATCAAAGCATTTTAAATAAAGTGGTAAAGTTCCATAATCAAATGACACATTATGCAAGATAAAACGTACCATAGTTTTCAATGTAGCAATACACGTAACGAAGTAGTGTATTTTTTCAATGAATTGCAAAAACTGTCACTAACGTTTTATTTTATATAAAGTGATATACATTTTGTTTTAAATAGAGTGAAATGCGTTGCTGACAGAATCACACACATTCTATAACTATAAGAGTGGTAAGTTCTCCTATTGAGATGGATCCGTTTTTTGAAATAATGCATTTTGTGAATAAAGTGGCATATAAAGTAATATATTTTATTTCTTTTAAAAAGTACATTTTACTAATAAATAAGGTAGTACATTTTTTCATATAAACTGCTACATTTTTTTTTTCAATATACAGTTACATTATTATAATGAATTGGTAGCCAATGAAGTAGTGTTATGCTTTTCTAACGAAGTGATGCCAAAATTGGCATGGTTCTTTTTTTTTTTTTTTTTGACCTGAAAATTGACATGGTTCTAAAAATACACATACACAAGAGTACGCCTTGCCCCTAGTATACGGTAATTATGCATTATGACTACTTATACGAGTGGAACAAAGTGGCTGTATTTTTTTTTTTTTGACATTTTGTCTAATTAATAGTATTTGTTTCATTCTGCCAAATTCAGTTTTCAGATTGAAATATTCTTCAAAAAAATTTTAAATACTTGTTTATTTTCCAATTATTTTTTTTGATATTATTTCGCATTCACAATATTTTAAAAAGCGTTATAATATCATTCGTCAAATAATACTATAGTAAGTGGCAATTCAAATGGAGCCAATGTACTGCTTTTGTGATCCGATGTGTACGAGACATTAAAAATATAAAAGTGATTGAATAATATGTTTAGAGAAAATTTTAAAATATTATTCAAGAATAATTTATGTTCAACGAATTGTTATTCTCATATTTTCTACCGTAACAATAGAAAAAAAAATCAGGAAAATATTTAAAAATTTAGTGTTGCACAATACTCTGGGTAAGTGGTTGACACGCATTTCATAACAAAATTTTAATGATTTATAAATTTTACATTTTGATTTGTAATCAACCGAGTTTTTGACATGAAGTTGCTATTAAAATGAAAACTCGTAATTGTATTCATGTGCCACTGTAAATATCTAGAAACCAAAAAGTACTCGGATGGAAAATTTGCAACCAATTTGAGAACCGTCTTTTGTCAATTAAGTCTCATGCTCATTTAACCGCGCCAGCTATTTTGATCAGAAAACCGGGAAGCGAAAATTTAAGCACAACTTTCAAACTCCAAATCGCACCCAAAATTCCACACACCGCCAAAAAAACCCCTCCGTTTTTCGTCTCACTGACAAAGCACAATCCGCACTCACGCACTAAATCCAATTGCCACCGTCGATCATTGTCAAGTCAACGACTTGGATCAAAACTTACTCGTATTAACGCGGATCGACAATGTCATCTGTCGATTAACCCAAAATGAACCAACGATTCAGATTCGCCACCCGCCACAATTCGAACCCGAGACCACACCTATAAATAACCAACCCCTCATTCCCAAATTTCATTCAAAATATCATTCTCATTCAACTCTTCCAAATTTCGAAACTCTACAATTCAAAAATGTCTGGCCGTGGAAAGGGAGGCAAGGGCTTGGGCAAGGGCGGAGCCAAGAGGCACAGGAAAGTCCTCAGGGACAACATCCAAGGCATCACCAAGCCCGCAATTCGCCGTTTGGCCAGAAGAGGCGGCGTCAAGAGAATTTCAGGGCTGATCTATGAAGAAACTCGCGGCGTCCTGAAGATCTTTCTGGAGAATGTTATCCGAGATGCTGTGACCTACACTGAGCACGCTCGCCGCAAGACCGTGACTGCTATGGATGTTGTTTATGCATTGAAGAGGCAGGGTAGGACTCTGTATGGATTTGGGGGTTAATTCTCTACTTAGGGTTTATGTTGGGATGGGGTTAGGGAAGTGTTTGAAAGTATTGTAATTGGTTTTTTTTTAGTTGTTTTTAGTTTGCGTGGAGGTAGGATGGTTATATTTTGTTGTTAAGATTGGGTTCTTGCTTTGTAATTGCTCATTACATTTGAAGATTAATGGATCTACACATTTCTACTAATTTGTCTGTATTTTATTATTTCAATTATATTTTTATGCTGTATTTTTTCTCTTCAATTGGTCGATGAGAATGATTGGTGAATTCAGTCAGTAATTGAGCTTGTCAATTTATTGATCCTTCCCTATTTTAGGTGTCTGAATAAAATTGAGCTTCAATTTCTTATATTGTAATAGCTGAGAAATAGTACTTGTAGCTGTCCGAATTGATTTTATTTCCTGTTAGAATATATATATTTATTTGAGCTGTTTTGATCGAGAGTGATTGGATACATTCATCCTTTAGATCTGTACATTTTATTTCTCTTTGATATTTATGTAATTTGTTCTGAAATATAGCTTCTATGTATTCACAGTTATCAGTTAAATCTCTGTTACTGCATATGGCTTGAGATTTGTATGCTGAAGTTTTCAACTAACATTAATTGACTGAAGTGCCATTGGTTTATTTCAAGACGTGTATACGTTCATTTGCATTTGATTTCAGTTTCTTAGTATAAGGACATACAGCTACAGGTTCTCATGCTCTAATGGTTGAGAGTTTATCGAAATTCTGCCTTGGGGGAAATTAGGAGTTAGGAAATTATTCCGAAGACCTTGATGTAGATTGTGCCGAAGTGGAACCTGAGCTTGAGGTTGATTCCTATTGAGAAAGGAGAGGTTGAAAATTTAAGCAGTTTTGTTTCAGGGGTGTGGGATGGGAACGCTCAGCAGCTTGTGATTGGATGTGCCTTTCTCTATTGACTGTCGACGTCGTTGCCTGTGTTGTGCTGCTATCATGTTTGCTCTTCTCCTTTGTGTAATCCTACATTCCATTTTATATGAGAAATCGTATAGATTCTATATATGTCATCGCACACGGGATGATTCCATTTGCTTTTTACCCAGTCATGTTTTGGAAATGCTATCGCATCATTACAAGTTTCGATCCGAGCATAAAATGGTAAAATTTTTTTGTTTGAGTTAGCCGTCACAATAACGTCATATTGCTTCAAGAGAAACCTGGAAGCAGCTTAATTGTGCAAGTGCTTTTCGTCCATCTTCAACCGGAGAATTATCTCTCTATTTTTAAATTCTACTTCGGACTTCCTATTGTAAACTTTTATTACTCTCTCTAGTTTTTCCCAAACTATTCTCTCCATAGTCCGTCCACAAGTCATTTTCAACTCTCGATGAACAATTGCCCCTTCCCCCCGCAAAGGAAAAGGAAAGGAAAGAAAAAAAAAAAAAAAAAAAAACCAAAGGGAACAGTAGTGGCAGAAGAAATGTAAATTTTTTTTTTTATAAAATTTTGGGTCGGGTTACAGACGTACAGCTTCTACTTCGAGCTTAAATTACATTACACATTCATGACCGGGCAGCTTCAATAGAGCGTGCCATTTCTTTATGACAATCACCCTTAACCAAGTCCTAACGTACAACATTGCTCACGTGGATTCTCCCTGAAAATATCCAGAAACGACAAACATATTACTCCCTGCCGAGCAATTACCTCCAGCCCACCGGGTGTGGTTACTGCTCCTCCACTGTCCTCGTTCCACATCACCTTTTATCCAACTTTCTCTCTCCAGATTTTGTAGATTGACTACTAACCAACCAAGTCGGCGAAAATTTTCCATCGAATGTAAAATCCCGGTTCAACCGGAATAAGTGACGGTACATCTCTCGGCTTACAGGAGAACATAGCAGACAGTTCACATAAGGCGAGCTGTGCTTTTCGTTGGCGCCACCGGTTTTTTATTACCGGTATGGGTCTGCCTAGCGACGACGCCGTATTGATTCAGAAAGGAAAGGGGCCCGGCGAGCCTTACGTTATCACGGTCAATTGCCCGGACAAGACCGGCCTTGGCTGCGATATTTGCCGGGCCATCCTAGAATTTGGACTTTATATTTGCAAAGGAGGTACTCCTTTCTTCAGTATTTCGAAATCTTTATCACCATTTTCCCTTACTTCTTCATTGGTTGTGCAACTCTCACATTCGAATTCTGATTTGTCTTGATTTTGTTTAATTTAGTTGCCAATTACTATTATGTGGTAGGTATTAAGGCATTTATTTCATTTTTGATTTTTCGTATATGCTGGAATTTCATGATATTTTTAGGTCTTAGCTATGAAAGACATATGAAAATAGGCTATTGATTTATATTGATTGATTGATAGTTATAGGGTTGAATCAGTTCTTGGTTTTTATAATTGGGTTGACTGGTGTTTTTCGTTTGAGGCAGATGTCTCAACAGATGGGATATGGTGCTACATAGTATTATGGGTAATTCCTCATTCAAGAACACCAGCTGTTAGATGGGCGAATTTGAAAGAGCGCCTTTTATCCACCTGCCCATCATGCTCTCTGTCATTTTACTTGAACCAGCCATCTTCGCAAAACACATCTTCTCCAATGTATCTGTTGAAATATTGTGGCCTTGATCGAAAAGGATTACTGCATGGTAATCAAACTGTTTCCTTGGAACTAGTGTTGTGTTATTATTGGCTTCCTTTTCTTTACTGATTTTAGTGTTTTAACATGTTCTTAGATGTTACTCAAGTTTTATGTGAGCTCGAGCTTACCATTCAAAGAGTAAAAGTGACTACAACACCAGATGGTCGTGTTTTGGACCTCTTCTTTATAACTGACAACTTGTAAGTGGCATTGAAGTCTGTTCCTTGGACTTTCTGTCAGTTATGATGTTACCCAGATGTATATCTTACCCATGGATAAAGGCGTATTTCTTGAATGGACATTGTTGAAGTAACTGATTGAATAAAGTTAATTGCTTTTGAACATTTTAATTTTCAGGGAGCTCTTACACACGAAAGAGAGGCAAGATGGGACATGTAAACAGCTGCAAGCTGTTTTAGGTGAATCATGCATTAGTTGTGAATTTCAGTTAGCAGGATCCCAGTATGACAAACTTCAGAACATGTCTTCCCTTTCTCTGGCTGTCGGTGAAGAATTGTTTAGATGTGAGTTATCAGAGAAGGAGATTCGGGCGCAGGCCTTAAGCTCAGATGTTACAAAGTTGAAAATGTCCAGTGTAATTATTGATAATTCCTTGAGTCCAGCTCATACCTTGCTTCAGATTAACTGTGTTGATCACAAGGGTTTTCTTTACGATATACTGCGGACATTGAAAGATTACAGTATACAGGTTGGGATGATATTTGTTTCCTTCTTTCATCTTTATATAAGCTTCTTATACTTTCTTTTTACTTATTCAAAAAGTATACTAGGGAATAACTTCTTTTGAATTTACTTGAATGCTTTCTAGTTACTTTGGCATTACATTATTGGGACTTCCTCAATTCTGTTGGAAAATTTTTCTGAGTTTTTTTTTCCCTTAGCGTCATTCATCGTTGCAAAATTGATTGAAAGAATTTTTTTTTCTTCTCCCTTTGGGCATATGTGCCTTTTCATTTAGCTGGAGCAGGGTAGTTAGTAATGCCTGTTGCTCGTTCTTTTCTGGACTGGTAGCTCAATTCATCATTAAGTGATAACCAGTTTCTGCTAGTTATATCAGTCATCAACTGCAGTTTTGTATTGCTTCTCTACGTTTGCACATTATTTTTTGGAGCATATGTGCCTCTTAGTCTCAAGTCAACGAGATCTGGTTGGTTCTGGGAACTATTGATTGGCAGCTAGATGCTTTTCAAAATCCTTCCACTTCATTTTTATTTGTTTATTTATTGTTATTGGTGGTCTATCATCTCTTGAATCGGTATCTTCTGTTAGCTTGATGTTGTTTATAGGCTAATTTTGACACAGTTAATCTTCATAATGATGTTAGTTGCATTAGCCATTGTCTGCTTACAGATGGTTTTGTTATTTCCTTTTATCAGATAGCTTATGGTCGATTCTCATCTGTCAGTAATGGTCATCGGGAGTTAGACCTCTTTGTCAGGCAGAAGGATGGGAAAAAAATTGTGGATCCTGAGAAGCAAGATGCTTTATGCTCTCGCTTGAAGGTGGAAATGCTTCATCCATTGCGTGTAATTATCACCAATCGTGGGCCAGATACTGAACTTTTGGTTGCCAACCCTGTCGAATTATCTGGAAAGGGTAGACCACGGGTCTTCTATGATGTCACTCACTCACTCAAGAATATGGGGATATGCATCTTCTCGGTAAGAATAATACAATGAAGTGATTTGTTTGGGCCTTCCTGAATTCTGAGTAAGACAATATTGAAAGAGTAATAGGTATTATTGACATTACTATGGATTTGAAAAGTGCGTAACGCACTATCCCCAATAATTGGAATGTTGGGTCTTATATGTGCTGTGATTGTGTCACGTTCTTTATTTACTGCACAAATGTGTCTTTTGGATCACTTGTTTGGAAGTAGTGAAAGCAGTGATATCCTACTCACTTGCATTGTAGGCTGAAATTGGAAGGCATTCGACGGCTGATCGAGAATGGGAGGTCTATCGATTTCTTTTAGATGAGAACTGCAGATTTCAGTTATTCAATATGGTAGTACGGAATCAGATTGTAGACAAGGTTAGAAGAACGTTGATGGGCTGGTGAGCCTTTTGTTCATTTTCATTTAGCTCACCTTTGTGGTTTCTCCTCCTATTGTTTTGCAATCTCAACAGATCAGCAACTCATTTGTACAGCTTATTTCTTCTGGTGACTGTGTTTTTATAAGTGAGGCTGTGTAGAACTTAGAAGTAACTTTCCCATAAATTGTTCTTCTCCTCCAGCAAATCTTTTTTTTTTTTTCCTAAATAAATTTCTAAGTGTGATCTTTCAAGATAATTGTTTATATTCAGATGTAAATAATTTTATTTTGAGGCAGTCCTCCTTGTTGCTAAGTCGTGGAGTTGTTTTTGCCCGTACTTGATTTTTACAAATGCAGATTTTAAAGTCCGATGAAAATAAACTTCTGCGAGAAAATTATAGTTCTGAATATAGCAATATCAAGTCTTATTGTTTCTTTCTTCGCCAGCTTTTTTATAAAGC
Organism: Mitragyna speciosa; assembly: GCA_024721245.1. Classification (NCBI taxonomy): domain Eukaryota; kingdom Viridiplantae; phylum Streptophyta; class Magnoliopsida; order Gentianales; family Rubiaceae; genus Mitragyna; species Mitragyna speciosa. The sequence goes on along the minus strand of CM045565.1, from coordinate 21,082,367 downwards.
AAAGCTACGTTTCCTGTTATTAGCATTCAAGGTGAAGTTGAATGTTTCAAACTGCAAGCTATCACACAGTTTTAGTAGTGTAGGTCTGAAACATGCAATTTGGTCTGCCCAAGGACATTATGCTATCTTAGAATTCTCATATCTATAGTAACCTGATATGCTACTCTGTGAGGCATTGAAGCTTTTATCTGCTAGTGCCTGAGAATCACTTGCCTATGGAACCTACAGGAAACCGAGCCTCGAAGTTACAAACATGGATACCATCCACGTGAAAACAGAAGCTGAAATGAGGACTTTTGGTCGTCAACTTTTGATCTTAACGTTCTGATCCTATGGTTCTTTATACCGGAGATTTCTTTATGATGCTGCCTCTAGTTTTTGGAGACCAATTTGGATGCTCGTGATACTAGGAAGAAGAGAATTTATTGTTACTTGGTTATGCTAATTTTACAGGTATCTACACCAATGAGTTCCAGGATTTTTCTTATTGTATTTCTACTCTGCTAATATCCTAGCAGAGGCGAGCAGAGCATGACAGCCAATGGTGGTACAAGTGAGAACTGAAAATAGTGATCGGTCCATGGTCACAATAATCAGAAGACCCCGCGGGAAGCAAGGGATACAAAGGATGCGGTTCTGCGTTGGACATTAGTACTCTATTATTGTGGCAACAAAAAATAAAGAGCAGATAATCTCCAGATTATTCCGTCACAACAGTTTCAGCAGAAAAAAGAAAAAAGAGAAATATTACACTACATTTTGTGCCCATCTTTTCTGGAAATCAAGCATTACAATTTTAAATTTATGTTGTTTATTTAAGACCTAAATATGGACGTTAGTGAATGATCCTGATCAAGCCCATGAGCACAATCAGTCTAGAATCCACCCAACGAGAACGTCGTATCCAGATCCTTCTGGGTAGGTCCATCAATTTCTCCACTTTATCCAACATGTTCCATTAAATAATATATGGAAACCCATGTGGAGGAGATTCATCTGGCCCATGCCACCGAATGGTCAGCATCGCTTCTCATGCCAATTATGGGAGTTGAACACAAAATAAGTAAAAGTTTACCAAGTTAGAAGATAAAATACTTATATTGGAGTATTTTATTTTGCCTCACAATAAACCCAAGAAAGAAATGCAATGCTTGGAATTTATTTTTGACTTCCTTCCTATTATTCAATTGTTAGAGTACAGTATTATAAATCAATTTTGGATCATCATTTATATGGTAGATAAACATTTTACCAAAAATTTCCATTTCTTCCTTATCAAACCTTTAAAAATAAATTTACTTATACTCTCATTTTTCAACCTCCAAATCGAGCAGCCTATTTTTGTTATGAGCAATACTAAAAAGTAAGTTAAAACTCATTATTAAAAATTCTTATATTCCTATCCATTTTTAAATTGTATGTACTCTAATCTATACTTGACCCTCTTTTTTATTCCACTTTTTTTTATATATATATATATATATTTAGAAACTCACTCCTCCTCCTCGCTACTTAAAAAAGTCCTGTCATGACGTTAAGGTTTTTTGAAAAAAACATTGCCGGTAAAACGACGTCAGTTACTGCCAAATCTCTTTTTACAGATTTGAATACTAATCCGACTGTAATATAAATCAAAACATTCAGGTGAAATCACATAATCCAGACTTCCAGATTAGATTAGGGCTTTCTTTCGGTTCTCTCTCTCTCTCTCTCTCTCTCTCTCTCTCTCTCTCTCTCTCTCTCTCTCTCTCTCTCTCTCTCTCTCTCCTTTATTCATTTCTTCGGTTTTTTTTTTTGGTTCAAATGATCATATGTACCGGAGAAGAACTCCGATCAGAATGCCGCCGGCGTTGACATCTGGAAGCTCCGATTATCTCACAGCTCTCACTCACGAAATCGAGAAAAAACTTCTACGTGTATGCCTGTCTGAATATTTAAAGTTTTTAACAATTATAAAATCAATTTTTTGTAATTTCTCTTTGCTGTAAAAAAGCATGGTATAATCAACTTGCGAGTTTGACTTCATTACTGCTTTTATTTCCATTTTTATTAATTTTTTGGTTTTATATTTGTGTAGGCATTAGCTTCGGCCTCGCAGAGGAGGAATTTGTTGCAGTCTGTTTGCCGATGTAGCTTTAGAAGTCGATGATCGAGCGAGAGGTAACTCAAAATTTACTCATATTGTTTTCGTGTTATCTATTTTTTGCTGTTTTTATTTTCTTCTTTTTTTCTGGTATTATTAGAGCCTTGAGCTATTCGTGAATGAATAAAAGATGAAAGAATATGTACTTGTGTTTATTGGAGGAAGGTTGGAAAACTAGTTTCTGATTTTGCTATTAGAGCTCGCTTGTATCGATTTTGTTAAAGGAAACTATTTAAATTTTTAGTCGTTTATGTGGATAATTAAAACGTAAGTGTGAAATAATTGTTTCAGATAATACGAAACGAACAACTTATATGCATCAAATGGATGGAGTTTGGTTTATGAATTTTAGATGTCCTATGGGTTCGTAGTTGTGTCATTTGCATTTATTGTGGCATGCACGTGATATATGGTGCAGATGATTATACTTATTCAATGCTGAAATTAATAAATTATTCCCGTACTAAGAATTGTGTATGTGATGGTGACGAATGTTTCCTCTTGTGTTTTGATTCTTTTGCAATTAGTTTGGAAAAAATACTGTATCAAAACATGAAGCACGAAGGTTAGACTCAAGATTTTGATGTTTAGTTGTTTTCCTGGAGTTGCGATACTCACTGTTTTTTCTCTTTCTTTTTATGAACTCGGAACCTGGAATACTATAGCTGATTCTGTGGCCAATTGTTTGTCTTCGTATTAAGATCATTCCAATCATGACTAAGATTTCTGGATTGAAGTTTGGAATTATTTGATGGCCCATGGTGACAATAATTAATCTGATGGTTTTGTATAATTTGATAGAGAACGTCATTTGTTGTTGCAAATTTGTTCTACATTTGTAATAAGCCCGTAGTTCGGTTGTCTCAAATTTACTGAACACAAACTTTTCTGAGAGTTTCTTAATAGTTATCTTCTGGCACGGGTAGAATTTAAAAGAATATGATAGATCCGAGGTTATCAAATCATACTGAATTTGTCAATGGCTCGGAAAGATATCGATAAATGAAATAGTGAATGCCAACTAAGACAGACCTGGCATATGACTATACATGAATCGATATGTGGCAGTTGGAGATCTTATAAAGAATCCAGTAGATCATCTTGGTCTTCCACTTGGAACAGAGCGAGTATAAAAGTTTTTTTTTTTTTTTGAGGAAAAGAGCGAGTATAAAACTTGAATTTGTCCTTTTCATGACATAAGCTGTCTTGTCCAGAAAATTTCAACTCAGTCTTTCTATATGTTTCTGTTTAATTTTGTGTTCTCCCTTTTCATCATTTCTTTTCCCTCTGCTCTCCCTTGTCTAGAAAGTTTCATTTTGCTCCCTTGCCCTTCCAGTGCATGTACACACTTAGGAAGAGCCATGTATTCTGTCAACAGATCTCTTCATCAATCTTTTACCTTTTTAGGGCTTACTGTTCTTTAATTAAGAACACTATAGCCACTAACATATACATGGATCTTGAGGTACCGCTTCATCTAATTTTATACCTAAAATGAATTTGTCTTAGTTTGAGACATCTAATTTTATGCCTAAAATGATATTTCCTTAAAAGCTTTGGGGATCATTAAATCATTTATTAATTTTCTGTCATTCTCAGTTCAGATTTGCAAATTAGTTTCAATGCTTAGTGTTATAACTCTTCTGCATCTCTTATTCACTGATGCTCTTTTTATTTGTTTAAAATTTAAACAAATATTATTCTCAGGAGGGAAGATATTACCTCAGTACCAGAAGATCATACTGGAGGCCCCATACATATGCTTGTATAATGTGCCGGCAGATCATTTTGTTAGCGCGCCTCAGAGTGGGAAACCAATTCTCGATTTAATTGTTCAACTTTGGAGCCAATCATTTGCAACCAATATATTTACTCTCTTGTTTCACAAGTGGGTATGCGAACTTATATTGCAGTAATATCTTGACTGCATATTTTGCATTCCCTCATTTCTATATGTGGCTGTGCTTCCGGTGGTAGTGAAAAAGTCTTTGTTGCTTTCATTTCTCCGTTGCTTTCCTTTCCGTCTCTTTCTGAGTTTAAGGCATGTTTGAGGGTTCCTTGATGAGACCCTTTTGGCTGTTTGGAGATAGTCTACAGAACTCACATTTCTATATCAAAGAATTGTGGTAGTCCTTGAGACTCCATTCCAATGGAGAATATCTCTGACTTCTGTAAGTTCTGCTCTAATCTGCAGGTGTTTGAGGTTCAACTTGATAATCCTGAAACTCTCCTCCGTTACTCATCTGCTTTTGTCCAAGGTGCAACAAATGTCTTTTGGTATGAATTTGAACCATCATTTTTGTCTTACATACTAGTTGATTGTGGAACTAGTAGCTTCTGTTTTGTTATAGGCATAAAGCCACCACTAAATTTGATATGAGGCACAACGTGATCTATTTCTCCTCCTTTCGAGGTTTATATTTTTCTACAACTCAGATCGCTAGGATCTTTACATAAAGTACAGTTCAAGATGAATGAATAGTCTCTTCAGTGTTTGACATGCTTGTTTTCCAGCCGATAAGCTAGAAAGCTTCTTAAAGCAATTTCCTGATTTTTCCAAATGCCTTTTTCATTAGTGGACCAGCAAACATATTTTTTACTGAAATTGCTGATCAGGTAAGAGATAAATTGTCTTTTTGGCCCGCCGTTCTCATGGCCAACCTGGCAACCCTTGCAGTCCAAAAGTAAAACTTTACCCACTAGCCGACAGAAGTGCAGTAATTTGACAATTTTTGGAATTTGCTTGGTATTTGTAGGATTTACCGATCAATAATTGTATTTGACTTACTATGCAGGTCTAGAACTAAGAATGACAACGAGTACAAGGTTAAAGACTTGCTTGTATAGCTTCAAATCTCCTGGTGGTCTAACGTATCCAACAAGAGCTGTTCGCCATGCCGCTTGGGACACTTTAAATGTGCTTTTCCCTGTGAGTATTTTTTTTCGTTATTTTTTATTTATAAGATAAAAAGTTAGTTTTCAGGTTCCCATGCAGATTGAGAAAAAAAAAAGAAATATATTTCAAGTTTTGTGTTGGTTTCACTCAAATATATATATTGCTGATTAATTTTTGGATTTCTTGTATTGGTTGCGGCTGGTGGTTGTTGTTAATGGGTGGGGAGAGAGAAATAAGAGGAAGACAGCGTATGTAGCGGCAGGCTGTTGTTAGCAGCTTTGGTTCAATAGCTTGGTTGAATTTTGCAAAAATTAAGGGCAGAAGTTAGGTCTGTGCAGACTACACAGTTGGGTAATGAGTTTGTTTTTTGTCCGTAGCAGCAGCTGAGTTTGGCAGTTCTGCAGCGAAAGATGATGTCTTGAATATGTATATCTGAGAAGGAAAAAAATGAAATAGCTGTTCCAAGGGCTTTTTCTATGGGTATATAAGGAGGAGGAAGAAAGGAAACGCAAATTATCTATTGGATAAATGAGTGTATTTGGGTAATGGTAATGTTGTTTTTCTGAGGGGCAATAAAGTTGACAAGAACATAAGCAAGGTTTTAAAGTTAACGAGGATAATGGATCTAGATGCTTAACCATACATCTAAGAGTAATTAGAGGAGCTTCTTTTCTCTAGAAATTAATGTAAAGCTGCTATTTAAATCCATTAGCTATTAAGTTGCAAGAATTTTGATAAATTTTGATTAATGTTGACTACATTTCTGTTGAAGAAACTGGATAGGTTATGGATGCTTTGTTTCCGGTCGGTCAATATCCTCGGCATCTCATAAGCTTCTTTTTCCGGTTTCTATGTCCACGGTATTGGCCCTCCTCTTGTTGGAACTTCGTCGTTTCTTGCATACAGGCTATATTCTATTCTCTTTTGTGGTTGATCTTTTCTAGTTGGGATAAACTGAATAAAGCAAATCAATAATAGATGTTTGCAACTTTTTGTAGTCTTCCTTTTGTTTATACACAGGAAGTTGTTTCGAACCCTAGATGTGGTTTATTTTGCGTCAGCAAGTGCTTATATTTATGTGCGCATCTTACTTACAGAGCGATTTCTGTAGAAAATTTTTTTTTTTTTGGGTATGCTAATTATCCTTTGTGACAAGTGAAACATCATCAGTTATAGGAGAACAGAGGGATTTCTATATTTTCTATGTAAATTTACAGAACTGAGATATCATTTAGAAGACGGTATAAAAATAGCTGTCATTCATACGGAGTTCTTAATTTTTTTTTACCTTCCATGTCTAGGGTGAGTGAGTGCCGCCTTGCTGCTCATATTTGCTCATTCCATGCGCGGTACTACGTCTTGCATATCAAGGTGGTCATTTTGATGGAGAAAATGACAAGCATATCTGTGTGGATGTTTAATGGCAATTTTGCTGTAAAAAATGATAACCAGAATAATAGTAAAGATTGTAACAGAACATTCAGAAACCTATAAGTGACTTTTAGACTTTTTTTGTTCAGTATTTATTTGTAATTCTAACTGAATTAGTGTCTCACCAACAAAAACAGGAATAGAAGTTAGCACGCAAGAAGCCAACTAATTTAAATAGTTTATGGATGATACCTGTAGTAGTTCAATAGCAAGTCGGCAACAATGTAGATAAAATCTTCCATCAAAATCAATTTGCCCACCGAAAAAAGCAAAAATAAAAGAATCTATAAAACTAGAGAATTACAATGGCTCGCCAAAATTGGTTTTAATGCTTGAATTCCTCAATCAAAAAGAAATTTTGAGCCATTTTCACGAATACTTATGACAGCATTTTGTACAGCTAGACAGTACGTGTCACGATCAATATCCATAAGAGGTAGCTTCTTTCTGTTGACATACATGAAGGATTTCTCAAGAAAATACAGCACTAGGAGTCAAACTACAGACTCCAATTTTGCCTCAGGAAAAAGAGGAAGAAACAGAAAGGTAAAAGAAATTAACTTCATCATTGTAAGCCAAATGAAAGTCATCACCCCACATCAAACATCACCTATCTCAGCCATATATAAGCCAAATAAATAACATGGAAGCTGCAAAAGGAGATGCCTGCAATTTCCATGCCATGCCACAAGGGGCAACAGCAGCCTAATTCCAAATACGACTTATCTACTATCTACATTTTATTTAGTTTTTTCACGCAAATTTTGGTCTCTGTGTAAGGATTCAGCCCTACCTCAAGGAAACTAAGGAACCAGTTGCCAATAGCTGAAAAGCTCAATCCTGAAATATGAACTTAAGACTTTTAAACGTGTACTTTTATGGCAAACAAAGAATTATCTTTCAACTAAAAGTTTTCTGATATCTCAACCTGCTACACCGTACCTGTATACCAGCATCATGATTCATGCTTGTACTCTAGCAGAACACTATTTAGAAAAGAATTGACTGAAGCAGTTTCTAACAAAATAGCCCCAGCTTAACTATTTTTGCTAAAACACAATCGATATACCAGAATGAGCCACATATTCAATGTCACCATTCAACACCTAAAACTAAGTGAATCTACCTCACTGCCTAAATCATCACCATCAAATGAGGGGAAGAAATGTTTCACTAGACAGTTCCAATGAAAACTTGACTTCATATTATTGATTCCGATGCCAATAATTCAATCCAATCTTTTCCTCAAAAGAAAGATGAAATCCTCCTCCATCCATTCAAACAATCATCATGATAATATCCTCATCCATCCATTCCAATAATCATATTACAATGACAGCACAGGAGCCTTTGGTTCTTGACAAGCTAAACCAAGTATAAAAAGATAAAATACCTCGCCTTGATCTGAAAAGTAGTATGACATCTGCCATCCAGCCAATAATTCTGTACTTCTCAAAGCATGCTTAATTGAAAACAGCTGGGCATATTGAAGTATAGCCACAGATAGACAACCCACGCCATTCACAAATTTGCAAAAAAGTGCCCCTGATGTAAAATGCAGCTTAACTAGCTTGAACAATTAGGATCAGGGTAGATTGCTTTACAATTGACCAAATAATTGAGTAAAACTTCTTTCAGCTTTCCTGTTCCCCATACAAACAAGTCTTTAATTAGAAACACATACGCATAAATTCATAAGAGTGGCCAATGCAAGCTACCTAACAATCAAATGAATATGATCATGATGCAATATCAAGGAAATAAGACATAGAACTCAGCCAGACTGCTAGACATCCAAAGATTCATATGACACTGTATCCAATGCAACTAAGGGCAAAATCACAAAAAATAAGGAAAACAGAATTGTGATACTACCTCAAAGTTGCTAACCCACAATGCTATGATTCCAAAAGCACTCCTAGCACTTCAGCACAGAGGCCTCAGAATACCTGAATCCCCATCCTCAGTTTTCCAGGAAATGTCTTGAGGTAAAAATGAAGTTCAAGTACTCAAGTGCCACCTGATCCTCCACAACTCGAATATATAACCAGTTTGCATATGTAACAACAGAAGGTTCAGATGCATACATCTCCAACCCGAGTAATGTATCCAAACAAAGGACAATCAATAAAATCCAAACTTCCAAACCAAGGGTTCTATGGCCTACAACTTTCTTGTCACCATAGAAAGATGCTATTAGTACAAAGTGGCCACAATAGGTGCATGGCAACAAAAAATTAGATCCCTTAATTAATTCACTTGCATTGCTTCTTTATGATAATTTTCTAAATCAGCATCAAGAACTTCTGCAGATATCTTCTCACCACGGCCTCTTCCCTGTCCACGGCCTCTCCCAAAGCCACGACCACGTCGCGCACCACCTCGTGGCCTTCCAAACGAACCACCACTGCCCTGTCCACTATTCACAGCAAAACAAAATGTTTATAAACATCCAATACCCCAAGCAATGCACGTCTTTCATCAGAGAAGGATATAAACCAAGCTAAGCAAAAGCAAACAAAACCACAACAAAGAAATGGAACGAGAATTGGTGTAAATTCATCATTATCTGAAGCAATTTACTGCTTTACCCCAAAAATGTCATCTTATACACCAACGAGAGAGGCAAGGACATTGTAGGTTGTAGATAAAACAAGATTGCACATCCAGATATATACCAATTCAAAGGACAGTAAAAAAATTGTGCTTCAACTCACCATCTATGAACCTCTTACGAGGCACAAAAGGATCAGATGAACGAAATTTCCTAGTATAAGTACAAAGCCTAAAACACATTTTCGCGTCCATTTCCAAGAATTAGACTTACCCGAAACCTAAGATGCGATGACATTCAAAATGGTCAAGATGAAAGGAACTGGAAAATTGTTTCCCTAGCACATCACCCTTGCAAAATTATAGACCTAAATAATTTCAGTGAGCTCCTCATCCACATTCTAACAAATTGAAATTCTTCTGAGATAACCAACTGGTTCGCAACCAATTGCCATAATTAACGAACAAAGTAAAGGATTCATCATGTATCAATCACACCCGGTTGTTAAAAACGTCTTTGACATTCTCATATGAACAATAAATGCACCAAAAAAAATGATTCCTAGAAACGATGAGAATAATAGCAATCCATACAGTAAATACCTTCTAGGAGCTCCATTCATATTTCCAAAAGCACCAGTTGCAAATTGAGGTCCAGCAGAAGGAGTCGCAGTATTGGTTCCTACCATCTCTATTTTCATTGGCTTCCCATCAAGCTGAACATTATTGTACCTCTTGACAGCTGCCATTGCATCTTGTCTACGAGAGAAGACTACTTCTGCTGTTCCCTAGAGAAAAGAGTTTTCTAAACCACAGCAAAGAAGAATTCTCCAGTAAACCATGTCATATCAAACTCAATAAATACCTTCGATCTTCCACTCCTGTCGTAATGTATCGTATGTCGTTTCAGATCACCAACCTCTGAAAAGAGTTCCTGCAAATAATACAAACATCATAAAACTGGACAATCAACTCAAGTACAAACCAGAAGGCTATAATCAAATACTCTATAGTTCAGAAAAGGAAACCTCATTAAACAATATTACAACACACAATCTATCTGATGCTTGGACTACAGCTTAACAATCTAGGCATACAAATCAAAACTTCCTAATTTAATATTACAGACAAGTTGATAATAGTTCAAGCTTCCATCCTCCTCAACAGAAGACAAGTAAGTTAACTGGATAGATTAAATACCAACTCTTTCATTTTCTTATTCCTTTTGTCTTATACCCTTAAACGGTATAATATTTTATAGAATTAAGCACTATTCCTTGCCATATATGCTTCCATATGCACATTCAGTAAACTAACAGAATATTGAAAGTCAAATTCTAATCTAATACAGATAAGTAACGAGAGCAGGAATTTAGAAAACAATTAAACAAGCGAGAAATAAAAAACAATAAAAAATGACAGGAGATTACCTTGATATCCTCGTTAGAGACGCCGTAATCTATATTCGAAATATAAAGCTTAGTTCCAGTCTCAATCGCAGATTCTCGGCCGCCACCGATTTGACCGGAATAAGCCATAGCCTGATCCGATGCAAACATGTCGTGAGACCACGCAGAATCCGGCGCCTACGCAACCAATACAAAATAATCCACGGATTAGAAGAAAACAATACACATATTAGCATCTAAATACGCAATAAGAAAGTAAAAATAAGAAACAGATAGCGGATCAGACCTTACATATTAGCATCTAAATACGCAATAAGAAAGTAAAAATAAGAAACAGATAGCGGATAAGACCTTAGGAGCGCTGTAAGGAGTAGCTCGGTTGGCGGCTCGATTGTTAAATCGGCGGGAAGGTCCAGGACCGAAGCCGCGGCCTCGACCGCGACCGCCAGCACCTCCTCCGCCAGGTTTCTTATTATGCTTGATGAGATCGTCGAGAGTCATGTCCAAAGCGGCACCCGACATGTTCGATAAACCCTAGGAGGGAGGGAGCGCGAGACGGAGGGGAATAGGGTTTCGGGGGAAAGCAAAGGAGGGGGCTCGGGATGGAAGGAGACTAGAATAGGAGACTGAAGGAGCGAATTCAAATTTGCCAAAATTTGCTTATTTATAGGTTGAAATTCACATTTAAGAAATATATAGATTTTAGGGAACATTCGCAAAGAGGTGTCGTGGTGTAGTTGGTTATCACGTCAGTCTAACACACTGAAGGTCTCCGGTTCGAGTCCGGGCGACGCCAATTTCTCTTTGGCTTTTTACTTTTCCCCCCGCCGCCAGTTAACATACACAACCATTGGAGAACCTCTTTTTTTTTTGTTTTATTTAATCTTTCCCCCAACGGTTAATGTGCACAAACCTTTGGAGAACCTATCTCTATTTACAGATCCTTTACGTCTAGACTTTAGATATTCCAGAACAAAAGAATATCTTTATTTGTAGATCTTCTATGTCTAGACTCTGGATATTATAGAATAAAAGAATACAATGTAGATGATAACAACCATTTTGATGGCCATTTATTTTTCGAGTGAAATTGAATCCAAATTTGCATTAATTTAACAAAGATCTGCCCAATTTTTTAATACATTATGCTAATATTTAAAAGTTTGTGAAATTATTGTACAAAAAAAGTCACCAAAAGTTACATCAATATCTTTGTCAGTATTTAAGCTTGCCATTAAGATGTCCAAAAGAATGATGAGAACTGAGAAATGTATTTGAATTCTATTTTTCAAAAACACCTATTTTAAAAATTTTACACATTTTCAATCAAATCTTTGTCTCACATATATATTTACTAAAAAGAATTTATAAAAAAACTGGAGTAGTATTCTTTAAAAAAATCTCAAAAAACAACCATTCATACGAAGTAATACTTGTTTTTTTTTATCAACCTATGCTATTACATATGGAGAGGGGAAATGGTTGGTGAGATTTGAACACCCAACTTTTGGGGTAAAGTCATAGAGCTATAACCGCTCCACCTATTTATTTGTTCTCAAGTAATACTTGTTGAATACTGTATAATGTGCAATTTTTTGCCTTCCTTCATGCCTTGGTTAAGAAGGATAATGTAAAGCAAAGATAGGATCACTTAGAAAGACAAAATTGTCTTACAATAACATTTAACCTAACTCGTTTGATGTTTGCCAATGCTTGGACAAATGAGAGTAAATCAAAACAATTAAAGATCTTTTGCCACTACATACATGTTGCAGCCTTGCTATTGGAAGATTAGAAAAATTCGCTCTGGAACTTATGAATGATCCTCTTACAGATGACTAACCATTGGCAATGCTTTGCCTTCAACCTAAATGAAAACAACATTCAGCCCCCAAACAAACAAGCTGGAAAATTTTCTTGCAATGCTTCCCATTAACATATTGCTTATTAAGAATTGCAGCAACAAAAAAATATAGTTGCTGGCTTTTCAAGGTGCAAGGCAAATATGACTAATCTCTAATGACAGACCATCAGTAATTTCAAAGGGAATCAGAGTAAAGATATTGACAAGAAAGCAAACTGTGCAATAGCATGCCATCATGCCTTGTAGACCCCAAGTGCAGCAAATATTCATGGGCAGCAAGGAGAAAATGTCTGCAACTGCTAGGGTAGGATTTCATTGAACATTCTTGGCATCCTAAAAGATATATTTTGAGTATGTCAGTATTGCGCAGACTCAAATTAAAGTTTTATATAATAAAAAATTTAGATATATGCATTAACAATTCAGCAATTCCAACACCAAAAACATGTACTGCTACAAATTTCAAAATAATAAATCCTGCATCATTTAAAAGCTTCTGCACATTGTAACCATCATATGTCCACAACTGCTAAATTGTGAATTCAACACCACCAGAATCATTGTGGCAAAATAATTCCAATAAGAACTACACTTAACCTCGTTAGAGTACTATCTAAATTTTAAACAAAACAGAAATGCAAAAATGAATGAGATCAATCCAGATTGACTTTGAACAGGCATAGAAATGGTTGGAAGGGGATCTGAGAGATGTTACATGTGATTAGCCATCAAGGTTCAGCTATGAGTCGGACCTTCAGATCAAATCATGACAAACAGTTTGGTAGCTAGGCATCAGAATATACTTTGGTCTTACTCAATTTTAGGATATATGTATCATCAACAAGCTTTCATCTCCCTGGTATATCTCCTCCATTTGATCACCATGTTTCTCCTTGAGTCTGCGTTTCAACGCCACTTGCTAAAGGAGTTAACAATTAGCTTTTGGGTAATTGGCCTTAACAGTGACCCTAACAAGGAATACAATTAAAGGTGCTCTTAGCTGAAATGTAGCTTTTTCTGCATGAAACTCAAACATGTGATAACAAGTCTAAAGACAGAACACCATTGAAGCCAGTTAAGTTTTATCCTTATGCTCAACCCCACAGTTCAAAGCAGGGAAGAGAATATTGGGCCCAATATGTCTAAATTGCTAAACAAACAGAATTCTTGGTATTTTTCAAATGAAGAAAAGGGACATTTAGTCCTGTAGTTAAAGTTCTATGGAAATAAAGAAAAAAGGTGTGCAGGAAACTACATGTAACAATGTCTTGTTGAGAAAGTATTGGATGCATTATGGAATCATATTAACTTGCTCATCAGATCCCTGTAAAATTGGAAAAGGAAGCCACGTATCTGCTAGCAAGTAGTGATGCATCAAACCACCATATAAACAATCATAAAGGGAAAAAAATAGCCCTTCTGTAATTTAAGTAATGCATCAGAGCAATAACCTTTAAGTGCTCTTTCTGCTCCAGTCACCACTTTTTCCACCAGTTTTGTGCTCAAGCTGTACATTTGTGATCAGGATATGCTTTGAAGCAGCCTTACACATATCATACACGGTTAGACCAGCAACTGTAACTGCTGTCATAGCTTCCATCTCAACCCCAGTTTTTCCAGTTGAGGCAACTTCACCTTCAATGTCAACACTAAAATCGTGGGGATTCAGTGACAAGTCCACACGAACATGGGACAAGCTGATGTTGTGACATAGAGGAATAAGATTGCTAGTTTGCTTTGCTCCACAAATTCCTGCTATCTTTGCTACACTAAGGACATCACCTTTTCCCATCTGGTTGGATGACACCAGATCAAAAACGTCCCTACCTAGAATAACTTTGCAGCTGGCAACAGCAATCCTCTTGCTAATTTCTTTAAGAGAGACATCCACCATCTGGGCTTCGCCTTTGCTACCAATATGTGTCAATCTGAAAACAGATTTATTTTCAGCAAAATTTGTGGGCCGAATCTCAGAATCCTTGAAATCCATAGTCATGGCATGGTTGTCCATAGACCCAGGAATACTAGATGCAGGAGGTTCACCAAAGAAAGATTCCATTTCCTAGCATGAAGGGCATCATGATGTTCAAAAAGAATCCATAGCATCCACAGATTTAGAATGACTAACATATGCAGAAGCACATCTCGCATTTGATTATATGAACTTTGTTGATGAAACAAATAATAAAAAGAAATTCAATCTCTAAATTATATGTGCTTCTTTAATCCTGGGGTTCACCGTATCGATAATAACGATCATAATAGAAAGCAACTGAAGGATTGATACCTTATTAAGTTCTGCAATAGCATTCGCAACACGATTGCCAGCATCACTGCTAAAGAACCTTGTAGGTCGAGACCAAGGCTGTCTAGATACAAATCGACCAATCATCATTACCTGTTGAGCACAAACCTGTATCCTATTCAAGAAATTAAATGAAAACGAAAATGGATTTAATTCTCTTCATCGTTAAAACTATAGCAAAATAAAGGGTCTCTTCATCCAAGTTAAACCAGAACTTTTGAAAAAGTATGCAGAGATTGCATAGATACAAAAGCTTGTCGGGTTCGTATTCTACAACTTTTGGCCCTTTATTAGAAAACAATACCACCCCTTTTCCTTATTAATTCCCATTCGTTGGTCGAATAATTAGTCATTTAAGATGGCGATCTATTTGAACAAGTTCAAGTTGGTTAGGTTCTAGGTCAAATTATAGGCTTCTATTTGATTTTATTTTTCTTTAACAAGCTAATTTAATCACAAGAGAAGGCAAAACGTGAATTTTCTGAAGCAAATTCAGAAATTCTTATTTATAAGTAAACAGTACAAACAATAATAATGCACAAAAAACCAAATTACACTAGTCTATACAATTTCTTCCCTTAAATGCTATAATCGGTAAAATCAATAAAAAATGGGGGAAAAATGGACGGAATATGGTCACAATACACCAAGAGAAAAAGAAGAAAAGGGTAACGAAGATCAAGATCAAAGTTACCGAAGTGGGTCGACTAATATTGAGAGCTCAAAGACAGAATACAAGCTCCCAGGTCTGTAGATGCTGTGGAAGTGGGCTATTTCTGTTTGGACTTCCAGTTGAGTCTCGGGCTCTTAAAGAGAACCACACGAAGGCGTGATTCCATCACCGGTCACTGTTCTCGCCTTTTGATAAAGCTTCTGGTAGGTTTAACATTTTCCGCACATGTAGATTATGAGGCTTTTAGGCTTAGTTTGGGATTTGGGATAGAAAAGAAAAGAAGGGAAAAGAAGCTGAGGAAAAAGAAAAGAAGGGAAAGCTAACTTTCCTTTCTTTTCTTACATTTTCCTCCCAAATTTGAAAGGAAAATTTTTTGGCCAAAACAAAGTAACTTTTCCTTCCATTTTCTTTCTTTTCTTTCCCTTTCTTTCCTCCCAAACAAAGGAAAATGGTTAAGTAAATTTTCCTTTCTTTTCCTTCCTTACTCTCAAACAAAACAACACCTTAAAATCCTTTCTTTTCTTTTCTTTTCTCTCCATTTACTTCCTCCCAAACATAGTGTTAGGTTCGGCAATTTGATTAAAAGAGATTTCAAGAGGAAATTGATTCTGATTTTTACGCCTTTTAAGATTCAAGCATTTATCGCTAATTAATTATAGGGATTGTTGCTATATCTTATGTACTATTTCTGCAAAGTAAACAGAAACATTTTGTTAAGTAGGAATCTTTTCCAATTCTAACTCAGTATTTGTATAATAAAATTATGGGCATTTCAAAATGTTACTCGCACTAATTGGTGTTTAATGTTTATAATCTGATAAATTATGTTTCTCGTACATAAGCATAAGCCTGCATATATCTTGATAGGGCCATGTCACTATACATAGTACTCGAGAAACAAACTTCCACATGGCAGAGAAGGCCAGTGGACGAAATTTCACTCTGGACAACGATCATGTTTCTGCACCGTTGACAAACCAATGTGAAAAAAAAAAAAATCTCAGTTCAAAATATTCAGTATTCTCTGCTCACCAAAAAGTTCAAAACCAGCTTTCGCAAAATGACTAACGAACAGAGATTTGCTGAGTTACAGTTTATCAGAGAAAAGAATTACTGGCCAAAATAATGGATCAAGGTTTCTGGTTTGGCCTTTATAGCCGTATCCAGGTTGGCCAGAACATGAAACAGTCTGCAGCTTAACATGAACCATCTAGCCAATTTGCGTCTAATTACCACAAGGACAGAGACATATAATTACTCCACTGACGCTACTCTCGTGGCAGCATTTCAAAATCACAAAATGGTCCACCTTATATCCCAATATCTGCAATCGAGCAATAACAACAGAACTCCATAATCACGTTAGTAGAGTACATTATAACTAAGGCAAGCATGGATGTGCTCCCCAAAACACAGCATTTCAATCAATATAAGCATTCAAAAGTAAAAATCCAAGGCAAGCATGGAGTTTCCTGCAGCTACCACTTCAAAATCCCTCGTAGCACGAACTAGAAGCCACTTGGGAAAATGCAACGCCAGCAGAAGAAAAGTTACTTGAGAGAATATATCGATATCAACTAAATGTTAAGGAGTCCCGTTTGCTCTTTCAGGGGAGAAAAACTGTCTGCTTAACTACAGAGCACAAACACTACATCCTGAAAATCATCTAATATATAATTTGCGGTCATCAATACCACACTAAATCAATAGAAAAACCATTCCATAAAACCTAAGGCACAAGGGTGAATAAATGTTTCGGAAATTTCAGTATCAAGCAAACCTAGAAGCAACCGTTCCAACCTATAAAATAATAAATCAGCTTTAGTTTATCCAATCCGCACCATAAATCATCTCAGAATTCAAACAGAACACACAGCAATTCAAAAATAGCAATCCAAATAACAAAAAGAACCCGGTAATCAACCTTAGCACAAAATTTACTTACACATTCAAGCGATTCAATTTCAAACATCTAATCCATCATTGAAATAAGCCAGATAAGAACTAAACCAACCTGAGACAAATATCAACCATTCATCCTCAATCAGCACAAATATCAAATTCCCATCAGACATCTTAAAATTAAAACAAGAACAGGATCTATAAAATCAAAATTAGGGCAAAAGTAGTCAATTGCATTCGTTCATTGACAAAATCACCTGTTATACATACAACAATCAGTTTCATCCATCATCCCCAATTTCAAAACGAAACATAAAAAATTGACAGAGGAACAAAATGAAACCCTAACCCTAACGTTCCCCCGAAAACATAATCATCCCTAAAATTCAAGAGCTGGTGAATTTCGTCACCGCCTTAGTCCCTTCCGACACGGCATGCTTGGCCAGCTCACCAGGAAGAACAAGTCTCACGGCAGTCTGAATCTCCCTCGACGTGATCGTCGGCTTCTTGTTATACCTAGCAAGCCTGGAGCTCTCCTGAGCCAATTTCTCGAAAATATCGTTGATGAAGCTGTTCATGATCCCCATGGCTTTGCTGGAGATCCCGATGTCGGGGTGGACTTGCTTCAGCACCTTGAAGATGTAGATCTTGTAGGTCTCGGAGCTCTTCTTCATCCTCTTCTTCTTCTTATCTCCGGCGCCAACACCGGCTTCTTTTGGGAGCTTCTTCCCAGCCTTTGGTTTCTTCTCCGCCGGAGCTTTCTCGGCAACGCTGGTCTTCTTCTCCTCCGTGGGTTTCTCTCCGGCTGGCTTCTTCTCGGCGGGCTTTTTCTCGGCCTTGGGCGGCGCCATTGGAAAAAATTGAAAATTCAAGAAATTTGTAGGGGCAGAAAAGGTATAAAAGTTTGAATTTGCGTGTCACATACAACTGTGCGATGGGAAGGGTTGTGCGAGGGCTGGGTATTTATAGAAGCGTAACGTTGGTTGTGATTGGTTTAGAAGAGAAGCCGCGGATTGATGACTTGGATAATCCTGACCGTAAATTGGGGATTTGACTCGAAATGGAAAATCTACGGCTGGTGGAGAGTGCGTGATGCGTGGGGAATATGCGAGGCTGGTACGGATCGATGACGTGGACTAGTCGTAACTTAAAAAAAAAAAACAAGTAAATTTGGTATGGATCAGTATTTTGCGGTGGAGTTTAAGGGAATTGTTAGGAGTATTAATTCAGCATTTTCCTCTTCTTCTTTTTTTTTTTTTTAATTTGAATGTCTCGATATAGTGTATATTAGCAGTATGATCATAGAGGCAAAAAGAAATTTTGGTTTCTAAATTGTTACCATCTTCATTTTTTTTTTTTTTCACATAAACCATCTTCAGTTTTAAATTGACCAAAATGCAGGTCTTTACATCTCTTTTCCTTTGTTGTAAAGTTATTAGTCTTTCCAAGTATTTATTAACAAATTGTAGTGGGTAAAAATAAGGCACCGATTTGTTAATTTAAAAAAAAAAAAAGGAGCAAATTTAGATAGAGAGCAAAAGCCTATTCAATTTCCTTTATTGAGAATTTTATGGAATTAATCCTACCTCGTTATTTTGGCACTCTCAGTTAGTGTGCTTACAAAATGGGTTCTTTTTAGTCAATAAGTATAATTTTTAATAAATATGAAATTTGACATTTTCCTAAAACCTACTTCACTCTTTATATATAGTAAAATATACTAATTATATTCAATACAACAATTTCTTGATTGGTATTTAGTTTCATGAACGAACACAAATATAGGGTAATCCAACTATGATTCTCTCACGTTTAAAGGGTGTAATGAGTTATTTAATGGTTTATTAGCCCATTGTTTAAAGGACACACTGCGTGTATAAATGCTAAATACGTTTCACACGTAATATATATATATATATATATATATATATCATTTAAATTTATGAATATGTCAAAATAACATCAATAATTGTTAAAGTATATTTAATTGAATTATGTGTCCATTAATCTAACTAACGATCGAAGTTTTCTAAACCATGGCTAGTTTTTTGGTCAAAGACGATGTCAGTTTACCTTTATTCATAATATTTATCTCGAATCAAAAACTGTGCATAAAGCATAATTGTGTTGTATGTGATTGTTTCAAGACTTTTCTTTTGATTCCTCCGAATCCAAATGCTAGTCATTTATAATAAACAACAATTTATAGTTCAAACCAAATTTGTAAGTTATTTGATAAACTTCTATTTAGGAGATGACTGAATTTCAAGAAGTTGAATGTTTCTCCTCAATTACTTTATAATACTTTTATGTGTTATTTTCTATACAACGTCTAGTTGTCTAATAATTTAAAGGAATAATGGTGATCTTAGGGTGTTTGGTTTAAAGGAATAAATGAGGGAAATAGGTATCATAAATAATAACATGCATTGTTAATGTTTGTAAAACAACTATTACTATCATTCAATGGAAATAATAGTGATTAATTTGGGTATTAATGACTCTTTCCAAAATACTATTCTAGGGTAAAGACACATATACTAAAAAAAACACACATATTTTGAGTGACTCACCCCCAATATACTATTCCCCTCTCTCTCTCTCTCTCTCTCTCTCTCTCTCTCTCTCTCTCTCTCTCTCTCTCTCTCTCTCTCTCTCTCTCTCTCTCTCTCTCTGTTTTGTCTTTTGATTTTGAATATTCTTAATTAGTACTTTATAAAAAATTTTATAAAAACTTTTTGTAATTCAAAATTTTTTATAAAAATTTGAACTGAAAATCAAAGGTATATAGTACTATCTATTAATACAATAAAAATAATTTTTTTAATGTTATTGTTTGCATAAAACTCAAATTAGAGCATGGCTATATTTAAAATTGAATAAGTCTGTTTAGAAAATTTATTTAAAAAAATACAAAATAAGAAAATTGAAAATATTTATATCATAAATAAAAGATTTAAAAGTTTTGAAATTTACTTGAAAGTCATTCCAGTAAACCAAACAAGTATTTTTATAATGATACCCATTTTATTATTAAACCAAACATGTCGGGGGAATAATCAAAAATCATGCTCATAGTAGGGTTAATAATACCCATACCCCACGTTTGGTATGCAGGAATGGGGTAGAATGGAAAGGTCATTTCCAACTTATTAATTCCATTCTCATGTTTGGTATGAATACTTTAAGTTGGAAAGGCCTTTCCACCTGAAATGCCATTATAGCTTTTTCCTGAAATCCCATTCCTCAACAAAATATAGGGAAAGACCTTTCAACTTCATCTTGGAAAGGCCTTAAAAATAAGAGTCAATTTTATCCCCCACACATTTTTTTTGCTAATTTTTTTTTTTTACCTATGATACATTTACTAATTTTTATTTTTAAAATTTAAAAAATATAAAGTTTTTAATAACTTCAATTAATAATTTTTTTATGTTTTTTAAATCATAATCAAGTTAATATATACTTAGAAAATTATTTTCTTTTTGCTATAAAAATGTTTAAAATACTTTTTAAATTTTATGCAAATGTGTAAAAACTAAACTTTTTATTAATTAAATTAAATTGTGAATGTAGTTTTATTATTAATTTTTTCACATTTTTAATTATAATGCTAATAATTATAAAAATTTTAAAATTAATTAAAAAGTATAATTGATTTAATTTTAGCAAGAATATTAAGAATTTTAAAATAAAAAATATTAAAATCTTTTGTAGGCATAGAATTACAAACAAAATAAAAATATGATATATTATAGTGCAAAGAATTAAAGGCAGTTAAGTCAAATTAATATATATTTTATTCCATTATGACATCTAAATATGATTATACTAAACGTTGGAAAAGAAATAGGCATTCCATTCTGACTTGGGTTACCAAACAATGGACTAAAAAACTTTTTCTAGTCCATTCTGGGAGGAAAAGCATTCTGGGTGGAAAGGCCTTTCCATTCTGGGCCATTTCAGTGTACCAAACGTGGGAATAGTGATAGCGATTAAGGAATTTAAACCAACGACCCCTTGATCATGCCAACTGTCAATGTAACTACAGTAAAATAATGAAGTAATGTTAATGAAGTTTTGAGACTGATGATTTAGTTACATGGCGATCATGAATACAAAAAAGGAATTACAAGGGATTTAAAATTGAAATAAGCGATGAGAGCAGGCAATTAGATTATTGTCGATTTCAATTGAGTTTGAATAGTCAAAAGCGTGAGTTTCATTTTTCCTAAAAAACACGACAAATAACCAAAGAAATATTTGCTGACAGTAGGGTTGAAACATGAACCTGATTACTTTAGATTTTCAATAGAGAGCGTCTGAATAAGGATTCATTCGAATTTAGTTTGCTAGTTAATTAAGTAAAAGATAAATAAAATTTTTTATTCGTCAAAGTTTCAACTTAAATTTGAACTCGGTTCTATAGGTATAAAATTTGAAGTTTATATATAAAAAATTCGAACTATTTCGACTCACAAGTTCTGCTTAAAAACACAAGTAAAGAAATTTTCGAATGTAAAGCAAAAATAAATGAATAAACAAATAAGTTTGAAAAGCGGCTAGCTTGTGCTCGTTTAGCTGTGTAAAATTTGGGCTAAAAACAGCTGGGCTCAACAAGCCCGTCTCAAGAAGCCCAGATTTCATTCGTGCTCGTTGCCGCAGTCCTCCAGCAATTGTCCCGCTCCCACTCTCACTCCCACTGCCAAAACAAGGAGAGAGAAAATACTCGGCATCAAATTCTCCTCCATTTGGCAG
Source organism: Mitragyna speciosa (assembly GCA_024721245.1). Classification (NCBI taxonomy): domain Eukaryota; kingdom Viridiplantae; phylum Streptophyta; class Magnoliopsida; order Gentianales; family Rubiaceae; genus Mitragyna; species Mitragyna speciosa. The sequence continues at coordinate 21,060,433 of CM045565.1, read as the reverse complement.
AGAGATGAAACCCCGCCTCCATTTCTGCCGCCCCTTCTCATCACACCCGACTCCAAAACCGACACCCACCATCACCCCATCCCAAAACCCCCAGAATACAACCATTGATGATGACGAAAACTTCATTTCCATTGTAAACGACATCGTTAAAGGAAAGGGGAGCTGGAAAATCGCCCTTAACCGCCCCTCCATTGCTACCCACCTTCAACCTCATCACGTCGAAAGAGTCCTCATACGCAATCTTCACGACTCCAGGTTGGCTCTCCGCTTCTTCAATTTCTTGGGCCTCCACAAGAACTTTCACCACTCAACTACGTCGTTTTGTATCCTCATCCATTCTTTAGTTGGTTCGAATCTTTACTGGCCTGCATCTTCACTTCTCCAGACTCTTATGCAGAGAAGTCTGAATCCCAGGTCTATTTTTGAGCATTTTTACGATTGTTATAAAAGATTGAATTTTTGTTGTAGTTCAGGGTTTGATTTGTTAGTTCAAAATTATGTTCAGAATAGAAGGATTTTGGATTCTGTAATGATTATGAAGCTCATGAAGGAGTGTAAATTAATGCCTGAGATTAGGACCGTGAATTCAGTTCTAAACGGGTTAATTCGAATTAGGCGGTTCGAAATGGTTCTCGAGTTGTTTGATGATGTTATCGTAGGCTTGGGCCTTCGTCCTGATGTATATATGTATACGCCTTTGGTTAGGAGTTTGTGTGAGTTGAAGGATTTCGGTAGAGCTGAAGAAATGGTGAGATGGGTTGAGAAGAACGGTGATGGGTTGAATGTTGTTGTGTATAATGTGTTGATTAATGGGTTCTGTAAGAGTGGGAGAGTTTTATGCGCGCTTGAGATCAAGAATTCATTGAGGTCAAAGGGATTGGAAGCAGACCATATTACGTACTGTACGCTGATATTGGGTTTCTGTAAAGTGCGGGATTTTGGGTTTGCTAAGGAATTAATGGATGAGATGGTGGAGTTGGGGTTTGTACCTAGTGAAGCGGCTGTGTCCAGTGTCGTTGATGGGTTGAGAAGGAATGGTGAAATTGCAGGGGCTTATGTTTTGGTTAATAAAGTGGGGAGAATTGGGGTGATGCCTAACTTGTTTGTATACAATGCTTTGATTAATTCTTTGTGTAAAGATGGGAAATTGGATGAAGCTGAATCACTTTTTGTGAGAATGGAAGAGAGGGGATTACTTCCAAATAATATAACTTATTCTGTTATCATAGACTCCCTCAGTAAATGTGGGAGATTGGATACAGCATCTAGCATCTTAGCTAAAATGCTTGATGCTGGTGTGGAAGTATCCGTATATCCTTACAATTCTTTGATTAATGGACAATGCAAGTTGGGAAAGTTAAGTGCTGCAGAGTCTTTGTTTGATGAAATGATTAATAAAGGGTTGGCTCCCACTGTTGTAACCTATACGACATTGATAGATGGGTATTGCAAGGAAGGAGAAGTTCACAAGGCATTTAGGCTTTATCATGAAATGACAGGAAAAGGAATTTCACCAAATACTCATACCCTTACTGCGCTTATTTCTGGCTTCTGCCATGCAAACATGATCGGTGAAGCAACCAAATTATTCAAGTTAATGGTGGAAATGAATGTTATTCCTAATGAAGTTACTTATAATGTTATGATCGAAGGGCATTGTAAGGATGGCAACATAACAAGAGCCTTTGAGTTACTTGCTGAGATGGTTAAAAAGGGTCTAGTTCCTGATACGTATACTTATAGGCCTCTGATAAGTGGCCTTTGTCTGACAGGAAGAGTAACTGATGCCAGAGAGTTTTTTTATGACATCCATCGGAAGCATTGCAAGCTGAATGAGATGTGCTTTTCTGCACTTCTGCATGGTTACTGCAAGGAAGGAAGGTTGACAGATGCCCTGAAAGCTTGTCGGGACATGGTAGAAAGTGGAATACACATGGACCTTGTATGTTATGCTGTACTTATTTGTGGAACTTTAAAGCAACATGATGCTGATAAACTAATAAGTGTTCTGAAGGAGATGCATGACCAGGGATTGAAGCCCGATGATGTGATATATACGAGTATAATTGATGCATATGGCAAAGCTGGAGATTTGAAGACTGCATTGGGTTATTGGAACATAATGGTCAACGAGAATTGCATCCCAAACATTGTCACCTATACTGTAATGATTAATGGGCTGTGTAAGGCGGGGTTGATTGACAAGGCGGAGAATCTTTGCAAAGAAATGCTAGTCAGTGGTCTGATTCCTAATCAGATAACATATGGTTGCTTCCTTGATCAGCTCACTAGAGAAGGATGCATAGAGAAAGCTATGGAACTGCACAATGCAATGTGCCAATCATTTCTTGCAAACACTGTCACATACAACATACTAATTCGAGGTTTATGCAATTTTGGCCGAATCCAAGAAGCTGCCAACACTTTGGTAGAAATGATTGATAATGGTATTTCCCCTGATTGCATTAGTTATTCGACAATCGTGTATGAGTATTGCAGGAGAGGGGATTTCCGAGGAGCTCTAAGGATATGGGAATCCATGCTCAATCGGGGTATAAAACCTGATAGAGTGGCATATAACATCTTTATATACGGCTGCTGTATTGCTGGAAAAATGTCCAAAGCTTTTGAATTGCTTGATGACATGAGAAAAGGGGGTCTGGAGCGAAAGCAGGCAATAAACTTGATTGGGAAGTTCACTCCAGTCACGTATGACTAGATGTAGATAATACTGTAGATTGACAAACCCTGACTTGTAACTTACCTGTATCACATTACTTATTGTCACATTGTTCAAGGTCATAATTTTATGGAGGACCTGAACCTAAAGGATTGGATTCTAATTTATCCATTTTCCATGATATGATCGAAGACAGTTGACAGTAATTCTTGTACACATTTGTTAATGTAGGATAGTCTTGAACAGCTTAATTGATTTTAGAAAATCTCTTATTGATCATTCTGAGTTTCGAGCAAAGCTTAAAATATTGCGTGATACACTACCTTGCGAGTTGGCATCATTTTATGTTATAGAATTGCTACTTATTATTGCGTTGTTATGGAATTGCTACTTATTATTGCATTGTTATCTGCAAAATGCACAAAAAGAATCTCCTGCTGTTGCAAAATAAATGACTGTACATTAGCAGTGATTGCCCAATTCCTGGCTAACATATCCTAATTTTAGGATTTTTGCCTATTTGATGCCTTTTATTTCATGAATTACCAAAGAATAATTGTGTTTGAGAAGAAGAATTGGAAGCAACTTAGCGTTATTGCTATCAATTTTTTGCTAAGAGAGACTAGAACAGCTAGAACAAGTAGTTACTTTCCTAGAAGCAGTTACGTTTCCCTTAGCCATGGTTTAGTATTAAAATTTGATCAAAATCATAATATTAGGAGAAATCTAACTCCAAATTATGTAAAGGCTGACAAAAATCACCTATTTGCATGTAATTGAATAAAATTCAAAATAGCTTAAATTTAACCTTTGGCGTATTAACTTCCATAAACAGTCTATTAAGGTCACCGCCATTAACCAGAGGGTTTAGGCATGCGGATGATTAGCACAATTCCTTTAATTTGGTTGAAAATAAACATTTTGACATTACTAACCATAGCTTACAATGCTCCTAACTTGAGATATTCTATCATGACCCGTAAAGCCAACGATCCAAATATGAACCATCAAAACTAGCACAATTTCTCTAATTTGGTTGAAAATAAACGTTTTGACATTACTAACCATAACTTACAATGCTTACAATGCTCTATCATGGCCCGTGGTCGTAATGGTCCAGATTAGAACTACCAAGACTTAGTGGAGAGCCTTGTGACTCAGATCTGGACCGTTGGGTCCATGAACCTGGTCCATTCCAGAAAAATTCCTCCTAACTTCGTTTTGTAGCTTTTAGCTTACAAACAATGCTCCTATCTTCGTTCTGTAGCTTTTCAGAATTGGGCCTTTCCAAATGGAAGGAGTGCTTCTTAAAAAAAGACCATATGGACAACCCAATATGATCAACCAAGAAGTTCGTACCACAGCTTCACCTGCCCAGAGTCCACAATGCAAGGACAAGCAACTCCACAAAAATACACTGCTAAAGCAAATTATGAAGACAGTAATCATGCAATCAAGACATCCATTAGACAGGTCAAAAATGAAATTTCGAAGCATAAAAACAATCCAATAATTGTTATCCAACTCCAATAAACTGAGGGCGTTGGAGTTTCCACACACACCAAATCTTAAAATAACAACATGACTTGACTTGTTCTACGTCAGGACAAGTCTATCAGGTAAAACTCGAAGAGGCTAACATCATATCTTAGCCTGGTACAAACTTCCACCAAACTACTGACATTTTTTCTTGAGGCAAAGAACAACGTATCAGAATTCAATGCCATGCTAGAGCATTTTTTTCAGTTCAATTGGCACGGCTCTTGAAAACATCGAGACCCATTTCTGTTGGATCAGTTGCTTGCAGCTCTACCTGGATGCCATCTAATTCCCTCTTAAACCTGTCCTTGGAACTTGCGTATATCATTTTACTACGCACTTTTGATGTATCCGGAGACCTTAAAACAAGCAGCAAAAAAATTAGGGATCAGAATGATAAAAGGAAGCACAAATTGACAAATGATATCGCATTGCTATTGGTTGGAAGATCAAATTAATATTTAATAGTACCATGCGATGAAGAAAATCCTGCTCTTTTGGCAATTTTCTTCTGTGACAAAGTCAAAATCAAAGACTGCATACCGACATTCATTAGCAGGAAGGCTAGCAGCAAAGTCTTCATAACTTTCACTAGGCTCACCAACCTTTTCCACAATTACCTGCTTCTGCTTCTCCTCAATCTTGAATACTATAAATCTATATGTCCTTTTTGCCTTCAGCTCCAAAAATTTTAACTTGCAATCATTATGCACAGCCATCCCCGATGCTGCATTTGCCTATAAAAAATATTATTGGCCAGCAAAGAAAAAGATGTAAAACATATGGCATGGGAATATCAAAGGTCAAGAAGAATAAGAGTTATCAGTCTCCCTATAAATGACTATTAATCAATATTAATTTACACTTATTTCATCAACTATCAAGATTATCAAGGAATCAAACCCCGCCAAATAAAAGAGAAAAAGAATGCATTCATCAGGAGAAAACTGACCAGGAGGCCCCCCCCCCCCTCCAAGAGAGAGAGAGAGATGCCTATAAGAACATTGATAAATTTCAAGCCAGGCAAAAACAGAATAAAAGAAAAGGAAGAAACTAGACAAAAACAAATCATCACAAATAAATTGAGGTGAGAAACCATGATCAAGTGAAACAACACGATAAAAGGAGAAAATTTTCCACTAAAACACCTATATCTCAGATTTCAGTCCATTTATCCACATCCTCCATCACAATTGTGTTCAGTCAAATTGCGTCATCATCACAGTTGCATTCATCCTAAAGTTGGTGCCAAAAATACTTTTGCATTCACTGTATTCTTTTATAGCTTCTATGAGATTGCTCATAAACCCTTTTAGCCATCCTCCAAGGATTCGTAAATAAGTGGCAAAGCCTTGTTAAATCAATCACAAACTCACAAGCTTAATGCTACAATGCCAGACATGGGAACTACATTATTAAAAACATTAGTGCTTCTCTACCATATTCATGATCCAATCAACAAAATCCAAATATGCATTTAAAAAAAAAAAAGAGCAAATAAGAGAATATTCCAATTTCCGAGCTCAGAAATGTCAAAATTGCAATACTAGCAACTGCCAAAGCCAAACAAATAGCATAGACCGCAAAAATACAAACAAAATGAGTCAACAACCGAAAAGATAGCACAATCAGCTATATCAGCAACAAGAGATCAGACAGCCAAGATCGATGGTCAGAAAATTCAACTAAAACCAAATCCATCATCAGGCAAAAACAAAAATGAACACACCAAATCTCAAAATCTGCAGCACAAAACCTTTAATATCACAGATCAAACGACCAAAATAAAAGATAAAAACATATATAGTACATGGAAAAACTTCTTCTTTTTATTAGATAGATGGATAGATAGAGGAGTTGGAAAAAATACTGACCATGATTGCAGAGTTGTGATCGGAGGAGAAAATCGAGGGAGGGAGAAAATTTAGGGAAATTTAGGGTTGAGTTGTATTTGTGTGGAGTTCGGGCAATTTCTCGAGAGAGGAAATAGGGAGGGGCAGCTTACTTCAGGCTGTTGAAGACAATTTATTTTTATCCTTTTTTTATTCATAGAAATAATGAAAGAAATGCTGAGATAGAGAAGTCAGAAAAGAAGAAAAATAAATGGGGAAATTTATATATTTTGAGGAGTGGGGGATTTGCCGATCGGGGGAATGTTCGTCCTACTACTGGGCTACTGTTATCATCATGGCGGTCATGCATCACTGCTACGGAAGGAAAAGGAAGGTGGGTCGGGCCAATTAGGAAAAGAGGCCTATATATATACATATATACCTGTATTGCCTGATATGCCCTGTGAGGCTCTTCCCCGCTCCCTTGACCCCACACGACAATTGCCTTCTTTAATTTAATTTGTTTCCGTTTGTTTAATTCTGTTTTTACATAGGATCATACTTCTTAAAAAGTTTACACGTTTTTTAACCAAACTCTTATTTTATAAATACAGTTATCAAGAAAAATTTTTAAAATTATTACGGTAATATTTTTTAAAAAATACTTCAAAAAATAACAAATCGTACAAACGTAACTAAGGTTTGACAAATTAAACTCTTCCCGTCCAAGGCAAAATTTATGTGAGCTTGAATAAAATAGTTGGCCGCAGCCACAAATATCATGATTGAGTTGAAAACAACGGAATAAGGCTTGCACGATGGCTGTAGGAATGCTAGTACTTTGGAGGTGGACGCATGGGCTTGCTAATTGAAGTACAACTTTAGCACTGTAAACTCGAGATAGTTTAAAGTTGTTTAGTCACAAATTGAGATAAACTGTTGTAAACTGATTAGTGAGTGATAATGTAGTTAAATTTTTAATTTATAACAGTGGAATACAATATTTATTACAATATTTTAAGTTTACAACATATGAAGCTCGTCTCCCGAATTTGCATCCCGTACAATCAACATCCTACACACCGAAACAGCCAACCCGCCTGAGAAACTATTTACAACTTTTATCCCCATGTTACGTAACATCCGCCTACCTTTTTTCAGTTCTTACTATTTAGCGCCTAATTTTGTCGATAAACAAATCACAAATTTCAACAGCCATTTTCAAAAGCAAGAGCCGTTTGCAATTTGAAAGTTTTCAGTGTAAGAATTAAAGATGCTGCAATTTGATCGGTCATTCAAGTGTATATTGCTTTGGAGTGAAAAATTCGATTTCCCACTGTTTTTTATTTTTCTGCTGCAAGCAACCAAAGGGCAGACTCACGACAATCAGACTCTAAAAAGCCCCTCATTCTGTCCTCAGTTTCCTCACAAACAGGTGAACGTGAAAACAGAAACTTGGAGTGATTAATAAAAACCTTTGCCGATCTACATGCCAATTTGTTTAATAAAAGGAAGAAAAATCAAGAATAGGATGCTTCCTAAGCTCGGGCGCCCCTTGGATATCGAAATCTTGGAACATAATTCTCATTCAAACAAATTAGTAACGATTTAAGGTTATCCAAGTCTCAGCCTCTACAAGAAAGTGAGAAATCATACATAATTTTATTAATTTTAGCCAACACATACGAGGGGCAAATTCTTCCAATGTACAAACCCAAGGCAATTCTTGCACCTTTACGACATATAAAATGTAGTAGTAATAAAGACTTGGTTCGTTCGGAAGTGGAATCAATTCATCCTGTGTGCAACACCATTTGAAGATAAATATGGTATTTGGCAGAACAGATCCACATGGGAAAAGTCATCATCTAAATGATGGAGAAAGGCCGGATGACAACGATCTGTGCAATGGTTAAAATGATGCTGTTCAAGGACCCAAAGCAATAACTACTTTAGACTGATGTATAGTTGTATACGAAAAACAATAAATAAAGAACAAGAACAAATTGGAAAAAGGAACAATCCTCGTCAAATTCACGTGTAATTATAAACAACTGGTTAACCTATACTAACGAGTCCAATGAACGCGATTTCTTTATTAGTTTAGTAACGATTCTTTTTATTCTAAACTTAAAAGTACTTGAGTTAGAGTTTTTTTTTCTTTTTTGTTTTAGATAATTGCTTGAATTATCAATAATTAAAAGCGACTTTTAAAAAAGGTTTGGATTTTCTTTATCTATGTTCTTTTATTTATTTAAAGGAGTCTCTCTTTTTTTTAGTACTTTTTTTTAAGTTTTAAAATTCAAAATTCGCCCACATATTTGGGAAAATTTTAAGAAATCAGTTTCAGGATTTTTTTTCTTGTGTTCTTGGATTTATTAAAATTGTATTCAAGGTTTAATTTTTATTTATAATTCTGTTTATCAATCAACCAAATAAAATTTTGTTGAATACTAGGCATTGAAAAAGTTTGTAATGCAAGATAAAATTTTAAAGAAATGCAAAATTAAGAATGATCTTAATAGGGATGAAAGGAACGGAAAAGGAATGCATTTGAGGCCAAAAAAAAAAAAAAGTAACGGTGAGGGGCAAATTGGGAGTGAGTATTGCATGCACCACGCGCGCCACGTGGCGTGCTACGTGGTGCACTAGAACCAATCACACATCGCCAAATAATACAAAATATGACCCACCATTGCCACATGGCGATAAATTATTAGTTCTAGTACACCACGTGGCAATGCACGTAGTGTATTGTATACTTTTCCGGCAAATTGGAGCGGTGGATTGATTGAAGGAGGCGAAAAAGAGACGAATTGGAATGGTATATTGATTGAAGGAGAGAGAGGGGGGGGGGGGGGAGAGAGAGAGAGAGAGAGAGAGAGAGAGAGAGGTGATTGCACTTAGTCGGAACGATTAATGGAACCTTTTGAAATTTGAGTTATTGTTAAGCTTGAGGGGATAGATATTAATGGAACCTTTTGGAAATTTATGTATTGTTAACACGGAGGGGATAGAAATTAGCTGTGAACATTACAAATTTAGTTAATTTAATAAATATAGAACGAGATTGGTAAAATGTTTATTAAATATGAATTTTGCTATGACATTTAATTTTTTGCTTTGACAAGCGATAATTTTCTCACGTACCAATATATATACAAAGATTTAAAAGTTAAAGCTAATTACATAGCAAATAATGAGTACCTCTCGATTTGCATCATCAAGGCATCATCCACCATTTTTGTTAAATCAACAAACTGTCTTCACATAAATAATGGAATGCATAATTGGATCACAAATGCGTTGACCATAAATTTCTTATATCAATAATCTCTCCTCAAATTAAAGGTGGATGCATAAAATCTTAAAAATTATATACCCTTTTTTATTTTATTGTGCAAATGCAACACAATTGAATGTTGATATTAATATATAGAAACCAACTTTGGACTAAAGTTTCATTATTGTAAAATGGAGCTAAGTTACTTAATAATTAGCATTTACTTGTTTCAAAAACCAAAAAAAAAAAAAGCCTCACAATTCCAAAATATTTTTTCTTAGAGAAATAAAATTTAAAAGCCAAAAAATCATCAGAGCAGGCGGGAGAATGGCATTCACTATTCAGCACTGACTCAAAAACTACGCAACCCAAAATTCAAATTCCCACTCGGTTCCTATTGGTCCATTTAAAATGACGCGGATAGAGCCAAAATGATTCTACACCGTCGATTAAGTCTACATCCAACGGACATCGCTCACCCATACCAACAAACCAAAAAGACCAAGACACCACTATATAAACCGTCAAACGTCAACACTCATCACACCGCTCCATCTTTCATCCGACTCCATTGCTCGGACAAATCATTTTGCCCCCAAATTATCCGTCTCAGCTTCTCTCTCAGGGGTTTAATCGTCATTTCACATGGAGGCTGCCGGAAAAGTGAAGAAAGGTGCCGGAGGAAGGAAAGGCGGTGGCCCAAAGAAGAAGCCAACCTCTCGCTCAACCAAGGCCGGTTTGCAATTTCCGGTCGGCAGAATCGGCCGGTACTTGAAAAAAGGCCGCTATTCTGAACGCGTTGGCTCCGGCGCTCCGGTCTACATGGCTGCCGTCCTCGAGTATTTAGCTGCTGAGGTAAATATTTCTCTTCACTCTTCCTTTCGCCAAACACTCACAAGTTCAGACTATTTGCTTCCAGATCTATAATTAGGTTTTGTTGGCTGATTATCGAGTTAGGGTTTGGTTTGCAAATTAGGTTTGTATTATTTGTTCTTTTTCTGCATTCCTTAAAATATAGTTGTTTGGAAACTGATTTTTATGCTATACTGCTATGTTGTGGGTAGCTTCCAGTTTGCTTTAGATTTCTGAAATAATTTGGAATTATTAGATTAGATTCAACATTCTTAAGCTGAATTGTTTGATTTTAGCGTCGAATTTGTAGTCAATAAGATTTGTGCTTCTTTTTTTCGCATTATAATTTTGATGATTCTGTTTTAGAAAGTTTTTTGTGGATTGAGCGTTTCTGTGTTATAGTTTGATATTGTGTTGTGTTTTAGGTGCTGGAGTTGGCTGGAAATGCTGCTCGTGACAACAAGAAGAACAGAATCATCCCAAGGCATGTGCTATTGGCCATAAGGAACGATGAGGAGCTTGGAAAGTTGTTGGCTGGTGTTACCATTGCTCATGGTGGGGTCTTGCCTAATATTAACCCTGTTTTGTTGCCTAAGAAGACTGATAAGGCCACCAAGGAACCTACCAAGTCCCCAGCCAAGGCTACCAAATCCCCATCCAAAGCTGCCAAGTCGCCAAAGAAGGCTTAGATTTCTCATAGTTTTACTCCTTCGTCAAGAACATTAGTTTTCCCTTGTATGTAATTGTGGGTTAGAACTTGTCTTTCGATTTAGTTGAGGAAGATTTAGGTGTAAGGGAAGATTGTAATTCATAGTTCTGTGGCCGAGTATTTCAACTGTTATCAATGAATGAAACCAGTTGTTTCTGCTTTCAGTTTGTTAGCGACTTTATTAGTTGGATTACTGTTTGATATTTGTATTTGCTGAAATGAACATGATTTGTGAATTGTTTCTTGTTGTGCATATAAATCTTTGCACTTTTGAGAGGTGAAAAAACGTTTTTACTAAAGCTTTTATTTAAGTTTGCAATCTTTCATTGTTCTGCAATTCTGTGTTTTCACCTTTTCTTATACATTCTTCCTTTGCCTGGCGAACTTAAGAATTAGCAAGGCTTTCTTTTACAAGTTTGTTCATGCAAATGGGCTAGGGCTTGTTTACTGAGTCTCACTGGCAGCAATGTCTACTACAACTCAGATGAAGCAATTTGGTATGGTCCCTAATTTTGTAACGTTGCTTTGCTTGAATCAAAACCCAAAGGTTAATTGAGTTGCAAGTGCGACGATATTATACCTGACCAATTAAGGCGCGGAGAGCAGCTGAGCATACCAGCATACCTTTGACTGTATGTTTTCGTAACACCAGTTACCTATGAACATGTTTGATGTAAACCAGTATCTCCAAACATGTTTAGTCAAGTAATTTGATTCAGTCGGCATATAGTTGGTGATTCTTCATTCGGTTGCAATATTTCTTGGGATGTATTGCATTTGAACAAGTCTTAAGCTCAACCGGTTACCTTTGCTAGTTTTTTTGGAAGCATAGATCAGGGCACAGCAACAGTCTACATAAAACAGGTTTACATATGTTTTTCTTCCTGAAGTTGAGAATGCAAGCAAGTGCTAGTGGTCGTACAGCTATGGTTTACATCGGACAACGTATATTTGAGTTTTCGCCAAGTTATGAATGCAAGTTAAAAGTGGTGAAGCACAGGCCACACCCTCTGGTGACAAAATTTGAGTTTTTCAGGCATAAAAAAGCGTCTCCTGTTCCGGAAATTCTGTGGCAATCCAATATCCACCCAAAATCAAACCATAAACTTCCGCACAAAAGTAAACACAAAATACTTGAAAATAGTAGTTCCTGAAAATAAATACACTCATAGATCATAAACCATGGGAACAAACAGAACATCAGAGAGCCTAATAAGTTTATGTATTTTAAACACCATTAGTGCACACTACGCATTATTCCATGCAAATAGCCACCACTCATAATAAGAGACACAAGGGAGACAACACCAGCTGGAAAAACCTTTCCTGATCTCTTAAAGCGAGAACCCATCACTCCCAGAAGAGCAGCAGACAGCCCAAAGCCGAGGGATGATGCGAAAACAGGTTTTGTGGGAAGAGCTGTGTAGACATAATACAACAGTGAGGCTGAAAGTCCGCCAGCAATTAGTGACTTGTGGCTGCCACTTTTCAAATAGCCCATGACTCCACCTGCTCCTACCAAAATAGCATAGCCTAAGGTTAACTTTTGAGACATGGAAATTGCAGTCTTCTTCTTGCTGCTCCCTGCCTTTTGATCCTTGCTTTCACCTGATTCCCCATCACCCTCGTTGTTCTGGTTACTGTCACCACCATTGTCGCCTCCATCACCTCCTCCTCCTCCTCCTCCTTCTTTACCACTTGTATTGCCAAAATCATTTCCACCTCCACCAGTGTCTGGCAGGACATCGACTCCTTCTCCGGCTGAATCCACAGTAAAAGTAGTAGGCATTTTGGAGTCAGAGATGACACTAGTTCTAATCCCACCAAAAAATTGCTTTTTAGGTGCGCACAGTGTTGGAGATAACATTGACTGGGTTGCTAAGAAATGCCCAGATGAAGCTGCTAATGGTGATGCCACAAACTGAGCACTGGGATTCCACCCTCGTCTGGAATATTGGAGATGACACTTGGGCAATAGAAGTAAAGAGGATTGGGCAAATGTCAAAAGTTCTCCCATTGGCATTTTATTCTGGAGCTTAAGCCTACTTATACAGATCCCTAGTATTATATGAGAAGCAACTTAGTTAGAGGATGTCTCTTTCTCAGATCTTGTAGTCTGTGCAACTTCGACGAAAATCAATCTCCCCTTCACTATCTGCAATCACAGTACCAACATATTTTACATACCATCTTAGCTATACTTCAACTAGGATATTTGGTATGTAATGATTGGAAATGCATTGGGATCACTAGAACATCATAGTAAACCAACTGGTCCAACTACAACTTATCGCAGGTTCTGCTTTGGATATTTATTGACTGCCTATTTCAAATGTACTCAACTCAGAAATTTATGTTCCTAACATTGACTTTGGCAGACAGAAAAAGAACTAAACAAAGTACAACTCAACACTGTACATATCAAATATATGCTGCAACCAATCTTCAATACAACATTCACATTAACCAACTTAAATCATCTTTTTCTCTGCGAATTAGAAATCCAGAAGAATTCCAGAGGATTACAGTATACTTCAGTATTCAAACCCAACTTCTAACCTACCTATGTGAGAATCTGTTTTTGCTGAAGATCATTAGGAAACTTCAAATGACAAAGTTAAAACCATTTTAAGCTGTACCAAGTAATAAAGGGTTCTTCAAAGATGTTACATGAAACCATGAATAAATAAATATAAATCTCGAGATCTGTGCTACTTCTTGATGATTTCAATTACGAGAGATGACCCAACAAATGTCGCATAGTCAACACCAAAACATGTTCGAACACACAAATATCATATAGTAAATTGTGGCATGCTCACATACAAAGTAGTCTAGATATGTATAGCGAGGTTGTACCCTTCCATTCATGGCCTTTAACGCATTTTGGGCATCAGTTTCTGATTCAAACTGGACAAATCCAAACCCTTTAGGCCTTTGGGTTATAGGGTCTATAACAAGCCTAGCTGCATATCAATTGTGCACTGATTTGGAAAATACAAGAAAAGAAATAATTCCTTAAAATGGGATATCCCAAAAAAATCTGTCTTTTTTAAATCAAGCTAATAAGAATACAAATCACCTTGCCTAACTGGACCAAAGGGTGAAAACAGAAACTTCAAATCTTCAGCAGTCGTGTAAAATGCAACCCTATTCAAATATCAACAAGACCAAGAATAATCAAAACTAGTTTTGATTTCTAAAACGGAAAAAAACCAGGAAAAAAAATGAAATAAAAAAAATGAAATAAAAACTAACAGACGGTTATAGTTATCATAAACTTGCATATGTAAAACTAGAATAAAGATATAGATATGCTTGTATTAAAGATGTAGGGAGAAAGATAGAGAAGAATTTCTTACTGCCCACAAATACCTCTTGGCCTCTTCTTGCGATCTGAGTTCTAGAGAATGCAGTCAATCAGTCGTAAGGAGCTGTAACTTTTCAGAATTACCCATTAGTCCTAGAGTTTGTTTGGAGAGGTGGACCATTAAATTCCTATAATTTCCTTTTTGGTACGATATACCTTTAGAATTTCTTTTCATACCAGTGTCGTGAGTTTGGGACTCACAAGTGTCATTTTTTACAAGTTAATGGTCTTGATTTAATGTGGTAAAATAGACGATCGAGATGTGACCAACTTGATCATACTTGAATTTAAAAACATAAAAAAAGAGGTCGTTTTGAGAAAAAAAGTGGTTTTTTTTTTTTGAAAAAAAAAAAGTGGTTACACAATAACTCTGAATAGTTATATTAGAGTGTTAGACAATTATATCAAAATATTAAATAATTACACCATCTCAACTTGAGAAAAATGGCAAAGGTCTAAATAGCGAGACCTTGTATACCCGTTGCTAGGCATATCATGAGTTCTCACCAATTATTTATGCATTACAAACCTTATACTAAATCTTAAAAATTTACGAAAATAATTCTTAATAGGGTAAAAAGAAATTTCATTAATTTAAAAGGTGGTAAGAAGAGACTACAAAGGAGTCCCTCAACAATTGACTATTCAGTCATATCATGTTCGGTAAAAGGGGCAATCCTCTCCCATATCCTAGTTCTATCAAAGATGTTATTACTATAGTTGATGTTAATAAAATTTAGACCAAATGACTAAAAATCACTTGAGAGGTTTGAATAGCTCAATAAAGAAAGTTGAGAGGAAAATGTACAATAGAGTCTTCAATCAAGGGGGTTTGACATAAAAAAAACAGATTAAAGTTTCCTGAAATCAATTTTGGGACTAACTAGCAAATTTAGCTACACGAGAAACACAACACCGGTGCTGAAAGAAACAAGAACAAGAAAAAGGGAGAACAACAATGGCGTGGAGGAGTAATTTGTCGAAGAATCTGAAGGAGCTTCGATTTCTCCTTTCCCCATCCTCACCAGCCAGCTCTTCAACCAAGTACTATATATCTTCCTTCTTTTGTTTTTCCTTTTTTTTTTTTTTTGTGCTATTTGCTGCATGTATATATATGTGTCTATATATATATATATATATATATATATATATATATATATATATATATATATATATTCTCTTTTATTAAATAATGGTTTCTGTTGCATCATTAACAGAACATTCATTGAAAAGAATTACAAGGATCTCAAGAAACTCAACCCAAAACTTCCAATTTTAATTCGGGAGGCCCCCAACATCGAGCCTCAGCTTTGGGCAAGATATGGTAAATTTTATTTTATTTTATATTTCTTATGATTTTCCCGTTCAGACTTCGTTTTATTTGTTTGGGATGATTTGATATGTTTAAGCTTAATTAGGCATTTTTTAATTGCATAATATTGGTGGGTCTTTTGCAATATCTCATAGGTGTATCAGCATATTGATGGGGGAAATGGTAAAATCTAGGACTATGAAACACAATTTGATTCTAGTTTTGATGTTGGCATTCACAAGATTCTGACTTTTAAAAAAGATTATAGTTTGGTATAGTATGTCAATGAAAGGTAGCAAAAGGGAGATGGATTTAAGGGCATTTGTGATTTGTTTTCAACTATTTTCCAGGATAGGATATACTGTTTTTCTTTTGGAGTGACAGTTTGGAAAAATTAACCGAAGGCATTCTTCTTGTATAGCCGAGGGGATTAGTTGGATGGACGTCTTTATGCCTTTTGGTTTAAACTGTTTGGCAGAATACCACGGTGCTCGTCTCTTGTTAATAAAGTCTAATTTATATGAACTGCTGGCTAAGAAGTTTAATTCTTTTTTGTAATGTGTATCTGTGTTGTTTAAGTTTGGTCTTTTCTTACTGGAATGGTAGAATAAAAAGGGCTGGTTTGTACTTTACTATTGTTTATGGATCTCTTGATATGTGACTAGATTACGGAGTTGAAAGGGGGATGCGTTTGGACGGCAAGACAGAGGATCAGATCTCAAAGGCACTTGAGGATCTAGTTAAAATTGGAGCAGCTCTAAAATCTTGATGAAGGTGTCTTTGGATCCTTAGTGTTAATAAAGCAATGGTTGCTAAAATTTTCATATTGTGTTCTCTCTATTTGCTTAACTAGTTGGATTTTCTTGTTAAAACTGAGACAGGATTCTTTTTGTTTGCTTTCTGAGATAGAGAAATTGTGAACCAGCTATTGCCAGTTCATGCTGATCTGCATGAAATTCAAACCTATTCTGCCTAGAATCGATTCTGATTGTCCTTGCTTCAAGATTAGGAAGGGACATAAATGCCAGATCCTGCAACAGGACTAGCAAGTGTTGATAACTAGCAAACTAATTTATCTGGTAGTTTAAGTCTATTTTAGTGATTATTTTCATGTTGGAAGAGGGTGGGCTACAACTGTTTACCTGTTAGAAAGTATTTTTTACTTACATTTTTGTTGCATTTTACATTCTGGAAACTTGACCCAGTTCTAGTCAAAATTTTTACCTGGTTAATGGTCATAAAATCCCAGATGTATGATCATACATTGTTCAATTCTAGGTTTCCTTTCTGAAATGCAGGCTCGTTCAATTTGTCTCTTGTCATTTTCGTCTGAGTTAGGATAGCTCTAGAAACATAAATAGTTCTTGAACCTGTATTGTGTATGGAGGTCCATCAAACGTTTACTAAAATTGCACTTAGTACTCGAGTAGCTAGATGAAAACCACGTTGTCTGGTTTTTATAGTTGATGCGTACAGTTAGGTTCTCTGTCACCATTATACTTAAGATTGGGGACAACAGACACTAGAGATGGCAGCTTGGCTGCCTGCTAGGTTGTAGCTACAAGTTAGATAAAGTCTTTTTGCATGCCTCAGCTTAAGGTAGTGCTCTGATTGAGTCTTATGAGATGTCTGCTTGAAACAAAATTCTTACCATGTAGGATTTGCTAATGCAAAACCTGAGTGGATAGCTTGTTGCAAATCGTGATGGGAACCAAGAATTAGAGTTAACTCTGACTTTTGCACTTCTGCTGCATCTTTTCTGGAATAGTAGTTGGCTTTGTTATGTCAAGAAAGATTTTAGGCTAAGTTTCGTTATCTAGCGAAAAAGTTGAGTTCATTTATACAAGTTGCATCACACACAGCCACAGAGAGAGAGAGAGAGAGAGAGAGAGAGATCTTGTACAATGTTGTGCGCATCATCTAGTTAGACTAAACAATTTAATGCACTGTAGATCTGTTTGACTAGATTTGTGGATAACTAAGGTATATTATCCAGAGGAAGGAGTTCCTTGGTTTTATTTTATCTCGTCTGGGCATATCCCGTGGCTTGATCCAAGTGCAATATAACTGTTAACGGTTTTACTATTAGATTTTGACTTGAAGCACAGGATATCCATTCATTACTGTTCGAATTAGATCTCTATGATATGGAAACATGGTGAATGCAAACGGTTCATTGGATTTATATCCTTAGATGCCAAATATGCGTGTGGACATGAGAAAGAATATTGTATCAGATACAGAGAAAAACGTTGTCCAAGGCGGCAAAAAATCTCAACGTAAAAGGGTTGATTCCAGAATCCAAATTTCATCCTTTCAATTGCTTCAATACAACACTCGAACTTCAATTTTCAGCAGCCGATCCAGCCGGTGCAGTAAATACCTAATAAGAAAGACTTTCTGCACTTTACAAATACCACTCCATATTTGATCACTTTTCACACGTAACGGCACCATAATTAGGAAAAAAGAAATCGTACTAGTGAAACAATAAATAAATGAAAAAAGGGAAATCGTGCTAGAGAAGTACTAATTAAATGAATTACAAAGCGTTATCATCAGATCCAAATTGAACTGGGTAGCACTAAGTTATGGAAAAATGAAAATGCACGGCTAGGATTTCGTGAATTAGATTACTGCCTGGTTATATTTGGTTCTTTAGGGAAATTAATATCAGAGCACATTTCAATCCCAAGAACTAGAAGCGCAAAACGCCATCGTGTCATCCATCATTAGCCATATCACCTTATGTGCCCTAGATCTAACTGTTTAAGCTCAGGCCATGATCATTTTTCATTAGGCACCCAAAACAGCATCATTTGAAATTAATTTGCGTAAAAGAAACACACGGCTCTATAGAGTAAACAAGAATAGAACAGCAACGTTTTGACCGGAAATTGAAATATTCAGTTCCATGTGATGAAGCGCTACACATTAGGATCGAGCAGATCCAAACATCAGAATATCGCTACCTAAATTAGAAAAGGTTAAAATAGAAAAACATCAATTATCCATTAATCTTCCTAAAATTGAAACTCTAAAAACGCATTTTCCCATCAGCAATCAGAATCTTCAAGAGCTGGTAAACTTGGTCACGGCTTTGGTGCCCTCAGAAACGGCGTGCTTAGCAAGCTCACCAGGAAGTACAAGTCTCACAGCAGTCTGAATCTCCCTGGAAGTAATGGTAGGCTTCTTGTTGTACCTAGCAAGCCTGGATGCCTCCTGAGCCAATTTCTCAAATATATCATTGATGAAGCTGTTCATGATCCCCATGGCCTTGCTGGAGATCCCAATATCTGGATGGACTTGCTTCAGAACCTTGAAAATGTAAATCTTGTAGGTCTCCACGCTCTTCTTCATCTTCTTCTTCTTCTTATCTCCCGCAGAGGCGGCGCCATCTTTGGGGAGCTTCTTCCCGGCCTTTGGCTTCTTCTCCGCCGGAGCTTTCTCGGCGACGGCAGTTTTCTTCTCCTCCGCCGGTTTCTTCTCGGCGGGCTTCTTCTCTGCCTTGGGTGCCATTAGGGTTTTGGAATTGATTTGAATTGAAAATCTGAAATAATGTTTTGAATAATGAGTTGAGAGAGAAGAGGAGGAGGCGGCTTGTTTATATAGAGGTGATTGGTGGTGGCTGATTGGTTGATGATGGAGGCACGCGGATTGATGAGTTGGCAATGTGTTAGGCGTTGGATTGAAACGTTTGGCGGAGGTAATAAAATGGGCGGCGAAGATTAAAGTTCTACTTTCGGGTTTGATTTTCAAGACTGGCGGTATTTTGGGCTTTGGCGGTTTGCAAGGTTTATGGGCAATTTGGGAAACTCACCGAATTTTGTTTTTGGTTTCTTTTTGAAAAAGTTTAAATAATATTTTGAAATTGGGGTGATTGCTAGCAAAAGTAGACCGTGCTCTTCGGTAGTGGGGTGTGGGTCTTTTCCACTGGGCTGTTGGAGCCCATTTCTTGGTTTGGGTTTTGTGAGGTCCGTAAGGAATTTTCTCTTGCAAATGTTTGGGAGTAGTTTGGTTCGCATAGAAGAAGGAAAAAGGTTTTTTTTTTTTTTGAGATAAAGAATGAAAAAGAATCTCTAGTAGTTTACTTCGAGAAAATTAATAATACGATTGATACTACTTTGGTTTAAGAGTGTTTACTCTAAGAAATATGATTTTGATTTTTGCGTTTGTTTTGCTTAGGGAAAGGAGTCGGTTTAATATTGTGAATTGGTTCCTGCTAGGCTACTGAAGTTTGTGGCAATTTGGATGGTCTATTGTGTGTGATTGGCGCATAACGGTTTCTAATTCTATAACTGCTTGGTGGATCAATTATAATTGGCACATTCACTCAGGTCAGGGTCCAAGTTTGTTTTTGTCGCACATATTTAGGCACACAAATTGAAGATATCATGTCTTTCACTAGTGGTCAACGCTGCCTTTCGAAGTTTTGATAGATGCCCCTTGCAGGCTAATGACCTCAAACTCATGAAAATTTGGTCGTCGAGTATCTGACCATTAATAAGCTGTTGGCATTGGGATCAGATCCTCGGCCTCATTTATTAAGCCCCTATCAGACTTTATGTATCTAGTGCTGCCACGTGTATTAAATACTTATTTACAGTGTCACAAATAAAAATAATTCAGTAGGTGAATAAGTGTTTGATATACGTGACAGTACTAGATGTATGGGACCTGATAAGGGCTTAATAAATAGGGCTGAGGATCTGATCCCGTTGCGATTACTTATTGCTGTGCGAGTTCTTTATCAGCTGTGGTGATTGGCATGATGTGGGGAGAGACCAAGATGTTGGAACAAAGAAAGATATACCATAATAGTATAAATGATAGAAAACAAGCAGAAATCAACATTCTTTCCTTGATGTTCTTAGTCCTTTTATGATCTGGAGGATTAATTGGTAGATGAAACTTGGATTAGCAAGCCCCAGTATATAAGCTGAAAAGCCAAGAAAAGAGCCAAAAATCACTAGCAGAAGCACAACCAAGAGAGAATGATTGAAACAGAGATATATCAACTGGACAACAAGGGCCTCAAAGTTACATGAACACAAAAAAGGGCAAAAAGAGCACACAAAACCACAACAAAATTTATCAAATAAGAGAACATAAAATTGAACACCAACTACATCATAGAATAGGATAAGAATTACTACGATTGTAACAAAAATAGGTTTACTGCTGAAGCTTGAGATACATCCATTCTAGATGCATTGCCAAAGGACATTTAGTTGCCCAACCAGTAAAATTTGAGTAACTATCACAACTTTAATGACCACCACGACCACATAAATCGCATCATTCTTCTCCTCATCGTTGCTATGGCTTCCGATGCTCACTCGTCCGGGTCGGCGGCCAAAATATTGAACCTCCACTGGGCAGCCAGTGGAGAATATGAAGGGAGATGATCAGTTACGGGACTTGTTACCTTTAAAGGAATGGCTATTATGGGTTGGTGGAAGAAGGATCTTCCAAGCATATGCTTCAAGCATTAACTTGAGTTCCTTTACTTTATTGATCATTTTGGTATATTTACAGTGTATAATATAATGGAATGTGAAATCAAATCAAATACTAGTAATGTTTACTGGGGTCAGTCTTTCGGTTCTGTAGGTCATCTCTCCTTTTACAATTTGCATTTCTTGGAGCTCTACATCTTTTCGTGCTTTGTCAGCACCACTTCTTTTTTGCTTTTTCTTTCTCTTGGTTTGATTTAAGATATTCCTATTATTTACTATAAAAACGTTTGTACTTTTATGTATCCGGTTCGATTCTTGCTCTCAGTTGCTCGTTTCTGAAAGACGATGTGG
Source organism: Mitragyna speciosa (assembly GCA_024721245.1). Classification (NCBI taxonomy): domain Eukaryota; kingdom Viridiplantae; phylum Streptophyta; class Magnoliopsida; order Gentianales; family Rubiaceae; genus Mitragyna; species Mitragyna speciosa. Next base: position 21,039,046 of record CM045565.1, on the reverse strand, counting down.
ACAGTAATGATAAAGCATCTTTTTTTTCCTGGTGATCCATAGTAAAGAAAGCATTCGGATAAAATTAAACCACCTTAGGACGAATTCTAAAATTTCTTTGTTCAAGAAGGAAATAATTGTAGGACCAAGCAATACTAAATATATAGCAATGCTTTCATATGTGTGTACACCATTCATGTGCACTGCTACCTGTGCATATCGAAAAAAAAAAAAAAAAGTAGCGCTCTTTCCCGTGGTCATATGTTTCAGTGGACCAAGCCACACAAACAGCTTATATCTTACAATAGATATCCGATTAAACCAGCAATGATGCTTTCTTCGATTTTGCATGTGTACATGTATCTTTTAAATAAAGTTGCCTTTCTATAATATGACTGAATAATTGAATGCTGCTTTAGCAACCTAATAACAATACTATAATCTTTCTTTCTTTTCAAAGAAGGCCAACTTGCATGTTCAAAACTTCATTGATTATCACATCTGAGTCTATTCAGCAGTTTCGGTTAGGTGCCGCAAAGCTATATTCTACAAGACTGATAATCTTTTAATGTCTTACACGGATGATATACTGCAATTCTATTTTCAAACGAAGGAAATAACTTCTTTAAGATTGTGACACAACAATTGTCTAGCCTATCGGATTTGCAAGGAAGCAAAATGATGCATTACTCAGCTTGTGAGCTGTATCGCTTTGTCCTTTCCCTGTTCCGATTGAAAAACAGCGTATCTTCCTTTTTATATTGTACATATCTTGTGCTTAATAAGTACTATTTATAGCATATTTTGTTCATTTACTTTTGTTTTTCTTGGTACTCAGCGATGCTTCTTAGAAAGATTAAATGAAGATCCGGAACAGCATGTAATAATAAAGTTCAATAACCTAGGAAAAAAGAACAAAAAATACGATCCGCTGTACACTTTGCCTCGTAATATACCAATCATTTTTTCCTAAGAAAATCAATGCACTCAAACCTTTTCTGAAAGGACCAATTCACCACAGAGTTTTCACTATCCTCCACTTGGCACCTCAAAAATTTTGCTATAACACATTGCACCCTTGACAAGTTAATTTGAGCTCGTCCATGCAGCAATGACATCTTTTGGATAGAAAAATGTCAGGTGATCCACACATCGTATTTTAAAGAGGCATTTTGGGAAAATCTAATAAAAGTACATATTTCGCTCTCAGGCACGCAAACAAGTTCGAGATTTTACCTTCTAGTATTTATAGATGTACAAGAAAAGCACCAAGGTGTGGAGAAAATGAACAAAGGATATGTAAACATTTGTTATGTAAAAAGCAGGAGAATAGATTTGGTGTTATTTTTATGTCATATTTTGAATTTTATTGCCCTTATTGTATACCATATATACAAAGAATTAACAATTAACCTAAAATAACCTCTTATAAATTTTACCTTTTTTCCCTTATTATTATCTTTTTTAAATTCGTACACAAATATGGGTGTTTATTTCACTTGTATATATAGGGAAAATTGGAAACAATAAACATTACATTACTGTGGTTAATGAAACATGCGGAGTTTGAAAACATGGGCTTGAAATTAACTAAAATGGTGAGTTTTTTCTATTTATAGGTTAGATGTTTGCAATATCATTATTTTGGTCTAACGCATTTAGACCTAAACCTTTTACAACTTACGTGGTTGATAGAAATGTTTGAGAATAATTGACATGGTTTAAACTACTCTTACTAACACAAATACAAAAATCAATTATTTTTGGATGTTGCATTGTAGAGAAAAAAAAAAAAAAACAAATCGCTTAACGAATATTATCACATCTGTTCTTTCAATGCAGGTGATGTGTTTTCACCATGATGCTAGATCAACAAACTTCAATTTCCCAACCACATGCACTCAAAGCAAGCTTGGAGTAATCGATGAACTATTGGAAGTTTTATTTATCATGAATTCTCAAACGCGACCCTAATATTACTATTGTGCCATTATCCTATAATAGTTGAAGGTTTTACTTATTATCAATTCTCAATAGCGATCATAATTTTTATTGCGCCACTAAGCCTTTCTCTCTCTCCCTTCTTCCTCTTCCTATCTTTCCCCTCTTCCTTTCCCAAAACCCATTCAAAAAAATGCCCCTTCCGTCTGCCATGACTCTGTCACCAATTGGAGGACAACTTAAATTGTAACATGTCAATGTGTTGAAAACAAAAATTCCAAGTGCAAAGTGAAAAAAAAAAACTGAAAATAATGGGGGGACTAAAAGCGTCATTACACCATTCTCTCTTTCAGTTGGTTAAAAAATCTTATGTTCAAATAATTAGTGGGTCCCACCCACTGGCTAATAAACAACCAATCATGTTCGAGAATTTTTTTTTTTTTTTGTTTTTTTTGGTTTGGTGGAACCGACAATCTTTCCCTTGTTTACAATCTATCTGACAGTTGTACGTCAACGCCTCGAAGGCCCAAACCAGCACTAACGAGATCTACGCTTCGCTCCAGCTCAGACACGCAGCGCAAAACGGCAAACCTCCATCGTCGTTTAACTCGCCTACAATTCACCAATAACATAACGCCACGTGCATACCAGTCAAAACAATTTCCTTCCCCATTTTCCCACTTATATTGGGCTCGCCCGCTCCAATCCAAACCCAGAACTGTCTCTCTCCTTTCTCCTTTTTGGTCTCCCAAACGCCCGGCGCGTAAAATCCATCTTCGGACGGCGAAGATCTCAACCTCTCGGGCTCCTTTTTGGTAATTTCACTGTTTCTCTCATGATTTGACTGATCTGTTTTGGTCTGTTTGTAATCTGTTGAATTTAAATTTATCGTTCGATGTTTGATTTTTTCTATTTCTAGAAGATTTTGTGGGTGTGTATATACATACAATTTCGTATACACACAAAAATTTAGGGCAGATTTGGGGACAGCGAATTGATTAAAACTAAAATGGCCGCACCACCGTCGAGGGCTCGAGCCGACTACGATTACCTCATAAAACTCCTACTCATCGGCGATAGTGGTAAGTAGTATTAGTACGATTTTACACTTTTCATAGATCCAGATTTTTTGTTTAACTTCTTGCTGTAATTATTTGTTTCGGGAGTTAATTGGAGGTAGCAATTTATTTAGTGTGCGGATCTATGGCCAGAATGCGAGAAAAAAATGGATTTTAGTGACTAGGATTTGTTTTCCCATTTGTGGTGATATATTTATATGGCTGCAATTAGAGGTGTATAAATGCTTGTTTAGTGGCGTTATATACTTTGTTGATATCTGGACTCAATTTGTTGGACTGGGGATTGGTCTTTCTTGTTATCTTTCGGCGACTTCTTTCTGGATCATACTTGAATGATGCCAATTTTTATTGCTCTTTTGGTGGTTGATTTAATTTCTAGTTGTTTTTTATTGAATTTTCTATGCATGTGTGTTTTACGTGGCGTGATGGTGGAGTTGGCTATTTCATTTATATTGTATTGGCATTACCTATTTCCTATTAGCTTGACTGTGAATGTAATGAAGCACAGTTATGTGGAGAACAGCAATATATGCTTCTGGCTTGTGAAATTACATGAAGTCTAGCAATGTACTTGGTTCAGTTGTTCCCTCCACTACGTGGTCCCTTAATAGTAGAGGTAATAGTTAGGTTAAATGTATTTGAGGTAGGTTGTTGACTTCATTTTCATATATCATTATATTAGGTTACCAACAAACAATCTGTTGGTCAGATAACAATAAAACGCTTCCTACTTGTACTTGAGCTTGTATAATTTATTTTTCTACCATTTATTGCTGACACATCTGGTATAGTATATGTGCAATTTGTGGCAATAGTTTACATTGTAAACAATTGATTTTGTATGATCCTTACTTTAAGTAGCTGGGGGTATAATGGTTCTTTAATTTGGTACAAAAGGTGGATAGAATTTCTTGGATTTTACATTTTGATATGATTAAGCTATCAATCTGCATCTTTTTAAGTTTTCTGTGTTGGGGGTTGTGTATCCATGTCTTCACAAGAATGGCCTCATGTGACAGAGCACCTGGAAACCTTTGATTGCAGTAATGGATTTCTTGTTATTCATTTGCAGGTGTGGGCAAGAGTTGCCTTCTCTTGCGCTTTTCAGATGGTTCCTTCACCACTAGTTTTATTACTACCATAGGGTGAGTTCTTTTTACTTTTCCTTCATTCTCTCTTTCTTTTTTTTTTTTCTACTTTTTTTTGTTTTTGTTTTTGGTTCCTTTTCTTTTCAGATGAGGGCAGTTAATTTGTTTTAGGAGTTGAGTTATATCACTTGGTTTGATTGTTTGAAAATGGTTTCTGAACTTGTGAGGTTTTCATCTTCAGAATTGATTTTAAGATAAGAACCATTGAGCTTGATGGCAAACGGATCAAACTCCAAATCTGGGACACTGCTGGTCAGGAACGGTTCAGAACAATCACCACTGGTATATTGGTGGTTTCTTGTTAGTTGCGTGCACATTTTATATGCTACGAGTTTTTGTCACTTATATTTGTTGTTTTAAACCTTTTTTCCCCTTATTCCTTCTTTCGATGGATTTAGAAGCAAAAAATGGTCAAGAACTGTGAATTTGCCATTTTGCTAACAATTGGGAGTGCTATTCCAGTTGATGACAAACTGGCAAATGAGTCTGTTGGTCTTGTTATCCCGTTTCTAGCTAGTCAACATGTCTTTACTCATCACCTTGTTAGAGGTGAAAACATTAACATTTTCTTTTACTAATTTTTAGTATTGAAATTTTCATCATCACCATTCAAAGTTGCCTGGTTTATCTTATTTCAAGGAGGGCAGGCTTGTTGTTCTCTTTCTTATTTGGTTTCTTATATTCTAGGTAAAAGATTAGCACTGCTTTGTGTTTTAATTTTAGCCGCTAAAATCCAGTAACTTTAAATTTCTGCAGCTTATTATCGTGGAGCCATGGGAATTTTGTTGGTATACGATGTTACAGATGAATCATCCTTCAACAGTAAGGTTTCTTTTGGAACCTCTTTTATCATGAGTTTTGGGTATTTCTTCTTTCGGTAGTTTCATTTTGGTTCGACGGATTTGAATTTTTTGGGAACTCATGGTAGATGAAACTTATCTTGCTTAACTTTCTTAACCTATTAAATCGTCTTTCGGTTGAATTCCTTTACCTACCATTCAAGTTCGTTCTTCTTTTTATTGCCTTCATGCCAGTTGATTCTTTTAGCTTTGGTGAAAGTGTAGATGCCTATGCCAATTATAAAGCTTTGCTTGCACAAATTGTATTGGTTGACATTTTCTTTGGCTGATTGATTTTGAACTTATGACCTCTTTACTCAGACATTAGGAACTGGATTCGCAACATCGAACAGCATGCTTCTGACAATGTCAACAAGATTCTTGTAGGGAACAAGGCTGACATGGATGAGAGCAAAAGGGTAAACTATCATGTTCATTTGCCATATTGGTTTATAAAACTGAAGATTTCAAGATGTGCATATCTGTTGTACCATATATTCATTTCAAGCTCAACTTGGTCATCATTATATCTTGATCCATTGTCTAAAAACAATTGAACACTTCGTAGGCTGTCCCTACCTCCAAGGGTCAAGCACTTGCGGATGAGTATGGTATCAAATTTTTTGAGACTGTAAGTTTGCTGTGAACATACTGTGAGAAAGAACTCCTTCTGGCGATTCTCTTTGTATTGATGACTCTATACTACTCTACAGAGTGCAAAAACGAATCTTAATGTGGAACAAGTCTTCTTTTCAATAGCAAGGGACATTAAGCAAAGGCTTGCGGACACGGACTCCAAGGCAGAGGTAAGTCACCTTTTATTGTGGATGTGATTCTAAGAGATGAAAACAGACAGTGGATCGTGAAGCGAGAGATGTAATGTCTTTTGGTTATTCTATTGCAGCCTTCAACAATCAAAATTAATCAACCGGATCCTGCTGCTGGGGCGGGTCAACTCGCTCAGAAATCTGCTTGCTGCGGTTCTTGAACTGGCAGAATACTGTAGTAACGAGCACGTATATCAGGTGCTAATTGCCAAGATAAAACAAAAGGCAGAAACTAATTGTGACGAAAATGTTTCGGGAGGCTGTAATTTAATTATTTGTCATTCTTTGAAAGGGAGTTACTGTAGTGTGTGTATGATAGTTGTTACTGATGGAGAAATTTATTGCTCAACACTAGTACTTTCTTTGGCGATCCTCTTTATTTTTGTCGTTTTGAGTGTCCTTTTTTATTGTGTTTTGTTACTTGTTTTTGGGCTCTATGATAAGCAAACAGTTGCGGCTGGGTTTTTATCACACGTATGCGAATTTAACTAATTGGAGAATGCATGAAAGTTAGAGCTTGATTATCTAGAAGTTTCAGGGAAAAGAAGTTTTTGGTGTATAGAACTATGCATTTGTAGATTACATACCCGAAGTTGTTATAAGGCATGCTCCAGAAAATGCAGCAAAAAGCTAGCTGACTTTACCTCTCAGATTCAATGACACGTATATTTTAAGTCAAAAATTGAATAATTATTGAAACGATTCTGCACCATTTAAGGATTTCTACTTCCCTGGGGCAGTTGTTTTTGCACCAAGAGAGTATAATGACTATTACGTGATTAATTTGGTGGTGTTAAGAATTCTTCAGTTCACATCACAGGCAGATGCACTGCTCCTTCAATATTATCGTAGAAGACGAAAGTTTTGTTCATCTCCGTCTCCTAAAATCAGATTAGAGCATGGTTAACGAACATTGTGAACCAACTTACCAAGTTTCTAGGCAGTGAAAAAATTAGGAAACCTCCGAATCGATTCCCTCCGCCAAAAAAAAAAAAAAAAAATCCCACTCACCACAATAATTCAGAGAAAAAAATATCTCAAAATGATAGGAAAAAACTCCAAAATAGCACTATAAATTTTTTAACCTACCATACTTGCTTAGTAGGTTGCGCATTCCCCGTTGCCAAGAGAGCTGCCAAGGTTCAGGGTTCAAACTCCAACTGTAGTGATTCAGGTTCAAGGTCCATACTCTAAATGGTATGCATGTATCTTGACAGTTCATAAAGAATGGGTGAGCGTAAGAGTGTTAGTTTAGAGAATGTATAATAGTTAGCTGGGAGCTCCACTCCCAAATTGTCTATAGTAAAAAATTAGGTATCTCATCCAAAATTATGTGGTAAACATCTTGATGTATCTAATATTGTAATAGAATTGGTATCAAATAAAAAAAGAAGTTTTGAAATGCTATAAAATTGCTTATATTCAACAGTAGAACTAGCAAAGTCGGGTTTGCCATTACTTCCGCAGTAGCAAATTACAGACCCGGTATCTTGGGAAATTGCCTATGTTCAACAGCAGAACTGGACAAACTCAGGTTTTCGGTTACTTCTGCAGTAGCAAATTACAGATGCGATCTCTTGGCAAATGCACGACATTAAATTCTCGCTACATATTTGCCAAAGTAATTACCACCATGCACACAGAGGATATCCTGTATTCACATTTAGAATGGACACTCGTTGGAGTGCCACTCTTCATAGATTAAGTTCCTCCTTCCCGTAAATGCGTTGAAGCTCCCGGGTTGCTGCTTGGAATGATTCTGGACCAAGAAGAAACAGAAAAATATGAAGGTCAAAGACATCCTTGGTCTAAAAAAGAGATTGACCATTCCAGGCGGTGTTTACTTATGGTGGTGGGGGAGTGGGAGGAGAGGAGGAGGTAGTAGAGAGCGCACCAAGGGGAAAAAATTTACCTTTCCATACGCGAAAGGCTTTTTGATTTATTGGGGAACCAGTCACAGTCTGAATGGCATCAAATAACAAACTCTCCGGTGTGCTTCTTAATTCTTGGACGATCTGATATATGGTCTTTCCATTCTCAAAGCATATGTGATTGTTTGGGTGCTTTGTCTTACAATCAGCATGACGCTCAAATACATAAGCATTAAGAGCCTTCAGCCAAACAACACGTGATTCAACAGTTGGGTCGCACAAATGAGAGAAAAAAAGAAAAGAAAAGAAAAGGCAAATTAAGAACAAGCAGATGCATTACCTTGGAGTAGTTACATGATTGACAACCACAGAGATACCCAGAACCTTTTATAATACCACGAAGCTCCTGATCACACGAAATAAGATTCCAGTGATCCACCAAACGGTAAAATAATAGATAAACAAAACACAAAGAAAATTTACCTCCCGCGAGCCAGACACGTATCTTACAGGCACCCCATCAAGCATTCCTGTTGCTATCAAACTTCTAACATTTGAAGGAAAACTGTTTGGGGCTTCTTTTCTGGTTGGTTTTGTTTCAGACTTAATTTTTGTCACTGGATCGATTTTTGATTTGGCTGTCTGAAAGGCGCTTAAAACTGCAGTAGCATTCGATGCATCCAATTCCTTTCCACCCACTATTTCTGTTGTTTGGTGAGAAGACTGATTATACAAGTCATAGCTGCTGACAGGTCTTGCAAAAGCATCAATAAAAGACTCATTTTGATAGCCACCAAAGGATATGGTATTCGAATCCCCCTTACTAAAAGCGGGGGTAAGTGACATTGCATTATCATCACCTCTTGCAAAGGTGGAGCACACAGGTCTTGTACTCGCTTCCACCCCATTATGAGAATGGCCTGTTAATGTGACATTTTCACCTTCCCTACCATAAGCCTGGCCCATGGAAATAAAAGCAGTTTCAGTTTCCCTCTTATATGATTGATCAAAGGAACCAGCGAGGTTATGTTCCATTGCTGCATGCAAAATATTTTCAGAGTCCTTGACCTGATTTACTTTAACTTTTCTAATTCCACCATAGCTGACACATGTTTCGGTATCTTCTACCAGATAAGACATTGACAAACCAACAGATGAGTCATCTCCAAATTGTTCATCTCTAACTTCTTTTCTCATACTAGAGTTTTCCACATCAAGTGAAGAGAGGTTTTGACCAGATAAGTTGGCAGACTTGGTTGTTTCAGAACTAAATAACCTGTCAATGAATTGGTTTGGCACTGGTTGGAAGCAGGAAGCACTCTCCCAAGCAAGACCACTTGCCATGGAAACTCCAGAAGGTGGCTTGGTAACTGGAATATGAACAGCTTGCTTTTTGCTGGGGAATGCCTCATGTTCAACAGCAGCAGAGAGCCATTGATGGGTGCGCTTAGTATCAACACTAGAGGAATTACTAAAAACTGTTTCTCCATCAGTTATGTGTCCACCACCCTTGGGTATCCAAAATCGCTTGTCCTGGAAAGACTGTAAATGGAAAAAAAATAATAAATAGACAAATAAACAAAACAACCAGGAGCTCAAAAAAAAAAAAAAAAAGGAGATTTGATGCCAAAGTGTAATAAAGCAAACGAAAATCGTAAAAACTAAACCCCCTTGTATGAGGCCGCATGCTTGTGTATACTTGTTAAAAACCATATATAGGATCCTGCCTATTTGGTACACGTGTAAACCAATACAGTACAAGGACGGGGTCAGAGATGGGGTAGCAAATCAAACCAAGAGCGTAACCACAAACAACAGAAAATATGAGAAACTAGCTTCGCAGAAACTGCTATGTCTCAAAGGTCACAACAACCATAAACAACAGTGTTCAAGCATAATCAAATGATAGAGATTTTATAAGTCTAATGCTTAAAAAATTGCCAAAATTGTGACACAGATCCAATTGCTTCCCTCTGTCAAACTGCTCGCTTAGACAAGATTCATTGTCGCGGGTTCTAATATCTCAATAGTAAAACACATTCTCAAATCCCAGGCGTCTTCTCTAAAGTGATTCACTAGCACTTCCTTGGCAAATAGATTGCCCCAAGTATTCAACAAATTGAGTGTTCAAGCAAAATATTCACCTCCTTCCTAGAAGTAGCATATCATTCTAAAAAACACATCATTTGTCAATGAATATTAACCTTAAACAACCAGAAATCATCAGCAACTATCCAAGAAGTATCTCAAGTTACACATTGTCTACAACTGAATTACAGATAAAAATATAAACTGGAAGTCATTAAAACTGATATATCTTTACGCTTGTGCACAAAGGCAAACATGCAAACAACCATATTTTAGGCTAATTGACAGATGAAAAATAGTCTTGATCACATTAAAAAAAAAAAAAAAGAAAATCACTGAATCAGTAAAAAGAAATGGTAAAACTGAAATATCACAATCCCACAAAAAAAAATTACCATTTTGCAGTTTCCCACTTCAACCAATTCTCACTCCAAAATGCAACATAAACCCAGGTGTCTGCACTGAAAATTCATCCAAAAATTTATAAAAATTTTTTAATGAAAAAACTGATCTTTAGTTAAGGAAAAATAATGATTCTTTGGGTAAGTAAATAATTTAAAAAGAAAAGCTCATTTCAATTCAAACCCTGAACGTAAAACTAGAAATTCCACCAACGAGCTTTACCTTCGATGGAAGATGGTGATTTCCAAATGATCCCCGATCAAATTTCACGGCTGGAAAGACGGCAGCAAACGCTGTCGTTTTGGATCAGTGGAAAAGTATGAGCCCAAAAGTTCTGCTATACGTGTGAGATGCACACGATTTTTGCTCGCAAAATGAATATAAAAATTGTAGCTAAACCCGCCACATCAGGTTTCGGGTCGCCTTCTTGAGACGTACACGTGTCCAAAAAGGTTAATCTTGGCCCTTTGACGAAGCTGGTTCCTAGGGACTTGTGTGCTTAACTCTTTTGGGTTGTGTCAGGAGTTTTGATCAGATGGAATGATCGTTGATATGCCTATTTATGTGGCATCAGTCATTTTGGTTGAATATTTCTACAGAAATGATAAGTTTATAAATATTTTTCACTCTATTAATTTCACAGGATTTGTTCACATAGTGACAGGCAAACCAACATGTTCGATGGTTTTTATTTTGTGTTTTTTTTTTTTTTCTTGGGGTGGTTTTGCGAAAAGGCAATTAAAGAAGCACAGCAAAACTAATTGGAAATAAAAATACAAGAGAAGTAAAGTTGAATAGTTACTCTGCTCCGATAAATTTTAAGAATATGATCAAAGCTCCAGATGTTTGTTCAAGAAGTGCACCATGTTCACTTAAATGATGGATTTAAGTTTTTTTTTGGTTAAAAAACTAAAGGGCCGCTTGGTTCGAAGGTATGTGAATCAACAATAGAATAAGCCCTTTATATGATGCTTGGGTTAAGTATATCGGAATCAACTATTGGGAATGATTTCTGAAAATTTTGATTTCCTCTATTGCTTAGCAAATTGGGGGTTTTGAAGAAAAACCATCAACTGATTTGCTCATCTCTCTCTCTCCCCCCTCCTCCCTTAGACGATCCCCAAACTCATCGGCAGCTTCTCTCTTCACCCATCGGACTCTCCATTAGCGGCTCTCTCTTTCCCCACCGGACTCTCTCAGAAGAGAAGGCCTTAACCTGTGTCATGTACTGCTACGGAGACCACTGCAGCAGCATCGGAGCATTCTCACCCAAACTCCTTTCTACATATATGTGTTATACACGGTTGCAAAAATTTATTTCCGAAAAGAAAAATAGTGATTCAATCCAGGTTGTAATAAAACAAAATAAATATCTAACTATTTAATGAAAAGTAAGTTTGGACCCTTGTGGGCTGCCCCATCTATCGTACAGAGCAACGAGTTTCGGAAAATTCCATTGAAACAAAACAACTTGCCAAGTTACACAGTGATACTCCTACCTGATCCAAACCAACTACATTAGCAAATAATTATTCCTAAATTATAATCGCATTCTAATTTAGTAGATAGCCATATCCCCTTATAAATCTAAACCACATACCATAAATTAACCCCCAAGAAAGTCACCAACTGCTAGGTTAAAAGGGAAAGAATTTTTTTTTTTTTTCAGTTGGGGGTATCGGGGGTATGCCTCACTAATCCCTCAACCCCTGACAGAGCGGGTCCCACCGTTGCCAAAGAAATCACCTCGGGGACTCAAATTTCCAGTCTTGGCTTCGTAACTAGTACACCAAAATCATCCGAGCCGCCCAGGGGGCGTTAAAAGGGAAAGAATTAAAAAAGAAAATTTCTCAGTTTCTTGCTTTGTGATGTTCTACTTATTGTACATCGACAGTAATCATTAGAATACATGGACCAAGTGAAGTTCTTTTATTACCCTTTTCACTACTATGGACTTTCTGATTAAAGATATAACTGTTACAACCTGCTGACAATTTCAGTACTTATATTATTGACTATTCGAGATTCATGTCGTTTCTAGAAGTTGATGACTGTTCTTGACGACTTGGAACAGGAAGCCGGATTCTTTCAAGAAAAACGGTTTCAATTACAAAAATATTAGAAGAAAGCAGCATATGAACTCTGAGATTGGTTCCAATTACAAAAGTATTAGAAGAAAGCAGCATATGAATTTTGAGAATGGATTGTTATTTTCAAGTGAAGGATGATGAATTCCCAAATTGTAATTGTAATGGATTATGCACTCGAATTCCAGCTTCCAAGTCAAATTTTCGGAATCGTTTTACGGTTAATAAGTTCAAACGTAATTAGAGTTTGTACTCGTCTATTTTGTTTTCTTTATTTGCTTTTTGACAAAGAATGAATGTAAATTCCTTGTGAGACTAGCATTTGTCTGTTTTGTTGGTTTTTTACACTGTTTTGTTGTTATTTATTTGGTTTTTGACAAAAGAATGAACGTAAATTCCTTGTCAGACTTCAGTATTTTGCAATTAGAATCCATTTTTTAATGACAACGCAAAGCAAATTTTAGTTTTCTTGGACCACAAATGGAATCCAACGTCGGGATATTTAATGTGCAAACTTCGTTTGGATGGAGTTATTTGAATTGTTTTTTTAGAATTATTTGGATTGTTTTTGGTTTACGTTTTTGAAAAGTTGAAAAAGTGTTTGAATGTAAAATTTTTTTTGATGTGACATAATAGTAGTTTGAAAAAAGCGGACGTCCGCTAAGATATTTCTGTGTCTTAGCGGACGTTCACTTAAAAAAGCGGACGTCTGTTTCGTCGTCTGCTACGTTGTTCGCTTCGTTGTCCAACCTCAAAACCTATCGAAAATGAATCTCATGTTGTCACTCGCAATTTTTTCAGTTTTTCTAAATAAATTTTGAACATAAACATGCTTGCTTTTGTGAATAATTGTGTAAAAAGTCTCTAAAGTTCATTTAAAATTTAGAATAAAATTGAGAAAATTTGGCAAAAAAATTTGACCAAAAATTTTTTTACTTTTTGACCAAATAATTTTCATCAATCCAAACGGGATTGAAAAAAATTTTCCAAAAAATGGCTCAAATAATGTAACCAGACGGAGCCATTATTTATTTGCTGGTGAAAGCTTCAAGAAATTTCGTTATTCTCCTGTTGTTGTTCATTTTATTTGGTTCACTTGTAGTTGGTCGTTTTACTTAATCGTGACAAGGACTTTAATCAGACTTTAACCATGAGTATCCGATTTTCATTCAGCAATTAAGCATTTATGCGGATATCGACTATACAGTTGATGGCTCAGTACAAAAATTTTTATCTGAGCCATGTTTCCATCATAAATTTAATCTGGACTAGTCAAGAGTTTCTTACCATGTTTATGAAGCGAAATTCTAGTTTTTCCTTCGATTCTTGCAACTTCCAATTCATCCGTGATAAAGACAATCAAACACGGTCACTATTAATTGTAACCAACATAATTACTACCTAATAAACACAAACTCTGAGTTATGTACACAAGAAGTCGAGATTGAATGAAAAAACTCCGTTCTCAGCGAAAAAAACCATAAAATAAGAAAAACTAGGAGAGAATTTCTAGATGAAGCAGTCCAACGGACTTCAAGTCATTCTCATGAGGGGTTAAGTTCAAATCTAATAACAAAGCTACATGACTATCGCTATGGCTATTCGATTTCTGTGAACCTGATTGTGCATCTTCGGATTTATCACCTGCTGTACGTTCATTACGGTGTCTTCTCATATGCCCTCCTAAAGCTTGGCCTAAAGGGAAGTCAAGGCCACAGATTGAGCATTCATGCGTCTTTGGCGTAGCAGGCGAAGGAATCTGATCATGAACTGTAACCATCAGCCTAGGCCTTTTGTGACTGGCCCGGTGGCCGCCTAGTGCTTGGAATGATGGAAATTGCTTGTTACATGTTTTGCAAGCGAAAACACGGTCCGATGTAGGAGCTGTAGTACTTTTGGCCATGTTAGAGAGAAGCATCAAGCAATTGGCCATGGCTAATGCCTCGACCTCCCTATCTTCTCGGCTTCTCTTCACTGTCATGTAGTAATTAAGGTACTCTAAAAAATTGTGAAAATTTTAGTTGTACTAAACAAATAAAGTTTTGTGAGTGAGGGACAAAGTTTGCAGTTGTTTTTGATATATATAGTATATATGTAGATATATATACACATAAGGTTATAGTCTTCTAGCAGATAGACACGTGACTAAGAGGAGTGAAAAACTGAAATTGTATTACGTATGCGATGAAGTTAGAGCGAATGTTCTTCTTGAATCCATTTCTTTAATTTCTTGCGTACTAAGAAAGTCATTTGTGATGTGTGATGTTTCCAGTAAGTTTGTTAGTACACGTACGTACTAAAAATGAAAAATTGTCCTAGTTTGAAATGGAATTAAAAAGTACGCTGTAGGAGCAGTCTGGTTTTGGCTGCTGACCGCGTTTGGAGACTATGGGAACTGGGGAACAAAAGTTTAAGATTATTAAGAGGCGCAAGTGGCTGAAAAAAGTAATTTTCCTGCCGGTGTTCGTTTAACAATTCTAGAAGCTTTCGCAGATCTTTCATGAACGAACTAACATGTGCGGGGACCGTGGCAGAAGTTTCTTGTCTTAAAGGAGTAACTTCTAATTCCATAAAGAACGCGTCATAAACCATAACCGACGTTCCCCTTCTACTAATTTTCCAAGAATCTGCAAATAAAAAACTCCCAGAGTACTCAACAACACTTCTACTAATTTTCCAAGACGTCGATTATACTTCATTTTTTTTAACAAGCTAATAAAGCATTAGTAATAAGTAATAGTAAGTCATGTGCAATAAGCAAGAGTGGTGTAGTTTCGGTTAAGTTATGCTGTGGCCTCCGTCGTTAAGGCTGTAGCTTCGCGTTTCCTACTCGATGGAGTGGCCTTTTTTTGGCCAAGTTTGTTCTTTCTGGACATTCATTTTTCTTTTCTTTTTTTTGACAATTTGGGGAAAGGAAAAAGGGAACCGATCTTACTCAACCCAAACTGAAAGCAGGAATGGAAAAAGTAATCTAAACTTTACGTTACAAACCCACTCCAAAAGCCATGGTAACTTTTAGAGGGGTCACAGGAGCTTAAATACTAGACTCTAACAAACAACTCATCCGATGTGGACATTCATTATTCTAGTTATTAATGCATGATACAAGGTCAAGGTCACGTCACGTCACACTCTATGTGATGCAGTGCAGTGACGTTTGTGTAACGCACGCGACATAAAAAATATTAAGAGAAGTGATAATTTACTAATACATTCTATTTATCTTTCAAGAAAATTTACATTTTTCTAAAAAAGTAATAAATTACCAACAAATTTGATTAATTTCTCTAGAAAATTTGTAATTTCTTTAGAAACTAATAAATTACCGACAAATATTATTAGTTTCGTAAGAAAATTTATTATTTGATGATGCGATGTCATATTGCATTTTCCTTTTACTACCCGGAAGCTCATGGTCACTAAATTGGCTAACCTTGGTTTAAGAAACTAAAAAAGCGCTAAAGCTTTGCTTCTTGAAATTAGTGGTGTTAACCGAATCGGTGTTGGCCGAATCGAGGTGTTCGTGCTTCTCAAAACTAGCAGTATTATCTGAATCGAATTGTTCACAAATACAGTTTGGCTCGACTCGTAAAATTTTGAATTTACCTAACTAAATGAATTGAGTTAAAAAAAATTAAAATTATGTATTAAACAAATGAACACGAGTATTGTTTGCGAACACTCGTTTAGATTCGCGAACATAAGTAGTACTGTTTTTTCATGCATAAGTTGTTCTTAAATACAGTAATTTCTACCTCATTTCTCGATTTTGATATCTATTTTTTATTTTAAGTTTAATTAGAAGATAACTGAATTGTGATTTGGTAATATTTGTATATAATTAAAAAATAGGTGAATGGAACTTGAATATTCGAGCTCAATTGAGCTCTGTTTGCTTGTGTAAACAAGTTCAGCTCAATCGAGCTTAATTTGTATGTGTTAAATGAGTCGAGTGAATTTTCGTTTATGTTAAACGAGCCGATCTCGAGCTCGTTATTTTATGTAACGGATTAAGTCCGAACATAACCCATTTAATAATCGAGTCAAACTCGTAGTTGTCAATTTATTAAACGAGTACAAGTTAAACTTGAGATATTTGGTTCAACTTGGCTCATTTACAACTTTACCTAAAACTAAATCTTCAATCCGGTTAAAATGTCCCAACAAGCGAATTGAGCTTTGTTCGGCGTTAACGTTTCTGTTTGCCCACAATTATATGTTAAAGTATCAGAACATTTCGTCAATTGCATGTATTAATTCCTATATAATTCAAATTAATTAAGTTTTATGCAACGAAAGGTAAGAGGAAAACTCGCAGATGTTCCTTGGCAATCCGAGTACAAAAAGAAAATTCAAAATTGGAAACTGATATGCACAAGTACGTATATAAACCCTTAAACCAAGTTAATTTATGTTTAGTCAATGAACAAATAAATAAATAAATGAATTCATAACAATGAACGGAAATAGCAGTCCGTCTGAACTATGGATCATCTGAAAGACTAAAAAAAACACTCCAAAACGGAAGCTGTATTTTTCCCTAGCTGCAAATCATTCTCAAAAGGCATCAAGTTCAAATCTAAGCCAAAAATCCTCTTGCTATTTGACCTCTTCAGCACGGGTACTACCATCTCATGAACTGCTGATTTATCATCAATTTTACTCCTTTCATCCATCATGGCAGCACGGTGTCGCCTCATATGACCGCCTAAAGCCTGCCCCATGGCAAATTCAAGTCCACATATTGGGCATTCATGCTTCTTGGGCTTCCCATTCGGTTGAGTAAGGAGGTCCGCCGTTAGTTTGAGTTTCTTGTGACTTGCCCGGTGGCCGCCTAGAGCTTGGAATGTATGAAACTTCTTGTTACATGTCTTGCACTCAAAAATACGTCCGGATGGTACCGTTGCTGATGTCGTTGCTGTTGTCGTCTCACCTACTCGTGAAAGAAGCATCAGGAAATTGGCTGTTTCTAGTGTCTCCGCTTCTGCTTCTACTTCTTCTCCTCTGATTCTCTTCATCGTCATGTCTATGGCTTTGATAATAGTTGTTTTGTTGATAAGATATTAAGATGCTGAATTGGGTGTAAATTAAGCTAGTATATATGGTTGTTTTGGATAGGAAAATATGGAAGTGCGTTGTTCAGTGAAGTTTTGGTGTGGTATATATAGGTTAGTCAATTGGAAGAAGAGGTGATAGGAGGAGTATGGGACGAGTAAGGATTGGGAGTGGAATATTTTGGTATGCTTGACTTTTTTCTTGTGAACCAAGATAATGAACAGAAACAGCTGAATACGGTTTGGGCAGCTTCTAGGTTATCACCTATCAATAATGGAAGACTAGTCGCATTCGTAGAATCGTCAGGTCTCACGATACATAGAGAGCTTGTGATTCATGGGTTAGCTACTAGAAATGTGATTCTTTGACCAATTAAGATTTTGCGTCTTATATGGTGTGTGATGTTACGCGTTGTGACGGCCAAGTATGTGCAGTTGGGATTCACTATCGTCGCGTCACAATCTCATAATGGTACGTCTTCTAATGTTGTAATCAGTTTTAGATCATGTATTACCTTAAAAAGTCGTTCACTAGTGATAGTTGTGCTGTTCTATAATCTCCCAAAGGAAATTTTCATGCCGCTATTATTTTCAAAGGGAAAATAGTAACATTATAGATATTGTAATTTTGAGATTCATAAACATTTTTAGTATAAGTAAAACTAAATTTTTTATTTCTTTTATTTAAGGAATATCTGCCCGTTATACTTTGTAAAACTTAAGCACCTTTTGCATACGACTAAATTACGTTTTCCATCCCTTCTAAGTAACTATGTATTATTACTTACTCCCATTTTATAATTTATGGATACTCAAGTAGTATTAAAAAATTTTATGCATTAAAGAATAACAATTAGAATTATATATGTGTTTATAATTTTCAAAGTAACATTGTTTGTATTGCTACTAAAGTCCTTTTGTGAATATATACATGTAATTTTATGTGAAGATGAGAAAAGTAGGAAAGGACAAAATTAAAACAGCAGCTAAATTTCACTCGCTAATGTGGAGCGTGCAATACAGCGGAGGAGCGTGGGTTCCAAGCATATATAGTCTGTAGAAGGAAGTCATCAATGGGGATTAGTCGGCCCTCCATTGGTCGTCACTCGTTACTCGTTACACGTCCACAGTCGCATTCAGCATATTGTTGAAAAAAAAAAAAGAAAGAAAATATGCTAATAGGAAATATGTTACCCCACGTGAGCATCCGAGGTACCTATGACCAATGACCTAATAATCGACGCGGCTAAGGCTCAAGCCTCAATTATAGTCGACGCGGCTAAGGCTCAAGTTCTCAACTAACGTCCTCGAAACTTCTTCCTTCACACTACGAGGAGTAGCCATTTCTTTGATTCCCAAATAGAAAAGCTTTAAGCATTCCTTTTCAAATTTCCACTTATCCTAGTCAAGCTTGTTTTGCGTTAACGAAACGGTGAGGTTTGTTTGCGTATATGTATATTTTTTTCTTTTTTTCTTTTTGGTACGAGAACAACTATTTATACCAACATATGCCAAATATTATGAAAAATAATTTACGTTCGTTTTATGTTACTTGAAAGTGAGGGCTCAAAAGAGTCAAAACAATTGCCTACATTGACGTAATCACTAGCTTCCTCGGATTCAACAAAACTGTCTGCCCACGGGTTAAGAGTTAAGGACTCTTCCTCAAGAGTTCATAAAATAAAGACAATGAAGGACTAGCAGGAACAGGTGCCTTGGATTATTTGTTCTTCACGCTCAAACATTGACGCGTAGAAAAATAGAATTTTTTTTTTTGAAGTTTTTTCGACACAAATGTCTATAAGAGAAGAGAAGGGAGAAAGGAAACCTAAACCAATTCCACAAATCCATCTCAAAAGACAATTTCTGACTTTAAGGGATAGAACGATGGGACTTAAGTATTTAGATTCTTGACACTCATTTTTCGATGTGAGAATTTTTCTTTTGAAGTTTTTCGATACAAAGGTATATAAGGGGAAAGGGGAAGGGAATCTAAACTAATTCTACAAATTCATTCCAAAGGCAATTGCTGACTTAAGGGATGAACCATGGGGCTTAAGTATAAATAAGTGTCGAAAAACTACAAAAGGAAAAGTCCCACATCGAAAAATGAGTGTCAAGAGTCTAGAAAAATAGAAATTGAAAGCAAATTGAACTTCTAAACGAACCTGATAGGGCAAGGGTAACACCAATGTACATAGAATATAAATGTGAACTCTTGTCAGGTTTGAATTGAAGCAAAATGCAATTGTCAGCGGTGGATGCGATACAAAAGCGTTAGCTTAATTAATTCGGATTCGAAATGCTGACTTAATATTCTTAGTCAGCAATTGTACAATAAATCTAATTTTTTTATTAGTTTACATGATTGAGTAATTCATCAATAAACATGATTTCTTCGTATGCTTTTGTCTGCGTGTTCAATATTGCCGGCAAATCAGAAGGAATTGAAAATACAGCGTCAAAATTTTGAAATCAGCTGACTCTCTCTCTCTCTCTCTGTCTCTGGTTCCTGTAGATATTATTATCAAGGATTAAAGCCCTCAATTTGGAACGCCACCATTGAGGATGTAATAAAAAATTTGCAAAGAATTTTACTAGTTTTTCTAGTCATTTTTCCTTTCACTTCTTCCATACCTTCCTTCCACAGAAATTCCGTAACTTACTTCCATATGGATAGTGGCGGAACCTAGAAATTTTTTTGGGGGCGAGTCTAGAGTAAGTGATCGGGAAATGTTAAACTCAAATCTAAGTACCTTATGAATACAATAGTTTAGGAGGCATAATTGATTTTTTGTTAATTTTTAAGGGGGGCATATTTGATTTTTTGTTATTTTTTAAGGGACAAAATATAATAAAGCAAAAATTTTTACTTACTAAAAGTTTTTTTTACAAGTTGGAGGCGGAGCAGCGGCCCCCTTCCCCCCTGCCCCTCCATATGGATCATATTATTGTACACTGTAAATCGTTTTAGACCACTTAGTAAAGAAACATTCATATACTACGATATAGGAAATCAAAATCCGAAGGTTTTTGTTTAAAGACCCATATTTGATATTTTAGTTAACGTGAACAATGCATGCAGACAAGTATTGATGTACTATAAATTCTTTAGGAGACTCTGCAATTTTACGATTTCCTTGACAATGTTCCCAGACAAGAAATACTAGCTAAAGTTATCCTGTAGAAGTCCGAAATAACTCATATTAAGGATTAATTAGACTAATTAATGCACTTATTCTACTAATATAATAGTCCCTGTAATTTGTTTTGTGATAAAACACTCGGGAAATGGTCCTTTTTTTAGAGGTCCAACATAATTAGCGAGAACTAGTTTCAATTGAGTTAATTCGAGTTTGGCTGATTATCTTCCTTGTTTGGTAATTGATCCCTCAATATTCTGAAACATTTTGATTTTGCGAGTTGTACTGTTACAAGTTTTCGCGCTCCATAGTTGATGATAAATACCCCAACAATATGCTTATAAATCTTAAGAAAATATATATGTAAGACAAAAACCAATTTGGCTTTTAAAATCTTTTTCAGCTTCCCAGTTTGTCGACTAAACTTATTTTTGTCTCCAAATTTTACACTCAAATCAAATATCTTGATTTATGTCCCTGCAACATTGGATACAAAATTTAATTGACAGCCGGTTTTGAAGGAAAAAACAAAATGTTTTATTTATTTATTTATTCATTTGGCATTGCGGACTAATCATACACAGATTTCTCAAGAGCCCACAATAGATAGACCGGACAAAGGCCAGTATTTCTAGTGTGGGCCAGGTGGGCCCAATTCAGACTGCACACTGCACTTAAAAAACGGCGAACCTACTGGGGAAGATGTTGAGACAGTTGAGTATACTTTCCTGTTATGCAAACACGCACAAGAGATACGGAAATTCTCTCCACTGCAATGGGATGGGATTAACGAGTTGAGAGGCAATTTCTGGGCATGGTGGAACGAAGTGTGGAAAGCGAGGAACAGAAGAGAGGGATTGAGACACATTGAACTTTCTGTGTATAGCCTTGGGCATATTTGGAAGGATAGAAACAAATGCAGATTCAATGAGGGAACAAAGGCAAGTTTTGAAGTCATTGAGAGGGCCAAATAAGAATGGTGGGAATTTGAGCAAGTCAACGAGGGAGTGATTGGAGGGAGCAAGGAGGAAACGATACATAACAATGCAGAGAGTACAGGATGCCAACTCGGAAATGTAGATGCAGTTAAAATCAATGTAGCAGTAAAAATGGATAAAGTTCAAAAGAGAGTGGCTTATAGTATTATAGCAAGGGACATGGATGGAAAATTAAAAATGGTTTGGGCTGCCTGTGAATACAGAGAGGGATACCAGATTAGTGGAGGAAGCCAATTCAATTAAAATGGCCCTAATCCTGGCAAGACAACGGAAATGGCATAAGGTTCAAGTAATATCTAGCAACAAAAGGTTGATGCAGAAATTGGAGCAGAAAGAAGTCAATGATGCTAAATGTGCAACGATCCTCGAAAACATATTGGATATAGCTGTTTTGTTTGGTTCTTGCTCCTTCTCTTTTTTCTAATGTTAAGGCTAATGTTGTAGCTGTTAAAATGGCAGAATTTGCTGTCAAGCTTAAAAAACAAATCTTATGGGAATATCTACCTCTATGGATCCTAGAGATCTCATAGTCTTCATGGGAGCAGTTGCCCCACTTGTATATAGATACTTTTGTAATCACAATTATCCAATGAATATTAGTTAACTTTTCAAAAAAAAAAAATAAAATACTGGGCTCGATGGCCTTTGCAAACCGCTAAAAGCCAAATCATTAGGCTGCAATTGAAACCCAAAGGATATGAACCTTTTCTTATTGTCATCTGTACCTTCACAAAATGCCCACTAACAAGTTTATGGACATGCATTACTGCCCTGAATACATAGTACAATTAAGGATAGTACACTTGAACAATTATAATTGTGAACTTAACTTTGAAGCAAGTCAGATAAGCAACCACTTCAATACTATAAATACAGTGCAGAATTAAGGTAATAATTAGACACTTTTGGTTGGCAATGGCACCTTCTTACGATATTCTGCTAAAGCCCACAGTGGATATATGTTCCTGTAAGCTGCATAATGTAACATGCAATTCTTCATGAACACTCCAGTAATTTCCTGCAAGAAAAAACAAAACGAATAATGAGATCCTCCTACAAACAATCTACTCATTTATTCATATATTTCTTGTTATCGATAGATTTTTTTTTTCCCCTTTCTTCTTGTTCTTAATATTGGATGCAGCACTACTGTTCTCTATCCTGATTTATTGGTAAGGAAAATCACTTATGAAGCTGTTAAATTTTGAAGGCAACCTGTTGTGGGAAATCTCCATTTTCCATCTGAGAATTGATCAATAGCTTTGCTGCACGGTGGAGAGGCCTAGGATTTCGTTCCCCCTGTCAAAACGAAAAATTATAAAGGAAGAAGATACTAATTCAATTTATATTGCAATCTTTAACGAAAGGAAAATGGAAAAACCTACTTGTCCAGAATGAATTAGACCCATCATAGCCCATGCTGTATGAACCAAATTTGATTGTTCTCCTTCAAGTGGGATGTATTTCTGTTTATCCAAACACATGTTAAGGACTTCTAAATGTGTGCTTGTTTTGTAATATGATAACTGATCATGTTAACGACTGAATTACCTTTTCAGGGCAGGAACGGTAGCTTTCTCCCCAGCCACCATCATTCCTCTGTAATTTCAGGAGAAAATCGACTGCTTTATGTACAGCTTGGCAATTGTTGAAGGCCTTGCCTGCTGCTGCCAGTCCTCCAAGTGCAAACCAGGTGCCATATGTGAAGCACACCCCCCAATTTCCATACCTATAAATGTGCTTCTCTTGTTAGATAATTGAAAAGATGGTAACGAATTCTATGCAGTTTGATTGTGTGGTCTGAAAGAGAATCATACCATGAACCATCAGGCATCTGAACATTTTCAAGATATTTAACAGCATTGGTGATGAAATTTTCTATCTCTTTTGTACGGTGTCCTGGGTACAAACTTTTGAACAAAACCAGAGCTTGGATTGCTGATGCAGTGCACTCAACATACCTGAATCAATAGTCATCAATCCTAAGTTAGTTCACAATAAAGCATATAGAAATTTTAGGGAAAATAGAGAAAGAAATGAATCTTACTCATGCTCAATGACTATGTCTGCGAAAAATTCAGTTGGATTGAGAAGCTGTGGAACAAAACAAAGAATTTACATATCAATTCAGTCCTCAAAAATGAAAATTTAAACTGCAGTCGTCCGTTCATTAATTTTGGAGAAGCTACCTCTAGCCAGTTCTCTGCCCCAGCAGGCTCCCATGCTGTTAATCCACCATTTTTACTCTGCAATTATGTATTACACAAGATAGTAGTCATTACAAAACAACTTTATTAAGAGATCCAGCATCACAAACAATTACACACCTGCATTTTGCGTTTTGAGCATCAAATATTAGCAATATAACTAGGAATTTTGAGAAATCTATGTGTAACGTATGGAATTCAAAAAAACTACATGTTACAGATTTTGTAGCATATTGAAGTTAAGCAGATTGGATTACAGGGAAGTAGCAAATAAGTTAATGGTTACTTGTAAGTGCAGTAAAATATTAACAGCATCATAGAGTCGTTCAGGCTCCAATTGCTTGCCAACAATTTCAGGAGGCATTGTCGAGAAAAGGAGACAACACTAAGAAAACAAATACAAGTCAATAGTTAGGTAAGAATCAGGAGTAACTATAATCTTAGTAGTTTAAATCATTCCAAACGACAAAGAAGTGTGGGTTGAGCTAGACACCTTTAACCCTTCAGCTGTACAGTCAGAAACTTGCCAGCCATGATCTTGGTCTGAAAAAGTCCATGATCCCTTGGAAATATGCCTGTACATACTTCTAAAGTCACCAGAAGGATTGTCTATCACCTATTACAAATTAAGGATGTGTTTAACTAAATATAATGACCGTTTAATAGTGGAATCCAAGTAAACTGCAAATAACGCTGTTTCATACCTGAGACTTCTTCACAAAATCGTGTCCTTTTCTAAGTGTTTCTTCTATTTCTTCAGTTAGATCACTAGCAAGAAGTGCTTGAAGGGCAAAACCAGTATCCCACTCTTGGCTACCAAAACTCTACGTTGGCATTTGCAGCCGTCAAAAGTATCAGCAAATAAAATAAATAACTCTAAAGTGGAAACCAAGCTCAAAGTACCAGATATAAATTATGCAAAACATCTATAGGAGGGCATGTACAATCATCAATAATTGAACTTTATCCTCATAATGTAAAAGTGAATAGTTCAAATAAAAATGCATTTATGGTAACCTGCATCTTCATTCCATCTTCAGCTACCCAAATGTAGTCAGGAATTCTAGCAAGATGTATTTTGAAGTAATCCCCATTGGGATCCTCAACCCAACAGGCAAGCATACACAAAACCTATCAAATTTATGTATCATCATATTACAGCAATGATTAACCCAATCGGCTAGCGAATGTCATAATAATATTGGAAGCCAATTCTTTCTGATATTTTGCTTCCTTACCTTCTCAACACATCCAATGGTGATATAACGGCTATTCTCATCTTCATAATGAATATGTTTCATGGTAGTTTGCAAAGCTTTCTCTCTCAGCATATTAAAAGGCCAACGAGTCAAAAGAGGCTCTGTGAAAATGTACAGACTGTCCCACATCAAATCTTGGATCAGGGGATGAGGATAGTAGAGATCCTCCTACAAGAACAAACTTCAGAAGTTATTTGTATGCTTAAATGGAAGTATAGCACGAAAATTTAGACAAAAGAATGTGATAAACCCAGTAACTACTGCTCTGATTCTACCTTTGCACACACGTGTCGTACTTTCCTCCAATTAATTTCATCATATGGTTCAACATACAACTCTTCTCTCAGTTGAAGAATTAGAGGTGTGATTGGCCCCACAAATCTTTTTCCATACAAGTATGACATTGGCATGTAAACCATTCGACAATAACACCACATTTTTGCTGCACTCACGAAAGGGAAAAAAAAGAAAAGAAAATGAATAAATTCTGATTCAAATTATAGAAACATTGAGGATATAAGTAATAGCGTCCTGGATCGTTTAATATTGGAGTTGTACTTAATTTGATATGATTGTGAGCTTCTATCACCCTGCTAATTTGATTCTTACATTTTCTTTACACTTTTTTTTCCCATTAAAATTACATTCTAAAAACATTCCAAAAAATCTTTACAAACCTGGATGCATAGGAAGAAAAGATGGAAGAATCCAGAATTCAGGAGGCATCGGGTTAGTCCCAGACCAGTCAAATAATCCAAGAATCTGCAAACATAAACAATAGGTAAGAACTTTTTAGTACTTATACAAGTAAACAGATAAAGCTTTCCATCCAAATTTCTAGAATTTTCTGTTCCTTAACATGATCAAATGGCTCGTACCGAAAGCCAGGTCTTTCCCCAAGAAGGTATTGCTGTAACACTACCACGGTCAAGGATCCATTTCCTCGCTCTATAACATGCATTATTTAGACCATCACCAGGTCCTTCACCAAGAATCCTCATGCAAATGTAACTCAGAGCTGTACAGAACATTGTGCTATGACCCTCTATATGAAATCCCCATCCACCATCTTCATTCTGAATTATAAGTAATTAAAACCATGTTTATTAGCTAATTACTTATGACTGCACGGAAGAAATAGTTTTTTTTTTTTTTTCAAGTTCATTGCTTGATTAGCTATAGACAGTTATGCACCTGATGACAGTATATATATCGGAGAATTTCTTTCTGGTGCTCAGCTGGGAATACCGTGTTAAGATGGCCTGTAATATACAAGCACATGACCTGCACATTTTCATTCAGAGGGGAAAATTAGTGGTAATGATAGTCTTGATTTTGATTTTTGGCATATTTAGCAATGACTTTGATCACGAAGAGGGCTTACCAGAGGTGGAAGAAAGAACAGAGGGCCAGCATTTTCTGCTGGCCAATGGCCATCACTAGCCTGCAAGGCAGAGAAGAAGTGGACGGCTCTGCGTAATGTAGCAGTGGCCATTTCATGGGTAATTTCTTGGCCATCTTCTACCTTCACTTGTGGTATGCTCTGCTTAAAATTCTTCTCTCTTAAAAACTGTTCAGAGGAAAATCAAGAACAAATGAGGGAAATTAAACAAAGTCTCACTTTGGGGCCTGTGGGATTTTAATTTTCTTTTTCTTTTTTTTTTCCTGGGCTTGTGGGATCCATTAAACTACTTAGTAAAATTATTATTCTTTTTTTTTTTTTTTGGCTGGAGATTCTATTGCATCATTAACGTCCACACTAGCAACAAATAGGGACAATTTCAAATAAAATTCTTTTTTTTTTTTTTTGGCTGGAGATTCTATTGCATCATTAACGTCCACACTAGCAACAAATAGGGACAATTTCAAATAAAATTCTTTTTTTTTTTTTTTTGGAAAAAACTACACTTTACCTCCTTGGTAATCGGAAAAACTACATGGCACTTTGGTTCAAAAAGTTATTTATAAGCCTTCTTTGGTTTGGGTTAAAATGTCAAACAGATCTAAATTATCTTCTATCAAGGTTCATAGATAATATGTCTAAATTATCTCAGTATAAGTACTAAGAATAGTTAAGAGATGATGTATAACTTTTAGAAATATAAGGAGGTTATGTGATTCATCCGAAAACCATAGGAGGTAAAGTGTATTTTGCTCAAAAAAAAAAAAAAACATGCAATCAAAGAATTGAAATAGTTAAACACTGGAATAATTTAGACATTTTACTTGTGGCCGTGACAGAAGTCAATTTACGTTTATTAGATACTTTAACTCAAACTATATGGGGTGGTATGTATAGCTTTTTGAACATATTATTTTTCCGAATATGAAAAGGGGCTTGGAGTTTTACCCTAATAAATTTTAACAATAACTTGTGATTTTTCGTAGCTTTTTATTAAAACAACATGTTATAATAACAAGCAGCAAACAAAGAAAAAATGACTAGAGAAGTCAACATAACTAAGTGTTTTTTTAAAAAAAATTTTCCACTGTCACCTTTTATTTTATTTTATTTTTTATTTTTTCGGGTGAGACTGCGGGTTTAATTATCTTGACATCTTTTACCAGTTCCTTTATTCTCGTCAAACATGAAAATCAAATGAAGAGAACGACATAGAAAACGTTTAATTAGCTTTTTCTCTTGTACTCAGACAATCTTAAATGGGTACGACAAACCTTTCATATTCCACCTTACTATTCAAATAACTAAACTTTTTTTCTTTGTAAGCACAAAAACTTTTCGAGATCAACCGATGGCTCTACACCAGAAAAGACACTAATTTATTTATTTGAACACTCGGACCGTCAATTCCCATCTCATATTTTACAAATTATTTATATTATGTTAGTATTAGTAAACGTAGATTGCTGAAAACAAGAAAGAAATACATCAAACCTGCATGCGCCAGAGAAGGTCACTGCTGGGCTTAACTTGGTAGCGATTGTTCCAAAACTGGAGACGAGCATTCTCAACTTCCTCTCTTTCTTCTGGGCTTCCATAGTTATTGTCGAATACCCATATTTGTCTGCCAACAAAATTGTTTGTGCTATATAGATAAGGGCTGTTATCACTTTCTGCAACCTTTAGTCTCCACATTTTCTTCTTTTAAAACAAAGGCTGTTGCTGCACCTGTTTGTAACATAAACCCAGTTAAATTTTCCCCACAAATATGGTCCTAAAAATCATGCAATTCGAATTATCTCTTTCCCAAGTATTTGTGCGTATGTGGATGTTTGTTTAGAGTCTGATGCGTAAGCAAGAAAGCATGCAAAATTGAAGGCGAGTGAAAGATATATTTGCTTATGGAGACTGGAGAAACCTCTTGGACTGTGACTTCTTCTAGTAAGCTAACAAAGCAGTAATGCTGGTGCAATATTTGAGTGGTTGAAATTGTTGTTTGAGATGCATTTTATTCAAGAATAAACACGGTTTATGTGTGTATACTGATAATGTAACTACTCAACGGAGTAATGATATCTGGCCACAACTCTTGCGGATACGAATGTTAAGTAGACAAGTAGCCTAACCCATAAATAGTAACAGCCAAGTGGAAGAAATCCACTGAAGACTAAAACCGGATATGTATGATTACCCAAAATAACAATGACATTTTTGCCTTTTTGTTTTTAAATGTTAACAATTGTATAAAACTCAAATTAGAGCCTGACTTTATATAAATTTGAAGAAATCCTTTTATAATTTTTTTTAAAAGTACAAAATAAGAAATCTTCAAAATATCTATATTATTAAAAAAATATTAAAAATTTTGAAAAATTTACTTGAAAGTCATTTTTCCTTATAATCAAACCAAACAAGTAGTTTTGTAATGATACTCATTATATTACTAACCAAACATGTTGGGAACAATCGTCAAATCTATACTCATAATAAGATTAATGATACAAATAGTGATAGTGATTGAGAAATTTCAACTAAACTGCTTTTAAGAAATCCAATTAATTAACAAAAGGAATTGGAGACGCGAAGAAGTTGTGATGCCATTTAATAGCAATGAAACTATGGGAGATTCGTAAGTGGATTGGATCTACAACTTTATTTGTAGATTTTGTAATTTAAATGAGTGTCAAAAAGGATATAATGCATGTTAATATGAAAAAGTAATATAAAAATATTTATATAACTTTATTTTAGATCACATAGTTCACAAATAGATCATATACCGATCCATTTAAGAATTTTTATTAAACTGCCACTCATACATTTTTAAGGACAACTGCCATACTTAGTACTGCCAAAATGATTCTCAAGTCTGAACCCGAGTCATAAATTTATCTTGCCGTCCCATCTTTGAGTGAAATTGGTACAATTAATTAAGCTAAAACTTACGGTACTTGTTTATGTTAGCGTGACGCAAACAAAATATAGCACTCCATCTTATTTACTCCACACACATACACACAATCGCACACACGAAATTTAGTATGGTTGAAAGCAAGTATTTCACTTTGCACCTCAAGAAAAAAGAAAAAAAAAAAAAAAAAGACAAGCAAACGTTACTTCTTTGTATATGGGCCTAATAAACAGGCCGCAAATTCTATTCTAATGCAATCTTTCTTCAAAAACATTTTCCCCTTTCTTTGAGTATATAACGTAAAGTTTTTAAACACAATACACACACACGGATCATTTTCGCCTTTTTCGCCTGACGGGAAGGGGATGTACTTGAAGGCGGGAAGCAGAAGTGCATAGGAGATAGCAAGTGGGTACAATGGAAGCTAATTTCTAGAATAATAGCAAAAACCAAATTTATTCAGAAAATGGGGATGAGTGGTGATGGGTTTCTGGTTTAAGGGTCACATTAACAAGGTTAGTGGTGACAAAAATATTTTTCATTTTCTTTTTAATATCTACAGTGTCACCGTCAAGAATAGTGATGGCTACGCAAAAATTTCCAAAAGGATTGGAGTGCTAAAAACTTTTAAAAAAATGATTTTAAATAGTGTCACCACCAACTATGTCGGCAGCGATGCAAGTTTAAAAAAAATGAAAATTAATTTTTTTACTTCATAAATTGAAATTAAAAAAATTAGCAAATAACAAATTTTAGGAAAAAAAGCAAAAATTTTTAAAAAGAAAATATATTTATTTAAATAGAATTACCACCAACCATGTTGGCGGCAACACAAAAATAAATATTTCCATTTTTAATTGAGCAAAAGAAATTTGAAAAAAAGAAATTTAATGAGGCTGAGCGTAATTTAGCAAAAGAAATTTAAGAATTGAATTACTAAACTTTTATAAATTTATGCTTTAATGTCAAAATTAAGTGCTTAATTCACTAGAAATTTCCGGACTGGAAATTTCTTTTTTTAGGGACAAGATACTATTGAATTTCTTTTAGTTCAATGAGGTCCACAAATTATGATATTTTAAAACGTGTGTTACATAATTCTTTCTAACAAATGCGATTTGTTAGTAACCCTAGTATTGTTCGAATGATAATATCTTAGCGAGTGTCATATTGCTAATATAATTAAACAAAAATAAATTCCCATCTTTTTGTTTGGTGTATTTTAAAATTTTAAGTACACAATGCATGTTTTTTTTTTTTCGAATATTTTCGACACACGGTCTACAGGGAAAAGGGATAGAGAAACGTAAACCAATTTCACGATCTAACTCCAAAAGCAATTGTTGACTTAAGGGGCAGACCATGGGGTACGCATTGCATGTTATAGTGATATTTAATTGGTGTAATAGTGAAAGTGCTATAGCGGTAGTGATAAAATCTCGTACCTAGTCCAAGCAAAATTTCCCATCTTTTTGTATTGTTGAAGTGCTTCGCCGATTATTTCCCCCAAAAAAAATAAAGTGTGCTTCTCCAAAGGTTAAAAGTCATGATCGAGCTCGGCCTTTAAGTCAATGCCATCCCTGGACGCCAATCCGTACGTAGTCTGAAATTCCAAACATCACCAAACATTGGTATCAGCTACCTACTTTATATCTCAGCATCCACCACCACTCTCTCCATCCGCCCTTAACCTCAGCTCCATACTTAATCTCCTTGGTGTCAATACACTATTGGGTCACAGAATCCAAGGGCCACGAAAAGGGTGAATTTTTTTGGGCTTTGATGTTTTTCCTGTCGCCGTTAACTACGTTAGCTATTTAAAAAAGTTTTTTACTTTGTTTTTGCACTTCAAGTCTCTAATGACTGGAGCCCAAATTTGAGGAAAATTGTTGTGTTTCGCCATCAAGACACTGGCGGCGACACTGTTTATAGAAAAAGAAAATTTTATCCGTCGCTCCTAAAAAGGTTATGGCGACGCTAAAATCAGAAATCCAAACGTATCCCACAGTATTTTTTAGGATAAATCTATTTTTTACCATTATTTCTAGAAATTAGCCGTACAATGGATCATGCAAGTGAAAAAGTGACGAAACTCTTGCTCAGGTACCTACTCAAAAATGCAGGCCAGCTCTGACAATATTCTGATATTCTTTGCCGTCGTTAAAAGCTTCACTAGCTTGATGGATGGAAACTTGCTATGGTATCATACGCTCATTGCAGCAACCACATTAAAATGAATTGAAAGAACTATTAAATCAGATTAAACATAAAATGATGTCTTGTCTACAGAAATTACAAAACACATGCCAAAATTTCATACGGTTGTTTAATGTCTTATTTCCATGTAAAAAACACTTTTACCTGTTCCCTGCAGTCATTGCCTAACAAATTGACACAAGGTGCTCAGCAGGTAGCCTACTTGATAACTAGTTATTAAACCAAGATTCAGACTTAAATTACCAACTTCACCATAAAAAGTTTTCCACCCAAAGCCTCCCATATTTCCAATAATCAAAGGCATGATATGTTCAAGGATCACTTCTCCCAGACAGGCATTGAGCAAGCTTATCCCTCAAAATAGAGGCATTTTTGTCAACAAAATCACAGAAATCCTGTCCATATTCTGGATCATGGTGGTGGGACAAGGGCAATTCAGCCAATACCTCATCCTCCATGTCAATGATAATATTGTGGAGAATACAACATACAAGTATAAACCTTGGTAACTTGTGCTTGTCAGGTCTCCACATCACTCCATTTATCATCTTCCAGACGTCCTTCAACCTTGCCAATGCTCTCTGTGCCACGATATGAGTTGCAAAGAGACGCTTATTGAAATCAGCTTTGGCTTGTGAGAGTTCTTTTCCCTGAAAAGGAGTCAAAAGCCACGGCAGCAAGGGATATGCCGAATCACCAATTACATATTCTTGTAAGTCAGCTTCTTCAAGTAGCTTTTCTTTCTTCCCATTTAACCTCTCTCCTTTCTGACATTTACTGTAGAAGGTTGAACTCTGTAGCAATGTCACTTCATTAAACATTCCAGGCCAACCAGTGATGATGTCCAGGAATTTCAAGTTGGGACCAACTATTGCTTGCAAAGGCATACTGTGATTCCCCTTTGTATCAAGCCACAGATCAGTTCTTGGCTCGGATGTGGACAACAGCATAACGATATGTGTGGTGTCAATTGCACCACAACAATTTGGAAGGCCTTGAATCTGTTCGAACTTGAACTTAATATCCATTAGCTCGTTTTCTGTGGAAGGCCACCTGAGGTGTTGAAGCCCCTTCCTTTCGATGGCCTCCACAAACCGCCAAGTCACTTGAGAGACTGTAGAGTGATTTGTCCCAAATGAGTCGCCAATTGTGATAAGTGAACTACCAGAACTAAGCCTTCTCAAGGCTAAAGCAACTTGATCATACAGTGACATCGGCTTGCCATTACTAAAAGCAAAATGCGTCTTCACCATCATGTGATCCCTTGCAAGTGAACAGACATATTGAAAAGTCCTTCTAGACATGTTGAAAATAGATTCGAAGTTATCTAAACCCTTTGTTGGAGATGAACTTAAATTACCTGCACACCAGGAAAGAAAAAAAGATAAACACAATCCAAAAATGGTGATAACCTAAATGTTAATATATTTAAAGTTCATATTTCCCTTGTGGAGTGTCAGAAAATTTTAGCCAGCACCCACACCCCCACCCCTGCTTCAGAAAAACCAAAAGAAAAATTATATAGTAAAGTTCTTGCACTCCTGATATTAAGTTGATTTTCAAAAGTGTAATGAAATCATTTTATGTCATGAAATGGGAATCCAATTGCATTTCGCAGAGGAACATATACTTGCGAGTACAAGTTGAAATACAAAATGTATCTTTGCAGAATTGGGATAAGATAAAAACAAAATTAGCACACCAACCCAAACCCCCCCCCCCCCCCGGGGCAGCGCGGGGGCATCCCGGAGAGTCAACCTCAGCAAAAATAGAAAGATCTCCAAAGGCAAAAAGAAATAAGCTAATGTGGGTGCCTTTGTATGTGTATGAATGCCCATTACTTAATTGCAATCCGTCTATTCAGAAACTAATACATTGCAAGTATTTATGGCCTTAAAACCACTAAAGGTGATTTTTCTTTAGCATTCATCTACTTGGTCATTCCACTCCTATCATGTCAATAAAAAGTGCTAGACTTGAAGTTATGTTCTATTCATGGTAAAAAAAATTGCGGGACTTAGCTTAATTGCAAATTTTATGCTTATTTGATTTTTTCCCCCTTCTGGACACATTATCTGACAAAAAGACACTGGTTTTCCTCCTTTTCAGATGGTATTGGTGTCTCATTGATCATTCACTTCTAGGGTTTTCTGTTTCACATGCACATAGCAAGTTCCCTTTGCAGGTTAGCAGCCACATCTAATGACTGCTCAGATGCTTGAATAAACCATGCCACTTAATTGTTTAATGCATTAATGACACAAGAGACAATGTAGAAGCAGACATCTGTGATTGAGTATGCATCATAAAACTAGTGAAAAAAAAAAAAAACTAAGATGTTTATCATGAACTACAGGAATCTAAGAATAAGAATAAGAAAGAACAGAAACCCAGTTGAAAGGTTATGGATTGCAAGTACACGAAACTTCAAGTTTCCCTTTTTTATTTCTTTCGGTGGGTGATTTGGAGATGCTTGTTTTATGAATAGATTTCCAAAAACTGCAATTGCTCCAAAAACTTCCAATGTGCGCGTGGTTAGAGAACACTACAAGAATTTTTGGAGGCACCAGCTTCATTGCTTCACAAAAGAGCATTTTCTTGTTTACTTGTCGTTTTGTTTAAGTTGCATGCAACCTTTCTTTGAGCTACTAACATAGCATCAATTTCAGCGCTACAACTGAAATACCTGGAAATGGAGCATTTTTATGTTAAAAGTTCACCATGCACTTCCTACAAGTCCAAAAATACCTTTGATAACCTAATTTTCTTCAGTACAATGGAAAGCTTAGGCAAAAGCTGATCCAAGTGATTCCTTTTATGTTCCATGGATGAAGCAAACCACAATCTCTAAGAAAGCTCCTATAGCATATCTTGACTCTGGTTGTTCCAAATCGACTATGAAACTTGACATGAGCTCTCTAACAGTGCACCTTCTTCAATGTATATCTCCACGTTGAATATGAAGTAAAGCATTCAATGAATCACCTCAGCATTCTGGTCAAGAATTAAGACTTAACTAGCTGTTCAACAAGAAAACTATCAATAAAGCAGTGCCCTCCTCTTATCCATCAACTTAGACCCGGATAATATTTTGCTTCTGCAACTTTATACAATGGTCCTAACCCTTCGACCCCTAATTTAATTTCCAAGTCTACCTAAGAATCCTACATTGCAAATTGGAAATATCTGAATTGTTAAAACTTGTAACGAATCTTTAGCTCGTCATTTGGACATGCCAAACTCCCTTTAGCAACAAACCTACAAAATGACATGGAGAGCAGGAAACAAATGATAGTAGGAAATACTCAAAACACCGATTTTATCCTGGAGATGAAGCCAGAGTATCTCAAAACTCATAAGGCATTGTCTGTTTCAAAGGTTCTAAATTTGAGACCAATGTATCAGATTCTTTATATCTTCCTCAGCAAGAAGAAATCACTTTTTGTAAGAACCTAGCACTTCAATTGTGCCTATCATGTTTGCATTTTTTATCTTTCATGTTGGCACATAAACACAGTGTGCCTTCCTACCCTTAAGGGAAAATCTTCTGATACATAGTCAACACATTACACTACCAGTAGTAAACACCTTTCTTCTTATTCATGGCCGACATGTAACTCCCATAATAGTTGAAGTTATCCGTTATATTTTTACACTGAAATTGAAATGTGGCAACTTTTTCATATGAAGGGGCCTAAACTCCATGACACTCCAATAAGAGCATTGCTAATACAAATAATGTGTCTGTGATATGTGTGAGTATGCATTTGAGAGGGAAAGAGAGACTTAATCTTAGACTGGTGTGATATAAAACACCTTTAGAGAAGGAATTTCATTTTTACTTGAAGAAGAGGGCTGTAATTTATGTAAGGGAAAAATTAAACAAGAATATCGAGACACCAAACTTTATTTTCCTATAAGGGAGAAACTAAACAAGAATACCACCCATTTAAAGATAAAGTGAAATTTAAACACAAAACCCACTTTTTGTTTGTTTGCTCTAGTTTTCAGTTTTCCACTTTGTGATCCAAACTTGGTCAATAAAATAAATTGCACCATCAACATGAAGGTTACTGATAAAAGCAAATTGGAGAAAAGTAAAAAGAAAACAGTGGCTAACTGAAATATTAATAATCAAGACACATAAAAACCACAGTCAAATTTGCTAAGCTCATGCAGTATAAGAGATGGCATCAAAACTAAAAGAATCAGTCCTTTTCAATGATAAAGACAAGTAAGAATACTTTGAATATAGAAAATGAAATTTCTGCAGAAACCAGACATGTCAATAATCTATACAATAAGAACAATTATGAATCTCTAGCAATGGCCCAAGTTGGACTATAAGTCAACAGAAATTTGAGCTGCAAGGACTGAAAGGAAAGAACAAATTGGTTTACCTAGTCTTTTAAGGTAACAAACAAATTATGGTTGCAGAATCAACAGGAAAGCACAATGAGACAATTGCATTAAGTTGTTAAGGTCAGGGCAAATTTAGTTTACTATTATTGACTAATTTTACTCCATGTAGTATACATACTCCTACGTGCATTCAATACACACATCAATATAGGCTTTCTGCATTTCTTTCAACCTAATGACAATAAAAAACCATACTGTTCTTGAGCAGTAAGGTTTACCTCACAACTAAGCAGACTACATCACTGGTAGCACAAGCAAAATTAAGGGATGACTGAACATGCTGAGAGATATTGGAATCAACAATATTTATTCGCCTGGGAATCTGGACCTTTTAGTATGTTACTGATGCCTAAATTGTAACATGTTTAGCCTTTAACACTCAAGCCATATGAACCAATATATTAACTACTGCCCCTTAAGAAACTACAATCTTAGTGTTCTGGGACAAAACCCAGCATCCGCATTACCAAGCAGGACACATTGAACTGTCTATTGCTTTGTTCTCGTAAGAACTGGGGACAGTTAGATGGTTTCTAGTCTCGCACCATCTAAAGCCACATACATTAAATTTTCCCACCTTTAATAACAATTTAGTATTCTTCTCGAAATGGCCATGCTCTCCCTATTTAAATGCAACTATGCATTTAAAAACTAGAAACCAAACTTAAAAGGCTTGAGTTGAATATTGATAACTTACAACGATAGTATCCACTTTTCAAAAATCTGATTTAAGCGAAATTGGGTAAAGTGGATCCAATCACATAACCAGATTTTGTGATTCAGATATGAAACAGACATGATTCAGCACAGTTAGCTCACATTGGTGATAGGTCAAGTTACAGGGCGAAGTTCTCATCTTGTTTGCACAGCATTATTTTACTAGACCATTTTGAACTTCCAGGAATAGGCTTGTTTCTAACAGAAACGAGTTACAATCCTAGACCATGATATCCATATTAGCGCACTAATCAAATCTCATCTTCCTAAGTCAAAATTTTAAGTAACTTAAAAAGAGATTAATCAAGCCTCAAAAATGCCTTGGTTCCTTTGCCATAATACCAAATTTTTCTAAAGAAGCATTTTAAACTGGGCTTCTTGTGCTTTGAAGAGATTCCTCATTAGATAGAAATGACTTCATATTTTTTCCAACTTGTTGTTCATCAGAAGAATGCATAATGCTACAGCTAGAAGTCCGATATCTGAACTCAAACTTCACTGTCTACTACAAGGCAATTCCAGTAAAATGGTGAGTATTGACAGCATGCTTTCTCTATTCAAACTTCTGGTCAAATTATTCACGCACTTTAGTAGCTAAAGGAAAACTGTACATGATAATCACATAAAGCACGAATGTTGTCTAATTGTAGGGTTGGAAAACTAATTCTTGCCAATAATTGAAAGAACAGACCCTAGAGCACAAATTATATCAGGTTCAATGCTCATCAAAATTTTTGCAAAACTATTTCTCTTCTTAATGAAATGGAATCGATCTACCAAAAGCAACAGTCTTCGTGAGATACTAAAACTCACTAGCTGCCCATTACTTGTTTTATTTTGCACTGACCTACTGCTAGATACCCAAAAAAATCCTTCTGTTGTTGCATTTATCGATATGAAAACTAATATGCTAGCTTAAGAGGATGATTCAAAATCAATAAAACCAAAGAAATTAGGGATCTTTCTTGAACATAGAAAAAAAAAAAAAAAAAAAACATTCACGGAGCAATGACACATAATTCCAGTGGTTGATAAAGAATAAGCCAACAATATTGCCTCGTTCAAATTCAAGCAAGAAACCATAATCCAATTACACATCGATAACAGAACTACACACAAAGTGATCATAAAAACTAACAAAAAAACCAACATGCCTCCATAACATAACAAGATCAGAACAACATTACAATAGCTAAAAGGACTAATAAAAACAAAACTAAAACTCAACGTACTGGCAATCTTTTTGGTTAAAGTATCAAACCAATCAGGAGAGCCCTCCTCTGAAGACCCAGATACCATATTGTTCGGTTCCATCTTCTTGTCTACCTTCCTCTTCTTCTTTTGGCCTCTTATAGGACCCATCTCCCCAAATAAACAAATACAATAAAAAACCCAAAAATTCCACTAGCCTCCAAAGTCCACCTGCAAAAATGGAACTAAAAATTAATTCAATCCCACAAAAAAAAAAAAAAAAGATACCCATTTATTGCATAACAAAATTGAACATCCTTAACCGTTTGGAGATCATAAACAAGACATGCAGAGTTGTATAAATTAAAGTAGGATGGATGCATACGTATCTTAAAGACAGCAGCAGTTGCCCTGTGTCAATATTGTGGGCTGCTGCCGCTTGCTTGCTTTTTGGTTCTTTAAAAAACATGCAAATTT
Organism: Mitragyna speciosa; assembly: GCA_024721245.1. Lineage (NCBI taxonomy): Eukaryota > Viridiplantae > Streptophyta > Magnoliopsida > Gentianales > Rubiaceae > Mitragyna > Mitragyna speciosa. The sequence continues at coordinate 21,000,787 of CM045565.1, read as the reverse complement.
CATAATGAAGAGTTTGAATGGAAAATAAACAAGACAGATTGAGATTGCGAGATGCATATATATGCGATACGGTAAAGGGTCATGAGAAAACTTGAAAAACTTACCTGGGGTTAATGTTTGTTTAGGACATTAATGTTGGAGGAATACAAGGCTTACACATTGACATTGGTCCTCCGGGCTGCAATCTAATAACTGCTCTTTTAACAAAATTCACGCACACGGAATATGAGGGAAAGGCAGGAAGAGTTTCAATCAACTGAGCTAATTTTATATAGTATTGAGTGAAAAAAGATTGTAGTATCAGTGATGATATATTGTTGAGTGTATTTATTTTGCTATCTCCTATATATATATATATATATATATATATTCAAAGATAAATGCTAATAACAATGATAGGATTGTTCTGTTTCGATGTGTTGTAGTATATATTAGAGTACCAGACGACTAAAGATAGCGAAAGGAAAAGTAGTAATTAAAGACTTTTATCGTATTTCTCAACAAAAAAAAAAAAGAAAAAGACTTTTATCTCATATAAAAGTAATAGTAGCCAATTAGTTGACAGTGACACCGTGAATTCCTGGAAAAAGATGAGTTTTACAGCATGGTTATAATGCTGATAAGAAGTTGTGTCCATATTTGGGTAATTTTAAATGGGACTTCTCTGTTTTGTTAAGGTAAAGAAATTGGTTATATTAGGAAAGAATAATGTACCATGCAGGGTACATTAAGATGATTGACTTCAGGATAAACAAGTCAATGAAGGCCATGATTTTCTTTTTCTTTTTTTTCCTTGGGACTAATTTGATGCACTAAATCCTTGACACTGACACTGACAGAGTTTTTGGTATGCACCAAATTGGTGAAAAAAATATATGTTATGCGACAACTTTACTTAGTGTATTACTATCAATTATATATCACTGAATAAGTAGAGCGATCCTTATGTTAGGTAGATAGTAGAAAAAAAATTCACATTACTTATATAGGAAATGATAATTGGTACTAGTATTCTATAAAGTGTACCTTGCGCCTTCAATATTTTCTCGAGAAAAAAAGATTTCACATGCCAAGTAAGTTGTTTGCTTCGAGTAAATTTTTTTTTTTTGTTTGAAATATTGTTTGCTCTGAATATTGAGTTAAATTTGTGATGTATGGTTATCGCAAATTCACTTATTCACCTGTAAAATGCCCTACCCTAAGTACATAGCACAGATGAAAAGTTTCTAGACAGGAAAATTTACAACAGCAGGCATCCTGCTCCTTTAAGTGATAGATTATAAGCGTACCAATTTAAAGATCTCAACGGTCAATAGTGAAAAGTTAAGGAATGATGGAGGTTTTGACTGAAGGGTTTGTAAAAGAAAATATTCAACTACCGAAATAAAAATAAGGATCCTTATATAGTTGTAGCCGCATTTGAAGGTACGAGTTGTTTTAGAAGGAAGAAAATGACATGCTTATATACTCTCTCTCTCTCTCTCTCTCTCTCTCTCTCTCTCTCTCTCTCTCTCTCTCTCTCTCTCTCTCATCCACTCCTTATAAAATAGCATATAGCATGTCAAAATATGGAGAAAAACTTTCACTTCTAAATAATAAGTCATGGGAAGTATTTATGAAACCGATACACATATTTGCATGTGTATGGTATAAAATACATAAGTTTGGTAAAACTCTGAGGGCCTGTATTGTATGAGGCAAAAATGTCTTGTAATGAAAATTGACTAATGAGAATTGATTTAAAAAGAAAAAAGAGAATTAATTATAGTGAGAATTAATGTTAAAGAAAAAAAAGAGCTACATGTGACGCATGGAGCTCGAATAAAAGTCCACCCATCTCCCTTTGATTGTAAGAGATAAAGAAGAACTACAGTCAAATAGTTATAGGTTAGGCCCATAAAGAGTAAAATGGGTCAAATGTTTACACGACACAGGTTGGGCATATATTAATCACTCAGTGTCTATTTATAAAAGATTATTTAGTACAAATAGTTCACTGATGGATACCTGGGTAATATCAGTAAACACCACTAAAATTACCCACAAGGTCAACATCTTTTATATATTAGTAAAAGACCTAATTACATTGTTCACTGTACAAAAGAGGGGCAACTGCCCCTATTGAACTTGTGGATTTTCACATACCCACACTGGGAAAGAGTTCTCCCAAATTACTCTGTCTTTCAGCTTTTCGGCAAATTTTGCCACTCTACTAGCTATTTCATTACAACTTCGACTTAAAACCCGAAATGAGCATGTGTTAAACACGGAGGTTAAGTCCCACAAGGCCGACCTCGATTTGCCCAAATTAGTGAACTTAAAGCCCACTGCCCTATTCCTTAATCTGAACAATTACACGGATGGGATTCAATCAACAGTAGAGAGGTTGTAGCAGCCCAAGACCAATATTGGCGGCCCAATCTAATTGATGGTGAAAAAGGCCCAATCTGATTGATGTAATGCGAAAAAGGCAGATTTTAAGGAGACCTGAACACACAAAATGGATTTGTTTAATTTTAGCCCGCACTGAATACTAAGGTGCGATTTTTTTTTTTCCTGAAGGAAAGATGAGGGCAACTTTGATTAGTACAATAGTGCCCAGATATCCGTCATATGAGAATAGAAAGGCGTTTTATGATCTGATTAATTCTCAGCATTTTTGTCTTTATTATTTTAATATAGCTTGCCTTTCCGGTTAAAGGTGTTAATAGAAGAATTTTTTTTTAGGACATTATTGCTCAACTCAATACTGCTTCAAGTTTATTTCCCTTTTCCTTTTTGATACGAAGTAGGAATAAAAGTATAAATTGAAATGATAGTGAATATCATAATACATTAACGAATATAAAAGAATTAAGAAGAAAACTTTTAAATCTTTACATGAAATCTGAAGAAAGAAACTATTCAAATGTGGTAATACAAGAAATTTTATAATAGGATCGTAAAAGTTGGAAATTGGACAACAATAGGGATCCTATTCCAGACTTTGTTCGTCAACATATCCAAGTAACTTGTCTTCCTGGAAACAATAAAGATAAAAAGTGCATTGAAAGTTTGAAACCACATTCCCTTCAAAAGTCAAACAAAATAGTTCAAGTTTTCACCACTAAATTGCTTCCCTTTCAACAATTCGCGATTTCCAAAGTTCTGAGTCTTACGATTAAATAATTCGTGCTTAACGTTTACAGGTTTAGCAATTGCACAAGCAACAGAAGTCAACATAGATCATCGGTTTATGGGCATCAAAAGGTGATGGGAATTTTGTTCCTAAAATAGTCAAACCATCATAATTTATTATCGTTTAGGCTCTATTGCAAAATTAGAGGTCGACAACTACATGGATACGCAGAACTTTTACAAATAACAGGTCCAAAACTTCATGGAAACGCAAAACTTCTAGAAATTCCAAATGCAAATGGACAAACTCACTTGCCAGTCACCAAGACCAAGAGTTTTGGCGTAGAAGCAGAGCCTTTATGCTTGGAAAGTCCCACTTTTACTTGTCAAAGTAAGTGCCTGATGAATCAGACCGTGGCATGGCTTACAAATCGACACTGATATTTGGTCTATCAATATTTCATTCCTCAATCAGTAACCACATTTTTCTTTACTTTCAATCAGTAACCATTGCCAACCACAACAACTTATCTAGGAGTAAAGAATTCATCTAGAGAGGTCAAATCTAGGATTACAAATTGCCATTAAGAAATTTACAATCGATGATGAATGTACCACTTTGCACGGCAGAAATAAAAATGATTTAAGTTGATAAAATGAACGCTGTCCACAAATTAAAGTTGGACTGCTATCTCTTTGCTGCCATGTTGACTACTACAAGTGGTGAGGGTGCTACAGCTGCTGCTGCTACAGGAAGAGAGGTAATTGGTGCTTTCATTTTTAGCGGACATTGTAGTAGTAGTCTTTGGCTTTCTTGTTATGCATTTTGCTGTCCCTCCCCCAATCTCTTGCGCTTCAGCCAGTTCCAATTTAGAGCTCCTGTGGACAAGATCACACAGTTAACAAATTATATAAAAACAAATCACAAAAAATCACATATACAACAATATTTTAAAACTTCAGCGTCATAAAAGATAATTGTTTTGGCACATTTCTATTTTTCTTGTTTGAGTAATAACAGATATCCAATCACAATGTTGTCGGTTATCAAGACTTGTGTAACAGCTAAATCCAGCATTTGCAACACCAAATGGTCAAAGGGTTTGGTAGGTTGAATGATTACCCCAAACGAAAGGTTTGGCGTGTTGAAGAAACAAAGACCAGCCACGTGAAAAAGTATTGCACAGTACTAATATGGACTGAGATATGAGGAAGCCTTTTTTTAATCTTCTAATAAGTTTCCAACTGTAAAATCTCCATGTGGATCCGCACATGGTTCAGAGATGGAAGCTACTTTGTTCATATTGGTAGGACGGTGAGGAGTAAATGCAATGAATGAGAACTTCGGACGGCAATTTATATGATGAATTGTAATCAATCACTAATTGCCAAATAGTTCACTATATTTAAATGATAATAAATTATTAATTTTAGCATATTATGTAATTTACATAATGCATTTAATGTTTTTTCGAAAATCAGATTGTTCTTAATTTTTTTATCCACTCTTTGTAAAAAGATCAGATAAGAAGGTCATTGCAAAAAGAACTCGCGGACCAAACTCTCAGAGAATCCAAGTCATTTGACTGAGAATCTTTGTTTGACAAAAGAAATTGCTACATTTAAAATTTTCATTTAATAGAAAAAGAATTGCATTATTATATCACTACTGCATTAAAAATAGTCTCTATCCCTCGAATGGAAACTGTACAATATTCCTTGCTAAAGTGAACGAAGACACTTCTTTGCGGGTGAAAAATACTAAATGCTCAGTTGTAACTCGTACCACCATGAAATACTTTTAAAATTTTCATTTTCCAAAATAGTAAAATAAAAAATAGCCGAATGAAAGTTAAATTGGACACATCATCTTTCCATGAAAACAATCATCGAAAATTATCATGCAATAATATAAGAACATTTGTATTTCCTGCCTATACTATTCATCATATCATACCTTTTGAATAAGCAAATCAAACTTAATTTAATTGAAAATCTATCGTTAATTCAATCAAACTAAAGACCAAGGAAAAAGAAAATGTACATCTGAAAGTATCGTGTGCAAGTCAAATGTCTAGAACTAAAGCAAACTGTTGGTCAATATGTGACATATTTATAAGTTAAAAAGAAGAACAGAGAGAAATACAAAAACAAAAACAACAAAATAATAATTTACTACCAAGTCCCCAGGAAAATGTTCAAGCAAGGCTCAGTGACTCACCGATCTGCATTATAAGAAGAAGATTTTTTCAGTGCTGGAAATTCGTCCTTCTTTGTCTCTATTAGGCTGCCACTAAAATACTCCTTATCTTCCAACTTTACCCTCCCGCCAAACCCGGAGGCCAAGCTCCCTACGCTATCCGTCTCTACATCCTTCCCCACATGATTAGACCCTCCGCCACGTGGCAGCCTCACCTTGTAGTGAGAAATTAGAGAAAATCCGTTTTCCTTCCCCTGCCCTGGCCCACAGGACTTAAACCCAAGCGAACCACAGGATAACAACTGCATCAAAACCGACGCCGCTTTTCTTTTACCGGTTGGAGGATTATTATTAGGCGTCGGATCTTCACCAGCTGCTGCTTCTGACCGTAGGATTATCCTACCGTCCCCATTCATCAAAGTTTCTAGCGTTTCAGGACTGGAATCGGACGGCGGAGGGGAGATCTCTGAGATCTCATCACTCCTTTTATTTTCTCCTCTACTTTTCTCCTCGCTCCCTTCATTCACTTCCTCAAGCTCTCTGATCGCTCGGCGCCGCCGACGCTTGTCGTCCGTCTGAGTAGACGCGTCAGCGGCGGCGCGTGCAACGGATTCTCCAGTATAAACTTTGTATTCGTGAAGGTCAAAAGAGCTCCAGGACTGGTTCCGCCTCCGAGGAACCTTACCCGCAGGGAATTCTCGACTTTCTGGCGCAGGTAATTTCGCACTCGAAGACGTTACTGTTTCATCGGATTTCGAAATGAATGCGCCGCCTTCCAAAATCTCCGAACCTTTGAGAATATACTCTTGTCCGTGAGCTGGATATATAAAATCGTTGTCCGATAAATCGTGCCATACATATCCATTCTTATAACTCCTAAATTTGTCAAAGGAAAATGAATATAAATCAATTTATGGACGTATAATATATTTGATAAATTGTAATCCGATCAAGATAGCTTATATACCGTTTGCAAGACCAGGAATACAATGAAGCCATTCCTTTACCACGGAGGAAATTCAAGCGGTTGATCACATCTGTACAGTAGAAAAAAGAAAAAAAAAAAACTTTTAGATAGAACAAATTTGTGAGTTAAGGGAAAAAAAAACTATATATATATATATATATATATATATATATATATTTTTTTTGGGTAACCTTTGAGATAGAGGCCATGGGGGGAGGAAAGAGGAACCTCCATGAAATGAGGATGATCAAGCTGGCCATTTCGCGAAAGATAGTAAATAACAGGGACACTACGATCAGAGGACTTGAGCTTATTTTTAGCTGGTTCAGTCCAGACTTTGGTCCGTTCAGGGCTGGTTTCCCTGTCTTTCCATTTCTTGGGCAATTGCAGCTCGGTGGTCGTCCTTGCCGACCTTGACGTCCCCGCCATAACTATGGCTGCTGTAAAATGTAAATCACTGACTAGTAAACAGCACTATATATATGTAGGGAATACTAGGAGTAGAAGAGAATGGAGAGGGTGGAGAACTGGATATCAGTAGAATGTTAAAGGGAGAATGTGCTGAGAGAAAAATAAGGGGGAATCATCATTCGTGTTTATGAGGAAGGGGGTTGGTTGTTTGGCGGTGTGAAAAGGAGGAATAAGTGTGGACAAAGAGATGGAGGGAGCTAAGATTCAAAATAGGATGCGGCAGAGACAACAGCTACCAAACAAAACATGAAACATCAGCACTTGTTTTTTGATTTCAGGACATTTTTGGCACTTGTTCACTACTACTAATACTACTATGACTGTAGTTGTCTCCGTTCGCACCGCTCTTAAATCTCATTCTTTAGTCTAATCCTCGTATTCTTTAGCTTAAGACTTATAGGACTAATTTTTTTACTTAATCATATCATAAGTGGGTTGAATTATTTGACTATTTGAATGGGAAAGGTGTTTTTTTTTTTTTTTAAGCTGCATATTTTAATGATGCTTACTTGGTTAGCATCTTGCTTAGAAAGTCAGTAAAGGACGATTAATTCAAAGTTAACTTCATGACAAGTTGGAATTAAAAGGATTTCTTCAACTGAAGTGTGTGTGTGGATCAGTTGACTGTGTAATTCTCATGCAAACTATACTATTCTGACAGATTTTGGAAGTTTGCTTTGTAAATCACGGAGTTGCATTGTCGATGGTGGTAGGAGATAATTGAGGACGAATTTGAACGTGGAGAATAGGTGGATGGTCATTTTAGATTGTACTAGTTGCCAAAAAGACAGTAGAACAGCAGGGGATGGATACTGAGTTAAAGTTCCTTGTCCTTGTTTTTGCGTTCAGCAGCAATGGATAATGGGCTCTTCATTGAGTTTAGTTCTGCCTTCACTTATCCAATGTCTAAACAATATGTCTTTTAGCTAGTGATTGGGTTTGGAAATTAAGTTCGGAAGCAACGAAAGTTTCCAAATCATGATTGCAATGTAGATCAAGTCATTTTTGAAAAGTTAAAAAGTAACCTTTAGTGGACTCATGGTACTATGGCTAATTTGAATCTTAATTGTGGTCAAGTACTCAAGCCATTTGCTAAAGATTGAAATGTTTGATGAGAGCGACGCATGAAAGAGTTACAGCAATGAAACAAGATAGCCCCCCTCTAACAAACAAAAATCATAATACAAGAACCAGAGCTAAGGTGCACTATTGGCAGCGAAGTGTGTAATGCTTAATTTTTATGTACAGATTAACAAGAAAGGAAAAAGACCGTCCACTCAGTAAGCTCCAAAGTCTAATTAATGAAGTCTGTGACTTTTGTATATAACTTGATTCTCAAAAACTGTACTAATCTTTAAAAATTTAGTCCAACAAAAAGTGGAAAGAACTATTAGTTGCTTATCAATCTTGAACTTTAGCAGTTTGAATCAGTATTCTTATCTGAACTACTAAATGAGCGAAAGAAATCAATATATATATTTTTTAATTTGATCACTAGAATTAGGTCGCACTTCACAAGGGCGGGAATTCTATATGTTAAAATTGAAATTTCTTTTCTATATTTCACACGATTTTCTTTAATTTGCATTCATGATAGATATAACAATTGTGTGCTTGTTTCAAATAATTAATAAAAAAAAAAAAAAAACTCGTACGAATCAAATTTCCAACTTATGACGATTATGTGTTCCCAAATATACAACTAAAATCAACGATGATCAAGTTACAAAATCTTGCCGCGCTTGTGATTCAAGTTCCATCATTTTCTCCACATTTTCTTATGCTTGTACCTTATGGATAGTTAAAAATTGAAATATTCCAACTCTATTAAAAACCCGAAGTTTGGTCTTTCTACAGAAGAAGTTCGAACCGTCAAATGAGTTGAATCCTATGTTCTTTACAAATTACAAGTTGTAGCAGCTTCCGCCAAACATTGACTGGAGCCGGCTATAATTGGTTATAAAAATCTAACCATTCACAGAATTATTGAAAAGGAAATGTGGGCTCCGCTTCGTGGCACGACCCCACCTCATGAACGCCCGTTGACCGCCGACGTGGTGTCCGTTCATCCAATGGGCCCTGACCATTTAGAGGGTGTTTTGGTTTATGTGTAGGACGTTCAGGATCGAATATCAAATTTATGATGCTCTTTATTTGTTTGGTTGATTATTATAACCATTTTTTAGAATAAAACTTCCTTTAAATGGTTGTTTTTTAAGATAAAATGATAAGTGAAAAAACGTGTTAAGAGATTTCTAAATTCATTTTTGGAAAAATATTACCAAACAAAATAAGTTTTCAAAAATTTGTCACCTAGTAATCCATTACTTGTTATTTGAGTTTCACACAGGAAAATATGTAAAGGGAAATAACATAAATTCGCACTAATATTAACAAAAATTCCTTATTTTTGTTTCTCTTTCAATGTTTAGAATCCCACCAAACAGAAAATAAAACCGTGACAAAGGATTGAGTGTGTATTTGACATGATTGGTAAAATAGACAATGGAGTGTGTACTAGGAGATAAATCTACAAGCGAATGTGAGCATTTCTCTTGAACTGATCAGGAACTTATAGCATGACTTTGGCCATCCATATTTCATCATATGATGGACGGACTTTAAATGCCAAGTGAAGAATTTACAAGGGCTTCTCGTCATATGAAATTATAATCCCAAAAAAAAAAAAAAATATCACTCCAAGAAACTATCAGTCAAATTGTAATATTTTAGAACTCTTCACGGTGTTTAGATTTCTGTTTGTACCGCAGTTCTATGGCTAAAGAAAAGATAATTTCACATGATCACTACCTAATTAATTGAATTCAAATAATCTATTGGCGCTTATATTGTAATATTATTTTTCTGTGCTAAACCCCAGTGACAAAACTTATTTAATTTAATTTGCCCTATTACACAAATTTTTTTTTTCAGTCATCAAAAGTCATCTTTTTTCAGAGTAGCATGATTTAGTCCTTGACAAGAAATTGCAGGTGTTTCTAATTTATATCGTCGTAAGAAATTTAGGTGTATTTGATAACAAGAATTAATTAATGCTAGGTGAAGATTTCAATTTATTTTCGAAATTCCAATTCAATTAGCAATGACAACAATAGTCCATGAAGAGAAGGACACAAAGAAGAGCAAACAAGAGATGGTGGTATTAGTCCACAAAATCGGCATGATAGTCCAAGATTATGACATTCGTTGACCTCCGTCAGGCCCAAATGCAGGTGGATATAGCCGTGGCCCATGTGCCCACATGCATTGACATCGGGAACAATTTTTTTTTTTTATACAAATTTGAAATTTCCACCCAAAAAAAAAATCTCGCAGGTCGTGGGATGGCATACGGAGGTCTATTTTGTTCAGAATTTTAGTCAGATAGATTTACATCTGAGAACTTAATCAAGCATTTGGGTATTAAAAGCATGTCTTGACTTTTTTGCTTTTAAAAAGCATGTCTTTGACTTTCATAGCTTATCTGTCTGGTTTCAAAATTTGAATGTGCACAGAACATTTATCTCGTTGTTTCTATAGCCTTTTTGTCATGGAAATCATGACAATGTGAGAAATTTGACTCTTTTTTTTTTTTTTTTTTTGGACATTAGTTTAATTTCTTTTAAGATTTCAGTTGTTGGCGTATACACGCCACAATTTGTTCTGGGCTACATTATTTGTGTAAGTCGCATAAAAGGAAAATAAAATATGAGAAAACTCACACACAATAAAAGTGAAGAAAAAGATATTAGTGCACATTTTTTTAAAAAGAAAAAATGTTCTATTTATAAAAAGAAAAAATGTTGTGCTAACATAAATTTTTCCCGCATAAAAAATTTTAAAATGCACGTCGTTTAATGAACTCAATTATCAATTGTACACATACAACAAATCAACAATTTTTAAGTAACAAAAAGAGGGTCGAACAGTTAGAGTTCTACGATTTCATTTCAGAAATTGGAGGTTTGAATCTCATCAACACTAAGTTCTTTTTATCATGTAATAGTGTAAGTTCAATAAAAAAGAAAAGAAAAAACAATTTCTAAGTGCTAACTCTATACCGTACATGATACATACTATCTCGAAAGTGCATAAGATTTTCCCCTTTTCTTGGGCTGGATATTGCGATCGTGTCTTAAGACAGCCCCACATCTATGCTGCAAATCTATTGAAACTCAGTTGCCTAAATAAACTTTTGCTAATTCTCAGTTCCCTGATATCGATTTCTTGCAAACAGAATTTATGCAGATGAACTTTCATGTTTCCTTAACGCACACAATTCGATACACGGAAAACAAGCCAAGGGAAACATCACAGTAATTAATTGGGATAATTACACAAACCTCCCTTGAGGTTTATGACAATTGCATGCAGTACCCCTCAGGTTTCAAAAATTACACTTAGCTCCCCTCACTATACAAAAGGACTATAATACCCTAAGGACAATACTTTTTTTACAACAATGCTTTTTTTTTATACAACAATGCTTTTTTTATTTTTTTGAGAGAATTTAATAAAAATAATAAAATAAGAGCAAAGATTTTTTTTTTCAAACTATTTCGGTGCTTGTAATTGGCAAAAAAAATAGACGTGTTTTTTCTCTCTCTTTTTTTTAAGTTGATTGATGTTGAATATATTGGTGACTTTGATTCCACAATTTGGTTGTGATGTTGAATAGTACTCTTAGATTTATGGTAATGGTAGAGGTGTTATTTTTTTTCTTTAATTGGTGAGTGGAGGCGGTATTAAATTTTTTTTAAACAACAAATTTGGTCTTATATTTTTGACAAAGTTACTTGAAAAAAAAATCTTTCACTTAAAGCCAAGAGGGTAAATTTGGAAATTCATGTAATTTTGCTGCTGATGTCATCATTTTGTTACCCAAACAATGAAAATAGGGGAGGTAAGTGTAATTTTTAAAACCTGAGGGGTACTGTCTGCAATTGTCATAAACCTCAAGGGAGGTTTGTGTAATTATCCCTAATTAATTTGTGCCATTTTCCGGATGATGTTTTTAATGCAGATGAACTATCTTGTTTCCACAACGCACACTATTCGATACATGCAAAACAAGCCAAAGAATTAAATGAGCTGAGCAATGTTAACATGTCAGGCCTTTGCATATGAAACGTGATACAACCACGTTAAGATCACATTAGCGCATTCACACAAACATTTTCAGAGAGAGAGAGAGAATGAACGGGGGGAAGGAGGGGGGGGGGGGGTAATTCGCATCATCCACACTAAGAATAAGTACTTCTAAACTGTTGAAAACAAGAGAGAAAATAAAGAATGAAGAAGCTTCAACGTTGGCACAAATGCTAAATTATTGATAACAACAAATTTTTTCACATCCGATGTGTGCCCTTAATCTGAAATTAATTCATGTAAAAAAAATCAATATTTTAGTGGAAGTTATTTTTATATTTTTAGTGATAGTTATAAATCTAAATATTAAAGTTTTGGAGAAATTAGTTTCAAAGATTTAAGTTCGAAATTTTAAAACTAACAAAAGAGTAGCAGCAAAGTGATTACTCTTAAAAACTTTCAAGTATAAAATATTTGGAGAAATTATTGTCAAAGATGTAAAGTTAAATACTATAAAAGCTAACAAAAAATTTTGTGATTAACTTTATATATCGTTAGATTGTCAATTATTTCCAAATTACATGGATATTTGATGAGATTAAGTTGATACAAAGCCTTGAAACCTCTTTTCATCTTTTTTCAAATTACTTTTATGCAGTCTTGTCTATCTTACATCAATCCTTGCGAACCTTCACGTTATCAAAGTCCGTGAATAGTATCGTTAAATTTTCCGTCTTCCTGGTTGGTACCACAAATACCACGAAAACCAGGTCTAATTGGTAGTGTTGAGGTGGCCGGGTTGCAGATAGCCACGAATGTCGCCATGAATGTGAAGTCGTGTTCAATCTTTTAGTGCAATACATCAATACATCTTTTATATACAATTCTCAAAGTTTAGACGGTCTCAAATTCCAAAGAAAAGAAATACATTCTGTAGTTTAATAGCTTCTATTTGAATATTTGTATTTAAGATTATTTCATCGTTTCAGAAAGTTTTTTTTTCTCCCGTGTGTGATGAACTATTGCATAAAAATTGATTGACAAATTACGATGAGATTGATTTTAATTTATGCATGCCATCAAGCATTAACATGAAAAATCCCAAGATTTTTTTTTTTCATTTGGTTTGTCTCGTTGCTAAATTTTATGTTACAATATATATATATATATATATATATATATATATATATATAGACACACACCCACCCATCATTATGGATCAATAACAATAGTTATTTGGCAACAACAATTGTCGTTAGTTTAGTCTACCCTAAGCGAACACGAACAAACAAATGACATATTGCGTCTGTTCAACTATTCTATCATAATCTCAAAAAGATGATAATTCTTATCAGATTATCCTCAGCCCTGCAAAAAGTATACGCATGCCATCAATCTAGCATTCACACAACAAACAAACGACTAATGATGAACACACACGATCCTATTACATTTTGCTTTGTTTCCTTTTTTAATTGTCCTTCTCAAGAAAGCAATACAGCAAGACTCAACCTTGTTAATTTTAAATTAACACAATTATTTTTTTAAAAAAGGTTTATCCCGCGAATAGAAAATTCTCGAGCTTAAATGGTTTCGGGTTAAAATTTTATCAATACATACGCGTTCGCTGTGTAATTTCTTGTATGTTTGTGAAGAGAAAGGATTTCAGGCAGATTAGAGAATACGAAACATTGCATACACAAGATAGAAAATAAAAAGAGCTAAAAAAAAAAAAACTTTGATATTACTTCAAGCAAATATGTTTGGTTATTTTTGGCCTCACATCCTTGTGCTACTTCACCTGGTCAATGTAAAATAGTGATTAGTTTCTTGATTGAAAAGTAGTAGAGCTTTAATTTCACTATAAGATGATACCTGTGAACAGACAAGGAGAACAAATCAATGCGACTGGACCTTTTGTTCCAATTGTCTTACTATATATTAACTTGTAATTGTGGATCCCGACCAAGTGCAAATGAAAGTGGCCAACATGAATTTGATACTGTCTCAATCATCCTAATCTTAATCACATGTTGCGCAGTATATAGTTTTCCTTGTCCATCCACTAAGATTTCTACATTGCATGTAGACTCGCCTGATCAAGATTCAAGAGTAACACATTCTTTTGCAAAAACCAGCCTCAAATATTCGAGTTCTAGAAAATTAGAATTTAAAGAAGCCAGAACCATCCTTAATTCCTGCTATGGATAAAACTTGATAGTTTACTCAATTATTTTCTCTGTCTGTGTCTCGCCTATAGATAACTTATTAAAAGCCAAAACCCTTCTTAATTCTTTTCTTTTTAAATTTGTCGGCTTGGGGGTAGGTGGGGGAGGTTATTCCTACTATGGAGTTTTAGGCTGAATATAAAGAACAACAACATAACTGAAAAAATGAAATAAAGGAAAAAGGAGAAGCGGATGGGTATACATGTCTCATTGTTACGACTTCACTCAAAAGATACCAATGGAAAGCAACCTTTTTTGTCTTTTTCAGCTATGACACAATAGCAAGTGTGGATCAATAATAAGAAACACATTTGCAAAAGGCGTAAATGAGTTTGTATCGCTGAGTTTTATGCTACTAAGCTTGATTTAGTTTCTTAACGATTAAGCTTGAAAATTACAATCACACTTACGTTGTTTCTTGATTGAAGCAACGTTCAATGAAATTTTATAGATTTGAGTTCAACTTAAGTTCGAGTGAGTTATTATGCATAACTATTGAAATTTTGCATAGGTTAACCTCAACTTGACAAGTTATAGGATAAAACTGAACCATTTCTACATAAATTGCTCACAATAATTGAAATCAAATCTCAAACAACTTATAACACAACTCAGCCTACCCTTCACCAAGTCGTGTTTAAGTTTGATTATTAGTTATCCCTCCACCTAGTCCCATATTTCGTTTAAGAATGCTCTGGTCTAAATATCCAAACCACAAGAAGAGTAACAGCAGAACCTCCAATAACCAATCAATTATGTGACTTCTCATCTAGTGATTACAATGATTGTCCTTAACACGATAAGAACTAAAATCTCAGTTCTTTGGCGGCCTCATATCAACCATAGTTTGTAGTATTCAACTTGCAAGTGGCAATTTGTTACAAACTAAGAAATTCGAGGGCCTTTCTTTCATATCATTTATGGGCAATCTTCTTCCCCACCACCACTAACGAAATGACTCCTCCTTTCTATTCCATTCCTTGCCACTGAACTCTTAAAAAAGCAAATTCACCTGTACAATTCCAGTATTTTATGTCTTATCATTTTGTGACCTCCAATGTATAGGTTATCGCAACCATTGCCTCTCTTTAATTTTAATTTTTCTTCTTGGTTTCCTCCACGGTGGATCTCAACAGCTACAGTGCTTGTGACGTCACAATCCATGATCTATATAAGCCGTACAGGAATTAATAAACATCGATGAGGTTCCATCGAGATTTCTACTCATATTGACTTAATTTTGGTTGATGGATATGTTGTCTTTTGGTAGAAATGAGTGATACACTGGCTCTTGTATGTCAAACATAGGAAATGGTACATATTTCGTAAAACGTATAAAATTTAAAAAAATATAAATATATCTTATCTTTTGTAATCAGATTAAGATGAAGTTTTACGTTGATTGGATTAATGTTGTTTAAATGAAAGAAAAACAAAAGATAGGTGGGGAAGAGCCTCCCATTATGTTGATGCATGCATAATTTTGTGCCTCAAAACATATCTTGAGAAAAGATGAATCTCGTGGAAAGTATTAGCCCTTGTGTCACAACCTCTTCACTCTACAAGTCCATTTGTGAAATAGAGAATGGAATGAGAAGGTGATGAATTTTTTAAGTGGAGCGACCACAAAATGGTGGTGTCCACGTCATGTTGGTTCATCTTTTTGGCTACTCTATCCAACCCCACTCCCACTACAAAGACCCCCTAATGCAAGGAGCCACCATTTAAATCCAATCCTCTCCAACTTAACAACGACTTTGTATTTCTTATGTATAAATAATTATCTGATGGCCCTCTTCATCACTGTGCTGATACAGTGTTAATATCAGCACCACGAAAACCTATTCTTGTTTTGTGTCCTTTGTAATACAGATTAATGGTTTACATGCATGCTGCCCCTTCCCACTTTGAAATATCTCTTATCTTGTGTTTCTTTGTGCTATATATGGTATTTGTCATTTAACCATATTCAAAACAATCATAGTATATTCATACCTGAAAAGCATCCTATTTGTATTTTTTTTGTAAAAGCAATATCGTGGTATAAAAGTTTTTTAATTTCTTTTCTTAAAACACATTCAAGCTCAGTAAAACAAATTTTCACTCTTGTTATTTGTTTGTATGTCAATTTTCTTTCGGGGTGTTGTTTCTTACTAAAATGCGTTGTTGTTTTAAGTAGGGCTTCTGCATTTAGCCATTCAAATTTTTTGATAATATTTTATTTGGTCTTACTCTAGCCAATGTTCTAGCTATATTTTATTTATTCCAACTATCAGAGTTAAGCATTTCTATGTTTGTTGAAATACAGAAAACGGATACTAAAACTACTAATCAAATGAATTTACGCACAATCTTGGATTTTAAAAAACAATTTTTGTTTTCACTACTTTCATCTTCCCATGAAGCAATATTTAAAGATTGGAGAAGTATGCTGTTTTTTATTTTTTATGAGAGAGTAATCGTGTCACCTTAAATTTAAGATTTCCCACAAATTTGATTGCTTTGACGGGCAATTTCGAATGATTGAAGTTGTTGGATAAATTTCGAATGATCGAATTTGTTAGGCTATATAAGCTAATGCTAGTTAAAACTGAAAAATAAATTCAGAAGCAAATATCCAAGCTAGCTAAGAAGAGAAGCAGCTGATGTTAATGAATCGTAGCCTTTAGCTAAATTGGCAATCACATCTACCATCTATATCCAAGCTAGCTAAGAAGAGAAGCAACTGATGTTAATGAATTGTAGCCTTTAGCTAAATTGGCAATCACATCTACCATCTATGAAAGAATCATACTTTCAACAAAGCAAGTAATGACAAAATAATAATAATAATAATAATAATAATAATAATAATAATAATAATGTTAAACTTCAAATAAAGTAGGCATTTATTTTTATTAAAAAAAATTGATGAATGATTTAGGAAGAGGAGGGACCAATAATTGCATATAAGTAAAAGAAGTCATTCGGGCCATCTAATTAAGTTGCAGAAAGGAAGAAAATATTGTATTGGTCGTTCTTTTTAAAGGCTTGTTTATAGCCCTTAAAAATAAGACTGTTAGTGTGATGGGGGGCCGATAAAGATTTGCTTTACATAATATTAAACTGAGGGCCAGATTTGTACCCATTTAATATTATATTCATGCCTCTCCATAAATTAAAACTTTATATGTTATATGGAGAGTGTCGATAAACCCAGTATATTGCATTGTCACCTATTGTATTTTTTCAGTTATACAGGAGATGATCAAATCTCTATACCTAGTGTCCCACCAGGGAAAGGCAAGTTATTTCAGATAATCAACCTTTCCATTTCACTCCAGGCAAATTGTCTTTGGCTTTTCAATATCAACTCAGAACTCTAATTAAAGACCAAGTCCTAGTTCAACCGTATAGGGAAATTAGTTGCCTGTGAGAATCCTAGACTGACTCGTAATTTTCTTCTTTTCACTGTTTTAGAGTCAACCGAACCTTAAAATAGCTATCCCCAACCATTTCTGAGGGTTGTATCTTCGTATAGTGAAAGTGAATTAGAAAATTCTCACATGGTTTTATCCTATTTCCGGTTTTTGCAAACTTTTGTAGGATGGTCCCCTTCCTTTTCCCATTTTGGTAGCTTAGAAATGGCTTTTGCTGAGATCAAGGGACACTTTCACCACTACCTCAAATGGATGGAAAAGGAGAAAGATCTAGCAACTTCGGAGAATATTATTTTTCCTGTGTGCTTTTACCCCTCGAATGGTGTGTGATCAAGTCCATTCTTTATAAATTTCGAGCACCTTATATTGGACGATGAAAATATAAAATGAAAAGAATAATCAAGCTATGAATTTGAGGGAGATTTTTTTTTCTTTTTTTCAGTAATGAATATTGACAATGGCTATGTTTGAGAGATCAATACTAGTGTGAGACTGTGTTAAAAGCGAGTTTACGAAATGCCGTTGTTTAAGCAAAAGTGGTAAAACTAGCCTCTCTGTCATTTTCGGGGTGTCAACTTGAGTAACACATTATCATAAAGAATCCTAATATAGCTGAAATTAAAAATATGCACGGTTAATGAAATAAACTCATACCAATTCTGAAATTTTATGGTACCATATTAATTTCGATCACTGAATGTGAACCAAATGGATGGTGATTATTTTGATCCATAATCTTATCCTACAAGAGCTCCTCGTGTTTTACATTCTGAAAAGCAAACCCAAAGCAATTACGGGACAAAGAATGATTTATCCAACTGTTAATTTTCTAAAAAAGGAGTAACTACTCATGTACCGTATCAAAATTCAAAGAGAAGTATTTTGAGAAAGCAGACGTTCATAACCTGTCTACTCGAAACATCGGCTAGGAAAATGCTTAGCAGTAACTTCAATAGAAAAAGGTAAAACCATATGAACGTGAAAAACCTTCTATTCTCTCTAAATTCCATAAAGAGACACAAAAAGAAAAAGAGAAAAAATAAAGCATGTACTTGTTTACATTTTAAAGAAAGTGGGACAGAAACTAAACAGTGCTACTGAGAAATGGACGGCAAGATATGAAAGTTTCGTCAACATATCAACTTGTTATCTAGAGACACAAATTATTGATAATGGCTTTCATCATATGCAATTGGTACCCCATCAACGCTATCACCTAATCAGCATACGTAAGCCACCACACGGACGGTGAGGATACAATTCACAAGACTAAAATAAACCTCATATCTTGCCTACCAGCAAAAGTGGCTAGTATAAATATCAGTGGTATGCATATAAGTTCCTTGTACCAGTGAGTAGGCTAGCAATTTAAGAGTTAATCAATAGGGGTAAAGGCAAAAAGTAAAAAGGAATACTGAGAAAATGGTGCAAGAGGAAATCAGAAAGGGTCCTTGGACAGAACAAGAAGATGTCCAACTGGTTTTATGTGTGAACGTGTATGGTGATCGCCGATGGGATTTTATCGCTAAGGTTTCAGGTTTGGGGTTAGAGGGAGACAACTAATAGGTATGCTTATTTGGGAATAGCATGGTATTTCCAAGAAGCAAAATTTAACCACATATTTTGTTGTAGGTTTGAAAAGAACAGGTAAGAGTTGCAGGTTACGTTGGGTTAATTACCTGCATCCTGGTCTCAAACGAGGCAAGATGACTCCTCATGAAGAGCGCCTCGTCCTTGAACTTCACTCCAAATGGGGAAATAGGTTGGAATTTGTTCTTTTACTACTTTTTGAACTACATGATATAACTTCTATTTTGATCATGTTTTTTGTTATTGAATTCAAATTTTGATCTCCTAGTTGTTTCGATGTAATATATATGATAACTCACCTGCAGATGGTCAAGAATTGCTCGCAAATTACCTGGGAGGACCGATAATGAGATCAAGAATTACTGGAGGACCCATATGAGGAAGAAGGCTCAAGAGAGGAAGAAGGCTGCTATGTCTCCTTCATCCTCATCGTCATCATTCTCCAATTATTCCTCAGTATCCAACAGTAATAGCATGACTGTGGAATCTGTGCCACTCGTTGAGACAAACGAGCGAAGCTTTTATGACACTGGAGGTCTTGATATCCTGACTTCAAGGGGTAAAAAGACTAATCGAGAAGAGGAAGAAAGGTCGCAAAAGATTTATTCCATGGATGAAATATGGAAAGATATTGAATTTTCTGAAGATGTTGCAATCCAACCAGTATATGATAGTTACGGCGAAGGAGGATACAACTTCTCCTATCAAATAATGGCTTCTCCTGTGTGGGATTATTGCCCAGTCTCTTTATGGACAACAGATGAAGAAGAGAGTAGCGATCAATTTTATTCTTTTTACAACAAAGAAAGCACAACTGTAACTGGCTAGCTAAATGTCCATTTATTCACTAGGTATTTGTTAATATAGATTTAGCCGGTATATGGAAGCTCTGACTTGCACTTGTATAGGCATGGGGCTGTCTATCCAACGTCCACGATATGGTTCTTCGTGTTGATCTCTTAGTCTCTAAGCATCTGATGGGAACCATACTTAAGTCTGTTTTTGCTAGTGTGTCTTTCAATATGTTCCAAAGGGAGAACTCATAAGAAGCTCCCAGGGGGATTCCAATTCCACCTTGTTGAGTACAATGTAATATAGGAGTTCTTAATATTGTGTTACCTTATGAATGTGAAATATGACTTTGCTTTTCAAATTTGTGGATGCTAACTGAAATATACAAACAGAAGCTGACTCCAGTGCACAAACCACCTCCCCATATTCTACACCCCCAAATACTTTCATCGTATCTTTTCTGTTCTCCTAAACCTCCTTCTGTATTGTTAATATGGTAGAAGCAGAATCTACATATTTAAGTACGTTTATCAGAACTTCGAAACTATTTAAGTCAATGGCAGTGGTGCTATCTAATTGCTTTCACGTCCAAGGTTGCTCATGGGTTGAAGTTAATAACAGATTTTTTCTTCCACCAAATTAGAACATATTCCTCTGCAGGGCTTAGTATGACTACTTTTAGGTCATCAACTATCATCAAAGGTCAAAGCAACAACAATTCATGATTCAATATAAAGGAACTGTTTGGAGAATTCTAATAATAACAACTTTTTTTAGTATAGGCAGAATCCATTAAAAGGAAAAACCTAGATTTGGTAATTATATCTAAAATAGAATATAGAATCTCTTTAACTCCAGAAACGCTGCACAAAATTTAAGCAAGAGGTAGTTTCAATTTATCTGCTTTTTTTTTTTTTTTTTTTTGCCTTTCCCTTATTAGCATATATACTGGTCTTTCTTCAATTACATAAACAAAAAAACCACACAGATTTTAAACGTCGAGAAAATTACTAGAAGACCAAATTTGTTTATAATATATCACCATGTAAACTGCAAATAGTCATACTATTGCAACAAAAGATAATCCTAAACAAACCAGAACATTTTGTGGGCTACTCTTATTTATTCATTACTCCACCCTAAAATACTTTTTGAGAACAATCGCTACTGTCCAGAGTGTACTCTTGGCTAGAACTATAAAATATTCGGCAATTTGCTATGCGGTATAACTACAAGAATTCAATTCCAAGAAGAAAATGTTGCTGCAACAATTATCACATAACACACATCACATTCTCAGTAAAATATTCATGTACGGCTTACCTATGATGGTCATGAATATGGGGTCCTTAAGGCACAATAAATTAACTTGTAGCTGGTACTCAGAAGATAGAATAATTAAAGGTGATAGTGGTAGTCTTGTTAACTATGACAGGGATGAGGGAAAGAAACATAAAGTCAGGCAATAGAATAAGAGCAAAGGGACCCTGTGGGTGATTTGTTTATAATTATCTATATCTACTTTTAAACAAGTTTTGTATATAGACAGAATCATTACTCAAACCAAGTAGACATTATTAATTTACCACTAAATCGAAAGTTCGATCTTTCCTGATCAATACAAAGAGGGGAAGAAACTAACAGTTTTCAGTCACCCGAGAATATCCGGTATAAAATGAAGGAAGCCCAACCTCTGCTGACTCTTGTCCTAATGAATGCTTCCAGCTGCGCGACTGGGAAGACCATTTGGGGTTTTCCTTTTACCAACCATATTTCCAATGACTTCAGCACCTAAGTTAGGCAGAAGTGAGAGAAAAGATTAGCTATTTAGTGGTGAATATTGTGCTTTGAATTCATGAAAAAGTCAAAAAAGAAGTATTCATTCACAAAAGAAGAAAGCATGGGATATCATCACTCACTTACTGCGGGATGTATTAGAAAAAAAATTTCACGTTTTTACTGAATTTCCTTCACTAACGCAGTCAAGATTCATAACTTTTGAGCATGCATTAGCAACCAAGAACATCAAAAGTGATGATTTATTCCATTCAATTAGTGTGTAAATGCGATTCCCCTCTACCTGAAGCTCTCACATCCTTGTAAATATTTATGGATATCTTTAAACACTAACCACACAGGACAACAACAATAATCACATTGAACTCTTCTCCACCTCCTCCTAACACTAATAGTCGTTAAAATGTGCCTTGATCACCTACATTCTCGCCTTTGTACAGCATCGATCAATTTTCAGTTAAAAAATGGAAAATTTGATACTAATTAGTTTAATCTAACATACTAATACTGATTTAGTGATCATTAATTTATTTCTAGAATCCACTACGCAAAGGGACAATATACAAGTGGGAAGGAAGAAGGCCACTCAGCGCTAAGTCAAATCTCCACAATGATGCAATGTGGATTATCATTTGACTGGTAAATTCCACTGTTAGATGACAAATATATTCCACCCTAAATTCCCAAATGACCCAAACTAATTAGAAGAATATTTAGCCATATTTGAAACTCCGTGGCTACTTTCACTCTCCATTGTTGATCTTTATCCGTACATATTACTGCTCACGACCTAATCCGTTCTCCCACTAAATTAATACTACATTTTGACCTAATTCCGCTGGTTAATTCATTGGATTTCAATGTTTTACTGATTATTTAGCAAAAAGTCTGGAATTATTAAGAAAATTGAATGGAACAGTGACGTTAGTTAGCACTTACAAGAAGGAAAGGAGGCGAAGATGCACTGATTGAAAGAGGCAGAAATAAAGTTCCGAATTAAATTAGGTCGCCGTCGGGATTGTTGTATTAATCATGATGACAAAGGGGGTTAATTGCACCTTTGGTCTGTAATCTTTGCATAGGAACCAGTTTGAATCCTTAACTTGTATGACAATGGGACACTCAGTCCCCGACAAGATTCCTAGATTTTATAGTTTAAATGTGAATTACATGAATTACAGTATATTGATAAAAAAAAAAGGTGATATTATAAATATTATATATGTATACTTCTAAATTGACTTTATCACATAGGAAGGTGGATTAGTTACAATGGCAGGCAATTTAAAATCACTACATAATTATAAATAATCAATTAGTGACGCATTATCATTGAATTTCACTTTTCTTTATTGTTAACTTGCCATTTTTCTTTTGAGAAATTAAAAATTTATTGTTTGAGGATATCACGTATGAGGGACATTTTTAACTATTCATTTAGAATTTTTAATGCTTACCTTAAAAATGAAACATGTCTTGATTACAAGTTTGTTATTTGTACAATAATAAAATGCTTTTCT
The DNA here is from genome assembly GCA_024721245.1 of Mitragyna speciosa. Classification (NCBI taxonomy): domain Eukaryota; kingdom Viridiplantae; phylum Streptophyta; class Magnoliopsida; order Gentianales; family Rubiaceae; genus Mitragyna; species Mitragyna speciosa. Next base: position 20,977,598 of record CM045565.1, on the reverse strand, counting down.
ACAGAGGAATTATATACAATCCTGATCTACAGCTCATAGTTTGTGTTTTACACTGCTTACCAAGTTTAATTTCGAATCCTCTATAACTCTAACTGCACAAATAAATAAATAAAATTATAAAAAGGGCCCAAATGAAAATAAGAAAATTTGTTAGGCAGAAAGATTATATTTTGGTACTGTTCAACTGTCAAACTAAATTAACGCCACAGATACTTATCCGGAGAACTGAGAGTCCGTGCTCAAATGTCTTCGCTGCTCAATCTGTATCTTTTCTTCTACAATTATCTTCAGGCTCTCGGATGGTATCCCTCTTTATACTTTCCTCCTTCCACACACACGCACAAACTAATTTTCTTGTGCCGATTATGCAGGACAATATCTCTCTTCAAAATTTTGAGCAACTTCATCTCAACTAAATCTGTGAGTGGTGCTTATGCTTCTGGAGGAGAATTGATATGTAAGTTTCAAGGAGTTGAAAAATAACATTAAGCCTATGATGTTGATCATATTATTAACATGGTTTTCTTTAATGGAATGTTAAGGTTTCTTGCAAAGTATTGCATTCTTGGAAGTTATACATGGAGCTATAGGTAAATAAATTTATGAGTTTTGAACTATAATTGGTTGCATTGCTCGTGAATGAAATAGAAGTGACTAGATTGGACTTTTTGTCATTCAAATTTTTAAGGGATTGTTCCTAGTGGAGTGGTATTTCCTCTGATGCAGTGGGGTGGAAGGACTCATTTCCTGTTAGCCATTGTTCGAGGTATTGCTGAGGTATTTAGAGATGTTAATTTTTAATTTTTATGATTGATTATGGGTTGTTAAATTTATGATGTTTAATCGACTAGTTGATGCACAAGTGGCCTTAGTTATTTATAAACAATGTGGCAAAAAAGGAGAGATCTGCATACTTTATGAAATGGTTATCATTTGGAGCTATTTGTATTCCCAAACAATGTGACGTGAAAGGAGAGATTTGCATACTTTATGAAGTGGTTATCGCTTGAAGCTAATTGTTTATGTCTGCGTCAAATAGGTAAAATTTTAAAGTCAATTTGTTGGACATCAAGACAATCTGTTGTGCTTCTCAATGTAGGTCCGAGAATTGCCATCCTTGTTCATAACTTTTGTGGCTTGGAGCTTATCTGAGGTGAGTTGGTCACCTTTTCCTGTTTTTCTATTTCACATCAACTGTCAAATTAGATTTGTTGTTACTATCAATTAAAGGCACACCGAAAGTTCAGAGCTTTTAAATAGATTGTAACTTCAAGCTTATTTTCATCTATTCTTGAATAGGTTAGACCCCATGGCACATACCTTTTGAGAATTTTTTCCATGTCATTAACTTCTTGGGGAATTCCGTTTCTGAACTTTCAGTTTATGTGCAGATTAGGTGTTGATGGTAAGAGCTTTACCAAAATCAAAGCTTATAAAGAAGACAGTGACATATAACCCAACAGAATATTATTCTTGAATGTGTATTCCGTGAGAGATTTGTCACTGAAGTGTGAATATTCAGGCCTTCAACTCTATCATGCATGGATAAATGAAGACTCAGCACCTAACTGTAGTTGGTGTTTTAAACTAGTTATAAAGAAGTTTTCTATAACAATGGAAAATAGCTCTTCTCAGGAGTATGGACATAGACTGGAAGATAACCATTCTTTCTGCTGTTTGGCTTTTTTTTTTCCCTGGAGAATGAGAGTGTGGAGGAATGGGCATTTTGTTTCACTTTCCATACCTAATGGCAGAAAATTACATTGATCGCCTTGCATTGTTGCTGATTTTGTGTTAGTGATTTTTGTTCCAGAGAAATGTTACTAGATGTCCTCATAGGCAGAATATCTTTTGAGAACTTTCTGGAATTACTGTTGCCTTCTAGACATGGATGTCTATAACTGAAAAAATGAACGCACTGGTTCTCATGAAACTTTTATTAGCCTGAAAAGCAGAAATGTTACAGCTCAGAATTACAATCAATTGGTTCTGACCATTCTAGTTGCCTTCTTAGAAACAAGATTTTTGTTTTAGGTTTTGCTTTTCTTCTTGGCTGTACCAAAAATATACACTTATTCCTCTGTACTTAATATTCCAAACAATCCAGAAATAATTCAAAGCTACCTGCAACGGTGTGTCAAATGTACATGTTAAGCTTAATTTTCGAACAGAAATGAAGGGTGCACTGCATTTGTTTGTCCATGTCATTTCATCCATTTTCTTTGTTTGCAACTTTTGGAGTTTCTGCATCAGATTACTAACATTTCATGAAAAATCGGTGCTGTAATATTATCCCCATCTGTTATCAAATGTTAAAAGCACTATACAATTTTAAAATTTTTCTATTGTCTATTATTGGATGTTTCATTAGCTTACGCTTAGTCCAGTCGTTATCGTTTTCTTCCGTCTCCATGATGCCTCAATTCTCTTTCATCTTGCTTTATCGTATCAAATGGTATGACAGAATTAAATTATCATGTTCAACGGATGCAGGTGATCAGATACTCACATTATACGATCAATTGCACTGGAAGTCCTCCATATTGGATCACTTACCTCAGGTTCAATTGTATTGATTGTCAAGTGTAGACAATTGCATGCGCGGTTTAAAAAAAACAAAAAAAACTTGAGTGAATTTTATTGATCAGCTTAAATGCATATTTGGTTGGTAGGTACACTGCATTCATAGTGTTGTATCCCATTGGTGTTGCTTCTGGCGAAAGTAAGCCATAATAGTCCTCTATATTTAATATATTAATTCCTTTTTTTTCTGTTTCAATTACTTTTCTATGTTTACGGTCAGTATCATGTGCTCATTTAAAGTTGAATGGACTCTTTATGTTTGGCAGTGTGGCTCATGTATCAAGCACTTCCCTTTATAAAGGAGAAAAACCTATATGCTGATTTCTTTTCTGCCTTCCCTTTCAGCTACTACACATTTGTTGTGGTATGTATGATTATTTACCATGGCAAGTGCTTCTCTTTCTGATCTCATTTCTGCCTGCCTTCTTTGTGATTTATGAAACATTAAGGAGGATTAAAGGTCAAATAAATTTTAAATTTTTACATCCTTTTTATTCTTGTAGGAACTTGTAAAATTAATGACCCATAGCTTATATTCTAGCTGCCTTGGTTGGGTGGATATGTTGTATAGGCATTTCAACTAGTATACAGTCCTGGAAGCATATATGTGGGTGTAATTGAAGTGATCAGACATAGATTTCCTAGGAAACCTGTCTTAGGTTCAACTAAGCACATCAGAGTTCTTTTTGTTATGATTGAGGTGGGAATATCTACTTTATTTAAGATACTCTGGGAACACCACCTTCTGTTTTGTATGCTAAATTGTCAGTTTTCAGTGTATGGGTGTATTTGGGGACAGGACTGTAGAGGGGATGCAGTTAAGAATTGAACTTGACTGCATCGTGATGTTCAGTATGAGAAAGGGCTTGCATGATCTAGCCATTTAGTAGTGAACATTGCCCAGGATTCCCAAATAGGTTTTTTTAATCAGTTATATCCAATCCTTTCTTGCTCCAATAAATGGGCTAAATATAAAATTTTCATTCTAAACACGTTTTAGCTGTCGCCTTTCTTTGTTATATTCTTTTAAGTGTTCATTGAATTCATATTTTTACGAGATCATTCCTCAATGTTTCTTAAAACTTTTGGACCAGATTCTGCTGATCTGCTACCCATTTCTATGGCTGAAACTGTACCTGCACTTGTTGAAGCAGAGATCATCAAAACTTAAACAAAAGAAGAAGAAAAATTGAAAATCTGAATACTGACAAGCAACAATTAACGCTTGTCATAAGCTCAATTGCTGAAGCAGGGAGGATCAGATCAGCAGAATTTATCTAGGCATGTTTTGGAAGCAAAATGCTCGATTCTTTCATGTCATAAGCTCAACTGCTGAAGCATGGAGGATCAGATCAGCAGAATGTATTTAGGCATTTCTTGGGAACAAAAGGCTCGACTTCCTTGTATTCACATTCCTGAAGCCATTATCTTTTTTATTCTTCTCTCATGTTTTTAATTTCAAATGTTGTCACACTTCTTATTTGAAAAAAGCACAGCATTGAAAGCACTACATGCCAATTGCCATTCACGTAGTAGACATCTTTCTCTGCTTCGTCTCTGAATCCTTATCTTTTCAATTTTCATGTTTGTGGCTATGAACTTGGAAATTTCTATCTTACCCTTTACATCTAAGAAAAAGAGCAAATGTAATTGATGTCCAATAGTAATTCCTGCATGAAAAGTGGGCACTTATTTCATTTGACAAATAATTTGCCCGCACAGCTTTCTGTGTTAAGATTGCTGTTACCAGAGAAACATGATGCAGTGTAAAAAAAGTTGCATTGACTTTGCCTTTCTTTATTTTATTGACAGTTCATTGCAGTCAAAATTGATTGTTTCTTCTGTTTCTTCAGTATGCTATTGCTTTTCTTAACTGCTTGATTAGATGATTAAAAAAAAAGAGAGAGGACAGAAAGTAGCTACTTTTTCTACACATGATGTCAAATAAAATTGGTTGGTGCTCATTTTGCTTCTTGTGTGGTCTAGGCATGGGGAACTTTTGAAGTTAATTTTGTCCTCTCACAGTAATCTCGCTATGTTACTAAGAAATCAAAACCCCTTTCTCTATGACGAACCATTTGTTCATAACATAATGCATGGTTCCTGTGAAACTGGATGACGCTAGTAGCATTAATTTGTCTTTTATTATCATATGCAATCGTAATCTGAGTAGGTTTGTTTGAGCAAAAACAATAGTTCAAAACGAAGTCAACAATTGATTCCATTGGAAGCAAGAAAAATTTTTTCACTAGAATTGCACAGCAAACAAAAGGCCAAAGATTTTCAACCAAATTAAAAAAGACAGAAACAAAAGCAAGAGACACCGACAGCGTTCAGGCTCTGGGTAATCTAAAATCAATCCCCTTTTTCCACCGTGAATGGTACTTGAGACAAATAAGAATATTTCCTCAGTACTCTGTGATGGGGAGCTGCTCATGAGATTGGTCAATAAATAAGATTTCATAGACTATAGCAGCAATGGCAGCACCAACGAAGGGGCCGAGCCAGTAGACCCAGTGGGCTGTCCACGTCCAGCTAACAACAGCAGGACCAAAGGACACGGCAGGGTTCATGGATGCGCCATCAAAAGCACCACCAGCCAAGATGTTAGCACCTACTATGAAACCAATTGCAATGGGAGCAATGATCCCTATGTCCCCCTTCTTTGGGTCTACAGCAGTTGCATAAACAGTATATACCAGACCAAATGTCATCACTATCTCAAAGACCAGTGCATTCCAAACGCTCACACCAGATGAAAGGGAAAATGCTGCTGTTTCCTGCATGATTAAGCCGTACTGATTACACAAGAAACATGCTTTTAACTTGTACTGTATCTGCATCTGTTTTGTTAAACTATATACGTTTAATAGTGATTTGGATTGGCTGTAAAAAGATTATTGAGTGTCAATTAAGTTAATTACCAATCCACCAGTGGAAAACTTCAGAAGCAAACAAGCAATCACAGCGCCAAGCAATTGAGCAATCCAATACAAAATACTCCTCAACAAAGTAATGTGACCACCAATGAAGGCTCCAAATGTCACAGCGGGGTTTACATGACCCCCTGATATGTTAGCACCAACTGATACTGCTACAAAAAGGGCGAATGCATGGGCAATTGCTGCAGCAATGAGCCCAGCTGGAGTGTTTGATGCATTATCTGTAAGCTTGCCTGTAGAAAAATCAATCTGTCTTAGTCCCTCAAAAGTTAATAACCAAAAGCTCGTCTAGCGTTAATCTTTTATTCACTGACAGTGTAATAAAAATAATTATTACAATCGGCTCTAAATTCATATCACTTATCCCCCTATACCTAGACTTGTCTAAGTAAATATATTTTTTGTATGCAAAAGATGGATTGTTTTATGCAAGACTTGGCTATATAACACTTACTGAAAGCCATGCCAGAGCCTTCACCAGCAAAAACAAAAATGAGCATTGAAATGAACTCGGCCAAGGCAGCCTTGAGGGCATCAGGCTGGCTAGCCTCAGCCGGGGAACCAATGGCAATTTTAGAAAATGGCATTTTTATTGCTCAAAACTTTAATTCGTCTTTAACTCTAGCGCTTGCCTTATTTTTTTCTCTCTATTGCAATTCAAGCCAATTAATGTGGGACTTATATATAGTGAATGGACTAGCCGCTAGTGTGAAAAATGATTAATTCGGACAGCCCCTAGCCATCAGGCAAGAGCACGAGTTGAATATGCCTTTGTTGAAAGCCACTCATCCATGTCCAAGAGGCGGGCCTCCAAATTGATCTGATGCTGCCACGTAGCATCATGAATCATGCCGACCAATCAAATTATGTGCTGAGACCGACCAAAAGTTGATTCTCGGGCTCCACCAATGATTGTGTATAATTTTTTTAATCACCGACCGTTGCTACAGGCTTAGAGGATGATGCAGACAATTCTGTTTCGTTATGGGGGTGGTGGTGCTGGTAGGACTTCTCTGCAGCATCATCACAACCAATCATTATTCACAAGATTAGCATTTAATTAGAGTTTAGGAATTTGGATGAATGATAATGGGACCGTTCCTGTGGTTATTTCATTAATGAAACTGTGCTTAAAGGTCATTAGGAGGCTAAACAAAATTTAAACTGGTCGTGATGTTCAATAATTAAGGTGTTAGGCAGTGTTGTATGTGAATATTATGGTATAGAACCTGTCCTCGCTAAGTTTGCTCGGTCATGTGACAGCTGATCATTCAAAATAAATCAGGTGACTTCATAATTAAAATAAAAAAAAAAGTACCGGTAAAACCAGGCCAAAAGTGCTATTCTTGAAATATATCTGACTCTTTTCCACACCAAAATAACAATACATATGCATTTTGAAATTGTATATTCATTAACATGAATGGTCTAGAATGCTCTGCTGATAGCTGAATTAATCAAAACAAGGGCTCAAGTGAGCTGTTACTGTTAATAGAATATTTAGTAGGTACTGTGGAAGATAGTGGACTTTTCTCTATTTAAATGGAGAACTACTAAACCGACAATGAAACTAGGCAAGCGCCTCTTTTTTAACTTATTCTCTCTAAATCGTATCAATATATAAATATATAATAATACTTATTAATCCCTTTCTTAAACTAATTTAATGGTCTAAATTGCACTGGTAATCATCTAACTTGTCTCCGGATATGATTTTAAAAAGTCACTAATTTAGTTAAGTGTATTTCTTTAATTTCTTATCTTATCTCCTAATCCATTAATCTGGGCGGCTAAATTGAAAACATTAACAAGCGATTAATGAACTGGACATAGAATAACGCCCCTTCGGTGTCTTCTTACAACTTTTTCTTTCTTTTCTTTTGTTAAGAGTTTTCATAAACAACACTTAAACTTCATACCACGAGATACAACCAAAAGGCGATTGCTAGCTTAAGGTTGCACCCATGAAACTTAAGCACTACTCACGCACACACCTAACAACTGATGTGGGACACTGGGAGAGGGAACAGAAAGCCTTTACTAAGTACTAACTAGCACTCACTTTTACTGTTTTTAATCTCACCAACAAGTCTTTTTTATTTTGTCATGAGTTTTCATAAACAATACTTAAACTTTTTATTTCTTTTCTGGTGTTTTCGTTTTAAGAACGCAATTCCCCCCCCCCCCCCCCCGGCCTCCCCGGCCCTCTCTCTATAAAAAAATAATTAAAAAAAAAACAACGCAATCCCAAATGGGCCATTATGGGCTGAATCTGGCCCAAAACTGCTAGATATAATTTTCAGTACATGCTTCCAAAACTTGCTCACAGATGGGCTTAGCCACTGTGTTAACGGGATCCATACCAGTTTACAATGCGGCCGATCCCGCAAGACAGCCCTCTTCGTTCTTCGACGCCCAGATTTTGAAACGCGATTCTGCTTATTAAACAACATTTTGAAAAATTAGTAGGCGTGTACTTTTCACATAACTTGTTATGCATGCATGGCATGGCAGAAATCGAAATAACAAAAATATAGAATCGAAGAATTTAAATTTCATTTTTCTTTGTCTTTTGTGAAAATATTGGGATGTACAGTCAGGAGAGAGCATTTAAAAGTAGAGTGGACAAAATTTATGGCTACAGTAATTACTATAGTGAGGAACTGTACCATAATCTCTTTCTGCCCGATCAGCTACTAAAGTAAAAACTTATACATAATTGGTACTTTGAATTTTGGCAAAAAAAATTCAAAACTAAAAACACATAGTATATTATTGAGGTTGCATTGCATTCTTGTATTGCCAAAGTCTATCAAAATTAATACCAACAACATCAAATAATAAATGTGAATTGAATTAACTTTTGTTTCTTGACTTGGGAAGAAGAGTAAAAAGTTTGGCATTGTCATATAGCCCTTTAGGCCTTTGAAATAGGGTAACCTACATTCATTAAGTCATTTTTTAAATAAAAACAGAGCACTACTTTTACTGTCTTATATGATTGCTAGGATACCCGTATAATTATTGTTGGTGCAGATGATATGATTTTAATGAAAGGCCTAATAATTATACGCTTTTGACTTTTGCAGACTAGAAATCTCTCTTCATGATGTCTCTTTCTTTGGTCTCGTTAGGTGGTCTTCTTCATAGAGTTGTTTCATGTGGGGGCATAAGAAAATATCTTCTCTTTGCAATCCCAATATCCCATAGCCCCAAAAGTATCTGCTAGTTTATCTTATTGGCTAATTTTTTTTTTCAGACAGAAGACTCTTTTCTTTTCTGCAAAAAGTCAATCTTTGACCACTCAAAGCAAAGGGCTCTTTCTTCCTTTGTCATCAGACACCTACTCACACACCAAACTTCCCTGTATTATCAATATCTGATGAGACACTCAGACCAATATTAATCCTAGAGATGGTTAATTCTCTTTTTAACGTTTAAAAAAATAAAAAAGTTATATGTTTCCCAAAGTGGAAAGACGTTTGTAAATGTTTTTGATGCTTTTAGATACAATTTATGTTTTATACACGAAATTGTGAATTACGTAATTCTTGTAATGTAAATCATGTATTTCTTATTTAGTGAATTGTGATGTTATTTGCTTATTATAGTGTGAAATTGTAAAAAAAACTTAATATCTTTTACTCTTTGCTTACCCTAGATGTTTTACAAAGTAATTTTAACATATATTTTGATGTTTAAAATTTGAAATTTCTAAACGTTTTATGCAAATTTTCAAATGCATAAAAGCAACATTTTAACCATACACACTCTCGTAAGTTTCCATCTGACACTCTCTTGGCATGTGTAATAAAAGCATAATTGAATATTTGGATAATCTCATGTGTCCCCCTTGCAACGTTTCAAATGTCGACTAGCTATTCTTTTTAGCTCCTCCTCAAAAAGTATATAAAGCGTGATCTGAGCCAAAATTAGCCCTTTAGTAAATGTGGGCAGATACAAGATTATGGATATGGAACTCTTTCGCCGACAACTTCTGCCAAATATAAGCTCTATTTAACAGAGCATAAATCAGATTTATTGACTAAAGGAACGCTGGCAACTTTAGCGGTCCTGGGATCACAAAAGAACAGGGAAGAGGACAGAATAAGGCAATACAAAACTTGTAAGTCCTAACTAGGGCCATAATTTTATGAGTAGTCAAATAATGGTTGAGGTAGCAGACACTTTTAAGCTTAGGTAGAGTAATGTTAGGGAATCCTATGACTTGAACTGCACAATGATGCCGCATGTTGCATGCAAAGATAGCTTTACGTGTTTTTTGACTCCAGACAAGTAAAAGTATAAACTTGTTGCTTTTGTCTTCGCTAAGTTGACTGAGACTTTTTAGCGATCGCTAGAAAAACCGCAACTGTCTCTCATCCAACATTTGTCTACTAGGGTACAGTGCTGATAGTTTGTAATTTCTGTCTTTGTTTGGTACGGTATTACCTAAAATCTACTTTCTAGTGTTTTTGTTGAACCAAAGAGCACATAACTGTTTTGCTAGAAATATTTAGTTCTTAACCTCTCTTCAACAGAAAATAGTTTACCAAATTGAAGAATTTAATTTACGTTTTAGATATCTCAGATAAATATTCCAACGTTCAAACTGCCAAACTTCGTCTCAACTTCGATACTTTTTTCTTATTCAATACGCGGTTCAAATAGTTAGATGGCCTCACATACAATTATACCTCGTTTTCAAAATTAATTCATTTATAGCAACTTTTGATCATCACCAAACAGTATTATTCGTACTAGCATTATAGTTGCGGAAATGAAAAAAATTCCCCCATTCAACCTGACGTCCTTCACCCTCCATGCCCACTTTTCGGCACATAGAGGGCGTTTTCTTTTCTTCCATTCTTCCGACGCCTCCTGTATCTTATTGATATTCCGCGGAACATGTTAACATCTTTGACGTCCAGCTAAGAGTCTAATTGCTATCCGAAGGGATATTTTACACTGACCTAATTGAAAAATGGTAAAAGTACACCCTCTAGTAAGTTTTATATTATACTTGTAGTTCACGTCGAAAGCAACTAGTAAACTGTTCTAATACTCCCTCCGTCCTATTTTGATAGGCTTTGCTTTCCTTTTTCATCCATCCCAAATTATAGTCCACTTTCCAATTGAAGAATGTAGTTAATTTTCAAGTTCTCTAAGATGCCCCTATTTAATTACTTTGTTATAAGTGAAAGTGCATAGCAAACCGTGCATTCACACATCAAATAGAATTAATTTGACTTATGGTGCAATTTCCTATTTGTATTTAATGTAAATATTTAATGATAAATATAAGGGTATTTTAGTAACATCATAGATTAATTCATTCTTTCAATAAAATTAACTGACTTTTCTTAAACTGTGTGAAAAAACCTGTAAACCTATCAAAATGAGACGGAGGGAGAATATTGTATTAAGCGTGTTTATTAAAATTTTAAATGAACAAAATACAAAAATTTATTCTGTTACTTGAGATCAAAATGCACACTTCATGCATAACTTTCTCAATTTAAATTTAAATTGTAGTTCAATAGACTCAGAAATTTATGCAACATGTCAAGTGGTTGCCAAAAAGAAAAGTAAAAGGAGTTCAAAGTCAGTCAATACTCAAGATGCATACGACTGATCGGCCGCCCCTTCGGTCCATATTTCCATGTCTGGTCGTAATGACATTAATGCAACATCTTCCCCTAAATGACCGTAAAAGTGATGCCTTTGCCAGAACCGACATTTCCATGACTTTGCATGTCATGTTCATATAATTGTACAACCAATGAACTATACGTTTACGTATCACAGTATTTTTCATATATGACATATACTCATTATATTAATATATCAGAACCCTCAAGCTTTCATAAGCAATTCGTACATACTTCATTGTGTGAAATGGTAATAATTGCATATATTATGCTATGCAATTATTAGTTCAAAGGTTTTAGGATTTAAAATTAGATTTATTCATCCATGCAACAAGTGTTTTTTTTTTAAATTAATTGTTAGATATTGTTATTGTATCGTAGCATTAGCCTACGGTTTCATCACATTGACTCGAAATTTTAATTCTACATTAGTCATGTGATCGAAGGTTCTGAAGCCCTTGTGAGAAACAAATGTCCAAGACTTGACGTTCAAGTAAACTACTGCATATAATTGTAGGGATTATAGAGTGGGAAAGGAAGAACATATGAAAGACTCATACTGATGTGCAAAATGAAAGCACTAAGGCATAATTGATTTTCATCACCATTAATTTGATCAAACGAACATAGACTTGAAGTCAAGTAAATCAGGCAGCTAGAGCAAAAGGGCATAGAAAGATGCTAGTAAGTTATAGTCAACTATTTATGTATTGGTTGTATATAGTATATCGAGGAAAGCTATGAACTACCCTAATATTCCATACAGTAGCACTGCCGTTTGTGGACCGGTTTCGCTAGAGGACTTCCTAATGGAAAGCAATAGAAAACTATTTCTTGGAGTCACGAGAAGGTATTCATCTCAAGGTTTTCTATTTCTTCATTTGATTTTCTAGAGAACGTGAAGAATCAGTAAATGTATTGGTTTACAAAATATCTGATTAATAAAAATAGAAGGCAATAATCTCAAATTGAAAAGAAAAATGTTTGAACTAACCTTGCGTGTGATGAACCAAATCTACACCAAAAACTTTAAAGTAATGCATGTCTACTTTTTGCCTTTTGATTGCACAGTTGAAAGAGAAGAAATTCACATCTCGATTCACAATTTAGTAACGATTGCCACCGTTGAACTTAATTAAAAACATGAAAAATATTTAGCTAGACTTAATTTTCGAACAGCTAAAATTATGAAATCAAGATTCATTCAAATTACTCAACATTATGCTATATTTTTCATGCTTTACAAACGGCCGTACAAGAGATTTTCCGCTCTAAAATCTGTGAATGTAGAAAATTGGAGCATGTTGCTAGCCGCTGGAGGCACGTGCACGCTACTGGTGCTATATTAGATAAGCCCAAGCGCATGTGCCATGCGACACGGACCTCGCACCAGGTGTCGTAGGACGAGGGGAACGGCGGCGCGTGTGGTGACTAATGTAGCTAGTACTGTTGGACACTTGTCCATACACGGGTGGCTGCTGGTGGACTTTTGCTCACCTAATGGCCATGTGCCGCCGCACAACAGGACAAAAGCGTATAATCCATTCTTACGTTGAATTCTTATTTTAGAATTCTAGGTTAAGTCCCACAAATGATTAAGGACGTTTCAATTAATGATCTTTGTGGGATTAAAGATTAGTAGAGAACAACAAAAGTCCTTAGAATAGATAAAGATTCGTAAAGGCGGTTTGACACGTGGCACCGTCTATTAATGAGGTAGAATTTGGAGTTGTTCTCATTTGCTTAATCATATTGGGGTTTTCAAGTAAATTAAATTAGCACAACTAGTTTATGTAAAATGTTTTTAAGCGAGTTTTTATAAAATTTATGAATTGTTATTTCGAAATTTGTATTTTGAGTGTGATTATCGTATTTTCAAAAGAAAAGACAGATATTCGCGAAACATGAGTTGCATAAGAACTCCTTAATCGACAACAAAAACTTATGTTTAGTGTAGTAACTATGATCATGATTCATCATGGTTTGTTGGTGTAATTCTTCTTTACGATGAACGAGAATGATGATGCCTTGATATTGGTTTCACATAATTACGTCGACAGGTAAAGTCGTTACTCGTTGGGAAGCAAGAGCAGGTAAAAAGTGTAGTGGTCTCTGCTTTTTCAGACCGTGGAATTGGTGGACTCAAAATAAGCTTTTAAACCCGCTTAAATGACCACTATACCCCAATAATGCGGCGGAATAAAGTTATTTTTTTTCGTTTTTGGGTTCGAATATGTTTTAACTTCTAATTCAAGAGAAAATTATAGTTTTGTACTAAATGTTTAGAGCATCGTTCTTAAAATTTGAACAAAAGCAAAATTTAATATTAAATATTTTAATTTTTCAGCACATTTAGTCTTATTAACTGGTTTTGCCAAAATCTTATTGGAATCTGTTCATGTGATATTCACGTGTTGGTGACCAAATTTTAAAAAATTAGAAAAAAAGAAAAAATTTAATTGTCATATTTTGTAATTAAAGCACACACGAATTCATTGTTCAAGCTGAATTTTTCAAATTTGTCTACTGATTTACCGTATATAAACTCAAATTAGTGCCTTTAATGAAAAATTATTGTAATTAAATTTTTTTAATATTTTTGGAAAATTTAGTCACTGCTACGTGAGTGTCATGCGACTGGATTCTGGTGAAATTTTGGCAAAATCGATCAATATGACTAAATGTATTGAAAAATTATAACATATAGTATTAGATTTGATTTCGTCTAAACTTTAAGAACTGATCTGCTGTTACTCCAAACATTTGATACCAAATTGCAGTTTTCTCTTCTTGATAATTGTGTTATGAAATAAGCATAAAAGTTTGTCATCTCTTCAATCCTTTGGGAAGATAAGAGGGTAGTGTAAGTCTGAACATGTAATATTTAAGATTATGAAGTAGAGATCTAAATGCTACACATTATCAAATACGAATGCAAAAATAATTTTTCTTTAGCTTGCTCCTTTTGTTCATTTTTTGTATGTAAAGCTTATAATAACTCAACAAAAATTGAGATTTCAAATTCTTATGATAACCTGAGATAAGTATTTAATTGTAAATTTCGCATGTAAATATTAAAGAATTCTAGACTACATAATGCGGACTTTATTTTTATTTTATTAAAAAGTGTAAAGTAGCTTACATTACGTTCATCTTGAAAACAAAAAGACAAGGGAAGTTGCATACAAAACTTTATATTTTTTGGCACTTGCCTACATCGAATGCAAGTACATAAATGAAGATTTGGTGATTATACATTTGTAATACTTTAGTACCATTTATCAAAATTTTCTTAGTTCCTAATAATTAAGACACTTCTTACAGCCAACATCAACAACTATTTCTGTTTTTTGTCGTTTTTCTCCACCAACTTTGTTTTTGCTCCACGATCTCAAGGTTCTACTATTACTTTAAATGCTGAAGTTTAATCGATAATTAACAAAGAATAATTTATGTTTATATCTTTGTCGTGGAGTGTTAAGAAAATAGCCAAGCAATGGTATTTAAAGCTATTCTCTTAATTGCAACACTTAATTAATTAGCATCCCTTCAACTTATTATTTGTCTAAGGTGTGGGCTTATAGTGGTTATTTTATGGCGTCTCACATGTTATTGTTAATTATCTGTCAAATTTTTTTTCCCCTTTGTTTTTCTTCTCCTGGTTTAACAAGAATTGCAAGTGCTTTTGGGTGGAGTATGAAAGGTGTATATTATGTGTTCGATTTATAAAAAAAAAAGAAAAAAAAGTGATGTCTAAAAAGTTTAACCATACATTGCATATTGCCTAAAGACTTGGTCTATCCAAAAAGTAGACTTGAACTCTTTTATTAATAAGCCCTCTTATTACGTACCAAAATAAAAAGTTTCATTGGATAGATTCAAAGAACTGCATCTTGTAAAGTTTAAAGTATAGTTTATTTCGGCCAAATTTACCAGAGAAGCTAGAGCAAACAGTAGGCACGTTAATGTCTAGAATAGGGAGGGAGAAAAGCATTATCAGTATGGATAACGTCAAAGATTCAGACCCTGTATTAAATTTAACAACACGCCAAAACTTGCATTTTGATAGAGCCAGATTATAACATGTTAGTTGAGTTTACAAAATTTTCTGGACCAATTTTGCTTTAATATCTAAAAGTTATCCACTTCATTTTTCCTCTAGCATTGATATAATTGACAAATTCAATTCACTGAAATTTTAAACTCGTTTTGACACACTGATCCCTGTATTTATGCTACAAGTTTGACACATAAAAACTGTATTTGCACCTTAATCACTGACGATCCCTATGTTGTTGTCGAGTATAGACCTTGATCAAGTGCTCAGGGAGCAAAAACCTTAAAAAGAGTGCATTTACTGTTAACTGCGCATATTTAAGGATCACATGAATTAAATGGTAGTGGGTGAACTTTTTGCAGGATACTTAGAAAGTGATGATCAATATAAATGAACAAAAAGTGAGTGCGTGTGTATGTGTTTGGATGTATTGCTGCACTACATTTGGTAGTATAGATGCATTGTATTGTATGAAGTGAACCCATTTCTTTAAAACGTTAGTAGCTTTTTTGTCTTAGAATGTTGTGTTTGTTTAATGCGTAGTTACCTTTTGTCGTATTCTCAGGCTTCCCTACCTAAACCCCAGCATTAATTGCAGAATCATAAACAATTAGTAGCCCGAAAAACAAATTATACATAAATTATGAGAACTTAGGGAAACTAATTAACTTCGAGTTATACGAAACAACCATGTTACTTCTTGCAAGAAGACACAATGTGAGTTGCAAAACGACAACAAAACGACATCACCAACGATCAATCCAGCGGCTGAGTTTTTTAAGGTAGCATGAATTTTCCATAATGCCAGAGCTACGTTAGTATTATTTTTCGAGAATAAAGAAGTTTTCTATAATTTTTAAATTGAAAGAGTGAAGAGGCCGCTTGTCGGGGATAAAAGAAAAAAAATATTCCGGTTTCTCGATTGCAATACCTCATCCACGTTCATTGTCTTTTGTCAGAGACTTAGACGTTACTGATTATTATTTTTATAAATAATTAATTTCCGAATTTGGGATTCTATCTGGGATCAAATGCCATGGATGCTTGTTTTGGCCAGGATAACTGCGACACGTGTTATACGGAAGCGAGATTGATTAAGAGTGAGTATTGCGTGCACCACGCGTGCCACGTGGCGTGCCACGTGGTGCACTAGAACCAATCACACATCGCCAAATAATACAAGGTATGACCAACTATTGCCACATAGCGATAAATTATTGGTTCTAGTACACCACGTGGCAATGCACGTGATGTATTGTATACTTTTCCATTGATTAATCATAAGCTCCAACTGTACACAGGAAAAAAGGGTCACGACAACTCAGAACATGTGCCAGCAGAAAATTTTCCTTTAAAAAAAAAAAAAAGAAAAACAAATTCATTTGATTAAAAGACTTAAGCATGTTCTTAATGGGAACACCACTTCTAAAGCAAAAGCCTAACTAAATTCTAAAAGTATAGGACAATTATGAGAAATATTTTAATTAATTGAATCGTGTGTTCGCTTTCAATTAGTACTATTTAGTATTTACATCAGAGTTTTTTTTTTTTTTTGATAAATCCTACACTATTACAATGGGGGTGAGGAATTGATGTTAATGGGATTCGAACCTCCGACCTCTGGGGTGGAATCATAGAGCTCTAATCGCTCGACCCTCTATTCATTTCCGTGGATCATTACCTAATTGTTAATTAGGCCAAGAAGCTAGAGATGAAAACAAACGGCGCCTATGCTGGTATTATATAGGAATACAGATTACATGCTAGCAGGAAAAATAAAGTATGAAAACACAAAAATCTTTGGCTGTTTCACAAATTATTTCATAAATAATTTATTTGAGGAACTTAAAGTTGCTAATTTGGCACTAGATCGACCACATATAGGATTAATAGTTTAATTTAAATCCTCAAAGATTGATACACTGCTAGTGTGAGAAAAAAAGTTGTCAACATATTTATAAACCAATTTGAGACAACCATTATGTGGTGTACTTTCAGTATTCTTTGGGCAGTACACAAGGAAATCTAGTCCCCCGCCCCTAGAACGATGATCTATAGAAAATAAATATTCTTTACTAAAACTTTTTACTGCAAGTAATTAATTATATCTCATATTAGCTTAGGAAAAAATAAATAAAAATACATTAAAAAAAAAACTTTACCATTTGCGCCGCAGCAACCTTGAAAATAGACGTATTACCTTTGATAAATGACGTTGGTTTGGTTTATTTCCATTGTTTTTTGGCGCAACATAAGCGCTAATTTCATTTACTTTCATTAATAATTTGAACAACTTTATCGGTATGATCAACGTTAAGGTGTAATATGCCTAAAATAAAAAATCACAATAAGATTAGCCCAATTTTAAAATTAAAAAAAAATGAATTGCTCAAGAGCATGAATTCAGAATAAATGTCTTGAACAATTGTCGCCATTGACATTAATTACTTTTCCAAGAGCTGCGTGCATATGTAAAGTAAGTTTCTTATTTTACATACAATAAACTCGTGGCAAAATGCATCTAAATGTCTAGTTCACATTTGCAGTCTCACAAAAGCGACAATCCTATATCTTATCACGAAAGAAAAATTATTATCATTTATTGTTAGATTTTCAAAATGGATGTTTTCTAAGTTTCGTTCACCTTCGAAGTTGAAATTTATTGAGGAAAAAAAATATATTTTTCTTGAAGTTTTGTGATAATATATATTTCCCTTATTTTTTTAGAAAGACGGTAAAGAAAAAGTTTACCGCGAAAAAGTAAGTAATAAACATGTACACATATGGCCAGAACATCGCATTAAAACTTGTATCACTTTTTACTTGGGACTTTCAGTATTAGCATTTTACTTATTTACTAAGACAAATTGTTTTCAGTAAAATTTGTTCATGATGAGAAAACAACTAGTAAAATACAATGGTTCCGATAAATAAATAAATAAAAACGTTGAGGTTAGATTTCTTGCCTTTTGCACTAATATATTAGTGAGATTGAATACGAAATGCTTTTATCTCGAGGGTTCTTCTGTATCATTTTTATCTCTAGATCAATGTCTTTATTGATCTTATACACTAAAGCTGCATAAGATCCTCTAACAGAATAAATTCACGAATCTCTTTCAAATTTCAAAATACTTATCTTACTTTAGAACGTAGAGATATTAATATCATCAATCTATCGTTGATCTCATCAAATAAAATCAAGTATTAATTTTCCATTTGACTGAGAAAAAAAGTATTTAAAGAAACATATAGTATCGTAGACTTAAATAAATTATGAAAAAACTAAAAGAAAAAGAAATAGAAAATCAAAAATAATAATCTTATTTATTAGACGGTGCCGATTGTTAGTTGATGAATTTTATTAATGTGTTGAACCAATAGAGACTTATCATCGCATTCTTGGTAAGACATTCCCCGCATCAAATGCACATTCCTGCTAGATCTTTTCCAAATAGGCCAAAAAAATTTTTTTTTTTTATATTTCAATTTATTTTTTCTCCCTGTCCTTTGCGATGTGAAAAATTTCCCAAAGATAAAAAAACAAACATTTTCCAAAAAATTAAAATGTGCTAAAGGGTACTATGGGGAATTTGACTTGCCTTTTTTAACTAACAAAACCGCGTAAACTATACAGCTTGCTTTTATATTCTTGCCCTTTTGAGATGAAAAGAAAAGAACCGTTTCTTTCTTCCCTCATTTTCCCCCCACTCTCTCACACACTTCACACAGATGATGTGAGAGAGAAGAATATTGAAAGAAAAGAAGAAATCTGTGAGGATTTTAGCAATATTGACCATTTAAAAAAAAAAAAAGAAGTGGAAAGAAAAAGGGTTTTTTTTTTTGGTATAGGAAGAGACAAGAGCCCAGAAAAAGTGGAAGGCAATTTCCATAACAATTCACAGAAAGTAAAAGAAGGGGAATGAGACGTCGAATTTTCATTTTTCTAGTTGGAAGGATTTGTAGATTCCATAATTAACAAGTTTTCTTTGCTTTTTTTCCTCCCTTTCTTTCCATGATGTGGATTGGTTGTTTCTCTTGTGCAAGTTTTGTTAGAACCCCAAAAAACCAATAAAAAATTTCCTTGCCTTTTCTATTGTCACCTTTTCTTCTATAAAAGACACAGCCCACCGCTACAAAAATTCCTCCCCCTGACATTGAAGATTTGCTCTCTCTCTCCGTTCTTCCCAGAAACTGAGATTGAGAGAAGAAAATGGAGGATTTTGCTTCTTTATGGAGTTATCAAGAGGTGGGCTGCTCTTCATTTTGTTGCTAATTTTGGGTCTGGCATTTAAGACCAATTTCAGTTTTTGGATGGATGAATGAGTTCAATTCATTTTGTTCAATGAAGAAGTTTATGCAAATTTCTTCTCGTCGAATGCCATTAAAACTTCATTCATTCAAAATTTTTATCTGAGTTTTCACAATTTCATTTGCTTAAATTTCAGTATGTTTGTGGGTTCAACTTGAATTTTTATTACTGTCCAATTGAGTCTTCTTTCTCCTCTGTTTTCTTGAAACTGATTCAGTGAGGAAGTATGCCTATGAAATAGTAAAAAATTGTAAAAACGTTGCCTTTTTGTATGTAAAAATGTCAACTTTTTTCAGGAGTTAATGTAAGTTTCCAGCCCATATGAAGTCTTCTAACTCGTACACTACCTTTGTGTTTGTGAGTGTGTTTTACTGTGTGTTTGTGTTGCATTTTTTTATTTGATAAAGTGGTACGCTCTTGTTTTTTGCTAAAAAGAAACTGTTTTTATAGTATTTAAGAGACTTTGGAGAATAATTTTCAGTGCTTGATCAAAATCTCGTGAATTCGTGAAATAATGATTATTGGCTCAATGTACATTTTGTTCTTTAAGACAGGTATTCGATGGTAAAATTCATTATTTCTTTTTTCGTTTTGTAAATTCAAAACTGCCCATTTGACTGAGATGTCCTGTGATCTGCATGGTCCCCATTCCCAGATTTTACTGTTGCCCTAACTTTGAATTAAGTGTTTACTGAATAACATTTAGATATTTTTCCAAAGATGTTTATTATCGTGTCTTATGCATTACTTGATATTTGCAGAATGTTGATGATCTGAAGCAGAAGCTGCTGTGCACAACTCTTGAACTTGAACAACTAAAGGCGGACACAAATGAGGAAATGAGAAAGAACAAGGAATATGTGAAGCAATTAATCCAACTCATAAAGATGGCTTGCCAAGAAAGAGATGAAGCACGAGATCAACTTCAGAAGATGCTAAACAAATTCATGGCCTCAAACAATTCAACTGAATTCTTTTCCAGCCTGCCTCAACTCCAATTTGATTGTCCTCTTGTCAAGCCTACAAAAGCAAACTCAAGCATAACTGAGTCAAACAGCTTCTCTGAAACATACAATTATCATTCACATGGCTCATCCCCGGGTGACTCCTTTTTGGATGCTGTCTCATCCCCTGAACTCTCAAATATCAACATGGGTGATTCAGGCAAAATTGCATTTGTGAACCAACCATTGCTTCAGGACTCTAAGGGGATTATTGCTACCAATATGGTTCCTTCAGGATTTCCAAAAGTTGATCATGCCTCTTTGGTGATTGACAATCTTGCCAAGGGAAAAAATCTGCCCCAAAACGGGAAATTCCTCAAAGCTGTGCTCGATGCAGGGCCAATTCTTCAGAATCTTCTTGTTGCCGGGCCACTTCCCAGGTGGCGTAATCCTCCTCAATTTCAGACATCTCATATTCCTCCGGTTTCAATCAAAGGTTGTGATGCTGATGCGATGATCAATATGAAAAGTGCTGCCAGTATATGCACCATGGCTCCAGGATCACTGGCTCCAAAACCTTATGCTACATGTGCCTCTTCCCAAATGTATTCAACATCCATGTTGAATTTTACAAATGGATCGTCTGGATCTTGTCTGGGCAGTGATAGGTTGATTTCGGCTGGAGCAAATGCACACAATTATGTTCCATTGGGTAAGAGGCAAAGGCTATACTGAGGATTACGAGGACGCTATCATTCCAATTTTGTATAAATGAGATTGCTGGTGGTGTAAATGGGAACAATTTATTTAGTTTGAATGACATAGCTTTTTAGTTTGATCAACTATTCCTCTGTGCTATTGGTGTTTTGTCCCGGGGTGAGTTTATCCAATTTCATTGGGTAATTGGAAAATTGGTTGTAGCAGTCTAGGTCAGTATATATTCTCTTTCCAGTATATGATATTGCTTCTTGAATGTTTAAACTACTACTACATTATTACATGAGAAATTAGACTTTCACATAGGGCCTATTCTTGCTCATAGTAATTATTAACAAATGAGAAGCCGTGAGATTTTGCTTCGGACTGGAACTTTGAAGGATTTGTCTGCCTCAATGATTTATTGAGAATTTTAGTTGCACAATCATATTTATTTTTATATCTTATTTGTCAGATCGAAATGAATGATTCACAATATAAGAACCACAGTTTTATGGGAAAGATCCAGACAGAAAAGTTTATGCCAACTTGAGAAAACAATTTTTTTTTGTGGGGTGACATGCAAAACGATTTATCAAATGGTCTAAAAAGCAAGAAATTATGCAGTATGCCATGGTTTGATCACCATTGACAAGGTGGAGTGCTTACACTCTCTCTCTCTCTCTCTCTCTCTCTCTCTCACACACACACACACACACACACACACACACACACACACACACACACACACACGGAGGTCCAATTCAAAAGAGTTTGGCTAGCTTCCCTCTCCTTTCTCTCCACTCCCAATCACTTTTTCTCCAATCCAAAAAGAGAATCAGACAAGACAATATTCTCATGAACATCTCGTAAAAGACGAATAAATTGTGACATTAATGCTTGCAACTTAAAGACATAGTATGTTGTAATCCAAGACAAATGAACTCTTCCGTCTCGTATAATGGTATAGGATCTGCTTAATAAAAGGGCGTGTCATGTCCTTTACTACACTTCATTGAATTCCTTTCTACGACAATAAATAAATAAATTGATTCCACTCTCTTCTGTTTTTAAATGCTAGACATGTTGAAATTCAACACATTTGAAAATTAGCAAATCTGAACATTTTCAAGATTATTGCAGAAATATAGGGAAAGAAAAAATTTTTTGTAGTAAAATTCCTGTGTGTTTACATTGTGTATTTTGTATCTCTGCACCTGAAGTGCTCAAATATTTTCTTGCTGTAAATAAGAATAGTACGGATCAATGAAATTAAACTGCCAGTGTTCGATAAAAAAGCTATCATGCACACCCAATGAGATGGAAAAGAGCTTTGTAGCAATTCAAATTGATCAAGTATCGTTCAATTTCTTTGATCTTCCTCTTGTCGATTTTTTTCATCAATATTTGGATTTATAAATGAATCCAGTGGACCTTGTATATCGGATTTATATATATGCCCCATCTTTGCTCTCTTTGTTTCCAAATACCTCTTGTTTTCCTCAGTGATGGGAGTCAAAACTGGAACTCTTCCAACAACTGCCAAACCATAGCCCCTCAGACCAATGAACTTCGCCGGGTTGTTAGTCATTAGGCGCATGGTACGAATTCCTATGTCTCGAAGTATCTGTTGGCATCATTTGACAAAAGCTTTCATCAACATTAATGCTAATGAAACTGGAATTGGAATTAGGCGAAGACCACCGACAGCAACAATGTGATTTAATATGGCCAAGGAGTTAATAAAGTGTTTGGAGTCTGAAATTTGTTTCGGTTTTCATGACATAAATTAATTTTGTCAGTAAGTTTTTATTTCTACAGATGTGATGGTGATTCTAGCTTTTGAACTGGATCTTTCCATCTGATTGACCTAGTACTGTTTCTAAGGTATGCAATGAATGTTATTAAGATTAGTAAATTTTGTTATCCGCTCAAATTAGTAACAGCATAGAATTGATCTTTGCAATTGTCACATGATGCCTTGGCAGAGTTTAGCCTTGAGCTCCATGAATATTTTAGAGAAAGATCAGAAAATTTTGAACTGACCTGCGCACCTATACCATATTCGCGTGCATCTGCAGCAAAACCAAGCTCAAGATTGGCTTCCACTGTGTCGTGGCCTAGGTCTTGTAAGTTATAGGCCTGAAGCTTGTGACCAAGGCCAATACCCCTTCCTTCGTGACCTCGGAGATAGAGAACAACTCCCCTGCCTGCTTGCTCAATTAACTGCATTGCCAAATCCAACTGATTTCCACAATCACATCGCCTTGACCCAAAGATGTCCCCTGTTAAACATTCAGAGTGAACCCTTACTAGGATATCTTGACCATTTCCAATTTCCCCCTGTAAATATTTAAAGGAAAAGGGAGGCTTTCAACAAACTATTATGATAAAATTAGTTTTTCCTTCTCGTGCAAAAGACAAGTTCTTTTTACCTTCACAACTGCTATATGTTCTGTTCCATCAAGCTTTGAGCGATAACAGTAGGCCTGAAATAAACCCCATTTAGTTGGTAAACGAGATATTGCTGTTCTTTCAACCAGATTTTCCCTCTTTCTCCTATACCTACAAGCGGTTAAAAATCAATCATGGTCAATTAGTCATGATTGATTTTGCCCTACAATGACTTAATTCATGGAATATTTCAGTACGGAAGAAAAAAGTGAAACATATGATTCACTACAGGAAAAGGCAAAATTGTCTTGCCTCTGGGTGCATCTGCATTTCATAAATATGTAAATATACTCGTACTCAAACATCCACAGCATAATTGATAAATTTCTGGGGCCAGCCAGTGGTGAATATATACATTGTACAAGTGGGTTTCTGTGAACTCTGCTGCATTAATTGGAGTTGAACAGCTTACCTGATAAGGTCTGTAATTGAGACAATTGGGATATTCTGCTCTAGGGCCAACTTTTTTAAACTAGGCAAGGAAGCAATCGAACCATCCTCTTCATTAACAACTGCAGAGAGTACAGATATTGGTCTCAACCCAGCTAGGATTACCAAATCAACAGAAGCCTCGGTATGTCCAGCTCTCCTCAAAACCCCACCATTTCGATACTTGAGGGGAAAGACATGGCCTGGCCTTCTAAAATCTTCTGGCCTAGAGCTCGGAGATGAGAGTGCAACAACAGTTTTGGCCCGGTCTGAAGCCGATACACCAGTAGACGTTCCCACTCTGGCATCCTAATTGTATTTAAATAGATCAGCAAATAACAAAGAAAATAGAAAGGATCAAAATTTTTTTTGATTGAACTAACCAAGTCTATCTTATATTAAATCCTCCAATTACAATTGAACTCTTAATTTATTCAAAAATCGAATTCATGTTTATCTTACCAAGTCCTCTAATCCTGACAGAATGGAAACTTAATGAGCTAAGAAGATGAAAGAGGGCTCTCGTACCACTGTGATCGTGAAAGATGGAGCTGAAGAATCATCTTCATTTTCAGGTGACATTAAGGGGAGCCGAAGTCTCTTAAGATCCTCACCTTTCATTCCTACTGAAACAATTCCAGATCCATGTTTCAACATAAATGCAACAGCCTGCTGATTAACACATGATGCTGCCATGACAAGATTTCCTTCGGTGTCCTCCTTTTCATCATCTACAACTATCACAAACTAAAAGCAGTTTTACTGTAATAAGTACAAGAATGAAAAGCAAAATCTCAGCCTAATTCATCATGTTTAAAGACTATCCAACAATAGTACCAACCTTTCCTTGGCGCAACGTATTCAGAGTCTGTTCAATAGAAGAGTAGCCTTCAGTGGGGCAATCAGGATCCCCCTCAGCATCACTAACAAAGAAATCAATTGTTTCGGGAGTTATTTCAGCATCGAGGGTCTCAAAACTTGTTGACGAAGACTCGTCCAAGGCACTGAATACAGAGCCATTTTGGTTAATCTTCAATGAGTCAGAGGTCTCATCTGACAAGTCCCCAGGCACACCAACAGCCCAGCAAGTAGAAATTGATAGTCTCTTCCCAGACAGCCCTGGTCCTACGTTCGAAGTCCTGAAACTAAAAGGTTGGCTAATCGAAATACGAGGAATCAGAGGATGTTGAAACACAACAACGCAATCCATGAAGGGAAAGTGAAAAGATCCACAACAACAGAGGTTGAAGAAGTGGTAATGGTAATAATTCTAGTTATCTTGGTTTCTTTGGTTCCTTCGTTGCATGGGGCGAGCCTCTGTCAGCAGAAAAGAAAGTACCACGACCTCTAGTTTTCTTTAACATTATCTAGTAAGGACTATTTAATAATTTGTCTTGAACTATTGATGTTTGATGATGGATACTACGTTTTTACCATTATTTATTACCATTTTCGTAATAAAACTTCAGTGAGGGTATACAGTGATATTAACGAACCAAATTTTGTGTAATGTAAGTTTAATTATTAAGAATTATGAGATATCAAATTCAAATCATTTTCAACGACTGAGGAGGGGTCTTTGACCTTTAAATTATAATTTATTTTTCCATTACAGTGCTCTTTTCTCTAGTATATCATTGATTTCTTTTTTTTTCGAATTAGGCACACGGCCTACGGAGGAATTGGGGGAAAAGGGAGATCTAAACTAATTCTACGATCCAACCCAAAAGGTAATTGTTGACTTTAAGGATATCATTGATTTCTGTAGCAAAAAAAATATTTTTGCCGGGTTGCTTAAAAATAAGAATAAAATCCTTTCTCCGCAAATCCTTGATACATCATAATGAATTTGTGGATTATCACGGCTACACCTACGCAGCTACTGACAGACCATCATTGACACTAAAATCATGTTATAGAACTTAAAAATAGCCTCATTTACTGAAAACTTGAGAATTGAGATGGGCTGGGTTCCGGAGGAAAGCTTAGTGTTTCTGATTGGATAGCGGCCTAGTTGAGAATGTGACAGCTATGCACTTAAACCTATCTAATGCATTGGGCTCGTGTTGGATAATCAACAGCCAATTATAGTGGTGTTGTTAACAGAAACAACCACAGAAAAGAGGTCCAAAGTAGGACTTTATCCTCGGCAAAACCCAACTCAAATGAAAGTGTTGGATTTGCTTACACGTGGATTAATTTCACTTCCAATACAAGCATCCCTTAAAAAAAAAAAAAAAGAACTGATTTCCGTAACCTTGTGTGTGTTAATTTTGGAAAGAAATTTTCATTCTCCAGCTATAGGTCCAGTTCATAAAACTAAAATTTAAAATATGAAATTTAAATATTGAAAATATTAAGTAGTTGAAACAATATAGTTATATCACTAAATTTAAGCACTACATTTAAATATCTCACCTGACACATATAATAAATTCATCTTAAATAAAAAGATAAAACAGTTTAGGGATAGTTCATGTTTTGCGAGATAAAAAGATAAAATATGTGTGTTTATATGTGAGAAATAACAAGTGTATTTGTGTGTGAGAATGTATTTGAATAGTATGTGAGAATGTATGTACAAAAGAAAGACTATGTAAAAAGTGTGTGAGAGACTGTAAAAGATTACACGTGTGCATGTGAGAGAGAGAAAATTGTTTATGTAAATTATAAAAAAAATTAAGTATATGGGTAGTAGTGTATGCGCCAGAATGTGTGTATGAAAGAGGCAAGTAGTAGTGTATGCACCAGAATGTGTGTATGAAAGAGGCTTTTCGGAGGGAGGGAGGGAGGGACTGGAGAGAATGGGTTACAAGGATGGAAGGGAAAGTGAAAAGCAAACAAACACGAAAAAGCATTTTTTTTTAGACAAAAAAGATTCCTATTGTGTCAATTGGAGATGCTTTAGTGGGAATGAATTATTTTAAACTATTTAGACCACACCATCCCGTGTGGTTTTGCAAAACTACAAGTTTTAAAAGCTTTTATAAAATATGTCGACTATGATATTATGCTTTTGCAGCGTGATTGATATAATATTAACACTTTTGACCCTTAATTGTGGCTTTTAAACTTAAAAAATACATTAAAACACAAGAAAGATACCTTCAACCATAGTTTGTGCTTAATATATATAAATTAAGAGTACTACCGTTAATTAACAACAAATTCCATTCTCCAATTAAAAAGAAAAATCGTTGACCAAGACGAATTCAACGGTCCGGGGTAGCTCTAATATATATTTCCCTCTGATGTAACTCTCTCCCACTCGGCAGAATGCCGCTCTAATTTATATTCATCCCATAACCCAGAAAAAAAAATTTTTTTTATTCACTTTTTGAGGGGTCTGTCTGCCTGGACAGAGCAAGTGGGGTGGGTCCACTACTCCATTTCCATGCTGACGTGGCTAAACTCCACAAATTTCAAAAGGCGAAAAATTCGTTTAAAAAATAATAAAAAAAGAGAGGCAGAATAGAAACGGAAAAAACAATCGAGTGAGCCTGCCAGTGCCAGTTCAAACTCACCGCCGAAATCGAAAACGTAACGGACTCTTTTGATTCCTCAGCTGAAACAAAAGAAGAAATTACCTCACGCTTTCTCCGTTAATTAACCGCCGTTGAATCTCTGGTGAGCTCTGAAGAGTTCCCGCTCGTTCTGCCTCTGTTTAATTTGTCAAATATTTGATTTTCTTTTTTATTTTATTTTTTTAGGTGATTTTTGTGAAAAGGAAGTGGAATTATAATCGGAGGCGGAGGAGGAATTGGATGGGATATGGCGGAGCCGCCGTCACTTTCGCAACCGGTGCCGGTGAAAGATAACAAGCTGTTCAAAGGAATATTCGCCGTGACCGGAATCATGTCGACGCTCGTTATTTATGGTGTTTTACAGGTATCAATTTATTAGACCTAATTTTTCAATCTCAAGTTCTAATATATTTATGGATTTATTTTATTTTGATTAGACAACTTTCATGACTAAGATCAAGACATATGGTACCTTTTTCTGTGCGAATGCCTTTAATGAAAACCGGGAACAAGGCAAAGAAATCACAGGCTATTTGAGAAACTAAAGTGGATGTATGAGAACCCTAGCTGGTTGAATAATTCAGGATAAAGTGTCTCTTGAATTAAGCGTTCATGTCGATGCCTTTTTGGCAATGTTTTTAAGTACGCTTTGTATTTGTAAATGTATTACTTATATTGATTTGCTATTAACTATAACGTGGTGGTGGTTTTGTCACGCATCGTTAATGTTGTTGTGTAAATTTGGTGCTTGCAGGAAAAGATCATAAGAGTTCCGTATGGATCCTCACAAAGAATATTTCAGATACTCCTTGTTTCTCGTCTTCTGCAATCGAATTACAACTTCTGCTGTATCAGCCGGAGTTTTATTGGTAACAACAGGCTATCTGGTGATTGTGTGATTCATTTGTTTAAAGCTCGACAAGATATGAAAAACTGTTTAAACATAATCCTGCAGTTGCATTCTTATTGCACACTTGAGTTCTTTTAACTGCTTTGCCTGCTTTATGAGTATGCAGTCTCATGCAATATTCAGAAGTTTGAGATACATGTTCTATGAATTTATGCACATATTTGTCACTTTTATTCTCCTTTTTGCTGTAGTTTGTGTTTTTCTTTTCTGAAAGATGGTTCTATATATTTTTTCCTTTCAGGGAAGCAAAAAGATTTTGGACCCTGTTGCTCCACTTTATAAGTACTGTATAGTTTCTGTTTCTAACATACTCACAACAACATGTCAATATGAGGTAAGTCTTTTCATTTAAATCCTGGCATTCTGAATGCCTTATTCTAAAGAGATTAGTCAAAAGGCATATTCATAATTCAAAGCTTTAGTTTAAGTTATTATATTGTAATAACTTTAGAAGCATCTAATGCTTACAACTTTTCTGATAAACGCTCTTTCCAGGCCCTTAAATATGTCAGTTTTCCTGTTCAGACACTGGCAAAGTGTGCCAAAATGATACCTGTTATGGTAAGTTTATTCTATGTTGTTGATCTTGTGTCACTTTACCAATTTTTTTTCAAATTTTAATTAGGAGAGATAGCTCCATTGTGGTATTATATGTTTTGACTTGCTTGATTCTTTGTCATTTCTTCTTGGATTTATTGTTTTTTTTTTCCTTTTTGTTCTTCGGGAGTGGGGTTGGGGTTTTTTTTTTGTTGGGTGGGGGTGGGGGGGTTGTGGGAGAGTTGTGCAGTTATTTTTATCACTCCTACTGGTACGATATATTTGTCTCTACCTTGGCTTAATTTGTTTTCTTTCTGATTCATGATTAATCTTATTTTGTTTCTTTATTTAATAACTGATTTTATCATCTCTTTGTACCTTCTGATTCTGATAGATTGCTAGGTCATCTAAATTCAAATCTAATTGCCTTCTAATATTGGTTATGTGGAGCTTGTAAAAATTAAACTGTTGGTTTGGCTACCTCTATGGTTGCCTTGCATGTAAATCCATGGTATCTCTGTTGTTTATATTGCAGAATTTCTAGATGATATTTGTCTTTTGACTTCTACTGTTGAAATTTTTGAATGATGTATTCCCTTTCTTCAATTGCCTTTTCTCCTGCTACCTTGCAGCTTTGGGGCTCTGTGATTATGCAAAAGAAGTACAATATGCAAGACTATTCATTGGCATTTTTGGTGACAGTTGGGTGTTCAATATTTATTTTGTTTCCGGTAATGAATATTTCCAGTCCTCCAATTAATTTTTGGTGTATAATCTCTGTCTTGCATATGCAAAATTGGTACAATACTAGAATGATCTCATATACCTAAAGAGCAGAGAAACTAAAGCATGTTACTACACTCCAGATCTTTTCCTCGTCCTGCCAAGTAGAACAAAATACCATCATGCATATGTATGATTTTCAGTTAAAGATGCTTGGAGGCTTTTATTTCTACTTGATAGTAGCTGCTTTCCGTTGTAGAATTTGCTGTTAGGTGAGCTCTTTACTACCAGGATGTCTAATCAGGCCTTAGTTTTACTTGAAGGATTTTAGCTTTTGAATTAGTGTCTAACGTGTATCACACAAGGCTTATTATTCCCATGGCTTCTAGATTATGCATTGGTACAAATTCGTTTTTTGGAAACTATTGCATTAGGAAGCAAGTCAATGTAAGCTCACTGACAACGTGGATTTATTGGTCTAGCGAGCAAGCCTTACATGGTGTTGACACCCTATCAAATTAGACTAGATAATAGAAGTACTCATAATTTTCAGTGCAGGTGAAGAACAGTTACTTGGGGAAGCCCTGTAGAATTTATTGGCAGAATAGATGTTCTATTTAATATATTTCTTTATTGTCATGCTTGAAGCATTTAACTTCTCTTGCAGATCCATTATCTTGGGCATTTTGTTTTCTCCATATCTAACTTGTGAAGCCTAAAAATTGGCCCTCATAAAGACCATGAATTTTAACTTTTGAAAACAGAAGGTGATGAGGCATAAGTAAAAATAAAACAATTTGATGAAAGATGTATCAAAATTAAGTATCCTATTGTGTCAAAACAATGGCGGGATGTTGGATTGATTGCAAAAGACAGCTATTTATAGGTGTTATTCTTTCAATTGTAGGCGGCAGGTGATACTAATCCTTACAGTAGTGGAAGAGAGAGCACAGTTTGGGGTGTCTCCCTGATGATTGGGTATCTGGGGTATGATTTCTAAACTTACAATTATCCATCCAAAAAAGTGACTTTAGACTACTTGATAAGCACAAGTTTTTGATGAAATGCAAAAGTCAAGTGGCCTTGACAGAAGTTAATTTTTGTTTTAAAATTGAATCAGGATTCAAGCATGAGTGAGCATCTTTGGATAGGATGTCTCAAATTTTCTAATTCAAAATAACTCTCTCTCCTTGGTCTATGAATAATTGTATACACTTGTTTTTTCCGTAGTTCTCATCTGTATTAGAGCTTAGAGTTCTGTATTGAAGCTTAGAGTGTCATTCGGCTTGTTGTAAAGGGAAATTTTTTAAATGGCTTGGAATGGGAATGAAACAGTGCGTTGATTTGCTCAATTTTGGTTTTAGAGGAAAGTAGGCTTGCCTAATGCAGAAAACAAATCTGTTTGCTTTTAAAGGAAGTTCCTTAATAGCACGAACATGACGTGTTTATCTAGTATGCCACAAAAATTATATATGCAAAGTGGCATCGAAGAAGTGGGAAATTTCGCTTTATCTTTGTTAAAAAAGTGATATGCCTCTCCATGGCTACCATGTTCCCCTTCCAGTCTACACTTTTTCCACCCCGTTTCCCCCCTTGCTTAAGCATGTAATCAGTTATAATTTCCTGTTGTATGCAGAGCTCAAAATTTTCATAACCTAACAGTTAACATGTAACTGTGCTTGCAGTCCTACTTTTCTGCTATGTTGTTTGGGCATTTAGCCAGGCATTGCATTAAAACCATCTGACATAGGTTGTTACTTTGTGCATGTTCTACATATTTCCCTGAAACTCTTGGGAATGACAATCGTGTTGAATAAATATGATATTTCCGTTGCAAATGATATACGCATCCTATCATCAATTCACACTCAAGACCATTAATTAGTATGTAATGTAAAATGACAAACTGCTAATATTTCCCTTCTTCTTTTCAATTGATTTTCTTTTGTTTTAATGTTAATTTCAGAATCTTTTTCTTTTTTCTCTTCAAAGGGGTACATAATTCAGCAATCATGACTTCTTTTATTCTTTCTTTGAATGTCTACATGCGAATTTGATCATTTTGTACAATCCCCTAAAGAAGATTGGCAAATGCAATTTTGTGTTCCACCATCTTGCAACTTATCACATTTAACTCACAGGTTTGATGGCTTTACAAGCACATTCCAGGATAAACTTTTTAAAGGCTATGATATGGACATACACAATCAGATATTCTACACAACGCTCTGCTCTTGTATGCTCAGTTTCATTGGTATGATCCATTTTATCGAAATCTTTCAAATCATTAGTGTCTAATCTTAATGTCTTGAAGGACATCTTGAGTCACATTTTTGTGGGAATTGTCTTTAAGTTTGCGAGACATTCACTCCTTATGATGAGTGTTAAGAAGTGTTGTAATTTGATTTACTTAGTGGATAGATCACGCTCTTTTAAGTTCCATTGACAGGATAAGTTGATTCTAGTATAATGTGTGAGCCTGTAGATTCTGTCACCCAGCTTTTCTATGAATATCGAAACTAAATTTCTACATTTTTTAACCAAATCCTTTTCTACTTGTTACTTGCAACCTTCAACACTTAGGATATGAATCTAATATTGGAAGCTTTATGAGATCTACTTTATAGAAATAATGCTTGCTGTCTCTTAGGTTCTATTAGTTCACCTGAAAAAAGGGAAAAAGGGACAAAGGAAGGAAAAAGCAAAGGGTGGACGTTGATGTTTGGCAAAGGCTTTCAAGAATATCATTTTTATGTCTTTTGAAGTGTTTGAATCTTCTAAGTTTTTCCTGGAATTCTTCCATCCGGTCATTTGGTGGTCAACCCCTTTCAAATTTTTGAAATCAACTTTCTAGAATTTTCAAATTTTGAAGGACATGAACAATAAAAGATATTGTAAACAGGGTTAAGCTGCAAAATTTCACTTTCAGTTTACACTGGTGGCAATTGATAATGAAGTTTTGGTGTATTGTATTTTACAGTCTTTAGTTACTATGTTGGAAATGGGAAGCCCGGTTGAATTTACATCTTATACTTTCCTTTTGGATTATGTGTATTATGTAGTAGACTCTGTCTATGTTGCATTTGAATAGCAAAATTGTTGACACTTCTTTTCTTGTTTACTGTTTAGGTCTAATCTTACAGGGCAATCTGCTTATGGCAATAGATTTTGTATCTCGGCACCATGATTGTTTCATTGACGTTCTATTGCTTTCAACTGTAAGTTACTAACCATTATAAGTACAAATGCAAATTTTGGTTACAGTACAGAACACCCTGTCAAATCATCTTTATACCTAAATTGCCCTCTTCAAGCTTCTAGTTTGCCATTTGCCACTTTTAACTTTGCGATTTATGTTAATCAAATGGAACTGAGTTAGCCAGTTGACTAGGTATACA
This sequence comes from Mitragyna speciosa, assembly GCA_024721245.1. NCBI lineage: Eukaryota > Viridiplantae > Streptophyta > Magnoliopsida > Gentianales > Rubiaceae > Mitragyna > Mitragyna speciosa. The sequence goes on along the minus strand of CM045565.1, from coordinate 20,944,438 downwards.
AAACAAAAATGACTTCACATGAAATGCCAATAACAGTTTTCGACTCTCTCTTACATTTTGAAATGTCTTTACAAGGCTATAAACAACATGTACATATATTTGTCTATTGTCAGACTAATTTGCTGAAGAATGTTTATGTGTGTAGATGTTATTGTGAGTGATTTTGAGGGAAGACATGAAAGTCTTCTTTACATTCCATATGGGGTCATTTTTTTTATTTTTTGATGCATTGATTACCTGGCGTTTGGTCTTGTTATACAGGAGCAATTTAGGATAAAACGATAATTTGATATGGCAAATTGTAATTTACATAAACTTTTTTTCGTTTCCTATTACAGCATTCTGGTATTGTTATGAACACATTTGATATTCCTTACCGTTGCATCAGAGGAAGTATAAAATGTAATGTATGATTGCATGCAGGTAGCAACAGTTAGTCAATTCTTCATATCTTATACAATCCGCACATTTGGTGCTCTCACATTTGCAACCATAATGACCACAAGACAGGTATAATAACAGGTTCTTAAACCCCATGTGCAACAGAAGAGATGTGATAACCTTCTGTTAGTTTGTGGGCACAACAAAGGACTAGTAATAATTTTTTATTTATTTTGTTGGTGCAGTTGGTAAGCATTCTGCTGTCCTGTGTATGGTTTGCCCATCCACTCAGCTGGGAACAGTGTATAGGAGCTGTAAGCACCAATCTCGATCTCCTCTTGTACCTTCATATGCTGTGAAAACGGCTAAGATGACTTGTTTTTCAAATTTGTCGTCAGGTAATTGTTTTTGGATCCCTTTATACGAGAAGCTTTCTGAAAGATAGACTGAGAACTTCATCACCGTCAGAACGTCGAGAAAATGAAGTTTCATCTCCAATAAAAGGAAATTCTTGACTGGAAGCTTTTGTTTTTGTGATTTCTTAATAAATTCTTTGGACCATGCGTCTGTTTTACCATTGGGAAGCTGGAACGAGTGCATTGATAGATGGCCGCTTGAATTGGAGGATTTTACTTGCTCACAGTACTGCACAATGTGCTCTCAACTAACCTGCATCAGATGGTAGATTCTAACACCAGTTTAGATTTTCACACCTTTATCCCCAAATTTTCAATGGGTTGGAATTAGAGCTTTAGTAAAGGAACAAAAATGCACTCTCTTTCTTTCTTTCTTTCTTTCTTTCTTATTTTTATTTTTTTTCATTCTTGTGTTTCCTTCGGCTGCTGTTTTCTATTTCGACATTGAAGCATATAGGAATTTGTGACGCAAAGTTCAGACAATTTCGTCCATGGCCTTAGCTGTACGCTATAACCTCCTGAAAAAGGGGAGAAAATGTATACTCTTTCCCTCGTGTACAAAGCAATATTTCAGAATGCAAGAGTAAATTTCTACCTTCGATTCAACTTATATAAATAAGCATATTTGTGATGCTCTAACTTAACAGACTTGCAGCGCCGTTCAAATTGCTAAATTGAGCAGCATGACTCTCTAACCAATTTGAACACTTCTAAAGAAATTTAACATTTTGGTTTCAGCACAAATGAAAGTGGCCTGAAATTCTGGAAAGCAGGATATGTTTGTTATCATTGCTAATGATACAGTAGTTGAATGCCAACGAAATTGCCTCCACTATGCAGAAATCTGGCCATTTAGATTGTGATTAATATTCAATCCAAGATGCATTTGCACCAGGATTTCATTTGATTCAGTGGCGGTGAATGAGATTGAAATTCATACTGGATTTCCAACCCACAAACTAATTATGATTTACTTCGTCACATTTTGCAAATCAAAATTTCACATCTATATATACACAAATCTTAAATTCTTCAGCGTAAATGGACTTTAAACAACAGTAAAAAAAAATACATAAAAGAAATCATTTTTGTCCCATACCGAGGAAATGGCAGCACTTGAGATCCTCGGTGCCAATTTTTCCAGCGCCAACCTAATGTCATGCATAAGGAGTTGCCACATCACGTTCACACTTTAATAATTATCTAACTTATTTTAAATGTGTTAAATGTGAACGTAATGTGACAACTCCTTGTATATGGCACTGAAAATATTGACATTGAGGATCTCAAGTGGAAATGGCAGACCCATCCCCAATTTTTTTTTTTTTTTTTTTGAAATTCGACACATAATCTACAAGGGGAAGGGGATAGGGAACCTAAACCAATTCCACGAACCATCCCACGAATCAAAAAAGAAAAAGTTTCCACATCGAAAAATTTGTAGTCAAGAGTCTAGGATACTTAAGACCCATCTCCAGTTTTGCAAAGGCGTTTAGAGCTAGGTTTAACGATTGTCCATCGGGCGAAACCAAAAGCCAAGAAAATCTAGAAATTTACATTTCAGCACTGATTGTGGCTGTAGTTTAGTGGTTAGAATTCCACGTTGTGGCCGTGGAGACCTGGGCTCGAATCCCAGCAGCCACATATGAATTTTCTTTGAGTTTTATTTTCTTTCTGTATCAACACGTAGCCCAATCACCTCGCTAGTAGACATTTGCATTTTCTTTTCTTTTTGATTTGTTGTAACTTTTTCTCCTTTTAAGCTTAGGGAATCTGAAAAGAAATACCATCTTGGAAATTTTGGGGGTTGGAATTTATATAATCCACATAAAAATTTCAGAGTAAATAAGTCTAACTACATAAATAAATCTAATTTGATGTAGCTTTGCTCGGATACTAGTGTCTCACCACGACAATGACTCTGCATTACTTTCAATACAAAAACTTCAATGAACTAAAAGTCTCTAGAAAACACCTTTGTGTGTGTGTGTGTGTGTGTTTAATTGAATAATTAGATTCTACAATTCGCATTTAGTGGTAAAAAAAAAAAGCATATTTTGAATTGGTCATCAAATTATGAGCAAATATATATATATATATTAGAGAATTTTAATTTTTTTTCCAGAACTTACAATCTTTTACGCAATTTTTGAGTGGAAAATATTAGGGTGATGAGTCAGGTTGGTATTGCATTACATATTGACATCACGCATTCATTGGCGAGTAAAAGTTTTTATTTTTTCGGCTACCTTTTCGTACTATATCAATAAACAGATAGGGGATCTATGTCAAATTCATTATTTTCCCCCTTATGAAGTCGATTATTAAGATCAGCATACTTTACCCTAGGAGGATGGCCTTATTATGTCTATATTGCAATGTAACAAGAGATTGTGCTGCTGCAATGCAACGGATGTCGAGAAGGCAAAACTTTTGGTATATTGTCTACGCTCATCTGAAATGAAAATTGACCGTACGTACTATTTTATAAATGCGAAAATATATACAACAGATTTTTGTATAAACTGGTAAAATAACTCACGAATTTTAGTCATAATTTTTATTTTTTTATATAATAGCAGATCAGCATTTTAAATATAATCTTTTATTACTGAGTAGATGGAGACATCAAAATAAAAAAAATTAAATCGATATTATTTGTTGGTACAACATCCCTTTCTCGCATTTGTAAATTGATTTTATTATCATTGAATATATCCTTTTTCATTTCACGGCATTATGTTACTATATTTTAGGCATTGCAGCATCTGAGTTTCGTCTTCCATTTTGAAAAGCATTGCCTACAGTGGGAACCGGAAAGGATTGGCCAACTATACACTCCAAAAAAATTTGAAAAAGGAAAAAAAAAAAAAAATGAGACAATGTCAATGATAAAATAGGAAGTTAAATATAGAATACAATACCGGGATGGTAAAATTATCTTAATCCTTTTCTAATTTAATGCTTTCAGACATCAAATAAAATTCTAGGATTTCATTACTATCTAAAAGGAGGATTGCCTTAATTCACGTCCGTAAACCGATTAGAACCAAATTTAGCCGGTAAACGTTCATGGAAATCCAATTTGGAACAAACTAAAGTTTTTATCTTTTCCAAACTTCACTCTCTCCCATTCAATTTTCTTTTTCCTATCGCCCTCAAACTTCATCTCCATTTTTTCCAATGGAATCCTCCTCTTTCTCAACTACCCCTCTAAGAATTAGCATTAGAAAATCCAAAAAAAGAAAAAAAAACATTAAATCAATTAATGGTTCTCATTAGTACTAAAAGTAATCTGCGATAACATTTATTTTTGGTGCACAAAAGCCAATAATTCCTAACGAACCGTGCTTTTTTACAAGTCCACTTGTAAAAAACAGAGTAGTCCTCCGTAATATGGAATAACTTTCCGTTACAAATCAATCCTTACCCTTACCCAACTCCGATGCACTTTCCCTATAAATACCAAACCCCCCCACGACCCTTTGTCGATATTCATTCTTTTGCCATTATACTATTACCCGCGTCAAGAATTTGTAGCATTGGGTTTTGTACGGTTTGTGAAACAGAGAGAAGAAAGATGGAGATTGATCTATCACCAAAGGTGGCAAAGAAGGTTTATGGAGGTGACGGCGGGGCCTACTATGCATGGTGCCCAGATGAGCTCCCCATGCTACGTCAAGGCAACATCGGTGCAGCCAAGCTTGCTCTTGAGAAGAATGGTTTTGCTCTCCCTCGTTACTCTGATTCTGCAAAGGTTGCTTATGTTCTTCAAGGTATGGTCTAGTCTGGTTTGGTCTGGTCTAATTATTGGGCTTGCTTGTATTTACCTTCTTGGTTATTTTGTTAACGAGTTAATTGGTATGAGTGGAATTCTTTCTGGGATAATTATTTTGGTATGATACCATGTATTTTGCTGACTTTTTGATTGGATATGGTTGTATGCTGCTTTTGATCAATGATCAATTCATGTTGCAGAATGATAATTTTTAGATAGTACTTCTCGTGATTGTGCTGATATTTATATTTGATATCATTAAGAGACGAATAATTTACTGAAATTACTGACTGGTGTCTGATGGTATTGTAAGACTTGGACCACATGGCTGTTAGAATTTTTTATATTTTGTTTTAATGTGAAGGATTCATTAGTATTCTATTGATAAACCTTACTTTATTTTTTTAAACTTTATTTAGACATGTCTTTTAAAATTTTAGCGATTCTTTTTTTTTATAATATATATCTCTCTCTCTCTCTCTCTCTCTCTCTCTCTCTCTCTCTCTCTCTCTCTCTCTCTCTCTCTTATAGCAGAAGCAATTTTATCAACAAGATGCTTTCTTAAACCCTGAAATCCTGTTTGCTTAAAAGTTCTGTTTCTAGTTAAAACGAATTGATTCTATCATTACAACAATCTGTTGTCTCTAGTCTTTTGATTCACTTGAACGATTCTCTTTGATTCACTGGAAGATTTGTGTTAATTCTATGGCCAGAATTGAAATCCTGTAACAGGCATTTATTTGACCCAGAAATTATTTATAACCGGTTCTGCTGCAATATGATACTTTAATGCTAGCATGTCTCCTCTAGTGCATAATCACGACAGCTAATAGTTGCATTATCAAATAATGATTGTGGTCAGTCGAACTAGCTTATGGCTCTTATTACTCTTTTGACTTAGGTTCTGGTGTAGCTGGAATCATCCTTCCTGAGAAAGAAGAAAAGGTTGTTGCAATTAAGAAGGGTGATGCCATTGCGCTTCCATTTGGCGTTGTTACATGGTGGTACAACAACGAGGACACAGAGCTTGTTGTTCTCTTCTTAGGTGATACCAAAACAGGTCATAAAGCTGGTTCCTTCACCGACTTTTTCTTGACAGGCAGTAACGGCATCTTCACCGGATTCACAACCGAGTTTGTCAGCAGAGCATGGAATTTACATGAAGATGTAGTGAAAACCCTTGTTGAAAGCCAATCTGCCAAGGGAATTGTCAAGCTTGATCCAGGACATAAGATGCCTGAGCCCAAAAGCGAGCATCGAAATGGCATGGCTCTGAACTGTGAAGAAGCTCCATTGGATGTTGATATTAAAGGGGGTGGAAAAGTTGTGGTTTTGAACACGAAAAACTTGCCTTTGGTTGGTGAGGTTGGATTTGGTGCAGATTTAGTTCGACTGGATGGTCACGCCATGTGTTCGCCTGGTTTCTCTTGTGATTCTGCTCTTCAGGTTACTCACATTGTTAGGGGTAGTGGCCGTGTCCAAATTGTTGGAGTTGATGGCAAGCGCGTCTTGGAAACAACTGTTAAGGCTGGTAACCTCTTTATTGTTCCAAGGTTCTTTGTTGTTTCGAAGATTGCTGATCCTGATGGCTTGGAGTGGTTCTCAATTGTCACAACTCCCAAGTACGTTCTTCTTCCATGTTTTCATTAGCAAAATTCCTTTACATTCATTTTCCCCTGTGCAAGGCTTAGTTCCTGTTCTCTGTAAGTTATTCTTATTTTGATTCAAATGTTTGTCTATGGCAGTCCCATTTTCACTCATTTGGCTGGAAGAACTTCAACTTGGAAGGCCTTATCCCCGGAAGTGCTCCAGGCATCTTTCAAAGTGTCCCCAGACGTGGAGAAGCAATTCAACGAGAAGAGGACTGCAGAAGAAATCTTCTTCCCACCAAATTAATGAAGCCAAAGTGGTTCACTTTCTGTTCTAGCGACGTCATAAAAATAAGTGTCGAATATGAAGGGGTCGGATGATATAATACTATTTCTATTTGGGATGGTTTTTTCCCGTGCTTTGTACTGGACATAAAAACATATGAATGTTGTTAATTTGGACTTGCGTAAGAAACAGTTGCAAACCTTCTTTTGCTCATGAGTTTGCCTTTGGTGTGTTATTGCTCTGTATTCAAAGATTCTACTTTCTTCTTTCTTTTTTGCCACTTTACTTTTGATCATTACTTGATCTCCATTGCTAACGATCTAAAACAGCGAACAGTGTTGCGGACTCTTGATAAAGAGAGTCAAATCTGGGGGTCTTTAGACCATCAGCATGGCAGGCAGCGGGATGCAACCGTGCCATAATCTCCTCGACATCTCCCTTCCCCAAGGTTAAGGGTTCATTTTTTGGATCCTCTCCTACCTTCCAAAATGTATCATATGCCCACTAATGAAATAAGCATAGCTAAGCGCTAAAATGAAATTCCAAATTAACAGTTGTCGTACCTCTAATTAATAGTTACATGCCACAGGCCATTGTTAGACTGGGCATATTCGGTAGAAATAAACTCTATAAATTTCATCAAACTAAACAACAATAGATAACACCAGAAGTATAAGGTATGAATTTTCTGTCAAGTGATTTATAATACTGAAATCTATAAGAATTCTAGCATAATGGTTTCAAACTACCAAGACATAACAACTAGAGCATCAAAACTAAATTTGCTTGAAAATACTATAATTTGTGTCCATTTGGATCGTAATTTCTTGGCAAAGTAATAAATTTTTGTAAACTAGATCTCTAATATCATATTTATCATACTTATATTCAATAATTGTTACAATAATAAATTTCTAAAAACGCTTCAAGAAACCGCAATCCAAAGTTCACAATAGTAAACGAACACAAAAACCAGAACTTTTGGGCCGATCCTTGCTTTCGCCGTATTTTCTGGGCCAGCTAAGATGGCCCAAGGACTTTCCACTCAATTTCCTACTTTCTTTTCTATTTTTATTTGCTATCTTTATATTTATACTGCGTGTGCTGCGGGAAAGCGGGAAAGACAGAGAGAAATGGCGCCATTGAAATCAATGGAAGCTGAGTACCCATTAATTGATTCCAGTTTCCAGCAGTTTTGTGCCTCCCACGGCATTTTCTCAGGTCCTATTCTTTGACCTTACACTTTCCTTTTCTTTTTCTTAATTTATTTAAAAAACAGAATAAAAATTCCATTTCTATATCCAAGATTCAGCTTATTTTCTTTAATCCGTGCTTTTTTTCATTTACTTCTATCCAGTAACCACTACATCTCTTGATTTTTGCGTACTGAATATGGACAGAGTTATTTGTTCGTAGAACAAGTGAAAGTACAATTTGGTCCATTAAAATTTGTGGATTGTGGACTAATTCTGCTTCCTCTGTCGAGGAAAATATGCAATAAAGAATAAATGGATTGTTATATTATCATTACTCTGTTGTAAGGTTTCTTAGCAGTATTTATTTGATTTCCAGTAAAAGTTGGTTTAGTTAGTTAATATTAATTTTGTTAAATTGATAGATTAGCAGCTGATGACCAGTGCTCCAATACATTAAAGACTTGGCATGAGATTAGCTTCTAAGTAAAATTATAAAAGATGTGCAACCTTGGTTTTATGATGATTTTTGGCTTTGTCATTGTATTCGATTTTCTTTAAGCAGTGGAAGATTTTCTCGTGCATGATATTTACATGTTAGTGGCTTTGGCAGAAGAACACGATACTTCTGATAGATTGAAGCAGGTTGGTTTCTTGAAGTATGTTTGTTTCCATTTGTCAGTTTTCCTGGCCATATTGGTATTTTATGGATGTTGACATTTGTTCAAATATAGGCCATCACCCAGATTCTCTCTATCGTAGATAGTCAGCATCAACCGTGGCTAAATGGTTTTGAATTGTTGGAATACACCCAGAAGAGCAAAAACATACTATCTACCGGATGTGAAAGGTATTCAAAGGCTGAAAAACCATTATTTTTCTGTCTATCATGAGTTGTGATTAAGATACAGATATTGATTGGTACATTGAATAGGATCGATGCATTTCTTCAAGGTGGATTTCGAGAAGGATTTCTGACAGAGCTGGTTGGGCCATCCTCCTCTGGTAAAACGCAAGTAAGAATCCATAATGGGACAAGATTATTTTGATTTGTATCAGTTTTGGAGATGCCAGAGGTTTTTGGTTTTCTTTGCATAATGATAGATGATTTTGTTCTGAGTAAACCATCAAAGTATGATTTACAGTTTGTATTTGCTCAGGTTTGCCTGCTAGCTGCATCAAATATTGCAAAAAGATGCTTGGGCAAGGTCTTGTTCCTAGATACTGGCAACTCCTTCTCACCAAAACGTATTGCCAACTTTATTAGTAATAGTCCAGAGCATGCTAATAATGAGGTAAGACATATACTTCGATGGATTCTGGTCTTTGTGCTGCTAGTGCATGCTGTATTACCCTAACTATTGGGTTAATTTTGTGCAGCTAGTTTGAATGACTGTTTACTGAGTAATAGTTATATGAAATTCTGGACGTGGGATATCTAGATGGGCTTTCTAGTTCAACTGAAATAATCTTTGTTTATTATGCTGCATTTCAATGCGATGAAATTATGCTGCTTGCACACTATTACTTTGCAACAAAAATCTCTGTTTGCTTTAAGGTGGTCTTTTGGAGAGTTTGCATGCGTCTGCAATGTTCCTGCCTAGTGCCTGTAATATATTACAGTTTTTATGCACCTTTTCCTGCCTTTATCCTTCTAATTCCATCTATAACAATATTGGAATTCTTTTCTTTTTGTGACAGGCTAATAAAATTCTCGCACAAGTTTTGGACAATATACTATGTCGCTCTGTATTTGACATTTTCACTTTGTTGGATGTGCTCCAGCAGCTACTGAAGAATTTAACATATCAGGTTATTACATTCGTTATTTTGTTTTCACTGCTCTAATCTATTTTTTCTTTGTTCTTTCATGTTTTTGCTTTTGATAGTATATATCATTGCCTATTATGGTGGACTTAAGAAGGATTAAAAATTGCAGATAGGTCAGCACTTGAGGTTGCTTATTGTTGACTCAATATCATCTCTTATTACTCCAGTTCTTGGAGGCGCTGGCACACACGGTATGTGTTTTGGAGACAAGGATGCATTCTGACGTATAATTGTGATAATTTGTGTAATTGCTTAGTTTTTTAGAGCTAAGATGTCTAGTTCATATCATCAATGGAAATCAAATTTTGGTGGAATTCAGACTATGTTGATCCCCATACTTTTTTCCTTTTAATTCTGGATTTCCAAGTGAACACTGCAATGTAAACATTCAGAAGTATGCATGGGCTTTTAATGACTTGCTTTTTTATTTTTTTTCTCTGTTTGGTTCCATATTTCATAACGTAAGGAATGAACCAAAAAAAAAAAAAATTCCTTATTGCTGTAAGTACATGACAATTTATCGTTTTATCCTTTTCTGATCAGTTTGCATGAGCAGTGTATTAGTCTGAAAAATGAAAAATGATACGATGGTAGCCTATTCAATATATTATTAGATTGTTTCATTGCCCAATTATAGAATGGAGAACTCAGATGAACTACTGTTTGATCATTGACAAAATCTGTAGTCTGATCTTCCTGATGTCAACCAGGATAAAATGTTCTTGGCTTAATGTTTGATAACTTCTGCAGTTCAACAGAATGTCATCTTGTATGCTCAGAGAGCATGAAGGAAGAAGAATTTTAAATCAACAATTAAGATGTTAATGACTTTTCAGCATTGAGTTAATTAATTCAAGAATGATAAATAATGTTATTTAAAGTTGATGCTAGTTTTGAAACTAACTGTCTTATATCTTGTGGGAAACACAGGCCACGCTTTAATGGCTTCTGCTGGATTTTTATTGAAGAAGCTAGCACACGAATACAACTTATCTGTTTTGGTAAGTTGTAAAGTTAATAGTAATTAAACTCTTCTTTTTGAATTCTCTGTATGGTGGGGCACGTTATTGTACCAGTTTAGTCTTTGTCTAAGGGGTATATTTGCTTAACAACATATGTGATGGGTAACTGATTGATTTATCAGAAGACACAACATCTGTTAGCTAAAAGTGAAGCCAGTATTCTTGCTTAATGGGTTCTTCACAGAACAAAGTATGATAATGCTTTGGAAGTTCAATAACTTGTCTTGTGTTGGTTTTGTCTACTCAACACAAACATGACACATTGTAGTGTGTTAGGGCTAAGTTCAATTGGGTAGGGGTCCTAAATAGTATGTGATGTAATGAGTAGTCAAAATCGAGTTTGACCTCCCTAATGTTATTTGTGTATACTGAATGGTCATGTTGACATAAAGACAAGAAAAGTTTCTAATAGATTGCATTGCTGGCGTGTCAACTTCCTAGAATATTGAGAATTCATGTGGTTGTAATATTTAGTTCTGCTAAGTGTTTTTTCTTTGGCTTAGTAAAGCAAATACTACTATCTTTTTGTTTATTTGCTTCATTTGTGGACCTGAAATTTGGTGGTAAATCATTTTTGCTTGCATCAGCATGTGAGATGATTGAACGGGTAGACTTATCAGTAGAGTTATAAGTGGATGATTAACACAAAACTGACCTTCTTAGAAGAATGTATATTTGTGTAAATCTTGCTGTTGTGTCTCAGATGACCAATCACATGGTAGCCGGTGAGCGTGGTGTGACTAAGCCAGCACTGGGTGAGAGTTGGAAGAGCATTCCACATACTAGGCTTCTGCTATCCCGAGACCGCGTAAGCAACATTTGTAGCATGTCCATACTAAGACACCCCTCTAGGGTATGTCTCTTTGTTAACCTCAACTTTCATGTTATTGCATAAACTGATTATGTTGGTGTTTTATCTTACAATAGATCAGTTTCCCATTAGATGTCGATGTTTTCTTGATGATTTTTACAAAAATACGCCACTTAACTGTTTCAGGGAGGATATCTGTTCCTTTGCAAGTTATTTGTTGGAAACAGAAGGACAAATGCAAATATGTGTATGCATTTCTTTTTTATTGTTATTAACAATGCATCATTGTCCATCTCGTACCTTTGTCCTTCAGGCTATAGGAGAAAGAGTGGACTTCACGATTTTGTGAGAAAATGGTTTCTGCATTGCCTGGAAAATGCACAAGACACGGAAAGGGTAGAAGCTTGTTGAATGTTTTCCTATGGTGCTCCTAGGTATTCCATTCTCTTGTATGGACTTCACTTTTTCCAGTCTGAAACATGGAAAAGTGTAGTTGGAGTATCATGTGAAATATCCAGTAAAATGCGAGAGAACATTGTAGTATGCTCTTTCTGATGATGAATTAGTGAATCCATGCAGAATTTAACACTGACAGTCTTACTAATTAACAGGATTTACTCTCATATCAAATTTGTGGTTGACCACTCCTTTCTGTCAATAATAGGCTTGATTGTATGAGAATATCATTTTAAGGATAGAAGCATCCATTAAACAGACAAACATGTTGCTTCTCTGTCTTCTTCAATTTCGTTGAGTTGTTTGTCATCTAGTGCTCGGAGAGATCTACTTGAAGATCTCCACTAATAACCAAGGGATGCCCATGTCGTTATCAGTATCACCAACCCTGTGTCTTTTTTCTCCATATCCATTTGCTTTACTTCCGCCTATATTTAAGCATATCTGATCAAAAGCTGTCAGGAAACTTGAAAAAAGTAGACAAGCAACAAAGTAAGTATGCAGACTAGTAGCCAAATTGCTGATTCTTAGCGCTGCATTAGAGTCATTTAACTTGCAGTCATGTATATAAAATTGTATAACGCATCGTACTCATTCCTATTACGATGCACGCAACTAAACTAGAAAATGAGAATTCTTACTGGAATCTCATAAGTGTTTTTCACATCACTTTTTTCATCTCAACATGTACTACTTAACTCATGTAGCTTTTGTTTCACAAGTATGGCTGTAGTCAATGGAAGAATTATAAACTAGGAGTAACTTTGCAGTTTCTGTACTGCCATTACCAAGTTTAGTAAAACAAATGAAACAGGAAACCATAATGAATTCTACCAGCATCCACATTCCCCACCCTCCCTCTGGGCCTGTAGTGCTGCCTTTTTCCAGGCTTAAAATCCCTCCATTATCCATTAAAAGAAATATTCCTAACTTATCCATCCTACAGCCACCAAAGCCGCCACCTCCCTGGCAATCTATGATCTTGCTATGCCCACAATTAGTTGGGCAGAAGTGACTAACTTTGAACACATGTTCCAATCTCCATTAAATTTAGTCAACTGAGAAATTATTGATATCAGAGAGGTCCCCGAGGCTGCCATATACAACAAGCTTGATGTTTACTGCCGTGGTAGGTTTGGATTTGTGAAACCTCTGTTTGTTTGATTGTGTTTTTTAGAAACATGTTTTTTAAAAATTTCAAACACGTTTTTTAATTAATTTTTTATCTCACAAACACATTTATCGAGAAAAATCTTTAAAGTTACTACTGTAATATTTTTTAAAAAACATCCTAAAAAACAATCATCCAAACGGATTTAAGGAACTTGGTAAATGTTAATTTATATTTTAAATAATAATGTGTGAGTTAAGTGATATATGTTGATATATGAAAATGACTTTTTTAAACTTTATTTAAATCACAAGATACAATTGGCAAGTTAAAGATTTTATGTTACGGAATTATGTTACACAATGAGATGGATCTCATTTTGGCTCCACATGTGAGGTCTATCACTGAGACACGATGTAATGGACTTACTCTATCTCAGGATTCTCCAGCAATCAATTAGTGTGAATTGAGTTTAGTTTATACTCACAATGCAGTAAGGATTTACTCTTTAAGTGTCAAGATAAGACTTCTAAAAGTATTTGTACTTTTGAATGAGGAAATTTACAATGTCCTCTGATCTTACACCGTCCAATTTGCAAAGGAAATCTTTGCTAGACACTTGATACCCCACCAGTCTATTTGTGCAATATATTGTCTTCCCTATTTCAAGCTCCTCTTGATTCTAGGAGTTTACTTATGCAACGGATGTGATTTTTAGCTTACAATTTCTATTAGGTGGTGTAATGCGAACAGTTCAGTGTAGACTAAACTGTTATCACAATGCTCAGGGGAAAGCGCAACTTAACATTCTCGCGTACAAGGGAAAAATAACTACTATAAATCACCATGGCCTGCCACTTCGATAACTTTCATCCCATATCGAGAGCTAGCTAATTGATATAGCCATATAGCAAAAGATGTTCTTGCTTGTTATTTTATTCGCTACCATCTCTTTTCTCTCCATCTTTCTTATTCAAGTAGTAGCCTTCATATTTCAAACTCAAAACGAATGTCGTGTTCGTAGTCCACCTGGTCCACATAGGCCATCTCCACCTCCTAGGTCCCAACATGCACCAGTCTCTTAACAACCTCTCATTACGCTATGGTCCGTTAATCCAATTCCGTCTTGGTTCTCAACTGGCTGTAGTAGTCTCCACGCCAGAACTTGCAACACAATTCCTGAAAACTCATGAACTCTCCTTTTCATCTCGTCCGCTAGGCCCAGCCATTCAGCTCATTACATATAATGCTTCTTTCGCTTTTGCACCCCACGGATCATACTGGAAATTTATCAAGAAAATGTGCACTTGTGAGCTATTAGGCATTCGTGGCATCAACAATTTTCGACCTCTTCGAGCCCTGGCAATGCACCGGTTTCTACAACATCTAGCCCTTAAAGCTAAAGCTGGTAAGGTTGTTAATGTAACAGAAGAGATAATAAAAGTAACGAACAATATCTAAACGCAAATGATGTTCGGTCTGAGGTGTATAGACACAAATGGAGAGGCTAAAGACACTAGGATTGTTGTTCACGAGGTGACCCAGATTTTTGGTGAACTTGATGTGTCTAACAACGTGTGGTTTTCTAGGAAACTCGATTTGCAAGGAATAAAGAAGAGGTCTTTGGAGATACACAGAAGATTCGATGCATTGCTGGAGAAGATAATCAGGGAAAGGGAAAGAGTAAGAATTGGAAGGAAGGAATGCCAAAAAGATGGAGTTGGAGTTGAAGTGAAGAACGACCTTCTTGACATGTTGCTCGATGTTATGGAGAGTGACAATGCTGATATGAATTTTACTAGAGATCACTTGAAGGCATTAATCTTGGTAAGTTTGTTTTCAAATGGAAAATGTTGCTCGATGTTATGGAGAGTGACAATGCTGATATGAATTTTACTAGAGATCACTTGAAGGCATTAATCTTGGTAAGTTTGTTTTCAAATGGAAATGGCTAAGTGTATGCAGGCTTTAAATTCTTGCTTGTGTTCCATAAATTAATTATATAGTTGAAGGGAAAAACCCTTCGAAATTTTCATAAATTTCTAAGTAGTGTTCTTTAATTTCAGACACGGGACCGAACTAATCTATCCTGGAATGCTTGGATTTGTTTCGAGTACAAAACTTGGCATTCCTTGAGGATCTATTCTTGATACAGACACTGGAAATTACAGGATTTTTTAGAACAAGAGAAAATACAATTCCAAAATAATGAAATATAGGTTTTTCAATGTTATTTTCTTTAATAACGTAAGAATTTGTATAACTTCTGTTAATAAAATGGGAAGATAGACTTAGAAGATAATGACAAGAAAATCAAGCGACAATAATTTTAGGTGTTGAGGGATCGACCTTCATTCAAAATGCTTGGAAGTGTCAACTTTGTGGAAAAATTTTTACTATATTGCACTCAATGCTCAGATCCCAGTTGAACTACGGGAGTACTTTTATGTTGAAAAAGCCTCAAATTTCCTTTCTTTCCGTAACAGAATAGTTACAGTGGCCAAAGCAATTTTTCTCAATCAAGAAAAATGACCATAAGACAAAGATCTTACATATAAAATGCTTGCATGACTATATTAGGGGTGAAATAATGATTGAACGACTGTTATAGGACCCTTTCACTGCTGGAACGGATACAGCAGCCGGGGCTATAGATTGGACATTGGCAGAAGTCATCAACAATCCGAGGATTCTGGAGAAAGCCCAAATGGAGATCCACGAAGTCGTGGGAAATCAAAGGCTTGTGGAAGAATCAATACATACAGGCCATTCTGAAGGAAACGTTTCGGCTTCACCCCATTATCCCATTGATCACAAGAAAATCAACAAATGACAGCATTATTAATGGGTACAAAATCCCTGCTGAAACCAAGCTGTTCGTGAACATTTGGTCCATCGGAAGAAACCCAAAGTATTGGAAATGCCCCATGGAGTTTCGGCCAGAAAGATTCTTGGGTTACAGGCCCAGTGATGATGGTGAAAAACTATTGGTCCTAGACCGATTGGTCGACCTCAGGGGCCAGCATTTTGAGCTGCTACCTTTAGGCGCTGGGAGAAGAGGCTGCCCCGGGATGCTATTGTCCATGACGGCGCTGCCCACATTTGTGGCGATGATTCAGTGCTTTCACAGGGAGATGCCAATTAAAGTAGATATGACTGAACGGCCAGGATTGACTGCACCTAGGGCTAATGATTTGGTTTGCACGCTAATTCCCCGGATTGATCTCGAGGGTATCCTTAGTATTGCTAATGAAGGCAATGAGGACCATCAAGATTACTCGTTACTCGTAAATTTAAATGTGGGTTTGATGCTAAGTTGCAATTTCACTTCCGCAACACAATTGTAGAGTTTTTAAGAAAATGATACTCCATCTCCTATTGACTGACAGTAGTTTTCCAGAATCTATATTTTTAACAATATTGTTTTGATTATTATATTAATGCTCTTTTTGACATTTTTGTACCTTAAAATTCAAATTATGAATTGGGTACCAATTTTAGTTATAATACGATAATGGGCGGTGATGGAAAAAAGGATCATTAAATTTTGCAGCATGACAAACATTTCAAGAAACTAGAATATGAGAATACATGTTTCAAATTTTATAATGCTGTTACAGAATTTCCCAAATAGTTTAGTGAAATTTTTCTCTCGAACAGCATGGTAAAATTTTTGTATATTTAAATGAGTGTTCAGCAGTAGGCGGCAACTCACATTTTGTTTAAAAAAAAAAAAAAACTAAATGGGGAAAGTAACTAAAAGTAATGAGATGATAATTATGAGTGTGTGTCTTGTATAGGAAATTATGAGTAACATTGCAGTTGGCTGCATGTTACATACTGTTGCTCTGATTAATTCACTTCCAGTTCTGCGTAACAATATGATGAAGGTTAAACAAATTCAGAATGTATTCTTTGATTACCTTTCCGAGCCCTACATTTTTGTGAAAGATGAAATTAATGCAATTGGTCAAATAACGTGGTCCTAACAACATACAGCTTATACTGTGATTGACTGTTTGAGATTCCACTGGAGATCCTTCTTCTAAGTAATAAAATTTTACTGCTAATGCACTTGACAAAAAGCTTATGAATATGAAGGCTTGCACTAAAATACATATGCATAATGCCCTCGACGACTTAATAACTTGATGAAGTGCCTTTAGTTGATGTTTTGTGTAGATGAAGGTCTCGTATTTTGGTAAGCAAGCTTTGCAATTTAGTTAAAAAATGATCACTACAACAATGAATCATCATCTGAAAACTAGGGAAATAGGGGGAACGTTCACAGACAAAGATCCCAACCGAGCAGGTTCTATATTAAACAAAAGAAAAGGTGATAATTAAATGGGCTGTAGTCTAATCCGAGAAAATATATACTAGTAAGATAGCACGAAAGAGATCCAAACAAAATCAATTTTAGGGGTGTTTGATAACATGACTTACTGCTGAAAATTAATGAATTAAGTGCTTTTGTAATTTAGTGTGTTTGATAACAAAATTTCTTTACCACTTAACACATTAAGTACTTATTTAATTTGTATACAAAATTTTAAGTGAAAATTTTTCACTTAATTTCCTGAATTTTGGTATTCTTTCCCTCCCCTCATTACATACACACATACACACACTCACTCTCACACATATACATATGCATACTCTTTCTCACATACGTGCACAATCTCTCTCTCTCACGCGCGCACACACACGCTCTCTCTCTCTCTCTCTCACACACACACACACCTACTTTTACACAAATACACATATTCTCTATCCCTCTCTCTATCACACACACACATACACTCGCTCTGTCTCTCCGCTCCTCCCACACACAGTTACTTACATACTTTCTTGCGCATATACTTTTACACACACATACATATACTTTCACATATATATTTTTTATCTCTCATATACACGTACACATAGTTTAATTTTTTTCCTCTTGTATACTTACGTTTTTCCATATATATACATACTTTCTGTCTCACACACTTTCTCATACATAAATACACTCATTCTCTATCTCTCACAAACAAACAATATCTTTCTTTCTCATATACATTATTAATAAATTATTTTAAATTTTAAGATAAAATATTTATATTTATGAAAGGAGATATTTAAATTCAGTGCATATATTTAGTTAATTATCAAACAGGTAAAATTTTTCAATTCAGTAACTTAATAATTTCAACACTTAAATTTCAGACTTTAGACTTCAGATTTCAGATTTCAATTTTACCAAACGGCACCTTAGGTCTTGCATTCTTTCAGGATAAGGTGCCTGTTCTATTACCAACATAGCACTGTTATATTTACAACAGATTAATCAAGGAAACACGATTAATTAATAAAAATTATTACTTGAATAAACAGCCAGATATAGATTGCTAAAACATCAAGTTGATCGATTATGCAAAAGACTTATAACCAAAAATTAACAAGGTCCTTGCAAATATTTTTATGTTGAAACAAGACTCATGCCCACAGTAGGAGACGATGAAGAAGATGAAGAAATTGGTGATGTCCAGAACTCAGCATTCTTCACCTTGGAAATGCTCGTCAGCACGCCTAGAGGTGTCACATTCCCTATCACGGTTACTTTTTTTGTTTCCAGATCTATGCTGTATGAAGTCACTCCTGCACAATTACCCAAATTTGCTTTAATGTTTGCTTTTTCTTACGTTAAAAATGGAGGGAAACCGTTACTTTTGACATGTATTGTAGCCAAAAAAAAAAAAAAAAAGAACAGTTACTAGTACAGTAGCCAAAGCAACTGAGTAATCAACATTGATAAGTTCTATTGCTAAAAACAGATTGGATTAATAATCAACGTCAATCGGTGTTCAGCCTTCTGATTCTAACAAAATATAATACAATCCCAACAATAAGTGTTTGATAAGAATATATTTATATGAACTTACCTTCCATTCTGGAAATGTGTTTCCTTATTTTCCCTTCACAACCTTTGCAATGAATTGACACCCTCAATTCTACAATCTGCAAGCAAAATTAATCATATAGATATTAAGCTGATGTTAAATATACGGTTTCAAGGATCAAGACTAAAATGTAACTTGAGAAAGGGGCTAATGAAGAACCTGATGATGTGGTCGACCACGAGTGGATGGAGATGTACAAGCTTGTGAATCATTCGAGCCTGTTATTGATGATTTACTAGCATGTGAAGTATTTGAGTGAGATGATGAAAATTTTTTAGCATGCACATCATCATTAATTAAGCGAGCTAATGAAGATTTTTGAGCTTGGAAATCATCATTTGATCGAGATAAGAATGATGATCCATAGGCATAGAAATCATCATTTGAGCGAGATAACGAAGATTTTTTAGTATGGAAATCATCATTTGAGCGAAATGATGAAAATTCGTAGACAGGATTGTCGTACGAGCAAGTGCTACTAGACATTGAAGATCTGAAACCAGGATAGCCATTGAAACTATGGTGCCTAGCACTTCTCACATTCACATGTTGGCTAGGGACCAGTGCAGACGAGGAATGTTCAGAATTTGATATGAGATCAAGTAATGGGGTGTCACTTAATAAATCTTTTGAGGAACGATTTGGAGGAGGGCTGGAAATGCCACTGATGTCAGCTGAGCTTTTTCGATGTAAATATTCAAGACTAAGCTTAGGAGAAGAACTAGAAGTGTCCTTCCTATTTTTGTCACAATAAGGCCTGGGACTAATGGGATGAGATGAACAGGGGATTGGTGTTCTGGTTTTGTGCCGGTGATGATGATCACCAAGGCGGTGACCATGCCGGTCTGTTGGCCTAATCCCTCCGTGCCGGACCATACTACGTTGGTCCGTGCTTGAACAAATTGCAGTGGATGCTGGTGAGGCACAGAATAATTCTACAGATTTCATGATTATGCAAGAAAGAAAATATCAGTCGGTCAGAAAATCTTGTAGAGAACAGGGGAACTATAGAAGAGGAACTGAGGAAAGACTGTGAGAATTGAGAGAGATTTCTTCAAAATAAGTCCAATTGGTGTGCTTATAAAGTTGTAGATGCAACAGAGTGACAGAGAGAAACTGAAGGGAAAATACTAAAAGTAAAAGAAGCCACAACGGTGTTCCCAGCAAGCAAAATTGTATAAATTAACAAATGTAGACCTTCACAGGATAGTTACTAGTCTTATTATTACCACATCATTGCTTTACAACTGAAAGTTAAAACCAGACCCAGAAATTTGACCTATTTCATACATGTGCATAGAGTCATGTCAAGCTAATGGAAAGTAGCCTTTTCTTGTCTCTTCGATGATTGTTCCCCTGCTAAGCATAATATGTTTTTGGCCACTAGCATGGTAATACACAAAATGCTACACGACTCTTCATAGCCACGTCTATTAAAAATAACGATAAATTTTCTCCAAAAAAAAAAAAACAATTTGTTTCAACAAATATCAATTTTCTTCTAAAAGTGAATAATTTTTTATAACTTTTTGTCAATATAATATTTTCCCACATGATCCCACTTTTGAGTTTGAAAATATTGTTTGTCTTACTTCTTTATCATTTGTTTGCTGAAGATTTCTCCATGTTGCATTCAACAATGGCACAGTTTTTCTTCTGTTCTTCCTTTTTATATTTTCCTCTTCTTTTGAGCTTTTTGGTGATCAACAACAGCCAGCATCACCGGGAAGAATGAAACAGGGCTTAGATTATATTGATTTACAAGCACACCAAGATATAAAACTAATCCACTTAAATGCCAATTTGCCAGAAAGCATGAATTCGAAGCAAAGCAAGTAGACAAATACGATATTTTACTTTTGAAAAAATGACTGAAATCAATTCCTGCAGAAAACCCAGTACCTCCCATTCCCATTAGTGCAACTATTCCTTTCAAAACATTAAATAAACCTTACTGAAACAAATGTAACATGTGGCACCGATGCTTAACCTGCATGATGACTACAATACGAGTTTGAGGCAAATTTGGCTTTGATGAAAAATCCACTTTTCTTTATGGGCTACTTGCCTACAGAGTTTGTTTTGGCATCCCACATGTCGCAGGAGCGATGTAACAATCTTAACACAATTCAGAATTCATTGAATATTATCATTTCTCTAATCTTCACGAGATTAAAGCAAATTGTCTTCACATAGAAATCATCCAATGGAATCTTAAATAATAGAAGACAAATCCGATTGGTAATTGCAGTGTTATGGCACTATTAGCAAGCATTCGTGGAGTTTAGCGCCAAGATTACGTTAAACAAATCATGCCAAGACATTCAAACGGAGTTGTTAAGGGTCCGGATTTGGGGACCAAAATTCAGGAATATGATAGGAGCAGACAAATCCAAGATCAAAATTAACAACAAAATCATGACAAATTGTTAAAGATCAAGACAAACAACAATGAGCTAAGGTCCCCCAGACATGAACTGAAACACAAAGTGCTCCTTAACAGCGAAGCACGTGATATTGTACCTCTGGGTACTTGTACCAAGGTGATTAAACCGTTTTATTCTCTCTCTCTCTTCTCTCTCTCTCTCTCTCATACATTGTTTTTATTCATTACCCTTTATTTTCAAACAAAAAAAAAAATCCACATTGCTTTTCCTTTTTTTTTTTCTCCAAATAATTTAGTGGCTTGTTAATTATTTGCATATCAATCAGATTACAATTTTCATTCAGTTGATAAGATATGAACTCTAAAAATAATGTTTGCGCAAACCACCGCACTTTACGGTTGGAGCAAATGGAAGTAATTATTACGCTTTGTGAAATGGCTGAAATGTGTTCCCTTTTAGCAGATAAATTTCCTTTTCGTCAATGTTAAGTGGATATTAAAAGTTGATACTATCATAATTGCCCACTTATATTACTTACTGATGAATTAGAATCGCATTATCAAGTTGACTAAAGTGAAGAATTTAGCTAACTAGCCACTTTTAACTGTCCTTTATAATTACAATCTAACTTTTCTGAGGGCCACGAATCATGAGACATTGTAGTTATGTACTTCTTTCCAGTTCCACTGAATTTGGTTAAAAGGAAATGATTATCCGAAATTAATTATTATAGAAAATTTGCTTACGATATGATCACATTCCTTAATTTTTTTGCCTCTCACGAATTTAAAGAAAAACATAATCAGTTGTAATTGAATTATTCAGAAAAGCAATTTATCTATCTATTAAGTGTCTGAATTTCATTGACGTATGAATTGCAACTTAAATAGAAAAGCATAAACTTTTGAAGATTTGACTGCATTTACGAAAATGAATTTTCCGTTGCCTGGATAATTTATTATTGGAAGGATTAAATTTAATGAGATCCAAAGCGTTCAGGAAACATTTTTCGTACAAAATTTTTCTCCGATGACTCTATACATCTCTGCCTGAATTGGTTGTGTGAGTCCTACTCAAGCCGTTCCTTTATCACCATGCGTTTAAAGAAGTGAGGCATTGTTTTAGTGGAATGATTAATTAATTAATTGCGGCTTTAGTTAATGTTCCTTACCAGAATAGCAAAGTTCTTGTTATCTTGTTTTGCTTTGGAACCGCAGCCCATGCACAATTGATAAATCGAATGGTAGACGATCAGTTGATTCTTCAACATCAATTTGTTAAGACATCCTTTTCATGAAATTGTCTCAACTGTTTCCTCATTTCGGCCGTCTGTTGGGATGTATCCCGAGACTAGTTTGCTTAAATTAAAGTATTCACCATGTAATTTCAAGAATGAAGTATTATGTTTGGTAATACAACATAAACTTGATCACATGGACTATGTTTGAAATTTCTCTTTTCTAACATTGAAAAATTATTTGTTTTCAAGTAAATTTTTAATAAAATTATATTTTGTCCCCCCTAAAATGTTTCTCAAAATTAAACTCTACACTCCATGTCTGTCTTGTATAAATAAAAGCCTAGCCTTGCCTCCCTCCCCCAGTCCTTAATTTCTAGTTCCGCAACTAGGAAGAACGGGCCTAGTAAGGTATTTCTACCCACGTTTTGTAAAAAGCCTACCCACGTTTTGTAAAAAGCCCATAATATCAGCCTTCCTTTGGATTGTTTTGGCCCAGACCGTAGCCATAAGCCTGCAGTCTATAAACCATGTCCGTCCTCTCACGTGCGCCGTTATTGATCACGTGCGGGGCTAGCGTCTCTCTGAAACAAGGGTTTCTCAACCTACGACATCAAAAACTCCGCCGTTTTTACTTTGCGCGCTCGCACGCACAGCTGACGGAGACGACGTCGTGGCCATGGGTAAGTGTCGATCCCAACACAAACCTTTCCATTTCATTTCTGTAAAATTCTTTTTGTTTTTTTTTTGGGAATTATTCTGAGAATAAATATATATGTTTTTGTAAAATGTCTCTGAAATAAAATAGCAAGGATCAAGGTTCACGAGCTGAGGCAGAAAACAAAAGCCGAGCTGTTGGCTCAGCTGAAGGATCTCAAAGCCGAATTAGCTCTTCTCCGAGTTGCTAAAGTCACCGGCGGCGCCCCTAACAAGCTTTCCAAGATGTATTTATTTATTTTTATTTATTATTTTTTGTCTTTTCAGTTTATCTAACTATCATTAGAATGAAAAAAATAATGGCAAAATGTGTAAAAAATTTTCGCAGAAAGGTAGTTCGTCTGTCAATAGCGCAGGTGCTGACGGTGATTTCACAGAAGCAGAAGTCGGCATTGAGGGAAGCCTACAAGAACAAGAAGTATTTGCCCCTCGACCTCCGCCCTAAGAAGACCAGAGCCATCCGCCGTCGCCTCACCAAACACCAGGTACACCCGGAATACCTTTTGTAAATTTTAGCTATAAATTTGAAATGAATAAGGCAACGTTGCTGCAGTATGCAATTGCTGTTTCGTTCTTTAATTAAGTCTGTTTATGCAAATTACTTGTAGCACCATGTTGCTACATATAAATCATTGTTCTTACTTTTACGTGGTAATTTTTCTGGTTGCTGTAGCATAGTGAAACGTAATGTTTTGATCTCTGTCTTTAATAAACCACTGATTAGATTGACATTCGTATGCCATGATCCATGTGCATAATGGTTGGATGATTTTGCCTAACAAATCTGAAGGCCTCATTAGTGATATCAGTGTTGCAAAGCCTTCATGCCCAACCCAAAAAGGGCCTATATGGCTCAACTTTAAGGTGGATATTGACACGTTATATGGAGTGATGTAAATGTCTGTTCTGTGGTCAGTTCTGGCTGGGATTTGGAAAAGCTGGAGTAAGAAGTTGGTTTTCTTTTTTTTTTTGTTTTCTCTTCCTTACAGACATAAATGTTTGCTTACTTTCTTCCCTTTGTCTAAGGGAAATTGGCATGTTGGTTTGTGTGGAGCACCTTCCTAAAAAATAAATAAAAAGAAAATCGTTCTGCCTTTCTTGCCTACATGAGTCTATTGCTGATGTTACTTGGTGTCTGTGTTCTTGTTGCATAATGGCTTCTGGTTGTCAAGTGTTGCATGCATTTTTGTTCCTCAATTGTTATCCTATTTTGTTGTCCAACAATCATATGATAATTGCCTTTGTTTTTTCCATGTTGCAGGCTTCTTTGAAGACAGAAAGGCAGAAGAAGAAAGAGATGTACTTCCCATTGAGGAAGTATGCGATCAAGGTTTAGATCAATCGTGTTGGGAACTGACTGTGGTGTTTCAACCTGTCTAAACACAGAAAAATCTTAGTATTTTGTTTCATGGAATTGTTAAACTATTTATCCGTGTGAAGTTTCCATTAATTTTGTAAGTCCCAATATTTATCACATGTTGTTTTGTAGTTTCTTGCATGGTGAAGCTGTTTGCAATACATTTAGCTACCTGTTGTACGAAACAGTGAAATTGATTCAAATGAGGTAAACAACGGTTAGAGCGAATGACAAATCTGGCTATTGTCATAAAAGGCAGAATGTAAAAATGGTGAGTAATCCAACATTATTAATTAATAATTAGGTTATACTTGCAATTTCTTGTACAATGAATATGTTTCTAGTAATGGTAAAAAATAAATTTTTTTCTAGCAATTGAGTTTTGTGATTGTTTGGTTGTACACAGTACAAAGTTTAGTTTCCTATCTCCCTTTGTAACTGGGCTTGGGGCTGGGACCACGAATTAGTGGGCCTGGAGGTCCCCTCTCCCTATTCCCATCCACCTGGATATTTTGTAACTTTGCATAATGTTCATTTTGGAAGAGTTCAAAAAGATTTGAACGTTGACAACGGGATTCCTTTTTCTTTGGTCGCTCTACAACGGAATTTATGAGTAGCATTGCGGGTGCGGAACTTATCAAAATTTAGAAGGATCACAACCCAATAAATGTTTGTAAAAACTTGGACTCGAATTACTAGTTTTGATGGACCTATTGCGAACTTGTTTGGTGCTAATAGCGCACTTGTAGCACTAATGGGCTTGGTGTATTGCAGTCAATTTGTGCAACGTGTAGCATACTATAATGCATTTAGTTCACCCAAATTGCATTTAGTTTAGACAATTCTTTCATTCTTTTATAAATGGTGCACCCTCCATAATTTGAGGAACCGAAAAATCCTCGTCCGAAGCACTCCCAAGTTTCAGTTTTCCACTTTGTGCCGCATATATGTAAGAAGCTAAATACAACTCCTAGTTGCTATTTTAACGTCAAAAGAAATAAATACGTTCTAAAGTAATGCTTAGACATCTTGTTTGGATAAATCCAAAATATAATTTGGGTTAATTATGTTAAATTCTGTCAAATATATGCAATTCTATCCATAATTAACAAAGTAATTTAATATGTTTTTACACGTTATGTATAAATTCATAATTTAAAAATGTATTTTTTGTTTTATCCTTTCCTTTCGTGTAAGATTTTCACATGCAACGCGTGGAACCAATGCTCTCAACAAGGCCAGATTAATATCCCTTTTAGGAGCAATACTACGGAAACAGCTTTGTATGTATGAGAGGCCTAATCCAGGGAAAAAAAATTTAAGGGGTCAATATCACAATCTGCAATCCGAGCGGCTGAATTAGAAAATATGTTAAGAGAGCTATGGTGATCCATGTATTTGATGGCCAAATTGATATTTTTTTTTTTTCTAGTTTTGACGGAGACCAAATTGATACTATCATCTAAAAGATGGTAAAAAAAAAAAACTATAAATCTAAAAGATGGTGAAACATATGAAAATAAAAAACAAAAAAGAATTTGACCGAAGAAAAACGAAAAGCCAGTAACGGTCACTTCGGCAACTTAATCACCGCTGCATTATTAGCTATTGTCATAGACCGCTTTCAATTTTTGCTGATATTATCTCATGATCCAATAATATTCTTCTGTGAAGCTGTAATCAATTTGGTATGCTCACGACCAAATTTTCGTATTATTAGAAAACTATGAGCTTAATTATTACGGTGAGTAGCAATTATGCAATGGATAAGGATGAAAAGAACTGCATTAACTGCTATTGATATTTGCAAAATTAATTAAGCTGAAGATATGTTATTTTCCAAGTTAAAATTTTTGCCAATAATAGTACTACTTGGGTCGTATTGATTATGACTTCACTTGCTATGGAAGGTTAACGAGTAATGACTGTAAGCACTGTGCTTTCATTTTCGTTCCATTTATGGAAGATGACCATACAAAAGACTAAATTGTTGAAATTGCAAGTGGGATGACAAGATTGAAATTAATAAAGAAATATAATCTAAATTGTAGTTACTCTTTGGCTATGCACAAGATAACTCAAATCTTACTTGAAAAACAATTAATTAGTTGAAAATAGTAAGTTAAATTGTGTTGAATAGAATGATTTTTAGACAGGAGCGATGACTTCAAAAGTAATAGTAAGTTAAGTTTTGCTGAATAGCATGATCTTTGGACCGGAGCGATGACTTCAAAAGTAATACGGTAATCTAACAATCACATCATTAATTGCGTTGGATAATATAGATACAATTAGGTTGGATCAGCTGTCTAATTTTTTGTTGTCTATTTATACACAAAACTACATATTGTCACTACAAAATTACATCGTTTTACTCAATAGAATGGTGTAGTTTTATATAATTTCACATTGATACGGCGTAATTTTATATTGAATACTGTTAGATAAAAAAAAAAATTTGAACAAAGGATCTAAACTGCAATTAGGCTATCAAGAAACTAGGGCTTCTTTTATTAGTTCTGTTTTTTAGAAACATATTTTTTAAAAACTTCATAAACATTTTCCAATTAACTTTTTATCTCAAAAATATATTTATCAAGAATAATTTTTAAAACTACTACAATAATATTTTCTAAAAATACTTCAAAAAATAACCATCCAGACAGAGTTTCTCATATTCTACACGTTCAATCTTTACACTACCGGCTTCCCCAATGAGTTCTCTACACCATCACCAACATCTTCCTCTGAAATTCAACTAGTCATCTTCGCTACATAGAGCACTCCGGGATTAAGCTAGATCTAACCTTTCAGAGATTGTTATTTCACCCTCACAGAGTCCTCCAGGATTATTATTTCCCTTCCATGGAGTCATCATGGAGAATATGTGCTTTAAATGTGGCTAGAAAGAGTAAAATTTAGGAGTGAGATAAAGAGGGTTTTCACTTTTTCTGGGCTTGTGGTGAAGATGGTGATGGAGTTGGGGTTTTGAGGAAAAGAGAGACCATCCTTGAAATGGGATTAAAGCTCTTTGTTTTGTTTTTCCCCTCTTTCTCTGTTTTAGTGGGTTGGGTTGGGATTCTTGGTTGTTTGGATTGTTATTCATCTTATCTTATTATTGTTATTCTCTCCACACAAGAATTTGGTGTTCAATAAAAAACAAGTTTTGACATTTATTTTCATAATGTTCGATAAAATGTTTAAGAAAAAACAAGTTCTGACATTTATTTTTAAAATCTAACACACACGCACCGCATGCACATAAAAGATGTGCATAAATAACTAGTGCTGTTTGGATATGATTATTTGGATAATTATTTGGAATAATTATTTGTTGTCTTTTTAAAAAGATGAAAAAGTGTTTGAATTGGGAAAAATTTTTAACCAAGTTTGAAACGTGCTTAACAACTTAGACACTTTCTTACAAGATTGTGGCTAAAACAAAACGAATTTTTTTACAAATTGTATTCAGAAAAATTGAAAAAAATTGTGACAATTAAGATAAGACCAAATTTCAATAGATTTAAAAGATAAAGTACTAAGTATTGGACACTGAAGAATAAACCAGCGTTTGATAGCCATAAAAATATTTCTTGATTTTTTATTCCGCCATGTGTCCATTCCAAAATTGTTCACTGCTTTCTCATGTTAAAAATGTTGGTTTCTTTTGTCTCCTAATTCCATCACTTGCTTTTTGCTCAAAAACTAACGAATAGTGATTATTTTGACTTGGACAAAAATATTTGACCAAATAATCCCCTAAATAATGAATCCAAACAAGAATATTGCAGGGAGGGGGAAAGGAGTGGAGGGTATTATGAAAGATTTTGCAGGGGGTAAATAAATTTGCGACTTTGGTTTTGGAACAGGGGTATTTTGGGAAATGAAGATTAGGCTGGCTGCATGACGTAAGGGTATGGGAAATAAGTTTTTAGGGAAGGTGGTTTCGTTGATGATGAATGTTGTTGCTAAGGAAATCTAGGATTATCAAAGTACTAATCTTTATTTAGTAGTTAGTAGTACTATTCTAGTTCTTATCAAATTGAAAATGATATGTTGT
The DNA here is from genome assembly GCA_024721245.1 of Mitragyna speciosa. NCBI lineage: Eukaryota > Viridiplantae > Streptophyta > Magnoliopsida > Gentianales > Rubiaceae > Mitragyna > Mitragyna speciosa. The sequence goes on along the minus strand of CM045565.1, from coordinate 20,915,862 downwards.
TGTTAAGAGAAAGAGTACTACTGATTTTGGCCAAAGAAATAAATGAAGTTCTAAATACTGCTTAACATCTTGCTTGGAGAAATTGAAAAAATAAACTGGATTAATTTTACTAAAGTTTGTCAAAATATGCAATTCTATCCATACTTACCAAAGGACTTTTAATATGCTTCTAAACGTTATGATACTGTATAATTAATACATCAAAAGTATTTTTTTTTCTTATGCTTTCCTTTCGTGTAAAAGAGATTATCATGTAATAATGTGTCGAACCAATCCTCTATGAGAGGTCAAATTAATATATTCTTATAAGTTTCAGGAGCAATAATATGGAAAACAGCCTTGTAAGTATAGGGGCCAATGCTGGGAAAAAAAATTTAAGGGGTCAATCTCACAATCTACCATCCGAATGGCTAAATTAGAAAATATGTTAAGAGAGCTATGGGGATCCAAGTATTTGATGATCAATTTGATTCTTTTCTACTTTTGACGGAGACCAAATTGATACTATCATCTAAAAGATGGTGAAATGAGAGGGGAAAAGAAAAAAAAAAAGAATGTGACCGAAGAAAAATGAAAAACCAGTAACAGTAACATTGGCAACTTAATACCCATCTGCACTATTAGTTCTTGTCACATATCGCTTTCAATTTTTGCTGATAATTGTCTATGAACTTCAATAATCCAATAATATTCTCCTATGAATATGGTATCCTCAAAACCAAGTTGTGATATTATTAGACATCTATGAGCTTAATTAATATAGTGAGTAGTAAGAAATTATGAAATGGATAAGCATGATAAAAATTGCATTAACTGCTATTGATATTTACAAAATATAATAAAGTCAACAATATATAATTATTTTCCAAGTTGAAATTTCAGCCAATAATACTACTACTTGGATCCTATTGATTATGACTTCACCTGCAATGGAAGGTTAATCAGTAATAATTGTAAGCATGAACTTTCATTTTCATTTCAGTCATGGAAAATGGATATCCGCAGAACACGAAAGACTAAATTTCTGGCCTCTCAACTTTCGGTTGTAGGATTTTTGAATGATGCATTGCCGGCACGAGATTCGTGCTATCCGTTGAGTTATTATGAATCATTACAGCAACGAGGATAGTCCGCGTCGACCTTTAAGGTCCCCGAGCCAGCCATTCCTAGTCCGTCCTCTGGGCGGCACCCCGCAACCTGCTCTCGCCACGGGTGCAGCTTGAGCAGCGGAGAGCCATGGGGTTTGAATTGCAATTGGGATGAATAGACTGAAATTGATAAAGAAATATAATAGAAATTTTAGTTACCCCATGAGAAAACTGAGTCGTGCTTGTGCTTACATTTTTCACAGATTCCTACGTAGAGCTTTATTTTGACATTGGTAACGTATATAAAACGAATTAGAAAAAAGTAAAAAAAGACAAATAGATATGTATGCATTAATAAATATTCGTACAACTAGGTCCCTGTTATCTTCTAAGAATCACAACTTTTTCTTAGTTGAAAATAACCCAATGGAAAATTAAAAAAAAAAAATTGAGTATGTCATTTGCTGATATACATTCGAAAACAGAACTAAATATTTGGAATGGATTAATTACATTCTCCACATTCAAGATTTTAACTGTACCATAACTTTATAGTACAATAATACCAAAATTTTTTTTTCTCTTTTACAAAGTTTGTAAATCAATATACACTTCTCTGAACAATTACATAGTGATTAACAATTGGTTTATAAATGATCAAATTTATAAGATTTTAAACATTAATATACTAACGAGTTCCTCAATGTATCTCGAATCTGATATCACATATACTTTCAAGCCCAAAGGGGTCTATATGAAATTAGGACGTATTCATTTGAAGATGTAAAAATGCTAATTGCAATGAGAACTGGTCTTCTCTATACATTTGGCATGAAAAAGTAACGTGGACTTGTAAATCATCAGGAACCTGGATGGATGTATATGTGTGCGTGCGTGTGTGTGTGTGTGTGTGACACACACACACGTATACAAACACAAAGTTCCGGTCATTGAATGGCCAACAAAACTGGTGTCCCGCTGTACAAAATAATGATACCCACCTCCGAAGGTTTAATATTGGGTCACCCAATTGTGGCTTGGATTGGACTACGAAGAAATAAAACTAGATAAATAAATATACATATTTCTTATCTAGCGTGCTCCTGATAGTGGACAATTAATTCATCTATAATGGAAATACAGTTAGAAGTTAAGGCTGTCCCCATATTGGCTAAGCTTAAGATAACTTAATTCTTACTTAAAACATCAATGAGTTTAGTCAAAAAAAAAAAAAAAACATCAATGAGCGAGCTGAAAGTAGAAAGTCAAGTTTGCTGAATAGCACAATCTTTGGACTGGAGCTATGACTTTTTGAAGTAATCTGGTAAAATCCAACAATCACATCGTTAATTGAGTTAGAATAATTTGGATACAAATAGGCTACCAGGAAATTAGGTCAATGCTGATTGTAAGTTTGTGACGGGGACGCTATAAATGCAAAGCTTGACCAGTTATAATTTTTCTACGTATTTAACAAATCTGATGGGACTAAAATATCATAACATATAATTACAAAAATATATATATATATCATAACATATAACTCGTGGCTGCTAGCGAGCTGAAATTTTGGTGGGTGGGGTGGTCCACACGGTCCTTTGCAGTCGGCTAAGAACAGGCTTCTTGAGGCCCACCAGGCGGATATGGAAAAATAATTACATGAACTCTCTCCACGACTTCGTGACGTGAATTTTATAATGTAAAATAAAATTACATGATAGTTTAAAGTAGAGCACATAAATGAGAATGTAAAAATATTTATATAATTCTGTTTTAAATTACAAGGTCCACAAATAGTGGGTTGCGAATCCGAATCATGTAATAATTTTTTATGAATATTGTTTTTAGACTCTCTTTTGAGCTTCATCTCATCCAAAACACTCCCATTCATCCACAAACTCCACATCTGTGCATATATTTAAATTTCAAGTGAATTCTTATTATTTTAAATGTTTTTTTCGCTAATATATGATTTAAAGTATAACTTAGTTTTAGTTGATTTATGTGTGAGGACACTCATACCAAATTTACTCTTAGAATGAGGGATAAATGATTTTTTATGTATATACAATAATTGTGTGATTGATAGTGCTGATAGTATTCTGTGATTGATAGTACAGACAGTACAGACACATAAAAAAGATGATTTTGGAGGGCTCTTTACAACACTGCAATTGCCAATTTGCCATGAAAAAATGAAACTCCTGATCTGTATAGGTCTACCTCGTATATTTTGCCATGTAAGTTGTCAAATTTGATTAATTTTCTAGCTTGGGCTTTATATTCTGGCGAACATAATTTGCCAAATTGGATTTACAGCTAGGAAAATGGTATAGTAATATGAAATTAAGTGTCAATTTTTATCAAATAAATAGTAATTGTATTAAGTGAGTGATTATTTTTGTTATGAAAATGGTTATAAGTTGTACTGATGTCACAAAAACTGTTTCAACAGCAATTTTCTACCGGCTTATGATTTCTTAAAGGAAAAAAAAAAGGCATTTTCCGAATGGGAAACTTGCCAATTTGGTTCCTCTTATTTTCACAAAAAATTTTTTTTAGTCCATTACCTTCAAAATTAGCCAAAATAGTCCCTCAAATATAAAAAGTATGTCCTAATTGGTCCCAGAGTTCATTTTTTATGAATTTTCCGGCAAAATTAGGAGCAAAAATGGAAATTCACGTGTCTCCCTCTCTTATAAAAGTAAAATTTGCCAATTTAATCCTAGGCAATCATTAACGAGTGCTTGTCAATGGATTGGGGATATGATGATTTTGAAATTAGAGATTTTGATTGGTTGAAAATGAGAGAAATTGACAAATTTCACATTTTTAATGGAGAGAAATGTGTGTTTTTATTTTTGCCCTTGACTTTGCTGGAAAATTGAGCAAAAATGTGCTCTAGGACCAATCAAGACACATTTGTTTACCTTTGAGGGACTATTTTGGCTAATTTTGAATATGAGGGACTAAAAAAGTTTTTTGTAAAAATGTGAGGTACCAAATTAGTAAATATCCCTTTTTAAATTTATCAACAATACCTAGAAAAGGTTATATTGAACACAAACAAGCCAAAATTTCAAGATCCAGGTTGGTTTGTCCTAACACTTTTTTTTTTACTACCCTAACACTTATTAAAGCAACTGAAATTGATGATTCATCAGAACGCGTCCTGTATATATGAATCCGTCAAAAGTTATCTTCATAATTTTTCTTTTATGGATCCATCTACCTCCCCTTGCCGGTCTTAAATATGAGCAAGTGCACGTCCAGTTTGTAACTTACTGTCCATGCACCAACACCATATCTTTCTATTAAGGTCGTATAAAGAAAAGAAGGACGACCGATTAATCTGAAGAAGAGCTTTTATTTTATTTTTATTTTTTTGTTGTGGCTCAAAGCATAGAAAAGTTAGCAAAGAAATTTATGGAGGAAATGCTGGCTTATCAATATGACAAAAAACTTTATATTTAACTCCTGCCCCAACCCCAAAAAAGGTGTAAAAAAAAATTCCTTGCTTACTTGGCCTTAACTATTACGCACTCGATCAGTTCACCTCGAGTTTATCAAGGAATAATGAGTTTATAGGACTTCTGTTCTCTTTGGATCTCGATTACTAGGAAAAGAAAAGGGTGATTAGCATTGGAGTGTAAATAGGAAACTGGAAGCTCTCAGTAGTTCTCAATCTTAGATTATAACATACCTTAGGCGTGAATAGTGATGATTTTAATAAAGATTGTTAGGGAAGTCACGCACCGATCAGTTGTTGGGGGTTGAGAGATTGGGATGGTTTAAAGCATAGTCACATGGGCAACTTGGACACCCTTTTTATTCCAATGTTTGATTTAAATTTCCTATCAAACTTAAACTCCAAAATTTAGACAACTCCTCTCTGCTCTCACTTTTCCTCTTTTTCTTTCTTTCTCGCAGCCTTTTTTCACATCTTTCTCATGGATCTTCTGTTCATGCTGTTAATTTTTCTTCCTCTATTGTACTTCTTTCACTTTCTGTTGAAAATTATTGATCAAAAAAGGCACCAATCTTGTTACATATTAGATTACGAATGCTACAAACCAACTGATGATAGAATGCTTAGCACTCGGTTTTGTGGTGAAGTCATCAGAAGAAACAAAAACCTCGGCCTCCTCGAATACAAATTCCTCTTGAAAGCTATTGTCAGCTCAGGCATTGGTGAACAAACATATGCACCAAGGATGGTCTTCCACAACAGAGAAGAGTGCCCTACTTATGATGATGGGATCGAAGAGGTGGAGGAGTTTTTCTATGATAGTATTGACAAACTCTTGAAGAGGACCGGCATTTCACCATCCGAGATTGATGTTCTAGTGGTCAATATATCAATGTTAGCTTCAGTCCCTTCTTTATCATCTAGGATTGTGAACCATTATAAGATGAGGGACAACATCAAGACCTACAATCTCGCTGGTATGGGGTGTAGTGCAAGTTTAATATCAGTCAATGTTGTTCAAAATATTTTCAAGGCGCAAAAGAATTTGTACGCTCTTGTTATAACATCAGAGTCTTTGAGTCCAAATTGGTATGCAGGAAACGATAGATCTATGATACTAGCAAATTGCTTGTTTAGATCAGGTGGCTGTGCAATTCTTTTAACTAATAAAGTGGCTTTGAAGAATAAAGCCATGTTTAAGTTAAAATGTCTAGTGAGAACACATCATGGTGCAAGGGACGAAGCCTATGATTGTTGCATGCAAAAGGAGGATGATCAAGGGCGAGTAGGGTTTCACCTTGGCAAGAATTTACCAAAGGCTGCAACGCGAGCTTTCGTTGATAATCTGAAAGAGATTGCACCCAAGATATTGCCCATTAGGGAGCTACTAAGGTTTATGGTGGTTTCCTTTGTCCGAAAAATGAGCAAAAGGTACACAAAAGAAGGAGGCAGCAGCATCAGGCCGGTGATCAATTTCAAGACTGGTGTGGACCATTTTTGCATTCACACAGGAGGAAAGGCTGTCATCGATGGAATAGGGCAGAGTCTGAATCTGACCGAGTATGATTTAGAGCCAGCAAGAATGACTCTGCATCGATTTGGAAATACTTCTGCTGGTAGTTTATGGTATGTTTTGGGGTATATGGAGGCTAAAAAGAGGCTTAAAAAAGGTGATAGAGTTTTTATGATTAGTTTTGGAGCTGGATTTAAGTGTAACAGCTGTCTATGGGAGGTGGTTAGAGACTTGGGTGATGCAAATGCATGGAAAGACTGCATTGATAGCTATCCACCTAAAACCCTAACTAACCCTTTCATGGAGAAGTATGGGTGGCTTCAAAATGAGGATCCCAGCACCTTTTACGTTCCAGATGACTATGTCATCCCATGAGCACTGTTCTTTTCATGATTAGGGCAATAATTTCAATACTGTATTCATAGTCTGTTTCATTCTTTCTTTTTACCGTACCCTTTCTTTTTTTGCCCCCATAAACTAATGTACAACTGAAAGTTCTATTTTTTCCATGTGGGTTCATTTGCTTATGATATGAAATATGGTTTCTGTTTGGGCAAAGAAGTCTGCTAAGGTTATTGCTCCTCTTTTCTTTCCTTTTTTTTAAGATCAGATGTTGCTTTCGTTATTTTCTGGAATTGCTGCGTGGGGTTTAGCGGTAAAGAGACTTGTCACTTTGAAATAATAAAGATAGCACGTTAGTCCGGTCAGATGTTGTTTAATTGACAAAACTGTCAGTAAACATACAAATTTATTTTGTCCTGATGATTCTGTACTTCTGTCCAGTGCGGGTAAGAAGGAACTTTAATATTCCAACAATTCCTCCTGAGTTATTTAAGGGGTGTATGGTATGAGAGAATCAAGAAAGAGAATAGATATGGATATTAATGACACTCATTATTGATGTTTGAAAAATAATTATTATTATCATTTAATTAAAATAAAAGTGATTAATTGGGGTCTCTGTGATTCTTACAAAATATTAATCTATCAAATTTATTAATTTTTTTAGAGAGAATGATATCCATTTTATTATTAAACCAAACATGTTAGGAAGAATCATCAAAACATAAACTTGTAGAGTTAATGATATCCATAATGGTCGTGATTAAGGAATCTGAACCAAACGACTCCTAAATATTTGTGTTGATTTTGTATATATCATTTATTTGGCTAAATTTCCTAGTTTATTTATCATTTGGTAGGTATATATATTCTCGTGCTTCTTGAATTAACAGTATAGATCTTGAATTACAAATCAATAGACTTAGATGAAATAGTAGTATGTGTTTGTGTGTGTGTGTGTGTATTGCAAATAATGAGTTTCTAAAACCATGTATAGAAAGTATATTTTACGTATGTGTATTAAATATTTTGTGCTGGATGTTGTGAGAATTGCTCTAAGCTTCAGAGCAGCAGGGTCGTTCATAACGGGATGGGGGGCCATTACAGCCATCACAGTTAAGTAAGATGTGTGCACTCCTGTCAGTAATGTATCTTCACTTTTGATTTTTAAGTTACTTTAAATTTGGTGGTGGAGGAACTAGGGTTTTGCTCCCTGGTCATGTTTCGTCCGTGTACTAGTACTCGTAACAGTTTCCATGACTATTACTACTGGCCCATTGCGACAAAACAACAAAAGAAAAAGAAAATATAAAAGTCTGATGAAGCATAGGTGTTTAAATTCGCAACAATTGGTTGGTTTAGATATGATGATTTCTTCCATTGCAGTTGAGAGTTTAATGTTAATTATACGTACCCTAGCTGACATGTCTTCATCATGTGATTTCAGGATCACACATCTCCTAAAGTACCAAAAACCAAACAAGAATGTGTCGAGAAGAGATGTCTCCCAACATAAAGTATTGTACATATGATTTCAATACAGTATGATAAAGTTGTTAGAGTGTGGTTTTTTGGTTGAACTCTCTCTTTCAGAAGTGGCCCTTGCAAATACGCAATGATCCTCCTTTATCCTGAATCGAACAAAAAAATTTTCGCGGTGTAGTGCATTCGCACGTAAAAAATAGAGAATGCAATAGAGATTGGTATAAAAAAACGAAATAGATAATCGGTGCAAAACTAACGTTCCTTCCTTATTGAATCACTTTTCTCTATCATTCCAGTTGTGGGACGGAGTAGAGAGAAAACAAAGATGAATTATCTTTTCATGATATTTGGGATTGTGATGTGTTGTACACAAAAAAATCTCTTCGTTCTTCCTTCTTGTCAGAGCATTCGAAATAAAAGCTTTTACCCTTTTCATGGTCCCAAAGAAAAAGCAAATGAACGACTTTTCTTTACTCTTATTAAATGCCCAAAAAATGAAAAGAAAAATCTTATCCATATGCCTTTCTCGTGTGGTCTTTTTTTCCCCATTTTTAAAGTTTCAGTTTCCTTTCTCTTTTGCTTCTAAATAACACTTAGCTTAGTGTACTCTCAGGATCCATTTAGCCTCGGACGATTTTCTTCAAGAAACTTTTTCGTAGTAAATGTTTCAATTGTAAATTTCTCACTTTTCCCAAAAAAAAAAAAAGAAAGAAAGAAAAAAGGAAGAGCAATTATTTTTCTGACGCGGGTCAAGTAACTTGTGATGATAATTTTCCCTTTGATCAGGAGGCCAACCAACCAGTAATAATTAATGGTGAGAGAGTTCAGTTGCGGTAAATGCTATATACAATAATTATCAAAAGTTGAAAGAAGACCTGAACGCTCAAGCATGTACTAATTTATGAAGGATCAGTGGTCCAGTATCAAAGGGCACATGTGATACGCGGCAGGATTTTTTCTGATACACCAAATCTGACCATTAAAAACTTGAGGAATTTATTAAGTATCATTTGCTCTATTTGATTAACAGACATAATTTCATGTCTCACTTTAGAAGTAAAAAGTAAGTAAATAAATAAATACGGAACATAGAATTGGTGTCTCGTATATAGTTTGAGGCCACATTTGTTAATTACATTCCAATTAAAAAGATTAAACTTTGAATGAAGTACGTGTGAAACGATGTGATTTTAAGGAAATATGAGAAATTATAGTGCAAAGTAATTAAAAGTTAGATATTTTCTGACATAAAAATTAGCACATATTTAGGATAGATGGTTAAGCGGTTAGAGTTTTATAACTCTACCCCAGAGGTCGGGGGTTTGAATCCCACAAATACCAATTTCCCATTTTCTCATGTAATAGTGTAGGTTTAATTTGAAAACATAGAATACTAAACTTTTTAAGCTCGCTCGTTTAATAAACGAGACAAAATTTGTGTTAGAATTCAGCTCGTTTAGTGATAGTGCTAATTATGCATGTTATTTTTGATGTTTTATCTTAGTTATAGCCAAATATTATACTAAATGCTGGATTTTATTAGTGTTTGGCTTTTATGTTGCTTATAGGATTCATATGAAAAAAGTGATCTTTTAAGGGAAATTTTCAGAAGATTTGCTGCGGTAAAGTGCCCCCATGCTATATCCAGTTGAAAGTGCAAATTTTGTGAGATTTGGAGTATCATTGATTAGAGTTTGATTGGCAATTGGAAACTAAATTAGTTTCCTAATTTTAGAAAACTCCTTCGGTAATAAATTTCTTTCTATGCCTAATTGGTATCAATTGGAATCGGAATAAAATAAGGAAAGGAATATTTCCTTTCTATCAAAAGGCCATATTCAATATTTATCTCTAGTTTAGTTTTAGAATTACTCTCGAGTATTCTTTGCTAGTATTGAGTGTTAGTTTTGAGAGTTTTAGTTTTTTTCTTTTCTTTCAAGACTTGTAAGAAGGATTTTCATGGATACTTTTAATTGTGTTTTCTTTATGGATCGTAGCTAAACTTCTTTCCGGTTACAAAATAATCAAAACACGATTTCATATCAATTGTGAGATCTTTCAATATTTGTTTAAATTGTAATTCATGTATTCATAGGTATTTAGTTATTTTCTGTTTATCAATTGATTATGATCATTTTGATTTAATTTAATAAATATGGCCAGTTATTCACTTGTCTGAATGATTTATTGCTAATTGAAACATTTGGTCCGTATGTATTTGGATGTTTTGATATCAGTGGCGAATGACACAATTTCATTACCTCACAACTAGTCTAATCTGTGTCATGGAAATAACCAATCTAATTTAAATGAACCCACATGTGTGTTTGTTAACTAGAATTGGGTCTTTCTAGTTTTAGGGCTGCAATTAGATTAAATCCTACAAGTGTCTCTAGGTTATTTATTTAGTAAGCGAAGTAGTCTAAGAGTGTCTCTTGACTATCGGGTAATTAAGAAAAAATTGGTGGTTCAGCGATTGTTGTACTATTATAACTGATTTATTCGTAAATACATAAGTTATTTTATGTGTCAATGATCAATTGGATGAATCGTTGCTGAGATTGTTTCCGTAACTAGAGCTTGTTATTCATTTGTTTTAATACTTTAATTCCATTTTAATTATTGCATATTTGTCTTTATATTTAATTAGGAATTGATAGAAACTCTCCCCCCCTCCCCCCTTTCCAATTTTTACTACATTTTTCTTGAAAGCAATAATTCTACCAGTTTTCCTAAGGAGACAATCCTACTCGCTGCTATATACATTAGCTTTGGAGAGTAGGTAATTAATAAAATAATTTTTGGTTGGTTGACATCCACCATTTAGCTATACGATTGGCCGAACTCAAGCTTTTAATAGTTGAGTCAAACTATATTTGCGAATAACTCAATTTATTTACAGCTCTAATTGCAAAATCTTTACTTTCTACTTCATCGTGGTCTTTGCAGACATGACAAGGTCAAATTCATATTCTCCGAATGTAAAACACTTCTGGGCTGGACTCCACCAAATCAAGCAAATGGGTCCTTTTGGACCAATTTGGATAGTGAAAAGTCACGAAAATTTGCATCCATAAGTCTTATATTCAGAAGTCAGAACTGAAAACCCTGTATTCCTTGTGCTATCTCTTGGATCATACTAAACAACAACTTTATAATTGTTATTTTACCACAGACCAAAAATGCAAAATTAAAAACAAATTCAAAGACCACAAATGCAGTGCTTGCTCTCCCATTTGCTTCCATACTATCTTGACAAACGCTACATTAACCATCAAAGGTGACTTTTCTTTTTTTATTTATTTATCAAACTTATACTATTATAATTGGAGAAGTAAAATAGTGCTTAGTAGAATTTGAACCCTCGACCTCTAGAATGGAGTCATAGAGTTCTAATTGCACGGCCGTCTATTTATTCCTACGACTTAACTACCCAACTCCCTACTCTTAGTTAAAAAAGAAGAGTATCCTGTAAATAGTCAAACATTGTAAAAGTAAAAACAACTGTTAAATTATGTAAAAATTAAATTAGAGATATTTCAAGGTTGAAAGAACTAGATGTGAGACCCCAAAGTCCCACATCGACATAGTGAAAGGAAAATTGATAATATATAATATATTGTGTTGAATTACTAAATAACTTGGCTTAAATATTTTGAACCCGTGGTTTAAAGCTCAAAATTTATTGGACTAGTCTAAATGCGGGACGTTACAAATGATATTAGAGCGAATCTCATGTGATCTCTGTACGGGGTGAGACTGGGCCTGTAGTATTAGGTTACAAATGATATTAGAGCGAATCTCATGTGATCTCTGTACGGGGTGAGACTGGGCCTGTAGTATTGGGTCGCGACTACACAAGAAAGTGAAAGAACTAAGGGGGTGTTTGGTTTAGGGGAATCAAGGAGGGGAATGGGTATCATAAGTAATGATACCCATTGTTGATGTTTGTTAAACAACTATCACTATCATTCAATGGGAATGATAGTGATTAATTGGGGTGTTAATGATTCCTCCCAAAATACTATTCTATCAAACCCATTACCCTTATGATTAAAGGCAAAAATACACCCACTTAAAAAATACATATATTTTAAGTTACACACACCCCAAATATACTCTCTCTCTCTCTCTCTCTCTCTCTCTCTCTCTCTCTCTCTCTCTCTCTCTCTCTCTCTCTCTCTTTTGTCTTTTGATTTTGAATATTTTTTATTAATACTTTATAAAATTTTTATAAAAATTCTTTTAAATAAATTTTTTTAATAAAAAATTGAACTAAAAATCAAAGATATATATTACTCTCTATTAATACAATAAAAATGATTTTTTTAAGGTTATCATTTGCATAAAACTCAAATTAGATTATGGTTATATTTAAAATTGAAGAAATCTTTTTAGCAATTTTCTTTAAAAAGATATAAAAAAAGAAATTGAAAAAATATGTATATCATAAATAAAGATTTAAAATTTTTTAAATTTACTTGAAAGTCATTACAGTAAACCAAACAAGTATTTTTATAATGATATTCATTCCATTATTAAACCAAACATGTTGGGGGGAATCATCAAAACCCATACTCATAATAGGGTTAATGATACCCATAGTGATAGTGATTGAGAAATTTGAACCAAACGCCCCCTAAATGCTGTACGGGGCTAAGTATTACGTCCATCTAAAGGCGGAAGGAAAATTGATAATATATAATATCCTACATTTGAATTACTAAATAACTTGACTATTTTGAACTCATGATTTAAAATTCCAAAGTTATTGAGCCCGTCCAAACACGGAATGTTACACTAGATATCTGCCATACTTTGGTTCTTGCTTTTGTGTGGATGCGTGTACATATATACTTCTTATTTAACACAATTAATGTGGCTTCTATCCAAATATCGGCAACCTATACCCCACACACAACCAAAAAAAAAAACACCAAGAAAAACCAAAAAAAAAAAAAAAAGGAGAGGAGGAGGAGGGCGGGGTGTGGGGTTCAACAAGGAGGAAAGGAAGGAAGGTTGTGGAAAAAGAGGCTAGCGTAAAATGAACGAACGCCTAGAAATGAAGATTGAAGACTTTTGGTTCATTGGTTTGGGCCCAAATTCAGCAAACTTTTGGCTGTTTTCAGCATTTTTTTCATCAGAATAACTCTCTATTTCCAGGCTTAATTTTACCCAAAAAAAAAAAAAAAACAACATTTTGATTCAAATCTAAAATTTTTTTAATCAATGGAGACTTACACCGACCTACCCAAGGAAACCGATGGTCACGATCATCCTGCATTCAAGCTCCTGCTCTCGTGCCCTACCGGTCTCTCTCCCTCACAGGTTCATTAGTTGAACCATTCCTCTATTAATTAATTAGTTAAAATTTTCATTTCATAAATTACTAGTAGTATTTTCCTCTAACAATTCTTTAAGAATTCGAGATTTGTTAAACGCAATATGAATGAAGGTATCAGTTGATTTCGGTGAAGCGTATGATAGAATTCCTCATCCGGATGCTGATTTAGAGAACTCAATTTCTGAGGTGGGACTCTGATTCTTCAACTATTAGCTAAGTAGAATATTTGTTTTTTCTTGAGTGAATATGACGAAATATTATTATTATTTGTGGATTCGTAGATATGGGATCGAAGAGTTCAAAAGAATGCTTCATTGTTCAACGGACTAAAGTTCAGGGTATGTTGATTTTTATTCTACAAGCATTTACGCTTGCTTTAAAAGTCAAGTCACTTTTTTAATGAACTTTTTAGCTTGCTAACCTAGTTCAAAATGTTGTTTAATCTGCAATTTTCTCATTTGCGGGTGTTTTTATGCGTTTATGTTCAAAATGTTGTTTAATCTGCAATTTTCTCATTTGCGGGTGTTTTTATGTGTTTATGTCTCAAAATGCAATGTATAACTGGACACTTGGGTTAGTGATGGAAAGTTTAATGATAATGATCGATGACGTGTGATGTTAATTCCTTACTTATATGATATTGGTTAAAGCATTTATTGTTCCTACAATTAAAACGAATTGGTAACTTGCAGTATGGAGGACACACTTTTCATGGCGAGGGTGTTTCCGATCAAGAGCCCCATGTTTCCCTTCATCTTGGTTTGACAGATTATAGGTTTTCTCCTTAACACTCTCCTCCCATCTCATTTCATTCCGTTGTATATCTGATACAAACTTCATGAGTAATACCTTTGTTACAGCCTAATCATGAATGGTCTAAAGCTCTTTTACTTTTCTAAGCTTTAATACTTGTGACTTTACTTCAATTGGTGTCATACATTTTCTGTTGGTTTAGTTCACTGTTATTTTGGTTTCCATTTTTACATGAAATGGGTTCACTTGTAAATGATTCCTGTTAAAAAGAGGGGGGAAAGATAAAAGACAGCCATTCATGAATGGAGATTTGCATTTTTCTTGTTCTTCATATATAAAACATTTTCAAAGTCATCATGGAATCTACAAGGTCTTGCAATCTTTAGCATGTCACTGATCTGACTTATAAGTCCATTCCGTTTCATCACCTACTTCATAAAAAGGAAAAAGAATAAAGAATAGAAAATAAAATACTTAATAGTTTATCCAACCTGGTTTCTTTTCAGGACTTTCGTGGGCACCAATTTGAATCCTTTGTGGGAAAGATTTCTCCTTCCATCAGAAGGTACCGTATCAATATCTTGTGGAAGTTTTAATTATTAGTTTGTGTTCTGAGTCCTTGAAGAAGCCATTTTTACTGGAGTTTCTATAAAAAGTCAAGTCACATGAAAATCGTTGGCGCATTCTCCTTTGAATTTTTTTTTTTCTGCTATGATGTTTGAATGCAAATTTTGTTTCTATTTAGGTTTTAATCATGGTGACATTTTGTGAGAATAAATGAAAGGCGGTTAGTTAATTTTGCTTTTGTACCTGCTGCCTAATCATTCTAAATTTGTAGTTGTGAAACATAATATGTAGTTTGAGATTACTTCATAATTAATACGTCACGATCTTTTCCATATCTAAATTGCTTCTGATAGTTTCTATTTGGAATCATACATTTGAATTTCAAAAACTGTTTCTATAAATGATCGCAGGTGGAAACAAACAAACTTAATGGTCTTGTCTAATCCCCCGTAGCACATCGCAGTTGTTTCCTGCACCACTTGATGTTTAGTTACTTATAATATCTGGCCCGCGTTCAGAAGTGCCTGATGGTACAAAGGCCAACATATCGTATATAATTTATTAGTATTCTGTTTTGCACAATCCTTGATTCATGGTGACTGTAATATGTTTGATATTCTTGTCTATGAGATGACAATGCTTCTTATCTCTGGTCAACTTGAATTACTAAAAGCAATGGTTGTGAACCCATTTCTTGAGTTCTACTCTTTCCAGACTGATTTGTTCATTTACAGATGATTGTAGGCAATGCCAGCATACCTCCAGCCCTCTTGGTAATGGTGCAGTTATAGAGACAGCTGATAGAAAAATACTCGTGCTGCAAAGAAGTACGAATGTTGGTGAGTTTCCTGGTCATTATGTTTTCCCAGGAGGCCATCCAGAGGTATTTTACCGCAAATTTTAAATTGCTAGTTTTGAAATTAATGAATCTTCTCTAGGACTATGACAAACAAATACTTAACAGGATCTCAGATTTGGGCAGTAACCTAGGCTGATTTTGCCATGTATCTTATTATTCACAGCCTGAAGAAATTGGAATTTTATCTCATGATACCAGAGATACAAACAGCCGTGAGATGATAAAAAAAAAACTTTCTCAGGAAATGTTTGATAGCATCGTCCGTGAAGTAGTTGAAGAAATTGGAGTTCCTGCAGATGCTCTTGTAAGTGGCTGACTTGGTTTGTTATTTTAAGGCACACTTGCTGCAATAATGTTGGTTAGCCTTTTTTAACTTTAGTGAGAAAAAAAAAATTAAGAGAAAGTGCTTGGTACAATAAATTTATGGTAGTTTTCTGAGCTTTTAATTCAGAATTGCATGCTTTCATGTTATTATATTTAACCAGTGATCTTACTTTTAAGAGATGAATACATCCTACACCTTGACTATGTAGTACAGCATAATGAAATGGATACTTAAAAGGAAAATGTTGTGACACATGATCAACAGTGATGGTAAGATAACATGGCTCTATACGTCTATTCTAGGAAATGAGTGCCAGCTCAAGCTTTCTCGCTTCAGTTATGAGCAGCATGATGCAAATTCTTTCTCTGCAACCTTATGGCACAGTTTTATCGTCAGTTTTTCGATAACATTACTAATTCATTGTATTTGAAATATCTTTTTTTTTTTTTTTGGCAACAGCCTTAATGTCCATCATTGCATGTCAACTTTTTGGGATTCATAATCTGGACTCCTCCTGTGTTTCAAGAGGAATTCTTTTTTCACCTTTGCTTTAAAATATTGGGGGCCTTGAACTTGGATTTAGCTTCATGTGCATTGGGGGGAAAAGGAGCGTGCAAATTTCATGCCCTGATTACTTTTTCTGGTGCTAGATTTTGGCTCTTGTAGAAGTTGTCTCATGATTTATTTGGAAAAAAGAGGACATGGTGTTTTAGCAAAAATAATGATTTTCTTCTTTTTGTTCAAGCAGACCAATCCAGCCTTTATTGGTATATCCTGTAGGGTGTTGAATGTCAGACCAACTGCTTTCTTTTTCATGACATGCGATCGTCAGTCGACAGAAATCCAACAACTGTATCGCGGTGCAACAGATGGCTATGAGTCAACTCAGCTTTATGCCGTTTCAGTGGTTTGTTCTTTATAATTCTAATCAAGAATTGTTGCTGTTCAATTAATTCATGTAGAGTTCAAGTTTTTACAGCTCTACTTACTAATTATTTAGCAAATGGAAGCTACTGCTTTGTGTAGTGGTAAAAACTAATTGTTCAAAGTATGAGAGTCGGTTTTGCATCTGTGCAAATGTTATGTTTTATAACTGTCAATATTCTGCACTGTACAAATTCCTAGAATTTCTGTTATGGCAAGTGACAAGTTCTTTGCAGGAGCCAAGCTTGTTTTGTTAGAAATGCAATAGGTGTACAATGAAGACAGTCCAGTATGTTTATCATTGTGTATTACACCATTTATTGTCATGGCTTGACAAAACGGTTGGCATCAGATGCAACATCAAATAAGTAATGATTTGTTTAAATTGAAATGAGACATAATTTTTGTTGAAGAATCACAATTTGAAGTTAAGAATGCTAATTATTACAGGCATAATTGTTTGAGGGAATCTGTTGGATTAAGTACTTCTTGTTATTCTCATTCTTGTGCTTGTAATTCTGCTTTTTGGAGGTTATCACATAGATAAATATGATCTGCTTAATCTATCAGGATGAATTGGAGAGAATGGCAATAAAAATGCCTGGTTGCCACCAAGGAGGATATGCACTTTTCAAATTGATGATAGATGCTGCAAGGAACATCTGATGAGGACACATGAGTGATTACTGATTCATTTGTTTTGACATCAAACTGAAAATGAAATGATTATTGGTGAGTCGTTGTCATTATATGTTTTCATGGGTTTTGCTTAGCTCAAGTTCACGTCTTTCTAAGTTTTTAGATGGTCCTTGTTGGGAACAAAATACTTGAGCTGATTTGATTTTAGTGTCAAGTTTGCTGATAATGAAGTGGGGCTCACATTAGATGGTCAAACATTTGGATACGAGTAATATATAATAAAGAGAATTTCTATTGTCAGTGGAGACGAGAGTTTTTTGGCATGAATCTCTGATTATACTTCCTTCTTGATCCTCTTTGGCTCTTTTAATATTTATACCTTCTGGGTAATTGTTGTGTTACCTGTGGAGCTTTAATTTTGGAGAAGTTCTGTACTTGTTTCATTGGAACACAGGAAAATTTTAGGAGTTTCTCATCTCAACTGAAAAATGAACTGGTGGATGTACCAAGTTTCAATAAATGGATTTCACTGCTCTATCTAATTCTTGATTCCTCATGGAGCCTAAGAACAAGGCTTTTGGGGCTTTTAGAGATATACTGCAGAGATTTAAAGATCTTCATGAGTGGTAAAATCATAGTCAGTATAACAACATAAATTCCTCGGAGACGTCATGATAAGTGTGATAAAAATTGATTGTGTTTCTGTTTGTGTTCTCATATTAAATGCTAGAAATGTTAGTAAGTAGTATACATTCATATGTGCACAAGTTGTGCTGTGTTTGTTTAGTCGTGTATTTTACAAACATATTTTTTAAAAATTTTAAACATGTTTTCCAATTAATTTTTTATCTCACAAACACATTTATCGAAAATAATTTCTAAAGTTGTTACAGTAATTTTTTTAAAAAAACATTTCAAAAAATAACTATCCAGACAGAGCTACTGGATATTGTTGTTGTGCTTTGTTGAGCCGAAATTGTTAGGGTAGCCGCTCCATTTTAACAATGGCCATTTTCATACTGGAATGTGAAACCACTAGAGAGTTTGTGATGTGATGGCTGTTTGGTGGGCAGATTTTGTTAGTGGTTTACTAACTGAAAGCTTGAAGTCTTCTCTTTTCTACCAAAATTTCAAGCTAGTCTTTTGTCTTTTGTTCCTGTGGGGTTTTGCCTTTAGCTTTTATAGTTAAAAAATATGCCTACCAATGCAATAGTTGATAGTGAGAGGCAATCGGAACCCTTATTGGATGATCAAACTCAAAAGTCTCCAATGAAAGAGTCGGTGGAGACGAGTGGATGGAAACTGTGAAAATGATGATATTTCAAGCGGGTACCTTCACTTGCATCCAACGCGTAACATGCGGGCCTGTCTAGCAGTTTATTCTTTTTATAATGAAATCATGATATAAACCTATATAATGACTTCGCATAAACAGCTTGCAGACTAAATATGGACGTTTCTTTTATATAGGAGATCAATAAATAAGTGATATCACTCAGAGCCATGATAAAATCTCATAAAATGCCTAAAGAGTATTGAGAAGATGATCCATAATTAGAGTGTTTTACTACAAATGCTACTGATACTATTCAATCAATTCGTGGGCAAGGGAGGACTTGTGTGATTAAGACGACTTTTAGTCGTGCATTGGATGTGGACTGGATTCTGGAAATTGCTTTAAGAGCTTGCTTGAGCTTTTTACTTTTATTTGAGATATTAATAACATCAAATCAGAAAAGAAAACAAGAACTCCTGCTGGCCACTACTAATTCTTTGTTGCAAATGTTAATGATTAAAATGTTGACTTGCAACAATTAGTTGTGTACATTAAGGTATGGTCCAAAGCAGAGTAATTAAATGACTTGGCTTTCAAAAGTGTAAAGATAACACAGAGCCATGAAAGGCAGTGGGATATGACTCATCGCTCATCAGTCTATTTTCCTTAAACTGGACTTTGACTTAAATTTCGGCCTCTATGGCATCAGTTATCAGTACATACGGGTGTAATTAGGTGGGTCTTGACGGGCCACATGCCGAGTGAAACTGCATATATGTAAAGCAGATTGTGAATGCAAGCCATTCAATTTATCATTCTCGATTGGTTGAGTCAACGGTCAACACTAACCTTACACGTAGCAAATTGCACTGTGAAAGCATATAAAGAATGTGATAAAATTGAAAATCAACTACCCAACGAGAATGACACGAATTCCTTTTCTGCCAGACATGGTTGGGAAGCACTTCAGCCTATATGTCTGGCAGAGCATTGGCCCTCTGTACGTGTGGTGTGCATCGGTTTTGTAGCCATTGCAGGATTTGTATATCCATTGTTACTGAATACTGAGTGATAGGATAATAATTGTCATACTTTTTAGGTAGGTTTCATTAAGTTGAGATTCTAAATTCGTGCCATTTCCTATTTTGTAATTCCTCACATTTGCATGAGATGTTTTCATGTGTCATATTAATAAATAATTGATGCAATGTTTGTATGCGTCATTTTTAAGTCTATATACACTGAACATGGCAAATTAAGTATCTTGACCTTGTTTGGTCGTGAGATAAGGTAAACCGTCTACTTATTATATAATCTATTTGTGAGTTTACTGTTACAAGATGTTTGTTTTGACTTTCTGACGGATAATATTCACAAACATGAAAGATTAGACAACAAAATTATGTTGTATAGGCATAAGCAGTGGATGTGCTTACTACTTAATTAGAATACCTAAGTTAAAAGTCCAATTAATTTTGTATCTTTGAGGACCCTTTTAAATGTTTTATTACTTTTCATGGATCAATTCGTCATTATGATATCAACATTTATTTTTTGGTGGCTCGGGGGAAATTATGCCATAAACTGATGAAACGGCAATAAAGGCTTGTCTGATCCCCACGTGCATGCAAATTTGATAAGCTCGGCAGCCTTGAAAATAAATGAGCACTCGTTAGACGGCCCCCAGCCGCAATTGGAACATTTTGTTACATATTTGGGTATCCTTTCTCTACTTTCTCATACACTATTCGTTATCAGAAAAAAAAATTAAAAGAGACAAAAACAAGTAAAAAATTAGATACCTAAATTTTAATCAAACAGGTTTTTGGTTGATATTATAAAGTTAATCAAAGACCAAGTGCGAAAGTCTTCGGTTTCAATTCGACCAATATCAAGACAAACTCTTAAAATCGGTTTTCTGTGGACATGAGAAAATAAAAATATCAAAGCATGCCTATATATATATATATATATATATATATATATATATATATATATATATAAGCATGAAAGTGAACCCCCACTATAAAACTACAGGACAACATTTCATTCCCAGGTGAGCGATCTGAATTCTGAATCAGCTCCATCAACTTAATTAGACTAATTCTCACTCCTACAATACAAACCAAGCTTTCCCTATTTTTCTAATCTGATTACGACGTTGATGGTGGTCAGTGTTCACATTACAGGCTGCATGACAAACGACCTCGTGATATTAAATTTGATGGCAAAATATAAATAATGGGACTTAATTATTAATTGTCCAGCTATAAATACAATAATCTTTTGACGTAACTCATTTTTGCTTTACTTTTTATTTAGAAACTAGCAGCTTAACTGGTTCAACATTCTCTTGTCACTTCAAAATACGAGGATTTAATTTTCACTATTTTTTTCTCAAATTTCTTTATTATAATTATTTGTTTTGAATAAAAAAAATGTTTAACGTGTGATATAAGCTCAGAACGTGAAGTCCAGATCAGATTCGTATAGGAAAGAATTTCTGAAATTTAGGAAGGATATTATTCAGCTAACTTCAAGGCATAGATTCTGTTAGTTTTGGCAGTTTAAGGATGACTACATATATTTGGGAATTTAGATATTGCAATTCGTAGTGTTTCTCAGTATTTGTCGGCTCATATTTGTATTCACTTCTAAGTGCTAAAATACTAAAAAGCATCTCATAATGACAGCCAAAACGACAACGCTTTTTCGTTCCACCATGGAATAATCAGTGCTGCTCGCTTCTCATTTGAGCGTGAGGGAACGTGGCTATGTTTTATGCTTTTGTCCGAAATCCAATTACAATTTGCCCGCGTGGGACCCTCAATATTCTGGGCGACTCTCGGGCCCACCTTAGCCAAATAGTCAACCGAGGTTGTTAATCCTGCTCACTTAATTTTCTGATGAAAATTTGTTAATTCGATTAATAGTACTACCAATTAATCACATGTAGACGTTTTCCTGTTAATAAAATTTTTTTATATAGTGGAAATATGGTATACAATAAATAAGAAGGAACCAAACCAAAAGAAAAGTTGACCCTAAAATTTGCGAACATTTCATGGGGATCCATGAGGAGTTTTCAATTTTCAAGTGGACATTTAAAGTTGACTTCTTAGGTGGTACTTAATTGTGTGGTTGAGTTATTTACACTAATCAAGTGTTCAATACAGTCCAAATTGCATGGCTGAGTAGCAATATGTAATAGTCCTATTTAGGAAAAATCATAATGCCTTTGTGTCGCGCCCCATTTTTCGAAAATAAATAGAGAGTTGTAAAGAAGATGTCGGGAAAAGGGAAAAGGAAGTATTAAATGTAATGTTGTGGTTATTAAAAAAAACGTGTAAAATTTTTTTGTAAAACTAATTTTTTGAAAATGCTTTGTAAAAGATGATTCGATAAAAATGTGACAAAACAAATGCTTTACTTTAAAAAATAAAAGAAAAAGGGCCTAAAATGGGACTTTTGAAATGCGACGATTTTTGGGCCCGAAAATAGAGTCTAAAAAAGGGTTTTTAGTGAAAAAGGAGTCGCCACTTGGTATTGAGTTTTGGTGTACCAAGTCACCCGAAAATATTTTGTGGAAGGAAAAACATTTGGAAATTATTTATTTAAAGAAATGATTTTTTGGAAAAATATAAGAAAAACAAGAAAAACCCTTTTAGACGACTCCAGGTCTTTTGAAAACAAGAGAAAAGGGTTCGGGAGTCACAGTTGAAGAAAGGGAAGGCAAAGGCTCGCGCCTAAGGCACCCTTTCAACCTAGCCGAAACTAGTTGCGAGGTTTAGTCTAAATTTTCCTAATATAACCCTAAGATTTTATCACATTTGGATGCAACTATATGAATGCAAATCTAATCCTAAAAATGATGTCGATAAGGGACGAAATGTTCCACTGAGGTTTGGTCGGAGTTATCGCATTGATTGCGAAACTCGAGTCTAGACCTCGATGGAGTCACGAGTATAGATGCAAAATGAAATGCAAAAGAAAAGGAAAATAGTAATGTAGGTAGTAAATGATCAAAGAGAGTAGGAATGCAACATAACGGGTACGGGGGACTAATGGAACTCGTGACTAACTGTTCCTACTCACGGAGGGGGGAACGACATGTACGCCATCGCTTCCCACGTGAGTAGATGACTATTTCTAGTCAAATCACACAAATGACCTAAAATTCTATGTGTAGTGGAATCTAAATGTCATGCACTAGGTAGATGTTAAAAATAGATAATAAATGATAAAGTATATATAAAAATTATACAAAAATGAAAAAAGCCTAAAAGATAAAAATGTGTGTGAAATATCATGAACACGCGAGAAATGATCCTAATACTAAAATGATCTAAAGGCCTAGCATTGGACTAGCCTATTTTCTAAAAATTCTCCGCTAGCGTTGGACTAGCGAAGAAAACGAAATTAACCACAACTAGCTTTGGACTAGTGTGGCGACGATACACATATATAATTAAAGCAAGTAAATAAATAAAGCATGTATTAAAGCAATAAATCACATAAAAGCAAGTAATAGCAAGTAGGAGCACATAGCACATAAGCATGGTATTCTAGATGCAAGTTCCTAGGAAAAGCGAATAAAACACACAAGCACATAACACACATAGCACACAAAAAGCCCTAACTATTACACCGAAGAAGCCTAATTACAATCTAAAAATAAAAAGGTAACCTATCTAGCCTATCTATTACATTTTCTATCTAAATACAAAATTTTGCTAAATAGAATATTACCTATCTATTACATTTCTTTGAATAATCAAAAATTAAATTCGAATGAATAATATGACATAAATAAATAAAAACTCTCACATGGATAAAAATTATAAGCACAAAAACACGTAGAAAAACACATAGGAGCACGTAGGAGCACATAAAAAGAAATATTGGAAGGGTAATCGAGGTACCTCTCATTCGTAAACCCGGTATAAATGGCTACTAAAATGAATAAACATGTCAAAATTATCACTATTTAATAAATCAATCACTAATTGAATAATTTTCTACCGATCACTATAAACATGCTATGATAATTCAAACAATTATAGCAATAATAAACAAAATAAGAGAAAGAAAAATAATGATAACAATAATTAATCATTTAGGAGAAAAATGAAAATTGTTTAAGTAAAAATAAATTAGTAAATAAATAAATAAATAAAGCAAAACAACAAAGATAAAATAAAATAAAACTAATAATAATACTAATAATAATAATAGAGGATAAAATACAATAATACATACATTGAAATTTTAACACCTCAAATAAGAATTATTAAAATAACTAAAAGGGAAATAGAGAGACTAATTTGAACATTAATTAGACTAACAAGACCCCATTCTAGAACATTAATTATAAGTTTGATAAAAATAAATAAAGAAAATGTAAAAAGAAATAATTTAAAGCTTTGAGGACTTAACTAATTTTAATTAATACTTTTTTTTTTTTTTTACAAAAATAAAATATTATAAGATTTGGATTAGAAGTGAAAATTTAAGCAATATTCTAAAGTGAAAAATGTAATTTATGAGGAACAAAAAGGTAAAATTATAATTTTAAACCCTAATTAAGGTAATGACATAGTTTACAACAAATTTAAAAGCTAAAATGTAATCTTCAGCAAGTATAATACCCAAAAATAAAAAATTCCAGCAATATTTAAAGCCAAGAACACAATTTCAGCAAGCTTATTAAATAACACACAATTTACAGCAAACATTTAAAGGTAAAATTTCAAGTTTTAGCTATTTGGAGAGCAAAAATATAAATTCCAGCAACATTGGAGGACAATAAAGTAATTCCAGCAAAAATATAATGGCAAAATGAAATTCCAGCAAGGTTTAGGGGCAAAAATGCAAAATTCCAGCAACATGATGGACCAAATTGCAAATTCCAGCCATATTCAAAGACTATAATAGAATTCCAGCAACATAAAGGACCAAAATATAAATTTCAGCAACAATAGGGGGCCAAAAATAAAATTCCAGCAAGTGTAATAATTCAAATAAAATTCCAGCAAAGTTGGGGGGATAAAAATGAAATTCCAGCAAGTATTCTAAGGCAAAAATAGAATTTCCAGCAATGTATAAGGGCCAAAATGTAATTATCGACAAATATAGGGGTCAAAATGAAAAATTAAAAAACGTAGGGGGGAAAATTATAATTATCTAAAAGTTGAGGGACCTAAATGCAATTAATCGAGACCTAATTGCAAAGAAAATTAAATTATGGGGGTCAATCTACAATAAACAGAAATTTAAATGCACAAATCAAACATTTTCAGGGCCACAGTAGCATTACTGAAAATATAAGGACTATAAAATAAATACCTATTATTAATTAAAATAAATAGAAAAAACTAACTAACCAAAACGACGTAGTTTTGAGTGAAACTACGTCAAAACGACGTAGTTTCACCAAAACATTTTTTTTTTCTTTTTTTTTTTTTTCTTCTCTCGGCTGATTGCGGGTTTTTTTTTTTTTTTTTTTTCAGATTTCCTTTTTTTTATTTTTTTCTTTCCTTTTTCTCTCTCTTTTTCTTTTCTCTCTTTTTCTTTTCTCTCTTTTCTTTCTTTTCCCTCTTTTCTTTTTCTCTTCTCTTCTTTTTCTTCCTGCTTCTTCCCTGTTCCGTTTCCTTTTTCTCAGATTTCCCCTTTGTTTTTCTTCCCTTTCTCTCCCGACTCACCTCTGCTCCTCCACCTGGCCCTTCTTCCCCCCGATTCTCTCTTCCGGCCGTCCGGCTCTCTCTCTCCGTCCGGATTATCACTCTCTCGGCCGGTCTCTATTTCCGGCTCCGTCCCTCTCTATTTCTCTCTTCTCTCGGTTTCCCTCCCTCTCTATCTCTCTTGGTCCGAAAGAAAAAGAAAATCCCTAAATTATTTGCTAAACTACATTTATCAACCGTACAAAGTGAAAGAGAGATTGGAATTTTTTTTTTTTTTTTTACCTGGACCGAGCAGAGAAAGTGGTCCTGGCGTCGGTGGTGGTGCGCGGCGGGCTGGTGGTGCTCCGGTTGGTGGAGGTGGCGAAGTGGGTGGCGCCAATTGTTGCTGACCGTTGTTGTTGTTATTGTTTGTTGTAAAAATTTTTTTTTTTTTTTATATATATGTTTTTTTTTGCAGGTGTATTGCATGAATTGGCTGGTGAAACGTGCGTGCCTGTGTGCTTGCAAGTGAAGTGTGCGTGTGTGTGTGAATTGAATTGGTGTGTGTGTGATGTGCAGGTGTGTTTGTGCCTGTGGTGTGATCCGTGTGTTTTGGCCTTGTGTTTGTGTGTGAATTTGATGTGTGATTTGCAGGTGCTGTGACTGGTGAGTTTGGCCGAGAGAGAAGAATGGGAGGGAAGGAGTGAACGTGTGTGCTGGTTTGTGTAAGGTGAAACTGAGTGGTTATGATGAGCAGAGGGAGTGAGAGGTGAGTGTTTCTGCGTGTTGTGTGTTTTTGTGTTGTGTGTGTTTGTGCGTGTGAACTGGTGTGTGTTTGTGTGTGAACTGGCGTGTGTATTGCAATGAATTGTGTGTGCTATGTGTGTGAAGTGCAGGTCTGGTTTTGGTGAGGGAGCCGAGAGTGAGTGTAGGGGGTGTGTGCAAGTGAACCAGAAAGTGAGTGAACGTGTGTGTAATGGTGAAGTGGTGAAATGAGGTGAGTGTTTTAGTGTGCTGTTGTGATTGTGCGTGAATGATGAAGGTGCAGGGGAAGGGGAGATAGAGGGAGACCGAGTGAGTGTGTGTGATGCGTGTATGATGTCTGTGAGCTCAGGGAAGAAGGAGAGGGGGAGTGAATTGTGTGTCTAAGGTGTGTGTATTGTGCGTCTGTGTGAGTTGTGAGCCTGTGTGAGTTGTGAGTGTTGTGAGTTGTGAGTGTTGTGCGTGTGTGTGAGTTGTGAGCCTGTGTGAGTTGTGAGTGTTGTGTGTCTGTGTGATTGCAGGGAGAGGGAGGGGAAAGAAATGCAGGTGTGTGTGAGTGTTGTGTGTCTGTCTCATTGCAGGGAGAGGGAGGGGAAAGAAATGCAGGTGTAGGAATTGGGAAGAAAATCAATCTCTCCAAATCCCCTCAAATCTGCTGAAATGCAGGGGAGTTGGAGAGAATTGTGATGATGGCATGGGGCTGCTACAGTAGCAGCAGGCTGCAAACGCAGCCTGCTCTCTCTTTTTTTTTTTTTTTTTTTTTTGAGGAGGAAAATGAAGGAAAACAAAAAATGAAATAGAATAAAAATAAAAATAAAAATATTAGAGTCTCTAAAATTACCAAGAAAGATACTGGAATTTATAGTTATAAAACGGATAAATAAAATTTACTACAAAAATTTAAAAATTAACATATCATTAAAATGTGCGATTAATAGAAAAATAAAAAATAAAAATAACAAATAATAATAACAAAGTATTAAAATAAATATTAAAAATTTCTAAAAATCATGAAATTTATACGGGAAATTCATGAATATATGAGCTATGCATAAATAAATTCACTTGAAAAAATTCTCATAAAAGGAATGCATTGGGAAACGTGCCATTAATAAACAAAAAGATAAAAATTAAATAAATACTAAACGACCTCTAAAAATTATGAGATTTTTACAGAAAATTTATGAGTATTCAAAATGCATATATAAAAATTTTTCACTTGAAAATTCTCATAAAAATAGCACATTGGAAAACGTGCCAATAGACTTAAAATGCTAAAATTTTAAATAAATATTAGATGACTCCTAAAAATTATTAAAATTATAAATAATGATAAAAATAGTAAAATCATGTATTTAGGAAATAAAATAAAATAAACTAATATTTACATAGTGAAATTACCATTTTGCCCCTGACACGACAAATTAGACGTAATATACACAAAAATTATAATTAGCCTCTGAAAATCACAATAACCCCTAAATAAAGTAATACGCATATTTTTTATAAAATGTGTGTCAAAAATTTGGTGTCTACACTTTGACTTTTCAAATTGATGTTTAAGCAATTTGTTTACTAAATTCATTAGAATTAAAATTCACCAATTTTTTCCCCTAAACAGTGGTACTTTGGTTTATACCTTTATGCGTCTTTTTTTTGCCCTCTCAAAATTAAAAATCTAGTTGTTATATCTAGGGGTGTTATCGAACCGAGCAATTCGGGAGTATTCATGAGCAATTTGGTCTATTGTTCGACTCGAACTCGGTGTTGACTGAGTTTGAGCAGTTCATATATTAAACGAGCTTGAATTCAAGCAGTAAAATGTGAGTTCGAGTAGCTCGTCGAGGAGCTCGAAATATATGTATTAAATATTATATATATATAATTACCAATTTATCCATATATTATATATGAATTTTGAGTTCAACTTCGAATTTGAGCTCGAGTTCAAGCTTGGTTATATTTTCACGAACGATTTTGAGTCGAGCTCGAGCTCTTCCTCAAATTAACGAGCCAAGCTCGAGCTTCGAATTACAAACTCGATCGAATTTGAGCTCGATCTCGAGCAATAGTAATGTTAACAAGCTCGAGCTCAAATTTAGTAGCATTCGAGCTTAACTCAATTCGTTTACACCCCTAGTTATATCTGTAAAAGAAGTGGAGGCAATGTTTTCTACCCATATTGGTGCTACAACGAAGTAGTTAATTTGCATTTACTTACTCTAAACTTATATTTATTGGTTTCATGGTCCAAATTGGTTGACATCTAGAAAAAACTAATAATCATTGTAGTATTGAGAATTAAGCATATCACCGCACATAGAACAGGAAAACAAAGTGAATGAAAGGCTAACAAAGATTGTAAAATAAATAGACCCATCTCTATATCTGAAAAAAAGTGGATTTCATAATGCCCACTTGCCCTTAAGTCTATACTCCATTACATACAACTTTTAAGAGTGATTCTGTGGGATCTCTACTCTACTGTCTAGTGGCAAGGAAAATTACAAAGTTCAAAATTTTAAAAACAATAAAAGCAAACTTTTCCTTTTCTTTTGTGTTTGGGCACAAAAAGTATAATCAATCATGCCTTGATTTGTGATCTCAGAATTATCAGTCTGCAAGACACTTGAGATTCAGTGTAGAGATGAAATGGTAGCTGGAGAACTTATTTAAAAAATAATAATTTTTACTAGTTTCTAATAATTCCTTAATATGATTAATTAATGGCGATGTTCTTAATGATTAAGTTAACCCATAATTTAACATACGCCATTCATGTTCCTGGGCCCCGATTTTGTGAGCGGGGTATGCCAAAAATTGCGCATTAGCCATTGCGCCAAAATAAAAAGGCAAAAGCAACCACATTAGTAAATTCTGAATACCACCCATCTCCAGTTCTCACCAAAGCGCGTGGTCCACACATCCACAGTTACTACAATGTTGAAAACGTTGCTGCAAATTTACAACGTCATCTCCCATCATACCCCACGTAATTAGGAGGTTGAAAACTTCGATTCAGAGGTCCTGAGAGGTTCCCATTCCGTGCGATGCGCAGTTCGCATTGATTCGCGTTAGGTTGATCTCAAACGCATTTTTTTCTTAAAAAAAAATTGAGTTTAATAATCAAAATCGAATCACATCGGTTTTAGACCAATGTTGACCGTAAATCTAAAGCACGAGGGACTAATAATAATTGTCCAGTCACATTAACTATCAAGAGTTGGAGTACCTGGATTTGGGGGTCTGGAACCAAAACAACGCGTGTGGTTCTGGTATTACCGTTTATTCATTTGCCAATTGCCACTAGCCTCTGTTTTGTCCCCAAGCTGCCTAAATTTTTTGTAATGGCAACTAGTACTATGAAAATAATTTGAAAACCAAGAATCATCATCCGTGAATAAATAAAATTTTACCAGTAATTTTGATTCTTATCAATTTTAAAAGCAACCATCATCACCTTTACAAAAAGTCCTTCATTTATTTTGTTCTGATTTAGATTTCAGAGAGAGATTATTTAATCATACAATGTATTTGTAAAGGTTTGTTGCTTACATGTGCTTTTGGTGTCCCCCCCTCCCTCTTCTTCTTCATTAACCTCTTGCATTTCTTCTCCATTTTCTCCCTCCTTTTTGTGCTTGAACATTTAAGAAAAGCCAAAGGGTCTCCCTATCTTTAAAAGAGTTACAGGTTGTTTTGATCACAGACAGCTCTTTAAATTTATGGGCTCTTTTAGTTTTTAAATTGAGGAGAACAAAAGCTGGAATCTTCTTGATGACCAGGTAAATATCTTGCCTTTTTCTAGTTTTATGTAATTCATTAGTCTTTCTAGTTGCAGTCCATCGAGAAAAGTAAAGGCTATATACAAATAAATAAGAAAGTGGCAATCGAAAGGGGATAGGAACTAAACTACACTGGTTGGCTGATGGTTTGTGGTTGTTACGGAAGATTAACCCTGATGATCATTAAATATAAGGTTATAGAAAATGAATTCATTGGCGATGTGAAAAATGATTTGGGAATTGATACGTGAGTTTTCTTCTTCTTCTTCGTCTTTCGTTCTTTCTTCAGGGTGTTGATTTCAGATTGATGCTAGATATGGAAGGTGGAATCAAACTGAAGTTTCCATCTTTCATGAGAAAAACATGTATATGATTAACGTTGTGTTTTACTCTGAGCAAAATGCGATTGCTGATTGGGTTTTTGAGGGGAAGAAGAAGAGGTATTGCAATAGTATTATAGATTGCTAAAGGCAGAGAAGTGTGACTTTAGGCAGTTGATAAAAGGGAGGGAATGGCGGAACATCAGACCATCACACCCCGGAGAAAGATAACGAAGCAATTAACGGGGAAACGCGATGATACTGCATTGCATTCCGCGGCTAGAGCTGGAAATCTTAAAGCTGTATGGGAGATTTTCAACGAATCATCAGAGGAAGAATTATTGGAGTTGCTGTCAAAGCAAAATTCAGCTGGGGAAACAGCTTTATATGTTGCCGCGGAATATGGTTATGTGGATTTGGTGAGGGAGATGATCAAGTATTACGATCTTGCGGCTGCTGGAATCAAAGCAAGGAATGGTTTTGATGCACTTCATATAGCTGCCAAACAAGGGGATTTGGGTATGCATCTTTGTGAGATATTCGATCTTGGCCTTTCTGGTTTCTTTAAATTTACAGAATCAACTTGAATCTTATTTTTACACGTTTTCAGATATTGTGAAGGTGCTAATGGAGACTCATCCAGAGCTTTCTATGACGGTTGATATTGCAAATACTACAGCTTTGCATACAGCAGCAACTCAAGGACACATTGAAGTGGTAAATTATCTATTGGAATTGGAGAGCAGCCTGGCTGCTATAGCTAGAAGTAATGGGAAAACTGCCTTGCATTCTGCAGCAAGAAATGGACATGTGCAGGTTGTCAAGGCACTTTTGAGTAAGGAGCCTGTTATTGCTACGCGAAATGATAAGAAGGGACAGACAGCACTTCACATGGCAGTTAAAGGACAAAATCTTGAAGTGGTGGAGGAACTAGTCAAAGCAGATCCTTCATTGATAAATATGGTTGATACCAAGGGCAACACGTCATTGCATATAGCCACTCGAAAAGGCAGAGCACAGGTGAAAAAAGCTTTCTTGCTTGCGTATCATGAAAGGTTTAAATGTTCTACTGGTGCTTAGTTATAGACAAGCTTATATTAATTGGGCAGAAGTGATGGCTCACTATTTGGTTTCTAATTGAGCATATAGCAATCACAAAAAATTAAATTATAACAGAGAAACAAATGAATTCAAAACTAATTTGAGGCTGCAGATGAATAGACAGCTGTATTGCACAAAGTAACAACCTAGTTTTTGCAACCTGAAGAAGCTTTTGACTGAAATGCATCTTTTGACACTCAATTATGCGTAAAAACTGGCACATTCTTAAAATGTTTTTATTACATTCGTTGTGATATTCATTCTAGTTTTATTCCTATATACAGTCGGAACAATTGAAAATCGCTTTTGCTTGGCTATTCTTTAGCACTACAGAAAAAGAATTTAATGAGAGTTCTGCAGGGATTCATCTATTTCATGATTCGTAATGCAAAAAATTAATGACAACACTCGAGTTATGCACAAAAATGTCTATTGCTGACAACTTGACCTGTGAGTACAAATATTGAGAATTACCGAGATCTTCTGTGACACATTGAAGCAATTCTCGTAACAAGAGGAGAATGAATTTCCTGAGACACAATGAATAGATTGTCTTTATATTTAGCCCATGATCATGCATCCACTGCATAAAGGCTTGGTTCTGTTCGAAATTCTAAGATGTTGCTCAAATTACCTCCCATAGTAGGGAAGCTAACTGTGATTCTATTAAAACAACATTATTAGATATACAGATTTAACTAGATTCTGATTCCAGCATATAAATTCTCACCATTAGAGTTTTTATTCACATCGAATCTTTGTGGAAGAAGCCATCATATGAGTAATTCTTGGCCAGGTTATATTTTTTTTCCGCTCATCATGATGAAAAATTCTTACCCAAGGTCTCAATTGCAGAGGCTAATCAAATGCTTTTCTGACTTCTGCAGATTGTTCGGATGCTGCTGGCACAGAATGAAACTGACACAACAGCTGTAAATAGGTCTAATGAAACAGCCCTTGACACTGCAGAGAAAACAGGGCAGGCTGAAATTGCAACTATCCTGCAGGAGCATGGTGTTCAGAGTTTCAGAGCTCTCAGGCCGCAACCCACAAATCCTGCAAGAGAGTTGAAGCAAACTGTGAGTGACATAAAACACGAAGTGCACTATCAGTTAGAGCATACCCGTCAAACAAGGAAACGTGTGCAAGGCATTGCTAAGCGCCTTAACAAGATGCATACTGAAGGCCTTAATAATGCAATCAATTCCACGACTGTTGTAGCAGTCCTCATTGCTACTGTCGCCTTTGCAGCGATATTTACTGTCCCAGGACAATATGCTGATGATCCAAACAATATCCCACCTGGCCTTTCACTTGGGGAAGCTAATATCGCTCCACAAATCCCCTTCTTACTCTTTTTTGTCTTTGACTCAGTTGCACTATTTATTTCTCTTGCTGTCGTGGTTGTTCAAACCTCAGTGGTGGTAATAGAGAGCAAGGCAAAGAAGCAAATGATGGCCATCATAAACAAGCTTATGTGGTTGGCATGTGTGCTCATTTCAGTGGCTTTCTTGGCACTGTCGTTCGTTGTGGTTGGCCAGCATGAGAAGTGGCTGGCAATTGGAGTAACTATCATAGGAACAACTATATTGGCTACAACATTGGGTACAATGTGTTATTGGGTAATTATGCACCGGATAGAGAGCTCTAGCAAGAGAAGCCTCCGAAGGACCTCTCAGGCCAGCCGGTCAAGGTCCTGGTCCATGTCAGTTGTGTCAGATTCAGATGTTCTACACACTGACTTCAAGAAAATGTATGCCATTTAAAAGCTTCCTACCCCAATACATATTCCATTTTGGGGCAATGGATGTAATCTTGTGCATACTCATGACAGTCAAAGGTAGTCGGCTCATGCTTCCAGAGATTTTGTGATCCCATTACCATCTGCTTAGTTTATGATGATGAATGATAAGCTGACTCCAGTGAATCTGTAGCTGAAATATTCTGAAGATGTTGTAAATCTTCTATATAGTTCTTTTGGAAATGAGACTATCAAAAGACCGAAGATAATCCATAATAAATTAACCACGGCCACTCCACTTCTCCAATTGAATTTTTTGGGTTGGATATTCATTTCCTTTACCTTGATATACATATAGAGTTGGGCCTCGACTTTTAAACTCGTTTATATGCCGCTCGATTACACGAGGTACCAAATATTTTCCAACTTTGTGCACCTAAATCCCATATTCAACATTTTTTGAGTGTTTTCGGACAATTTTCTTTTTGTCAGTTTAATCTTTTTTTTTTTTTTTTTTTTTGTGATGATTCTGTTCGGAATAGAATTGTACGACAAATGAAAATGGTGTAACAATTGTTACCGAACTGGCGTTAAAATATTATTTAAAAATAATTAAAAAAAAACAATTTCGAAAAGAAAGAAAGCCCAAACATTAAAGTGGGCCAAGGAAAGAAAGCCCAGGAGGGTAGGAGGTCCCACAAGGACATAGATCAATGACCGACCCACTCCGCTCCAATCCAATTAATCTCCCATTCCATTTCCCTCTTCCTTCTCAGCGGTTAAATATAATCAAACCCAAATCGATTACAGAATTTTGAAAACAAAACACAAACAAATATTTTTTTTTTGGCCAAAAAAAAAAAAAAAAGAGAGAGAGAAATGGACGAAGAATTGCTGGAACTGCAGAAGCAATTCGAGTTCGCGCAGCAAGCAAGTCGACGATTATCGGAGTGAAACGTCGTCGAATTGGAGCAAAAGCAAGCAGCAGCATCGACTTCGATCTCCTCCACACCACTTCCGGCAAAGAATACATCACTCCAGTACCGTTTTCCTTTTTGTTTTTTGTTAATTATTTTTACTCTCTCTACCTGTACAACCACGTAACAATCGATACTTAACAGCGTCGTTTAAGATTTTTTAAAAATATTTTTTGTTTTTATTTTTCCACGAATATCAAGTAATCGTGCTTAACTGTATAATAATTCAATTAATTCTCTCTAATTCTATTTTTATACGCAATAATTGTACATTTTAGTAAAAAACGGATTGTTTATGCTTGTACCTTGCGAATCAATACTTGTTCATTTCCTAATTAATTCTCTGATTAAATCTCTCGAGTATTACTGTAGTTCGAATGATATGTTCTTAAAATTGTTGTATACTAGATTGATGAAGGGATTACTTTTGTAATTAGTGGTAATATTAAAATTAAGAGGTTATTACTATTGTAATTGGTGGTAAATTTAAAATTAAGAGGTTAACTTAACAAGTACTAAATTACTTTGACGAAGGGGAATATTATTGGTGTTGCAATTGTGCGTGATCACTATTGATCTTTTCGCTATGTGACTGAACTTTTTATGTGTAGTGTTAATATGTAATGAAATTGAAATGTTATTAATAGCAGCAATTGAGGAAACAAATGGTGGATGAGATGAAGAAGTTAGGGCGTGTTTCGTTGATTGATGTAGCTGATATCACCGATGTAGATTTGTATCACGTGGAGAAACAAGCCAAGCATACAGTGTCAAATGACTTGAGACTTGTTTAAATAAATGGAGAAATCATGTTAAATTCGTATGGTGATATTTTTGCTGAGGAAATTAATGAAAAGCTTAAGGAATGTAGTCAATTTGTTGGCTGAAATTGGTGAACGGTTGCAAATTCGATTAGAGTTTGTTGTATCCATTTTAGAACTTCAGCTTGGGATTTTTGTGATCATCATGCTCTCTTCACTTTTAGTGAATGATAGCCATGATTTAGGATATTGATTTGAATATGGTTTCATTTTGTGGCTTATACAGGTCAAAGGTAGACGTGAAGGTGGCCACTTGTATACTTCAGCATATGTTGCACGTGTGGATAGTATGGTTCATGGTGCTGCAAGGGATGTTTTTGTTCCAAAGAATTTGTCAGCATTATGGAACTTGTTGCAAGGTCTGTTGCATGAACTGATGGAACTAGTGGTGTAGTTGCTGAGGGCTCTTTTTACCAGTCTCTATTCAATACAATGGTTGAGGAGGGTGAGATTCTTGCCGCACTTCATGCTGGAGTTCACTGGAGACCTTCTGTATGTGACAACACTCTTCATATCCCATGAACATCTCTCAAGTAGTTTCTTTATCTTTTTTGGCCTCATTCATATGTGTAATACTTGGTTATTTTGTTTTGATTCCACAGGTTTTTGCTATGTCTCAAAAGAAATGTTTAAATTCTTTCTTTTCACAGGTGTGGAGCAATGCTGACCATGGATTTACATACAACATTTATTTAGTGAAACTTCTTAACATCAATTATGAAGCTCTTCACAAACTTGGAATTCCACAACCTCTTCAATTTCTCTAGGTATTTATTGTTTTTGTTTCTAAATGTTGAAATCTTGACCTTTAGAACACATGAATTACTGAATACTTGTTTCAAGATTAATCATCTGTCAAAAAGCCTTTCTGGTTTTTGTCTAAATAACTTCTGATTATGCACCTAATATTCAGTCCAGGCATGCTGAAGTTATACCTCTAGTTACTTTATTTGTGGATGCATTAATAGTCATGATGTTGGATGCTTCTGCAGTGGACACCATACAACGAGGAAATTGGTGTGGCACCTGATTTAGCACCTGCTTTTTCCTTCTATAATTGCATATTCTATTTTCTATTGTGAGCCGTCCTACAAATTAGAGTGGTCAGTGGTTGTGACTATCCGCGTAGGTTCACTCTAATATGCTTGAAGTTCTTTGCTAATGGTGGTATCTCATGTTTGCTCCTCTCTTTGGAGCCTCCTTTAGCCCTGAAAATTAGATTTCATATGTGATATAAAGTACAGCAAAAAGGAATCTATATGAAGATACAAGTATGATGGATGCTGATTACTCAAACATGTGAGTATATAGCCTGTTCTTTCAAGTGCATAATTGTATCGCTTACATGTCAATATGCAAGAATTTCTGTCCATCTCAGGGTACAAAATATCTGGATAAGGTATTTTATACTTTTTGGCTTCATCTCTTATGTTTTTCTCCATTGCTGCCGCTTAGGCCTGCTTAATTGACTTACTACTATCACTCTTCTTTCCATTTCCCCGTACATTCTGCACCACTTCTCTTTCTTTTGCTTATGAAACCTGGCTATATTTTAATGGCAAGATGCTTATAGGTACCTTGAATTCTTCTGTAGGCCACAAATATTTTACTACTGTTTAACCAAAATTAAATAGGTTTACACAGATGGTTAAGATTTTATTTCCATATGCTTGCACCGTATGGCTCTTGCGCAAGGATTATGTTATCCCCAATTTCATACACTTGTTATGCTCAATTCTTTATGGGCCTCTGACTCACAAACTGGTGATCTGAGGTTAATTTGACTCAAATTTGAACAGCGATGGTCAAATTGTCATTTTTGGTAATTTTGTTGGAATGTAAATATCGTATGTCTTCTTGGTCATTGGAATTCCATGTGAAGCACCTGAGTCTGTGTTTATCACTAGTAAATCAAAAAAATAGTGTCCCCATTGACTGTAAGATTGGTTGGATGGGTGGGAATAAAGTGCCTCAAAACCAGCCTGCCAGCTTGGTTGTTTGCAATGTGTTGTCATCTCCTTTTTCTTTTCTTTTTTTATTTTCTTGTTCTTGTTGGTCTTCATTTTCCCCGTTTATGATGTGAATAGCCCATAAAACATATTGAAGAAAATTTTCCATGTATGTTCGCATGAAGATGGAAGGCTTTAAATAAAGCTACTGGAAAATGGATGTTTTCTTTCGCCTGTCGGCCAGGCATTTATATGCTGCTAAAGGTTTACAGCATCCTTTGGTTTACAAGATGCATCCAAGATTCTGTCACTTTGTCCATCTGTTCAAATGGCTCTTAAGACAATATTTTGTTATAATGTTCTACCATTGTGCTCATCAGTGGACATGTTGGCATTCTGATTAGTTTGTGCTCTTTTTCCATTCTAATAAGGTGATTATCCTGGCCGAAACATAGGTATTTGGCAATGGCTTTGTCAAGGTAGAATCATTATCCCCCCACTATCAAAGTGTTTTATTGAATTTCCAATAATTGTCTTTGTTAATCTGTCCAGATTTGCTGAAGAAGGATATTTTGATACTCTTTTGCAGACAGATACGAAAACAGACACCTATGTGGAAATATGTATACATATGTGCGTCTGTTTATAGGATTTCATGATTATCTTTTGCTTCTAGTTGTTATATAGAATGGTTGTGAACAGCAGCTATGTGCTGTTAGAATGCAAAGTCCTCAGAGTAGGAAGGCTCTGAGGAAGGCATGTTCGCCTGCATGATCCCTTTGTTGGTTTCTATTCCCAGCATTGCTTTGTTTGACGAAGTTGAGTCCTTTCATGCTTGCCTAGACGTATAACCATGTCATTCTTCCCTTGTCTTCTTCTAGAAGTAAGATAAATACACATAGGAAAAAAAATACTCTTGGTAGTCGAAAAGTTTTTAAACTTTCTATATAGGTCATTGGAACTTTAGATTGGTATTGGTTAATCTTTTTTTTCTTGGATACATTTCGGGGGTGGGGGTTTACGAACCTGGCACCTTAGTTTCTAGGTTAATGTCCTTACCAAAGGTGCATAAGATTATTGTCCTTATCGACTGACACTGATCCTGGCAACTGTTTCTTTCATGTGATCGTGAAAATTTGAGATTTGTCGATCTTTCTGTAATCATTTAAGGGGAAGATTGTACATCTGATAGAATTTTGAGCAAAAGGGAAGTACTAGAAAACTTGATGCCTGCATTGAAGGGCCTAGTTTACTGGAAGATTATTGGATATGAACGTCGCAAATCAATTTTTTCCCTTGTTTCCTGTTCCTTTTCTTTTTGAAAATATGATGGAAATCAATTTTTTCTCTTGGTACCTTATCTCTTTCATTTCTTTTTGTGAATATGATGGAAATCAATTTTTTCTCTTGGTAACCATTCTCTTCCTTTTCTTTTGGAGAACGTGCCGAAAACCATTTTTCCTCTCGTTACCTTTGTTCTTTCTTTATTTTGATAAGATGACGACCTGATGTTCTATTCTTGCTTGTAATATCTTGCAGCTCAACATCTAAACAACTGTAGCAATGAGGGAATACTGTCTATCCTCCAACTCTCACAGCCTTACCGTCAATAGCGCCTCAATATTGCATTCGCTGATTTGGTTTCACTCCCTCCTCTTTCCTATTAGTCAACTTCGAAGCCAGAAAAACATTAATGGCAACGTATATCAAATTCTAAAAGGTGAAAAGTTTTGATAACTGACTGGCATACTTAACAATTAAGAGTAATTGATATGCCGAAAGGCATAACTGAAGACTTGGCTCAAGTACAGGTATCAACATCTTTTTGAGATGCATCTGATGGGTTTAGTTTTATGACTAATGGTATATACGAGGGTTTTGAGCATACCTTGGGGATTATTCACAACTTCTAGAGGATGTCAAACCCTAGTCTTTGCAGTTTACGGGCATAAGGTGGACAGATAGGCGATAGCACATTAGTGTAGGAAATGAATTTTAGCCTGTCAGAACCTCACCCTAAATTGAACATAGCAAAACTTGATGCAACAGATTTCTAATCACAATGAACCTCCAAAAATCCTTTTTTTTTTTTTATTTATGTATTGCATTAATACTAAGACAAGACTGATCTAATGGTTCGATAAAATGGCTAAAAATAAATATTACTGTAGCCGAACCAACTAGCATTCTAAAAGTAAAGCAAATTGAAAATTTACACAGGAAAATGCACATCACTGTCAATGTTGCGGTAAAACTGGTCTTTTTTCCAACATATCATAGTGTAGAACAAAATTATCCTGCATTTGGAAATATGCATTAAAATGGTATTACATTTAATGTAACAAATGAGTTGAAATGATATTCAAATTCAAACCTTGCGAATTGTCTCCCAAGTGTTTGGATCAAAGCAAATGTAGGATCCTCTCTCGTACGAATTTGTCTTCACAAGAGGTTCCATTTCAGCAACCCTCATAAACCACAACCTGTGCTCTTTGTGATAGAACCAGCCCCGGTTATACCTGCAAGCAACGTGTATAAAATGCCACTTGTGATAACTGGTCAAGAGACCAACACAAAATGCAAAAGTTTTTGAAGAATTAAAAAGATCAAAATTCCTCAAGGTCAAAACTTAGGAACAGTGTCATCTTCTAAATGAATCTTATACAAAGTAAAAACCATACAATTCATTTGCAGCGTACAACTGAGCTTCATCTTTTGGCATGCTGCATCCAAAAAGAAAGATGAAGGATGCTACTTTTAGTATACCAAAAACAAAACAGAAATTTGAGACAGGAGTTGTTCAATGGCGTAACTTGCAGAGGAGCTGCAACCTGGTTATTTACCTGTAAAAGGTGTAGAACAATGTGTCTAACTGAAACTTCAAGAAGTAAGCTTGCTGCAGT
Organism: Mitragyna speciosa; assembly: GCA_024721245.1. NCBI lineage: Eukaryota > Viridiplantae > Streptophyta > Magnoliopsida > Gentianales > Rubiaceae > Mitragyna > Mitragyna speciosa. Next base: position 20,876,263 of record CM045565.1, on the reverse strand, counting down.
CAATAGAAACTTGTTAGAGCAAGCTGAAAGTGTATAAATGCAGAAGCAATCTGGATAACAGTTTATGGATTACTTACAGTCAAGGGAGGAGATTGTTTTGCATAATAACATTGTGGCACTGTAAATTCTGGATCTCCTTTGGCCGGTTCCTCAGACCATGGAGAACCAAATGTCTTGTGAAGATTTTCGCTAGAGTTCAAATTCAATCCAAGAGTTGTTAGATCAATTCCAAGTGCAAGAGATGTCAAATCAGGATTACTCATTCTTATTACACCTAATAGCCCAAGCAAACCAAATGGGTCAGAACCAGTGGGTGCAGCTTGCATGGACTTCATTCCCTGATCCCTAAATGGCTGGCTTACAGGAGACATTTGCTGAAGACGGAACTGGGACTGATTCTGGTGCTGTTGATATTGCTGGATAAGTTGGTCATATGATCCGATACCAGAAACTGCATTCTGGGAATTAAGAGGCCGTAAACCTATTCCAGGATGACCACTGCTCTGATACCAAATACAACTCACAATGATAGATAAAAATTCTCAAGGAAAAATATAAACTTTAATTAAAATGACAAGAAGGAAAAGGACACAGCAATTAGGAAGAGATACACAACAGACAGCGCATCTACAGGGAACCATATTTTTATCAGCTAAATACACCTCTCGTGGGCCAGCTAGGATTCTAGCAAGAGCAGCATTTAACCCATACCCAAAAGTTAAGCAGCAAAACATACAAGGGCACAATAAGTTTCCCCGACAAATCAGAATAATAGTAATGTAATACTGATATCCTTTTGCAGCATATGGTATACCTGCTGATGGTAGGTTGAATGTGGTGAGGGAAACATATCTGACCCATGTAAATGAAGTAGATCCTGGTTGTTTAAATTTGAAAATGAGACTCCACTGCTACTCACTGACGGCGTATGTTGCTGCTGTTGCGGACGATGGGAGGAATACGTGGCCCCTAGGTTGAAACCAGCAGATCTGCCCATCTGAAAATTTGAATATATAAAATATGAGTACATTCAGTGCATCTGAAAAACTAAATCCAATATTGCAAGCGATGTTCAAATTTTGGCAGCAAAGCACTTACAGAAAATTGTTGAGGTTGCATCATGGAAATGGCATTGTCATGGACTTGTTCTTTCTGCTGCACATCCACTGCATAATCAGCATTTCCACCTGAAAATAATATGGTTAAACCCATCAGAAATATAAGTACTAGTTTTGGATACAGATTTTACCCCAAATATCAAAAGTGAATTTGAAATACAACATTTTCCTTTTATCCCATTGAACAACAGGGAGCAAGGGGAGGGTTAAGTATGGGTTTCTGAAAATGTTTGAATGTTGCGTTTATTGACAGGGATGCTTGTTAATGGGTATGAAACTGAATAAGAAAGGTACTGCATAAAGGACTAAGTTCCAATCCGCGCCAGGTACTCTCTCATAGCCACCTAACACTACCCATGTGAAATCCAAACTAGAAAAAGTGAAGTAATACACAACTGTGCACAAAACCACACAGAAAAGGAAGACAAAAAGTCCACAAACACAGCTACACCCTTGTTTGGCTAGCACACAAGACAGTTTATTTAAGGAGCCAACTTGAAATAAAGCAGCTTTCACTTTTCGAGATCCACTGTTTCAAAATGAACCAGGATATAAAATGTGCCCGTTGACAGAAAAAAATTATTAAACCATGAAAACATTAAACATTCTCAAGGTTCCTCCCAGATCACAGAGGCAACATGTAAACCAACAGTCTGAGGCAACAACTTGAAGAAAAACCACACCTCATTCAGCTTCTTTGGCCACACAAATAAGTTTATATAACATCGCAAGAATGAGAGGCAGGCAAAAGCCTAGACCTAACACATGTGAAGGAAAAAAAATAAAAAACAGAGCACTAGATAATTAACACAGTACACTGCAAGCTATCATCGAGGTTTTGCCAAGAAATTGTTTATATGCGGTCAAAGACTCTTTTTATATTACATAAGTATTCACAAACAGAAGCAAAACTACCTGGTTGCATCCTTCCACTGACATTACCGTCTTACAAGGTTAAGAGTGACTACCTTTAAATCCTGGTAGAGCGGGGAAATCTTCATTTTGTATGCTGAACTCCTGATTTTGTTGAACTATAGGACTTAGATTTTGCTTTCGCAATGAACCTGAAAAATTGTTAGGCGTACTTAAAAATCTAATTATGGAAAACAAACAAATTATTGACACAAGTTTTGGATATTTCGCTACCCAATGGTCCTGGAGGCCCTCCAGCAGAACTAGGCCGGCTGGATAGTTGAGGGAAATCATTATTAATATCAAAAGGAGAACCCTCATTTGAATTTACATCATTCAACATCCCCATAGAGTTGAGGTTGTTCACTGCTTGTACATGGCTTTGAGAAAGCGGGCCACCAGCAGAAGGGTAAGAATTCCCTAGCATGGAAATTAGCTGCGGTGAAGCTGAAAACAGAAACAATCAGCTGAGCATGAAATCCTTCAGTACTACATATTTAACCAATGGTTAGATCTTTAGCAAGAAAATGGTAAATCTAATACCAAAATCAAGTTCTAATAAAACATAAGTGATCACAAAAGCATTGAAAATTTATCATAAAGCCATAAATGTAGACAAGGAGCATATAATGAAAACCCAAAGACAATATTTTGAGGAGGACAGCAAGGTAACGTTTTAATGTCAACATATCCAACCAAATTAGTTCCTTTTTTTACTTTCTTGCACACCAAAAAATAATAGTAGCTGACAAAAGGGTGACCAACATACAAGACAACTTAGTTCTTTAAGAAAGGAAATTCTACTGTACAAATTATAGAGAATATCCACACTCTTTCTTTGTGCAAAGATGAATAGAAACGCTAAACCTTCAAAGGAAAGGAATTCAGTTAATGTATACTTCCTGGCATAACAACACTTAAAGACTAAATCAAATTCTTCCCCTTTATTTTTAAATAGTATTCCCTCATTCCCTAAGGATAAATCAATAACAAAGTTTGAATATAGTCATCAACTTCTAACCCTTCAGAAAGTAGTGCAACTAAAAATTTTGAAGGTGAGATTCAAGAAAGCATGACACAGTTCAATGAACTAAAACGACGAAAACTGAAACTAAAAAAGTACAAATCCAGAAAATAGAACTTTTCCAGCAAGAAAGTGGCTTTGGCTTAATGAAGGCCACACCAAAACATGATCGATGTAATTACCTTGTTGAAGAACACCGCTCATTAACCTATTTGGTCCTTGTACATTTAGATTTCCAGAACTGCTGTTGGCAGTTAAGTTCAGGCGAGAAGCAAGACCAGGCATGGACAATCCTCCGCCAGAACTCAAACTCCGGCCAATGTTGGCCCCACCAACAATGTTCCCCATTGAGCTTGTGATCCGTGGTCCTACATTCCCTAATAATGGAGACACTCCCAATCCAGGAACAGCATTACGATTACCAATAGCTGCAGAGGTTGGAAGAATTCCAGGAATAGAACCACCAACACCATTCGTGCTACTATTGTATCCGGGACTTCCAACAACACTCATTCCACCCCTATTTGTCATCCCTGAATGGGTATGAGAGCTGCTGTGAGATATCTGCAAGTACGACAAAATAACAGAAGTGAATACATCAACTTATATGGCCATACAGAAAATTGAGATGACAATAGAAACACCTTTTAGCGCATATACTTTTCATTCTTTTAACCATTTCAGTAAAATTTCAAGAGCTTTTGGCCCAAAAAGAGTAAACCCATAGGTGAGTGAGATTCACATCCAGTTATACAACACTCCACATCCCAATGTGACCCAAAAACTTGGCAATCATCAAATGGTAGATCTACCTCCAGATCCATCAGATCCAGGTTGAGGATCTTCAACCTTTGTATAAACATATGTATTCGTTTTGGGATTATACTGACCATCTTTTTTATTCGATATAAAAGATGGGATGCATTTGTTTATGTTCATATAAAAGCCATATGTGTCAGATAAATTTTATCATGGTTGAAAGCAGATTTCAGAAAATTTAGTTATCAATCAGATTTATGTCGTGAAGGATCGACATAGCATGACAGAGATATGCTCCATTTACATCAGTAGATCCAAGGACATTTGGTTCTAGATTTAGATACAAATCTGACTACATCCATCAGAACAGTAATAGATCAGGGTCCAGACTCTGGACCATTGACAAGCCTGCAAAAATGCAAATGCGCCAATAAATAAGAGAGAGGGGATAACCTGAGAGAGGGCAACAGGAAGGTTGTTTGATGCAAAGCGTCCACTAGAAAGGTTAGGAGCAGATTGTTGAACACCACTTGATGGTACATTACTCATTGTTGCGTTTCTTGAACCAAGTGTGCCAGGAATATTAGGTACATTAAAATTCCCATGCATATTATGCAGTCCCTGAATACTTCCTATAAGAAAAGAAGTTTAGCATGGGAAAAAAGATCACCAATTCCACAATCAAGCAAAGGATTTACCTGTATGATGAAAAACAGGGGAGGCTGCACCAGACTGAGCAGAGAAGGACGTTGTAAACGAGCGTGCAGAACTGTCAGGAAGATTTGAAGCTGATCCGTTCAATGACGACTGTTACAAAGTGTGATTTATTTAGAAAAAACACACTGAATCATCGAGACACAAACAAGTCACATCAAGCACGTGTTGATCTGACCAGTCAGTTGACAACATTTAAACCAAGAAATTATGCAATAAATATGTTACCATAAGAGAGTAAAATGACAAAAGAACTGCCATCCACTTCCGTAGAAACATGCTCAGCTATGAATAGGACACAATAATAAACCGAAAAACAAGTCGTGATTTAATAATGATGGAATTGTTTCAACCGGTTTTTTTAGGATTCATACTGCTTGAGCTCTATGTAGTTTCAACAGCGTGCTTCAAAGTGACTCTCAGAATTGCAGGCATCAATATTTCAGGTTGATGATCATAAGGAATAAGAACCTTTAAGTACTTATAAAAAATATCCAACTAATATTGATTTAATCTTATTAACATTATGAAGGCCAGATCTAAGTTCCGCATCCAAAAAAAAAAATCTAAAAGGACCAACAATTTGTAAGGTAATATTAGATACATACAGTTTTCAGCTCCTCCTATAATTTTTCTGTATTTCGAATTCCTTCAGGGGAAAATAGGTAACTTAGTCCCAGAGTTCTGAACTCCTTAGCCATTCAACTTACTCCAAAATCAAAGGATCAATGCATCTCGTATTCAAACCATTGAACACGCCACGAGAATTCTGGTTAAGCTTGAAAATTAATATTTAACTAATTCAAAAGAATAAAGTTCAGAAAATATCAAATGCATCAACATGAGGTTGCTACATAACCAAATGATTCTGCAAAGAGAAAAACCACAATCATGCAACAGGTACAAGGGTAACTAATATTCACATTGGACATATAGAAGTTTCCATTAGAAGGAACAATACATTAAGTAAGCCTGACATTGCAGAAATGTCAATAACTCATGTATAAAATTTTTCCTCGCTAAACAGCAGCTTTGCTTTTCCTTTTCTTCGTAAGAGTTTGACAGAAAATTTTGGATGCCTTTCCAATGTGCAGTTACCTAAAATGGGAAAAGGAGAACATGATTGAAAGAGCAGTAAGGAACCTTATTAGCACTTAAATCATACAAATGACCAGAAAGCAATGTCTACAGAAATGAATCAAATGTCAGTACTCATGCTAAAACAATAAATAAAAGGAATATTCAGGAAAGACACCTGAAAAACAAAAAAGATATCACATAACAGACTAAGTAAACAAGGAAAGAAACATACAGAGAGGCTGGAAATGTTTTCCTCCTGTTAAGGAGATTTTTTTTTTTGGTGGAGAAAGGGAGGGGACAAACAAACTCTCCTTGTGACCAAGATAACAAATATTAATCACGTCCAGAACTTTGTATTCTACATGCAAAAAAAGCAACTTCTTGTTGGTTCATCTATTTCATTTTACATTTTCCAACCTTCAATTATGATACAGAAGATGTGCATTTGATGTAAGCTAGCAGATAAATCCGTCCAATTGTAAAAATTTTCACATTGTAGACCCCATGACAGCAACAGTCTAGTGCTGGCAAATTTGTTGCATAGGCATCAGATTTCGAAAACATCACGGAAAGGGGAATTGATAAAAAAGAAGAAGAAGAAGAAGAATAGAAGGAATAAGACGTATTCATTCCAATGAGACCAACGAACTCCTTCCAAGTTTGACAAACGAAGAGCGAACAGTGACCATACTGCCCATTCAACCTTTCAAAAATTATCTTCCCTACTCGAAGACCGAAACAAACTTATGCAGAAAACTAACAATATAAAAATCAGCATTCAAATATAACTTCCACCGGCTAACTCAATTAAGACCTAAAATAGTGCATAAACATATAAACGAATGGAAATTAGCAAATATTATTCAAAAATTACCCTAACAAAATAGTTAATTTTCCACTCATTAATCACTATTTCCACCCACACGAACACTAAAAATCACATTTATCATAAAAATAGTGAAACAACATCAAATTATTCAACTCCTCAAGCCTCCGCCAATAATCAAGATACAGAAACAGGACAAAAAAAAGACAAAATTCGTCGTCAATCTGCAATTAATACTACTAAATCAAGTACAAAAATAACTAGAGCTGAAATTAAAATAAAAAGCATGCTCCCGACCAATTCAAAGCCCTAGCTACTCTATTTCAGCTTCGCAACATGTCCTCTTAACAATAGAATACTATCTCCAAATTTACAAAAATAATACTAAATTAAAAAAAAAAAAAAAAAAAAGAGAGAAGTTACTGTTACCTTTAACGAGGTGAGCTGAGAAGGAACAGATCTGCGTATGGGGAAATAGACGAAAAGAAGAGTTTACTGATCTGTGAAACTTTTCTGATTATTATGGTGCAATAGAGAGAGAAAGAAGAGAGAGGGAGGGGAGACAAGGTCCGATGAGCGATTCGGGAGATGATGACTACTGGCTTTAATGCCCCCTTTCTGACTTCAACCAATTTCTCGTGTGGAAAAAATAAATAAATAATGTCCAATAGGATTGGACATGCCACCCATTATTATTAGCAAGGTGTACAAGTGATTTCAAACAAATCGCACAGTAAATATATTTAAGTTTATTTTAAATTTTTAAATATTTTAAATTTGTATTAATATTGGATTGATTATTATAAGAGTTGAGTTCAAATGAATTTTTATTATGTCAAGATTAAACTGACCTTGAATAATAATTCTAAGAGTATGGTAAAATAGCACAGTTAAAAACATTACAAAACAAAATTTTCAAGATCAAAAACTAAAAACAAATATAAAAAGTTGTTGAAAATATAATTAACGTCTATTTTGAAGTTTTACAGTTGCCGTCATTATGAAAAGATAGCTCCATTTGGAGCAAAAGTAGTAAGCAATTTTTAACTGCTCTCCATATTATTCTGTTTTTTTTTTTTTCAATTGTCAAAAACTGTTATATTACGTTGAGGGAAAACTTCTTCATGTGAGGTTTGTTAACTTCATGCCTTTTACTGTAACTTTAACTTTAATTTAACTTTGAATATAACATTTATTGACAATTGTAACTATAGTAATACTTGTTTATTATTGATTTGGACAAGCAGGACTTGAATACTAATCATATGGGTACTATTCTTTCAAGAGTAAATAAAATAAATTGGAAGAGTTAAAAGGGTCAAATTGCATTGAGATCCATTTTCACTTGTAATCATGTAGACGACATTCTTTTCTTTCTAGGATTTTTACAAAATTTTATTATGTTCTTTTGCTTGCAATAATCTTTACTTTCTGTAATCTGTTAAAGTTACTTTGAAAGGACAACGAAAATCACGTGGTGCGAGTTACTTTTGACGGGAATAACTAGTTCATCATTATCTTTGCAGACATGACATAGGTCAAATTCAAATTCTCCGAGTGTAAAACATTTCTGGACTGGACTCCACGAAATAAGGAAAATGGGTCCTTTTGGATCAAGCCCATTTTGGACTGTGAAAGGTCAGGGAAAATTTCATCTCCAAGTCTTACACTCAGAACTCAGATCTGAAAACCCTGCGTTCCCTGGGCTATCTTTTGGATCATAAGTTACAATGTATTTTTCATGTGGTTATTTTCACATTCAATCGGAGAAATTAACCGAAATGTCATACGCCTATTTTAACATCCATCCGCAAGTCAAGTTCGATTTATTATCTATGTCGTTATCTCGACATAGGCATAGTAAAAAACTCCTTAAATATATGTTAACACCTGGTTAAACATAAAATAACCATTTAATTTTTGGAGAGCAACATGTTCCAAAAACTTTAAAAAAAAAAAAAAAACTTGAGATTTTTCTTGGGTTAAAAATTACTTCCAAAAAAGAAAACTTTGCCACTCTGAAGCTTCCTTTTCTACAATTAACGTTACTCAGTTTTTAATACTCAAAACTCGGTCGCAAAACCCAATGCAAACTTCCAAATCAAGCAAATTTCTTTCTTTTGTTATCATGTTTAATTTCCAATTTATGTACCAAAAGATATATGGTACTTGACTCTCATGACCGCATGAGTAAATAGTGGTTTCTTTCCTTGTCTGCGAAAAGATCAGGTCAATCAATATAATTATCTTGAACTAAATTAATGAATTCGATGTTATATTATTATTTCGTAGAAAAATGGTATCCGCTAGTCCACTACACCAACTTGGTATTCTCTTTGTGCCACACGGCATGCCCTAGTTGCTAGCTTTATTGAAATCAGACCACGAAGCAAGTTAATTGGAAACAAAAGCATTACATTGAAGTATTACACTTCCAACTAGGGGTGTGCAAATTCGGTAAATACCGAATTACCGACCGAATTCGAATTGATTTGACCGAATTCGAATTGAATTCGGTAAATCGAATTCGGTAATTCGGTAATTCAGTCGGTAATTCGGAAAATCCGAAAAAAATGAAATCGAATTCGGTCGGTATTCGAAAATAAAATTCTAATTCGGTAATACCGAATTTACCGAATTCAATTCGGTAATTTGAATTCGGTAATTCGGTATATATATACCGAATTCGAATTACCGAATTTAGCATTAATTGGGCTAGTAATTTGATAGTGGGCTCAGTTATTTAATCATTGGGTTGGGCCATTATTTCTTTAAGCCCATTATTTCCTCCTTAAGCTTATTATTTTTTAATTTTTTAATTTTAAATTTCTTATTTTTTTAATTTTTAATTTTTAAATTTTTTAAAATTTTTATTTTAATTTTTTTTATTTTTTGAATTCGGTTACCGAATTAATATACCGATTTATCGAATTGAATTCGAAATCGAATTCGGTTCGGTATTAAGTGAATTCGAAATCGAATTCGGTCGGTAAATTTGAAAAAAAAAATACCGAATTGAGCGATTTCAAGTTACCGAATTACCGGATTACCGACCGATTCTCACCCCTACTTCCAACTTCCAACCCAAAAAACAATCTTGAGTACAAGCACTATCTGTGTTGGGGCATGGGGAAAGCTCTTCCAACACAAAGCAAATGACCTATAACGATAATTACAACTTGCAAGAAAGTACCCGATGGTGGAATGATTACAGATGCTTCTTCCAACCCAGCCTAGAAAGTTACAAAACAGATAACACAAGTCGAAGTATTTTCACATGTTAACAGAGTCATAAGCTCGTTTCAAGGGTTTCAGAACCATCCCCTTCTTCTTCAAGCATCCAAATTACCTCGGCTTCACCTTCAGCAAGTTCCTTCTGGATGATATGATGAGGCATATCAAATGTCTTTCTCTTCGTAGATTGAGTTCTTCCAGCAGGGAGGGGGTCCACAACGCCAAGCATTGCTTCCAAATTATCCACCATCGACTTTTTGACAGCTCGAACAAGCATATCAGCACCCTCAATTGCATCAACAGTTAGCAGCAGGACAATGATCTTCTCGGAGAACCTCTGACGCTCCTCGTCATCCTGCGGCAGACGGAAGCGGCGGTAGGAGACACTGTTGAACAAAACTCTGATCTCCTTGAGCTTAGCCTTCGCAATGGCCAGCTCACGTAGGGCCCGCAATGCCTGGGACCTCTGGATCAGATAAGCCCTAAAGCTCATCTGTATCTTTATCGCCGCATCTTGTGGTGACATCTCCCTGCTCTTCCCCCTTAACTCCTCCCTTCTCCTCGCAAATGCCTGTCTCAAAACCAGGGCCCCATGATCGGAGGAGGGTTCTTCATTGATCTCAACTAGACGAATGGAGCCCACTGATTTCTCCTCCTTGTTTTTAGTAGTACCTTTCTTTTCTTTACTATCTTTTTTCTCCAGATGACATTTCTTCTTCCCGTCCTCGTTCTCAGCCGTCCATTTATAAATCCTATCAATCCCGTCCTCTTCTGGGGCCTTGATCTCCCCGATCTTCGACTTTGACATCTTCTCTTTGGCTGCTAGCCGGTCAAAGCTCAACTGGAGGGCAGGAACTCTGTCGCACAGACTATGTAGATGGAGCTCCGTTCGGAGTCCGACGCGGCGAGTTGCGGAGGTGTAGAAAAAGGTTCTGTCAATCTGGATCGGATCGGAGATGGTGTCAAAGCCGTGATGATGGAGAAAGAGGGAAGGAAAATCGAGGACGGAGGGAGGCTCTGGGGAAGGGTGGAGCCCCTAGTTAGCTGAGTTTCCAAATTGTATACTTTTGTTGAATAATTCAAAAGAGCCTTGTTCTTGGTTGGTTAGTTTCTACACTTCCATTTGACATCTTCAGCTCAATTTGCATGTTAGAAGAATAAAAAATGTCTGCCTCCGTAGTCGGGGATCTTTTAATGTTGGTCTCGTTGTCTTTCTTCTCAAAGGCCATTTAGCTAATTATATGACTACTATGACTAATCAAAGCCGCTAACCGTCCATGTATTCTCTCAAAACCGTGCAAATTGGGCTCCCACGCGCCAAGAAAGCCACCGGTCAACCTTAAACCCTTCGCCAATACCAAAAAGAAATGACCAATTAGATTTTCTTGCTTTTATATTTTTGAGTAAAAGAACCCATATATTACTAAGGGGGAATGGGCAAAAAGGTTACCGAGAAACTTTTTCCCCTTTCTCCTCCTCTTTTTTTTTTTTTTTTTTTTTTTGTGAGATAGGATGTAGGGGAAATCAAGACTATTGCCCAAAATGGATTAAAGATTGTTTAATAATTAATTCCTTTTAGCACCATAATTATGATGTGGCCAAACCATTAATATAATCAGCGAGTCTAGTCGTGGAGTTGGAAAGAGATGTTAGACAAAGCTTGAGGTGAAAGAGATGTTAGACAAAGCTTGATGTGAAAGAGATGCTAGACTAATCTTGATGATGTTAGACTAATCTTGATGTGAACTGTCTTAGGATATATCAAATGTTATATAACGATAGCAGGGAAAATTTTTTCCCTGGTTTCTAATAAAATACTCTTGCCTGGAATTTTGGCCTACAAAGTTCAGTTGACTGTAGAGAACTGAAAGATCTTTCTACATTACTCTCCAAAAAAAAAAAAAAAAGATCTTCTTACATCTTACGAACAACTAGTAGCCTAAAGTTGCCAGCTGTTTAAGAAAAGGAACTTTTATAGTTCCCAATTTGTGAGGTTCACTTTTTTGAGTACTGATATGCAAATTGTTAAATTACTTTTAAGTGCGTATTTAGATTTATTTTTCTTTTTTCCAGGAAAAGGTAAATTGATAACTTCAAGTTTCGAAATAAAAACAGTAGCACTTCAAATTCAATGGGCCATATAATGCTGCGTGCACGTCATAAATGTCCTGATGATAATTAGTTTTACCTAACACTGCTGTCCGCATCTTTAAATACTCTAAAAGAAAAGGATGATATAATTCATATGATTGAGATTTATTTGATTGAAGCAACAAATATTTTTTTCTAGTTAGGCACATTGAATCCCTCGTACCCCCGCGGTCACGTAGTCATAACAGAAAATTAATACTGGATAAAGAAAAATAAGCGTTATGCAGAATTTAGTTACAAGTGTACTGTAAACCTAATACTATGAGTTCTGGGGCACAAAATGTAAATCTTATACATTATTTGGTGGCTTTGTATATTGCTTAAGAATCATCGTACATCGTATAATCACAATTGAATATTTTTTAAAATTTTAATTGATCAGCAAAATAACCATACGTAATTAAAAGTAAATTAAGCTTGATTTAATATAGACGACACCTTTCTTTTGAAGATTTCACATATATCTCCTTTCCATTCAAGGCTATAAAATTGGTTTAATTTGTTGTGTCTTTCTTATTACATGTAATTGATAATGCGAGCGTTACCTCTGTAAATTATAATGCATGTATGGGAATATTAAAATAAAATAAAATAAAATGTGCATATCTTATTTGGTTTACATATACATGTGACCTTTTCTCAACCGTGAATATTTTGTACCCAATGTCATTTTGTTGAACCGCCAGTTGGTTCTACCCTTCCTATTAAATACACGATGGCTGCTGAATTTAATTTGATGGACCCAATTAAAATGTTGAAGGGGAAATTGACATCATTAAAAGTTTGGAAGGCGAATGTGAAATTCAAGAATAACTTGGGAATGAATAGAGGTTAGAACTCTACAACGTTACAAAGATCGAATTTTACTAACATCATTTTTTTTTCTAAATATAATAGTATATTTTGGATAAAAAATAATAATAATAACTTAAAGTACTAATTTGTATTAAACCCCAACCTCCTTACGTATCTCCTTTGGCTTCTTGCCCAAATTCCGCCCACAAAAGCAAGCAGTAAATACCATCTGTTACACATTTAAGCATTCTCCATTTTCAGCTATATCTTATCTCTCTACTGAATTCAACTTTCTGCTCAATTTTACTTTTTTATAACCAAAGTAAATCTACTTGAAAAGATCAACCATGTCCAAAGCTCCTAGATAAAATATATATATATATATATATATATATATATTATGCATATACGTAATTTGAATGAACATTCATATACATGTATAACAATATACACGAAGCTTTTGACTCTTATGTGTTGTTTTCTGTCCTATTCATTGTACAGGAGTATTAAAAAGTATGCCTATTTAAAATAAAATTAAAAAATCTAGTAATATGTCTGTATATGGGTTGCTTGCAAGTTGATAGTTAAAACCCGCCGGGGGTGTTTTAGATTTATGATGCTATGCACAAAATCTCTGGTTTACTCCTCTATTCGCAGCCAAAAGTCAAAAGCCAAAAGGGGGTTCTTTTTTTTATAGCCAAAGGGGGGAGTTATGAACTTTTTTTATAGCCAAAGGTGGGAGTTGTGATTTACATTCCTTTGGCCTGTTAGAAATCTCGGTTCTCTCTCTTTTTGGTCTATTGGAGCTGAAATGATCTCGAAGGTGCCATCTTTACACTGCTTTGGCTCCTCTTGATGGGTTTTTGATAGTATGTGCTTATGGTCTGAAAATCTGATGTTTAGTTCTTTTGCTGATTGTTCTGTTCAAGAATCCTGGATACATCTCCTGATTTAAGCTCCAAGATTTGATCTTTACGTTCTTGAATTTGAGTTTGTTTGCTTGTCTTCATGATGGTTTGGAGGGTTTTGAATCTATTGGTTTGGGTTTTATTGTTTTTGTATTTGGCATGTTTTTCTAATGGATTTAGTCCTAGAAATATGTATCTTGTAGATTGTGGTTCATCTACTGATACTAATGTGGGTAGTAGAACTTATGTCTCTGATAAATCAGCCGCAAAATATCTTTCAACTCCACAAGATATTTTGGCTAGTACCAGTTCAAATTCTATAACACCTGATGTTGGTTCTCGACTCTATAAAACTGCTAGAATATTTACTGGAACCTCTAGCTATAAGTTTTCCATCAGCAGAACTGGGAGAATCTGGATCCGCCTGTATTTCTTCCCTTTTGTTTATAACAATTTCAATATGAACTCTGCAAAATTCTCAGTTTCCACCCAAAAGAATGTCCTCCTTGGAGATTTTACTCCCAAGAATCTAACTGTGAAAGAGTTCTCAGTAAATGTAACGGCAGGGGACCTTTTGATCACTTTTGCTCCTTCTAGTAATTCATTTGCTTATGTAAATGCTCTGGAAGTCTTCTCAATACCGGATTCTCTCATCTCCGATGATGCATCCATAGTCAATCCGTCAGGAGCATTCAATGGTCTGTTGAATTACGCACTTGAAACAGTTGCTAGGGTGAATATGGGTGGACCTCTCGTGACTATTGAGAATGATACATTGTGGAGAACTTGGGTTAATGATCAAGCTTTTTTGGTGTCACCCAGCTCTGGGGCCACAAATAAGTCCTTGATTGAATCTGTCAAGTATCCTGCTGGTGGTGCAACAGAGGATACTGCTCCACGGACTGTCTATGGTACTTGCACTAAAATGAACTCGAGTGATGATCCTGGTAGTACATTCAATGTCACGTGGGACTTTGATGTGGAACTCGGCTTTCAATATCTCCTTCGGCTACACTTCTGTGACATTGTAAGTGATTCTGCAAATCAAATCGTTTTCAATGTTTACATCAATTCGTTCAATGTTGCTCCAGATTATGAGCCAAGTACGAAGACTTATGGTGGTTTGGCAACTGCTCTGTACTCGGATTTTGTCACACCATTAGCTAATAATAATAAGTTGCGTGTCAGTATAGGTCCATCACCCAGGAGTGCTTACCCTGATGCCTTCCTAAATGGACTAGAGATTATGAAGTTGAACAATTCCATAGGTAGCCTTAGTGATGCAGTATCTGTGCCTTCTTCATTTAGCCAAGGATCAAAGAAGAATGTGGGGATGATAGTTGGTCTCAGCGTAGGAGTGCCACTTGCTTTGTTGATGGTTGTGATAGTTTTTGTTAGGCATAGAAGGAAAAAACAAGAGAGTCTTGGTCATTCGAAAACTTGGATTCCTATTTCCACCAATGGAGGCACTTCCCACACCATGGGAAGTAAATGCTCAAATGGGACAACCATTAGCACTGCTTCTAATTTGAGTTACCGAATTTCTTTTGCTGCAGTTTCAGAAGCTACAAACGATTTTGATGAGGGCTGGGTAATTGGCATTGGGGGCTTTGGAAAGGTTTACAAAGGGGTTTTGAACGATGGTACTAAAGTAGCTGTTAAGAGGGGTAATCCGAGGTCTCAACAAGGTCTAGCTGAGTTCCGAACTGAAATTGAGATGCTTTCACAATTCAGGCACAGACATTTGGTTTCGCTGATTGGATACTGTGATGAAAAGAATGAGATGATTCTAGTTTATGAATACATGGAAAATGGGACAGTCAAAAGCCATCTCTATGGCTCTGATCTTCCCAGCTTGAATTGGAAACAGAGGCTTGAGATATGCATTGGAGCAGCCAGAGGACTTACACTACCTTCATACAGGCTCTGTAAAAGCTATCATCCATCGTGATGTAAAATCTGCAAATATATTGCTGGATGAGAACTTTTTGGCAAAAGTTGCTGATTTTGGACTTTCAAAGAGTGGACCTGAGGTTGATCAAACGCATGTTAGTACTGCCGTGAAGGGGAGTTTTGGCTACCTCGACCCTGAATATTTCAGAAGGCAACAGCTGACCGAAAAATCAGATGTTTACTCGTTTGGTGTTGTATTGCTTGAGGTTCTATGCGCGAGGCCTGTGATAGATCCGTCTCTTCCACGAGAGATGGTGAACTTAGCTGAATGGGCTATGAAGTGGCAGAAAAAGGGACAGCTGGAACAGATTATAGATCCTAATCTTGTTGGAAAAATTAGACCAGATTCCCTCAGGAAATACGGAGAAACAGCAGAGAAGTGTTTAGCTGAATATGGGGTAGACAGGCCTTCAATGGGAGATGTCCTTTGGAATCTGGAGTATGCACTTCAACTTCAAGAGGCCGTAATTGAAAATGATCCTGAAGAAAACAGTACCAATGTCATTGGTGAGCTCTCTCCACAAGTCAATAATTTCAATCACACTGATGATACTCGTTCAGTTGTTGAAATGTCTCCTGTGGATGATGATCTTTCGGGTGTTTCGATGAGTAGAGTCTTCTCACAACTGGTGAATTCCGAGGGTAGATAACTGAGTTAAATTCACGTGTTTTGTATAATGTATTTATCTCTTCTTTATCTGTCTACAATGCTGTTTTCTATCATCAACCATGTGAACATTTTTTTTTTTTCGGCCATTATCTTATTGAATGTAAAATTACAGGGGCTTCAGATTCTCCAATTTTTTATCTCCATTTGTGCCGTGTCATCTGTGCTTATGGGGAATTCTTCTTACTTTATGTTGAAGTTAATCACAATTAAATCTTTGTTTCACAAAAGTATAATCTCAAAACCTTGTTGAGCAAGTGTTTTGATTTTATTAGTGTTTTTTCCACAAATCAGGCTAGGGAAGTACCAAGGAGGATAGCAGAATGGCAGAGGCATTTTTAGAAAAGAACAATATTTCTATCCTAGCCAAATAAATGTTTAGCGAAATAAAGAGTCATGATACACGGCAAAAGGTACCTGGGCTGGCATCTAGATGGGAGCTTCCAATGATAGTTGAAGTCTTGAAGGGAGGACATAGCAGCCGCCAAGTTGGCTACTATGTCAATTGGATTCCCTTTATCAACAATATAACATTTATCAGAAGAGGATTAACCAACTAATCTAACAGTAGAAAACTTTCCATTTTGGTTATTAACTTGCTAAGTTGAGAAGATTTTGACCTAGTTTTAATGTCAGTCGGCTTCATTTGGGTGATTTTAAGCTGCACCAAGAAAGAGTATTAGTGACACAAACAGAGCTTGACCAAAGGCCTCAAAGAAGTCCATACATTTCCCAGTACAACAGGGCAATAATGCATAGACCTACTCATTCCCATAAAACACGCCCAAAGAGCCCAAATCTACAAGCCCAGTGGGTCTCGAACCTTGTACTTGAATCTCGAAATCATGAAATAAAAAACCCAATATATTTTTCCCGATTTAAGGTTTTTTCACGAATATATGTTTCAAAAATCAGTCAAACCTGATTCTTCCTATTGAATCAAGTAAGGTCCGTATGGTTTTCCAAGGAGATAATTTTGTTTAAATAATTATAAGAAAAAAGCTGAAGCAAATTAAAACATAACTTTGTAATAGTAACCTTCCATCAACCAAAAAGAACAAGGTCATTTTGAATTCCAGCATTGTGAAAAAGAAGATAGATAAAGGTAGTTATGCTCGTTGTTATTTTTGTTAAATTAACTGATTTTGCAGTCGATGTTAAGAATAGTTTTTCAGTGTTGTAAAGTAGTTACTTTTTGTATATTTGTTATACAAACCTATCTCAATCTCTTATTATAGTATATTTTTGTCGTCCCTAACGCAGCTTGTTAGCTAAAACCTTAATTTATCAACTCAGGGCCAATGGCAGCAGGAACTCTGGGCTTTTTTGGACTAAAAAATGCTCTCTCTCCTAATTTTAGCTCTTTCCCGGTTGAGATAAACTTCCAAGAAAATGAAAAAAAAAAAAAAAGGTCAGACTTTATGGACCAATATATGATGATCTCCACTATGCTTGAGCATGCAAAATGACCAGTAGATAAGCTTTCCAGGGAGGTCAGGCTATGATTTGCATTAAATCATTTTGTCTTGCCAGTTTGAAAATAGCACAAAATGATTTAGTTATGGCTATGACGGACTAAACATAATTGTCTTTTCATCAGAATGACCTATACACAATCCAAGTATGCAGGTGGAATCATATATCTTGTGATTATGCTATAAATAGGAGACTTGAACAGGTAAGCAGCAGTGCAAATTAACAATAGAAAGTAAATTAACCAACCTATGATATCTTTCTATTTAACAAAAGTTGATTAATCATAAACACTTTATGCCTTTTAGCCAAAATGAAAAAGCTTGTCCCGCATATTTTTGTTTCCATTAGACTACGTTTAACAATTAATTATATTTGTAAACATGGACACTTCTTATTTACCGAGAGACAATTACAGAGTTAGAAGGTGAAACATTTGTAAAAATGTAAATTATGATCAAATATAACTAATGTAATGAATGTGTTATGGTAACATATAAAGATTAGGTAGCGAGAAAAAATAATAATAAGAAACTTATGTCTCAACACTTAACTATGCTTACTACATTATTTCTACAATAGTAATCACTAACTTTCTACTGGTACAAAATAAAGAGGCATAATAAATTCCAAAATGTCAAAGTTGGCTGCCCTGTTGTCCTCCCGTCGCTAATTAATGCCTTATATCTTCTTCCTCTATTAGCTAAAACAAGAAATTCGGCAATTGCTGAATGCTGGAGTTAATGTTAATCTCACAAAGATGACGATGGCTGTAATATTTGGTGGGAAAAATTCTTACATGAACTCAGTTAACGAACTCACTTGTGGATCTTGTAATCTAAAATTAAGCCACATAAGCATCCTTACATCACTTTCTTATATCAGCATGTATCACTTTGCTTATACGTCACTCTTTTAAAGTACAAGATTTACAAGTGAGGCCGTGGATCCTGTTCACCTAAGAATTTTCCTATTCGGTGGCATGCATGGTCCCTTTTTTTATCTAACAATGATATGTTGTGGGCTATAAGCGTTTATTAGTCATTATATTACTGTGCGAGTGTGTGATTCCACTGTGGAATAGGCAGGTAACATAAATAAATGCTGCAATGGATCCAACAAAACTTGCATTGTAAGTTCCATTATAGATGGAAATACTAATTCAACTTGATGAATTTCTTTGTGGTCGGTCCATGCCTTTTTCTTAGCCTTTTCTTTTGGCCTACTTCTTCCTTCTTGATGATGCTCTCCACTCAAATGAGTAACAACTCTCTCTCTTTCTTATGAGCCATAAGTACGGCTATTATGATCCGGTCAGCTTAAAAAATTGCCACGACAGAATGTGCTTCTGCGATAACGTTAAAAATCAAACTGTATATTAATTATCTTTGGTTATTAAGAAATAAGTAATTTTCCTTTGTTTTTGTCAGGGATCAATTAATGACAAACTATGAACTATGAAATGACAGTTAGAAGCACAAAGAATTCTTTAGATTTGCATTTATGCTCACAGAGCAGTTAATTAGAGACAACAGGAACCTGCTATTTTGGAGTAAAAGGCATGTCATGTTACGCTACACTTCCAGCTCTGCATCTTTCTGAATATGGGCGTTTGCCTATTTTCTGTTAATAATTGATAAGGTTTGTTTTTATAACAAACATTCTCATTTATTGCATACATGGTTATACACGAAACAGGTAAAGAAATAAAGCAAAGACAAAGAAGAACAAGAACAAGAAATAACCTATGAATTGCTTAGATTTCATGTATGGATTTCTACCATTCTCAATATGCATTGCACTGAACGTGCATTACATTTACTGAGTGTGCATATGACATTTTGATTTGTGTAAAATTAATTTTGTAAATACACGAAAAAATACGATAATAGTGAATGCAACGAATCTTTCTATTCACTATGCGTAATTAGAGTCCTTGTTGATCTGAGGAAATTTGGATGGGAGTAGGTACATCATTTCCACATGGTAACTAATCACTGAAATCGACGATAAAGTGCACAACTTTTGGAATTTGGGACATTCTTCCTGAACTTCCATTGTAAGAAATCTCGCACATTTTTAGGAATAGTAATGATCCTTAAGTTTGGCTCATGCCAAAGTTGCTTGAGAAGAATTTCACCAAGATGGACAACGAATTTTCTGGGGTCCAGTGAAAACAAATCAGGTTATAGAACCATGAATATTCGGATCTTTAACAAGCGCTCTTCTTCCTCAAATTCTACCGAAAGAAATATATAGAGGCAAAGAGCAAATAGATTCCTTCTTTCTTTCTCTAATGAATGCGATGAAATCAAACTTTCAAAAAGAATAATCTACAAATGGACTAAGATTAGCATTCCAGCAAACACCAACAGCAGCAGCAGCAAATTACAAAATTTCATCATTTATAGCAAATTCCAGTCAATTTCGGACTTCAGAGCTTGAAATACCAGATATTCTTTTATCAAAACTGATTGAAATCATGCAGAAATAGATTCACATTCCAAACCATTTTAAGTATTTAAAATACATTTACTTCCTATAGACATAAATAGAAAAAGCTTCAAACAAAACGAGAAAAGGAGAAAAAAAAGGAGAAAAGGAAAAGAAGATCTTTGTGATTCAACCAACCACATCAACCTTGGTAGTGCAGGAAAGCAGCCGCCGGAAAATTGCTGCCAGCGCAACACATGACACCTCCTTGACCCTTCTAAAACCTGTACATTTCCTTCTGCCACCTCTCAGGCTTTGGCTTTCTTCTATTGCCAGTCACCCTTTCTCTAAATCTTCTACAACTTCTCTTATGTTTCTCCTCATCGATCTCATCATCCCTTGTGAAAGTATAGCTTCTCAAATATAACTGTCTACAGGATATGCTGTCCACCACCTTAGGATGACCGGCACCACCACGACTGCCATTCCTGCGTTCGTTAGAGCTTAAAGACCTTATGAATTCGACGTCAGATTCCGGCCACTTGTAGAGGTTTGTATAGGTGGCTCTAACAGGGGACTCGGGCATCTATGCAGTTTGAAATGCAAGTTGAGGCCATTAATCTAATCCAAGGAAGGGAAGACAGTTTGATATAGTTGGAATTGGATGGTTTTGATTTATAGTATCAAGAAAACCAAGGGGGTGAGTGATAATCCAAAATAGAAGTTTGTTCGAATGTGTGCCAGTGTGTGTTGGGACATAGGGATGTTAATGCCATGGGATGTGATAGTGTGGCGTTATATATTTGGGGCCTTATAGCCGACTTAGCTGGTGAAGTAGTGCAATCATTTGGAATCACATGAGTTCACTGGCTCGGGAAATTGTACAATGTACAGTGCATACATTCTCAAGTCATCCTGACCAAAAAAAAAAAGCCATCTGATCAAAAGCAAGTCTCTGCTATTGAGCAGATCGAACGGTTGCGTAATGAATGACATATTTTGCATTGTATAGGGGTAAAACGCGAGAGAGGCACTAGCTATTATGTTTTATTTGTGGGGGAGGAGTGCTGGGGTTGGTTGGAAAGGGCTGGGTTGCTGGGGTTCTTTTCTAGCCAGTAATAATAAGTAAAGTTAACTAGGATGAACTTGCAGAAGAAGGTTTGATCTTTTTATTTCTCAGTTCTTGTCAGCATTCACCAAAAGCCTTTTTGTTCAATATTTAAAGCTAAGCGAAGCATAGAGTGAGAGACCATTTTCAGAATTAACTCAGTAACTAGACTATAATGGAGAAATTGAACAGAGTTATGAAATTGAGCAAATGAGCACCACAAATTCCATTCAAGAACAGGACGTGAAAAGATGGAATTAAGATTTGGAAGTTCTGAAATTCCAGCGGTTTCAAGTTGAATTCACAATCTTCCAGCTGCAATGATGACATCAAATTAATGAAAATTCAAAAAAACCAGGCAAACAATGTTCTCCTAAAATCCAGAAAGGGCATTGTGCACGTAATAATGTATTTATCCGTGCTACAAATTTATTCCTGGGTTTCGTGTTAATCAGCAAAGCATTTACACGCATGAACGAATTCATTCTTCAGATTTGGAATCCCTTGATAAGAATATCAAATCAAATTTTTATTACTAGTGTAGCAATTAAATTTGTTCATTAATTAAATATAGTTTATCATTGTTCACAAACACAAAAGACCGATTCAGTGAGCAAGACTTGTGCCCACTTATTTAATAATCGAGTTTTATTGGTTGTTCAAACTTAGTTTGTTTAATCAAACAAATGAGTCAAGCACAAACTTAAACTTAGATAAGCCAAATCAAACTTTGTTTGTAAACAACTCAATTCCTTTTGCAACTCCACCAATGACTCCCAATGATGTTTAAGTTTAATAATATAATTTTCTCTTCCGTAATTCTCCCATCGAGTATTTAAAAACAACAAATTCCATAATGTAACATAGAGACTACAAAATTTTAGGGGGGACGAATATTAAGTCAATAAAATTTTCCTTACATCTAGATTAACTCAATTTTCTAATTTTGGAGCCTATTGATTTATTGATTTACTTTCATAATTTTACACTCTCATCGTTATATACATGCACATTATTATTTACGGTAGTTATACAATAGATACCCAACATAGCAGTAAAAGAACCAAAGACATAAAAAATTTACTTCACGTGGTTTAATTAATTACAACGAGTCTTTCTAATTTTTTACTCATTTACATGTGTTTATACTCCCATATGAATTAAGGAACGTTTGCACAATATTTCGTTCAGTTTACTTAAGTCCTTAACCCAAAAAAAAAAAAAAAAAAAAAAAGAGAGAGAGAGAGAGAGAGGGGAAGAAGAAAGAGCCCGAAACCGAGAAAGGTGTCCACGGCGGTAACTGTCCCCGCCTATTTTTAACTTTTTGCCAAAATCTAAAATCATTTCAAACTTTCGCACCAAAGAAACACAAATCCATTTTAAACAATAATCATCCACGACATCGATCCTCATCACTCTTCAAACCCTGATCGGATCCGTCCATTACAACAGATCAATGGTCCAAAACATCTCCCAACTCGGCGCTCCGGATCATACCCAGAAGCTCGTCTTGGCCTCCTCATTCACCAACCCCTATAAATAAATCCCCCTACCCACTCTCTTCGCTTCAGTCCCAATCGCACACACTAGTTTTTCTCTCTTTAATCTTCTGTTTTTCCAGGTATATACATTTTCAGAGGTTGAACTATTTTTCGTTTGCTTTATTCTTTGGTAATTTTTGTTTTGAGCAGATTTTTTCTCATCTGACGGTTTGTATATTTTCCAATTTCTCGATTAGGGTTACGATTATTTATAGTTATCATTCTTTCAATTACTGATTCCAGTTTAATTTCTGTTAATTAATCGGGTTTTCTTGTGTTTTTTTTGTAACAGAAAGCAAAAGATCTATACGGGTTTATTCAAAGTTAACAGGCGAAAATGTCGGGCCGTGGGAAGGGAGGCAAGGGATTGGGAAAGGGAGGAGCAAAACGTCATCGTAAGGTCCTCCGCGACAACATTCAGGGGATCACGAAGCCAGCAATTCGGCGTCTAGCTCGTAGGGGAGGAGTGAAGCGTATCAGCGGCCTGATCTACGAGGAGACTCGTGGGGTGCTGAAGATTTTTCTGGAGAACGTGATCCGTGACGCCGTTACGTACACGGAGCATGCAAGGAGGAAGACGGTGACGGCCATGGACGTCGTCTATGCTCTGAAAAGACAGGGGAGGACTCTCTATGGGTTCGGTGGTTAGAGAGGAGAGAAGGGTAGTTTCGACGTTTCGTAGTGCTGTGGAAGTCTTGCTGTCAAGAAAGAAAATGAAAAAAAATTAGTTTGATTGTTTTTCTTTTTCTATTTTTTTAAGTACGGGCATAGGATAATGGTAGTGTAATTAGGTGGGTAAGTGGCGTGGTGGTTGCTTAGTTTTCTGCTTGTAAGCTGGACCTATTGGAAATTATGTTTTGGATTTGGAAGTGATGAAATGAATACTTTCTAGTTTAATTAATCGTTGTTCTGGAGTATTTAGCATTTTGATTATGGAAAAAATGGTCGTGAAATCTATGGTTATTTAACACTTTAGTATCTCCTAAAAAAACATTTTAGTATTTAAAGTTATTGCACTATTTAATAACGGATGAATTGTAGTATTGTACTAAAACAATTTGGTTCACGGATTTATTTTATTTGTAAATTTTGCGGTAAAATATAAAATTATAAATATTTTTATACCATTTTCTTTCATCTGTCATAATATTGTACTATGACACTCTTCAAAGTCCACGGGCCCGGTCCTGCTTAAACCCATACCATTAAACAGAGAGTTTAAATATGGTGTCTTTGGTCTCAAACTCCCCTCCCCCGAATCTGACCTCCACGTCAGCAGTTCCACCACCACCACTCTGAAATCAAATCGCCAAAAAGTAGTCATCAAAGCAGCCGAATTGGGCTACAGCGCCGTTGCTGACAACTGCATAATCAAAGGCGTAATATCCGAATCAGATCGTTGCTCCACCCTACTCTTCCCTCTCTCTGGTCTCCTTAAACTTGCCCCTTCTACTTCTACCTCCGTTAGGTTCCACCATGACCTCCTAAACGTCCCCGTTTCCACCCTTTCCGTCAATGTACTCAATTAACCTTTGTTATTGATAGCCCAGCTCAAACCGCTGCTCTTAAGTCGGGTAATCATGTTCTCAAGAGCTGCGATATTCTCGCCTCAAGGCCCATGAATCAGAACGCTTTTGAACACGCTTGTCAAGTTTCTGAGGTTTATACATTTTTCTTGAAGTTCACATTTCTGTTTATATAACCATTATCTATTCGTTTTTAATTGTTAATTTATCGGATGTGCAGGTTGGTGTCATTGCCATTGATTCTCCAGAGAAGTTGCCATTTCGGCTTAAGCAATTGATGGTTAAAGATGCCATTGAGGTGCGTTCTTCAACTGAGCTTTCTCGATGTATCTATAAGTTGATAACTGTGAATAATGAAAATTTGTTTGTTTTTACCTAATGAATTATTTGGAAACCAAAAATGCAAACTAAATCGAAGCGTTTCCAGTTGATTCTTTTTGCTTTTGAGTAATGGATAGTACCATCTGGTTTGAGCATTGCTTCGGGGAGTCTAGGGAATAGACTGCATTGAATAGAAATAAGCCTATACAGTTTGAATAATGTGTTTAACACAAGGGATGAAATTACAGTGGCTTTTAATATTCTCCATGTTGAAGATAAGTCGCTTCCAAGATCTTAGGCTTAGTTATTGTTTATGTATATGGGCATTGATTCTCTAAGACAGTAAGGTTGATGGTTGATTTCATTAGTTGATGGAGGTTGTGAGGGGAGAATCAGATATTACTTATGTTACTGCACTGTGATTATGGCTGCGTGCTTGTGTGTGAACGAGCTACAACGTGCAACTTATTTTCTTCAAAATTAGATCTTGTTTGCATGTCATTGTTGATTTCACATGGGAATACGCTAGTATAAACATGTTAATTTCTTTTTTGTGCATTGTTCATGCAATTCAAATTTTAGTACATAGAACAGAAACGATATGTGTTTATGCTGGCCTGAATGAAAGTTATGCTTGGGAGTTATCTTGTCTCTTCAGTCCTGTAAGTTTATTTGAGGGAAGTTGATGTTGATGTTTTTCATTTTGTGATAATCTTTTACATATTACATGCAGCGTGGGGTGTATTTTGGGATAAGTTACTCCGGCCTCGTTGTAGATGCTCAAGACTGGAGGCAAATGATATCCAATGCCAAGGTGAGTTTTGAAGGAAAATATTTCTCTTCATTAAACTCTCAATGACTAGGTCCTTGTGGCACAGTGTTAGATGATAGGATCTATTAAAACCCTAGAAAAGTAGCAGGATAACTTGCTTGCAATGTATGTGCCAATGCTGTTAAAATCATAGCTGAAAGCTGACTGTGATGGAGGGATCAAGAAGCATTTGTTGGCTGCAGGCCCTTTCTTATGTGTTATTCTTTGGATGGCAGATTTAGTAATGTTTCTACCCAACAAAGCCTTTTAGTATTGCCTGACGATGTAAATTTTCCTCCGGAGGCGGCTTGGAACAAGTATTCTATTCAGGCAAATTATCATCTTTACGCCCTGTCTTGATGCAAACTTGCCATACACAATTGAATCTCCAACATTCTCATGGGCATTTATCTGCTGTATTGTCGAATTTCATTTAATGTGAAGGCTATGATTTTCAACAGTAGCAATTTAGAGTGGTTTGGTGAATTTCTGTTCTGCTACCAAGATGGAAGTCCTTATGGCTTCTGTGTTGGAATTGTCTGCTTAAATTATGGAGGACCAGAATAATGTATCTTGACATGCTTCATTTTGAATTTGAGAGAAGCAGGTTTAGATTGCTTTACAAATGTTTGCATTGATTACATTCTTATCCAATTCCATTCTCCTTAAAAATTTAAAAAAATTTGATCACTTCTTGAGAATTTTTTTGGACGGAGTTCAACAGGTGATGTCTTAAGTTCCAAAAGACATATCACTTGGGTTAGGTATGTTTATTATTCCTTTTGCATACTGCCTTTTGTGTGACTTATGGTTTGAAAATATTAACTAATAAATTTTCAGCTACTGGTGGACTGGACGTGAGGGAAGAATCTTGTTGTCTCAAGTGCTGCTCCTTCTCTGTCTGAACTTAGAGGGCCTTATGACGTTTCCAATTGATCATCCCTGGTTGGGCTCCCATTTGAATATGCCAAAGCTGCTGTTTCTAAGAACTGTAGGTGTGCTAACTTTGGGAAATTTGTGTTCATTTTTTCTTCATTATAGAAGCTGTTATTAAAGTATGGCACCATGTTTTGTTTGTGGAAATGGAAGATCAGTTATAGCCAGTGCATTTAGAAACAATCATTGTTACAGGGAGGTGATAGAGGTTGAATTCAATGTCAAGTGGAAAGGTTAACTCTAAGGGACTGGCATTATTGACTGGCTTAATTGGGATTCCCGTCTCTAGTGGAGAAGGTGACTTACTGAAGATGACATTGAGAAGTTTTCTCTGCTTCTGGAAGTGTATCTAATACTGTGAACACTGTCAGGCTTGCCACAGCTTTAAATAGCATGCCTTCTCATGGTTTGCAGATAATGGAGACTTTCTCCATGGTAAAGTCCGTTCCTGAGACCCTCGGAAGTGATGTGCACCTGTCTGGTGCTGTGGAGACCAAGGTGGCTGTTTTAGTTTATGGGATTTCTGATGAGCCATGTGGACCTAATCTTTTGCCTGAAGAAGGTCGAACTTCTGATAAAACTAGACATGAGGTCCCCCGCCATCAAGATTCAGAAGAGTCAAGTTTACCTAATGATACTGTGAAAGATACGAGATCTGGTGGAGGAAAAGACTAACCAAGTGGTTGCCATAACAGACTTGAGAAGTTCAAAGGAGTTGGATTAAGATTTACCCATGTCTGATAGAAACTTTGATATTTTGCATTCACAAAGTTGTCCAGATTGTAGTGATGTACATATCCTTCTACCAAATGATGTAACTAGTCACATCAGCGCAAATGGTGCTGACACTGCTCATGCCTGTCATGATATTGCCTGTGCAGAAATTCTATTCATTCAAAGGAGTACTGTATCTGCTTTCCATTGTGAAGAATCTAAAGTACCGATCAACTCCAACATAAGTTTGTATGCAGACAATAGTTCGGCGGAGGAAAACAAGAATGAGACGGCCTTAGAAAACAAGAGCGAGACATCATTTGAGTTGTCTGATGCATCTTTAGATGAATAATTAAGGAAATTTCAGGAAAGATCAGAGATTTTAGTTACCCTTGCTGATAAGTTCTCTAATGAGGGATATCATTATCAAATGGTAAAAGACAATGGGTTTCTGGTTTCAGAAGTTGAACCGATGTGGGAAAATATGATGGAGGAGCAAAGGCAAATAAAGGATCAGGTTGCAGTGCACTGTCATATTCGGAGCAAATCTGTATCAAGTAATACACGATTTTGTACTAATTGCGTTCATTGGAAACTTGTTATTTCACATGTCATCTCAAACCAAAAAGGTTCTTTTTTTCTTGCATATGACCTTCCTGAATGTTGTGGTCATATTGTCTTTATCTTTTCTTGCCTGTAACTGGTATTCAAACTTATGCACCTTTGCCACTTCCATTGTGCTTTAGGCGAAATCTGGTTTGCTGTTTCGATTCCATAGAACTCTGTAAAATGAAGTTTCAAGTCCTTTTTTTCATTTATTCTTGAAATTTGTATTTTCTGGATTGTTTTTCTCCCTTGTAATGATAGATATCTGTTTATACATCCTATATATTAGCATGTATCAGAATTAGGGTGAGTGTGTAGGGTAAGAAAGTGGCCAAAATAAGATGTAAAGTTCCTACACTTGCATTTCCAACCTTAACCAATTCAATCGGTAAACTTATAACCCATTGCGTGATACGTTTACCTTAACTTGTCAGCACTTTATTCTACATTTTCTTTGAAATTCCCTATCCTGACCTTATCATGTCCTGCTGTTCTCGTGAAGGATATAGGCGATCCTGTACTTTTGCTTATCCCTAATCACAATGGAAATGAATGTGAATATTGTGCTATCAATGAATTTTGGTTTTCAAACTTGGAACATTTTGCTAACACCTTTGCTTCTGCTTTTAGTAGTGTTATGTAATCCATTTTTTTATATAATTGATGCTCTCTTTATGTTTATGATTGAGGAACCACTAATGCTAGTGATGTTCGTCTAGCTTGTACCAATAACTTATATTTTGTCTATCTGGTGCTTAATTCTGTTCCTTTCTAAAATGCAGGAAGAGGAAGAATAAAATGAAGGATAGTTTATCGGCATTTTCGATTTCCTCTCAAGCATATCTTGAATTCAAGGGCTTTCAAGAGGACGATTTGCAAATGAAAAACAATTGAACTGTGTAAGATTCCATTGCTTTTACTTGTATTTCTATTGGTTTCACATCTGTATAGTAGTGCAGGGTGTACCATTTATATATAATTTTGATTTTGTTCTTGCTTTTATCATTTCAAGGCTCTTTATTTAGGTCTGTTCTCTTTTTGATTTTTATATTTTGGTCCTTGAATTGAACTTTGTCATTTATGAAGGAAATGCACATATAATGATTTCCTTTCGTCGGAAGTTTTTATTATTTTTTAGAAACAGTTAACTAGGGTCAAATAACCACAATTGCTTGTTCTGTAAAATTTAATTCTTGCCTAAATGTTGTACAAGTAAATATTGTTTATAATTTTTAAATAAAATGACTCATTGTTTTCTGTGCATAGCTCATGTTAAACCTTTGTCTTACCTGCTTGTTTTAACTACTGTTATTATTTGTTTCAAGTTCTCTAACAATGGGCACTGAAATTAATTATTAAATTACTTCTTTTTGCTGATACGAGGAGTAACTAGTCTCTTTTTTGTGATTATGCCCTTTTAATTGAGAAATGACAAATATGTATAATGCATCCAAGCGATTTGCTGTGTATTATCCAAGCAAATATGTATGTCCTTTTGATTCTTTATTCTTTTGACGTGTATCATTGTATACTGTTTTCAGCTCAGCAGAAACCTTTGTAGGATTTCAAGTTAGAGTTCTCTGAAGATAATGTTATTGAACATCTGTGTCCAGTGTTTTGGACAAATCAATGGTGGCCATATACGGAATATCACTTGTCTTTTGGCTGGCAAAATAAATGCATCTTGTAATTTGAGCTTCATTAATTATTTTCAATGGTCTTTCACATTATACATCATCACATGAATATATTTATAGAATTCAGACCTGACTCTTTTCAAATGTCTATAATCTTTCTTGATCCGCCTTGATTTCTTAGTCTACCTTTAATTTCTAAAAGGACGTACTAGGAGCAAGAATGATGGTAGATTTGCTGTGTTGTTCTTCTTGTTCCCCTCTTTGGTTGAGATCATTCAGTTGATTGGTGTGATTTCAACGGGATTGAAAAGCAGGGTAAGTTGAGCGTAGAAGGAACAAGGACAAGATGGACGTGAAAGAACTAGTCAATTTTACTTTTAAGCTGGGAAGTGTACTTCTATGGCTGCTAAGAAGCTCCAAGAGTAGCATTTGGGTACAAGTTGCTCTCTGCTGAGTGAGATTAAAATGGGCAATGATCATAGTCTTGTAATGACTTTACAGTTTTGAATGTGCCTAAGAGCTGCCCACTGCCCTATTTTTTTAATTGTAATAGCAATAGACAGCTAAAACTAGGTGAGTCAAATATAATGCTTTTCATGTGCTATCCTATCTTTAGCCTGTTATTGATCTCCAATCCCTAGGGAAGTTGTGCCCTTTTTTGGTCGCAATTATACTCTAAAAGGAGGCATAGTGGTTGCTATTTGATTACTTTGTGCATAATTATAACCCCATATAGATAAATGCCTTTTCCCTAGTACATAGGCTGTCTGGCTTGTAGTCTTAACATGGATCTCCAGTCTTTTGGGTTTCTTCATCTTTCATGTTAATCAAAACCTTCAGTCTGATATTACCATGTTGGCTTTCTATTTAACGGTCTATTTAACGGATTATATTGTATATTGGTTCTTGTACTAATTTCTAAAGTACTGAGAATTTACTCCATCACCTTTATTAAATTAAATGTAGTCTAGAAAAGAAAGCTGCTGGAATCTCTTGCACATGTGCTATGGAGACAAAGAGGTGATTCATGATGAAGCTCATTGAGGTTCAACAGTAGGATGTGCACAGCCTAGGTCTTTGTGGAATAGTTTATCGGTTGCATTTCTCTGGACTGGTCATTCACAGGGTAGTGGGCTAGCCGCTGTCATCCCATCAAGAATCATCCGGCCGTCCTCCCACTTCTGGGGGCCATCTTGATCGATGTAGCTGTTAAGTAAATGAAAGTCCAGATTCAGATGCTGGTTTTAATAGTTGTTCTCGTAGGTTCACGGTATTATAACCTTCTATTCATCATTCAGTAACATGAGAGACAAAATGATTAGTGTAAAGAAGGAACAATATTGTTACTTTTGCAATATTATATAACTGATATGACTCCTAAAGCCGGACATGCTCTTGATAGAATATTTGAAAAGAGCAAGGGGTTTCTGCAACTAGCTCTGTTTTATAGTCAATGCCATATACTTTTAAGTGGTTGCTTTAGCAGGTTGGTGGGGGCTTCTTTAGACCTTTGTTTATACCTTATTGCTTGTTCTTGAAGGAATATGGGGTCAATAATGGGTCGTTGATGGTAAAACATTTCTTAACCATTCGCATATAGATAGGAATAAATGTTCGACACACTGTTTTCAGTATGCTTCTTTTTATTTTCTTTTAATTTGACATGATTTTAGGTCTGCTTGAACTTGCCTGATGTAGGTTCAGATATCTCAACAAGGGATGAACATCTATTCTTCCACTGCTGTCGCCAAGAAACTATACAGGAACAGATGCATTTAATTTAAAAATCCAGTTTGCATGAAAACTGCTTAAAAAAAAAATGATCCGTCATTTTCTTCCCATTGCAAATCCGCTTATTATTTGTGCTTCCACCGGGTGCAGCATTTGCTAATACTACCGGCAACAATGGTTCCCATGTATCCAATTAGACCAATACGAGCTTTACACCCCATGTTCCTATGGTTATGCAACATAAAGCTTGACAAAGGCGGTCCTCCACCATAACTGATGTAACAGTACAAGCTTCAATTGCTAATTATTGTTGCTTATACCATTTTGACTGCTAGATAGAATTTGGTTGGCTAGCTGGGCACAAAAGAATGGGGGATGATGAAGTTGAAGGCCCAGCTTTAGTCTAAGAGCAGCAGTTGTGCCACCATCCATAGAGTATAGACTAGGTAGGTGTCACTCTTCTGGCTGAAAAAACTGTGAAGACAAGTCTTTTCCATGATTTGTAACTGATGATATGATATTAAGGTTTGTCTTTTATAGATTTCAGAAATTGTTCGAGGTTTTGTCCTAGGTCGCGTAATGAACCGCACATAATTTCTGCTGTTCAATCACCAGGAACTGTCACTCAGAGAGAGAGGGGGTGGGAAAAGAAAGAAAAAGAAAGCGCCCCCGGGGGGTTGGGGGGGGGGGGGGGGGTTTGTTAATGTTTTGATCTGTGGTTGTTCTAATCGATTTGTTGTACATTGAATAAAAGTTAAAATTAATTCATTACGTGTAATAATATATGATGTTTTTTTTTATATTTTAAAAAAGGCGACTTAACACTTCCTAATAAGAAATTTGTCATGTTTAACATGAGTTTGCTGGTTTTTATAAGGGATAATTTCACATACCTCTCTGGGATTTGTTATAATTGTACTTACTTCTTCTAAAGTTTTTAAAAATTATATTTACATCCTCTATATTTATATTTTTTATAACAAAATAAGTCTATTTGGATAATGTAATTTAAGAACACTAACTAAACACCTGAAAATATTCTTAATTGCTTTAAAAAAATAAATTTTAAAAAATTAATTAATTAGTCATAAAAATGTCAAAAGGACTTATATTCATATATCAAATTTTCAATCTTCACCAAATATTATTCTCAAAATTCAGTTATCTGATTAATCTAAATGAATTTGCTTTATCTATCAAAATTTTACAAATAAATATATTAATAAGAAATATACAACCAATTTAAAAGCAATTAAGGATATTTTAAGGTGTTTAGTTAGTGTTTTTAGATTACATTATCAAAATGGTCTTATTCTGTTATAAAAAATATAAACATAGAAGGTGTAAGTGTAATTTTCAACGCTTGAAGGAGATAAGTGCAACTATGGCAAACCTCAGTGGAGGTATGTTAAATTATCCTTTTTTAATGCATGAGTTTTTATATTTATTCAAAAGATAATCCGTATCAAATCATGCACGTCAGATGGAAGGTTAAATAGGAAGATGATAAAATAAGACAAATTGCCAAAAAAATTACACAAACTAACTTCAAACTTAAAATCGCTTAAGATTCATTACAACAAATCAGAAATTAGCACTCTAAACCCCAAATGAGCTCCATACATAAAATTTCGGCGGCTCGCGATCTGTTTTAATTCTTGGGATCACTTAAAATACATCATTACAATCAGAATTAATAATCTTGATCCATAAAAATAGGAGCTCCATTGCATTAAAAATCTTTAGGAGCTCTATGCTTTAATCACGCGATTATGGAATCAGACTAGCTGAAAAAGAATCAATAATATTAATCCAGCTATCATCATCTTCATCGTCCTCCTCAACACCAACATGATTCCATTGATTATCAGAAATCTTCTCAATCTCATCATTTCTGGCAAACCTTCCTCTGATGCGTGGTCTGCTGTCTGCCAACGTTTTCCTGCACTCGTACTTTAAAAAAAAAAAAAAGCATAACAAGCAGAGATCGAATTAGAAGCTATGAAAGATGAAATATTTGTGGCTCAAAGGGGCCCCGGACCCCATAAAGTACGTTATACTAGTGCACTCAAAAGTTTGATGTAATGAAGCCACAAACTTTTCTCATGATATGTGCTTTCATATGTTAATCATGCCATGACAATACGAGGTCCATAAGTGGTTTTAACAGTATAACACTGCGTAATTAATCATTATGCAACCGTAAAGCGCCAATTTTGTTCTCCCTATCTCTTTTCCATTTCCTAAATTTCTTCCCTCAAAAACTATTTTTCTAACTTCAATATCAAGGCCTTCATTTACAGCCTACTTCAGGTTTTTTACTGTTTTAGGATACTGATTCTGAAAATTATATTTTGTAAAAGAAGCTGGAACATATGAATAGAAACCTTGATCTTCTTGTTGAAGTTTCTTAGATTTCGCTTGCTCCTGTATCTCTCAATCCTTTCTTTCTTTTCCTCTGGACTGTATCGGCAGGCTTTGCTCATGCTTTCAATGATGCTGTATTCATTTGCTAGCGAACTCTCTGACCGGTGACTCTGTTGCTTCGGATTCATACCCTGCTTTATCACCCCCAGAGAGATGTCAGGGAATGTCTCAAAGCACTAAAATCGTCTTAAAAAATTGAAGGACTAGGAATCAGCAACACTGAGACATCAATACATGGTGGAAGCAATGAATCGATTTATCACTCTGGTGATGTGTATTTACCAATGAAAAGAATCAAACCACTTAGGCATAAGAAGTATAGCTGCACTTCAGTACTCGATTAAAACTATTGATCAATATAAATTATCTATAATATTTTATAAGGTTAAATCACAACACATATGCATGTTCATTTCTCAATGCTTTTATGCTTACTTTACTATCTATCTGTATAAGTATTTTGGTAGTCAGTAGAAAGTCTGAAATTTTGTCATCATGCCAGAAAAGTAAGGCAAGCACTTAACTGCAAGCCGCTTATGCTGCGAGAAGGCTCCCTTTAAAGAAGCATACTATATCTAGTTTTTCTTTTGGTCCTTCGAACATGGCAATTGTATTTTTCTTTTGTTTTCTTTTTCCCCTGCTTCTTGTTTGAATTCTTTTTCTTGTGTCAGTTGTACGAGTGTGATCACAGACTGTGGAAAAATAGTAAGTAGAAACAGGTCCAGCTGAAGTAATTTCATTTCGTCTATAAAATGGAAAATCAAAACCTGTTTAAATTGGAAGTCGGAACGTGGTTAATCTATATGTTGTCTGTAACTTAGCAGCCAAAGATGCATACTTGCATGAATTTTACTTGCAATCTGTAGATTTTTTTTAGTCTCAGGCTACGAATCAAGGTACAAACTACTAACAGCATAGCCATCGGGTCTTATGATATGCATCAAGGTGCAAACTTCAAAATATATACTAACCTCCAAATCACCAGTGCTAAAAACTTTCCTCACTGGACTTGTTTCTGATTCATAATACCCATTTGGGGATGAAACAAGTGCAGGAAACCCTTCTACGTTCTTATGCAGTAGGGAGTGACTGCTGATGCTTCTTTGCATCAGATTCGGATTATTTGCTTCATAGCTTGTGAGTGAAGTTGGAGAACTAAAATAAGTGTTGCTGGTTCCATAACTGGTGAGTGAAGTTGGAGAGCTATAGCTGCTGCATCCACTGCTACTACTACAATTGAGCTCTGACTTCAGAGCACCCAAGGAATCATAGTCATTAACAGGAATGGCCAAAGGGGCCGGTACTACAGAAGATGATGGAAAATGGCCAAGGTATTCACTTGATGATGATGAATAAACATAAGGGATTTCATTGGCATTAATGTTGCTGTGTCCATACATGGCTTAGGGTATTCTCTGTTTTGTGGAACTTGAGGGTTTTGTGGAGGTTTTATTGAGGGAGAGGAATTGAGATGGTGTAACAACTGTAGAAAGTTTGTGGTATGATAAATCCCATGTACACACTCTTCTTAAAGGATCTGACATGCTGGAGGGTGACGTGGACAATGACGTCATTTCTTCGAGGGAGTTGACTTTCCTTTGCTCCTTTTCTTTTAATCCCATTGGATTATTTGGAGATTTTTAGAGTCCTCTGCCTTACTGATGAGACCCCCACTCCTACAGGGCAGTATCCGAAATGGTGGATTTTTTTGTTGTTTGGGGTTAGGGGTCCCTGGGGAGAACACAAGAGGGTTGGAGCATTGGGCTCTTAGGGGAATGGGATGAGAAAATTCCTATAAGAGTACTTATTGAACTGATAGGAGTGTTTGAAAATGTGATTATGTTCGCATTCTAGGAAAACTCATGCATTTTGTATACAATTTTTTTCTCATTTTTTTGTTCGAAGGTACGATTTCATTGAAAACATTCTGCTATAAAATTTTTGATTGGAAGAAGTAACAACTTAATGAGTTTTTCTTATCACAATTAATTTCTACTTGGAAGGTTAAAAACAATGATGAGCAGGAAGGTAATTGGCGCAAATAAATTAGTCCTAGTATCTCACTATGATAGGTTAATATTTTCTAGACCTCTCTTCGTTGTAAAAAGAAATACTCAACAAAAAGATTAGAAACAGGATCGATTTCATAACCATATGCTTGTAAATTAATTTGATTGGTTTTTTCTGCAAGTGCTAATCATCAGGCTCAGAAACGTTAAGAAAGCTATGAATTATCAACCAAAAGAAAATATGAACATTGAACAGAAGGCTTTCATGATTAAACATACGGATATAGAGTTAAATCAGTGAGTGGCTTAGAGACTTTGGGTCAAATGATGTTCCTTAATCAAATCCACATTGTTGTGGTGGTCCTATGTTATGCTAACAACATATGGATCTCTTTGCAGCGGTTATATCAGATCCACTTCAAGAATCAAGAGACATTGATATCATTCATACCCAACTTGCACTTTGAAACAAAATTCGTCGAGACCCCACCACTCAAACTGAACCAAAAGAGAACGAGGAAGGAACAGAAGCATTTTTAATGTACTCCCATGTGAGGAGCACATATATTTCCAATCATTTGTAATAGGTTAGGGATAATATATCTAGGATAATCATCATTAGCTTGACATAAGATGGTTCAAGTTCCTAATTCGCATTCCTAAATTCTGATTAAAGTATGGTTTATGCCAATGTGCCAATTCTGTTTCCAGAATTAGCCTTGATTTGACTAGGGACATCGTTAGGAGTCACATTTTCAGGTCAACATGCTGTATGTACTTTTTACGAGACTTGACTGCACTACCGAAATAGTTCTACTTGGCTTTCAATAAAAACAAAAGAAGGAGAACAACCCATCATGGGATAGAAACGCATCGAACAAAAAAGTCTGAAAAAACAAAAAGAAAGCAAGAGCGAACAGCAAAATAAGAGATAAGAAGGATGCAAGACTTTAGGGCATTACTGTCCAAAGATTTGATTCCGAAACCCAGGTTTGAGTTTGTGAATTTATACTTAATAAAAGTAAGCTACCTAGGTCAAATAAGATTTATGTTCGATTGATCAAATTGGTAGAATTATAGTAGTATCTATGTTTCTGAATGAAGCAGTTAGTAGACTATGCCCTCAAACTGATGTTGCAGAAGTTTATAGAAGACTATTACATGATTGACTCTCAAGTCTTGTACGATAATTGTGAGGGTTGAAAATGTAGAAATCTTGAAGATTTGTACGCATCACAAATTCACCATAAGAAATGGGACCCTTGTAGCATCTTGAACCTATGGGGCCAAAGAATCGTCCATATCACTTCAAAAGGTGTATCCCTCTGATTTCTGTATGTAGATGTATGTACGTTCTGAGAAGTTTGAGAACTTCTGAGGGAGTCACAAAAATGATCATGATTGTCCAGTAGACTTTGTGAGCATACTGCAAAGATGTAACTAACCAGAGGTTACCGGACGGACGTTTCGTTGCTGGGTTGGTCAATATAGGACTTGAATCTGGACTGGACGGTGCATTCCAAATCCCAAGCAAATGTTGCATGGGACATAAGTATCGGAGTTCTCGGGCAATGGAACAAATTGCCGTCCACCTTTCATTTAGTGCTGATTTTTTAATGCGTACCCGTATCAACTTGTAACTGTTTCTTCTGGCATTCAGCTCATAATGGGATCAAAGGAAATATATTTGGCTTATTCTATTCGAACTTTAAATGGAATACCAAAAGATCTTTCATACTTCTTACGTCCAAAATTTTTAAATCACTTTTTGGGAATCTAAATTTTCAAAAATAGTGTTGTGCTTGGTATGATTTTAATTTTCTTTACTATTTTACCTCTGAATTTAAACTTCTAATTTTGCCAATCATATCAACAAGAATGGATACCAATGTTACAATTGAAAGAGGAGGGTAATTTTGCTTTGACTTTTAAAGCAGGGATAATTATGCATATCTTCCCTGAAGTTTATTGTAATTACACCTAACTCCTTTTAAGTTTCAAAAATTATGTTTACTTCTCTTATTTCAATAGTTTTGGTAAAAAAAAAAAAAAATCCATTTTGCTAATGTCAGCAAAGAGACTAATTGAATATCCTAAAATGCCTCTAGAATTTTTTTTTACTAAAATAAGAAAAATAACAAACTAACTAATTCAACATAAAGTAAAAAATAGCCATAATATTGTCCAGTATTACCACCAATTACAGCTGGCAATTAAACCCAAAACCCAACAACCCGCCCAACCCGTCCACTAATTTTAAAAGATGAGTTGGGTCAGTTGGGTTATGGGTCTTGGTGGGTTTAGTTAAGAAAATCCAACTTATTTATTGGATGAATTAGATTTTTTATTTGGGTATCGATTACCTAACTTATATTTTGTAACTGGCATGATGCAGTGTCATGAAACAAGATTTTGATGTCACTTATATTACTCCTAAATTAGCCCTATAATTAATTTGCAGTACACAAATTCTCGTTTTGGTCAAATTTGTACCTGGAAAATCAGTGCATGCACCTAAGGAAAAGAACTTCTAGAATTCTATTTGGTAAAGTCCTTTTATTTTTCAATAAATTAATTTATACTACTTATTTTGCTTAGACCTTAACACCGTGGCTCTACATTCTTAGTCTTCAACTGGAGAATCTGCAATTTGTTTGGAAATAATTTATTTTTCATTCACTAATTTCGTAATGGAGACGTCCAGTAGAACATATATCCCTTAAGATTTGATATCACTGTATTGGACTAATTCATATTTATTACTGCTCATCTAAATAAATAGTCAAGGCAAATTTTTTTTTTTGGTAGAATATGAAATAAAAAAAAAGCGAACGATATTATACTTTATTAACAAAATAACTACTTTACCACATTCATCATTGATCGAAAATATGATTTCGTTGGGAACTGCATGCTAATTACTTCACTATTAATGCATCCAGAAAGTTGTTAAATTTGATTCTTCGAAGCATATAAAGAAACCAATCTCCTATTATCCTTCATTTGACTAAAACCAGAAATTGCAAATAAATAAATTTTGCAATTAATCTTTATAATTAAGAAAAATAGAATCATCATATATTGTAACTTTTAATCAAGTTATAGTCCATTTTCTATCCTAGAACAATGCAAAATAAAATCTTGTCCCCTAATTAACACAATTTTTAGAAGAAAACTAACACCCATATAAAAAAAATATGCGTCTAAATACGGACTCCTGTGATCTACTGTTACCATTGATTGATGCACCAAATACCTGCTCATGGTATTAATTTCATTGCTTTTTATGTTTTTGGTACATAGGCAATCATCTGCATTGAATTTCTTGGTTTTTTCAATTTAAGACTTGCAGTGCTTAAATCTTTTTTGTTATAAGAAGAATGTTGTAGTAACCATTCAAATGATTGAATCATTAGAAGTCTGTGTTTGTATTTGTGGAAGTGTTCTAGTGTGGGAAAATATATTTATATATGAAAAGATATGTTTATATGTGTGAAAAAAATCATTTTATGTGTGTAAATGTGTATGAAAAAGTATTATGTATCAAAATTTATAAAATAATATGTTGGGTCATGAATTTGTGTTAACCCAATATGACCTAACCCAATATGACTCAACCCAATATTAATCTAATATATAGTTGGGCATGTTGGGTATAACCCATTTAAATACAAACCCAATACCAACCCGCTCAAAAACCGCCCAACCTGCCCAATTGCTTCCCTTACCACCAATCCTTAACAATTTTGTAGCCCAATATTCCTTTCCCACTTAGTGCTATAATTTCTACATCTTTATCATCTTTTTTATGATCCAAAATATGCCATAAATAAACAATATAACTATTAAAAAAAATGAGATGATTATAACAATTTGAAAATTTTGTGCTATGTGAACCTGCACTCTCAAGAGTAAATTAAAATAAATGTTAAGCTTTTTTTCTCTTTTTATTTTCCTTTTTTCCCTTTTTGTTTTCCTATATTTTTTCCTAAGATAATTATAGGGACATGTAAGGGTATTTTAGTAATTCCAAGTGCCTAAGGGAGGTAAGTGTAATTTTTGAAACCTAAGGGGAGCTAGGTGTAATTATGATAAACCTCAGGGGAGGCATGTGTAATTATCCCTTTAAAGCATGACAAACATTTCGGAACGCCCGAAAAAAAAAAAAAGGATCATGAGTAATTCATTAGGATGGAGGGAGTGAGTTAAACGGGAATGATACATCACAAACTACAAGTCAATTCCCAAAGGACATGAACAAAACACGATCGCGACTTAAATGACTTCAAAACCAATCGATTTTAAGACTTTACAGCCACAAAATCAGTCCAGATAGCCCTCCCCTGGTTAGTTCATGTGCTAAATGCACTTTGCTCACTTGCAGTAGGGGGAATTGGGATAACAATTTCTCTAACAGTGAGTGAAATAATTCAGATGGTTGATATAATACGTGATAAATTTGCACAAATTTTCGTGTTCCCATCCGACATCCGTGTCTATTTACAAGCACTAATTTTATACCTTTTCCTGTATGTGCCTCATCTTTCTTGTATACATGAACTTTTAGAGTACATTCTTGCAAACTGAAAAATTATAATTTTCTGTAGGCGGCCTTGAAGAACAGAAAATTGATCACATGATTGCATCTTTTCCATATTTTCGTTTCAGTGGAGAAAAGAGAAAACCTATAGAGTTGAAAGTATCCAATGTTTTGGTAGGGAGGATTCGGAATAATTCATGCCTATAAGTACTAGGCAATAATGCTTCATGTTCGTGTGACCTGGAAAGCCAAACGGTGGGGCTTCTTCTAGATTAGAAAGCGGGCTAATGCCAATAAGGATACTGAAATTGGCGGTGACCCCATCTTCTCTTCACCATAGTTTCTGATTGTATCAAACACAACTAGAACAGTCTCTTCCACTACAAAATTTCACTCCGTTGAAGGGAACATGTGGTTATTTTGCTGTCAATGTTCAATAAGCTTGGTATCGAGATGGAAAATGCTCCCGTGCTGAATCAGCACCAAAACAAAGCTAATAAGTTCTTTAAAGAAAAAGTGATACATTTTTATAATAATTTATTAAATTTTTCGACATAATTATCGATTTTTTTTTTTGTTACTTTGACTCCTCCATGCGACTATCCAAAAAGGAAAATGGCAGTTTTGGAAATAGGTTGGAGATACGTCCCCAAGTAAAATGAGCAGAGTGGGCAATTACGGTTTACATGTAATTAGGTTTTATCATGATGGGACAATCATGGACGGAAAGGAAGGCTTCCGAAAGTCCTACGCTACACAAAGTCAAAGCCGGTGAAAAAATGGGAATAAATAAACATTCCTAATCTCATATTTCCAAAGTCCCACATGGTACAAGAGCTTATCATACTCTAATAAGTCGATGTAAGGGTATAAATCATGCACGGACTTCAATGCCACCAACGTAAACGATTAGAGAGATCTAAATCATATTTTGCCATTTTTAGTTTGGACAAATGTACTATAATAACTCTTATATATCCTTAAATCCAAGTCATACAACTATAATATAAAGAATCCTATATCACGTCATTTCAATATAATTTATACTTTATTTTCTTAATTGATTCCGATTGAATTTTGATCCCCAGCTTGTGAATTGCAATAATTGAAGCATAAAATTTTAAATTATGTTTCAAGCGGTAAATTAATGTACAGACCTTGAGTTCAATAATGTTTTGAAAGACCTTTTTTTTTTTTTTTTTGTATGTATATAAACATGAGCTCCTTTCAAATATCAAAAATTACATAAACCTCCGCACGTCTGAGTCTTAAATTGCAATTTTAAACGTACTCTTCCTAATATTAGATAAATCAAAAGTCATGAAAGTAAAATTAAAAAGAATAAGAATTAATAAGTTATTTGATGTCATGTTATAAGGTTGATTTAATTGTTAGGAGCCCATTGTTCTAAACTATTTTCCCACAACCAGTAAGAGTTGCTACACTGTTATGTGGCTTAGAAAATCTTAACCACATTAGTTGCGGTGTAGAAGCAGCCTAACTGCTTCTTTTTTCCGCACATCTTTCCATCTAGTCAGATTTCATCCATCCTATCACTTGTCTTTCATCTTCAGTGTCATTTTGGTTTGATCTCTTTTTACTTTATTCTTTTTATTTGAGATAAGCTTTTCTTCATCAATTTGCTAAACATCATCTACAAGTCACCTCCTGGGGGACCATATAACTCCCCCCCCCCCCCCCCCCCCCCGCCCCAAAAAAAAAAAGGAAAGAAAGAAAGAAAGAAAAGACCAAAGTAAGAGAAAAGAAGAAATGATGTGAACAAGTTTGTCGCAATGGCGGGGATGGTAGAGTAACTAGTCTTCTAAAGTTACCGTAAATAATTGAGTTCAGCCGTCAATTGGACAGTTTTCTTTTGGATGCCTTGGGTAAAAATCTAGCAAGTGGTTCAGCTGGCGAGCAAATGATGGAAGATCTGATATTTATGGGCCCAAATTAGATAAACTTCGTCTCACTTCATACACCAGTAAACCTTCTTTTGAAGGCCTAAAAGTAAATTCCACCAAGTGGTTCATTTCATTAGTGTGACTCACTGATCAATCATCTATCTGCTAACCTTTGTGCATGTTGACTTTATAGATTATCTCTAAGTAGGATATCAGATTTTGACCCTTTTCGAATTTCCACATCAGTAGTCATATTATGGGTTAATCAGACTAGTTTAACACAACGTTTGATATATACTAATTTCGAATATCGATTTTTCAGTATTTGCGATTGATTGCTGCTGAAATGTTCATGTTCTTATCAAAACATAAAGATAAATAGGTATTTTTAATGATATTTATACACTATTTTTAGATTTTTTGCACAACTTTTGAATATTTTTTTAACTACATGACAAACATATACAGTAGGCAAAACACATAATGGGTGTATAAGAAAGAAACTTTTTAGTATGTACACTTTCATTCCGCTTAGTAGCGTCCAAAACCTCATTCTTGTACACAGATTATATAAGATTCAAATGCTCTACCAAATGGAACTTTGTATTTCGGAACTGATCTGCTCTTCTAGAAGACGCGAGAGTTGAAAGTAATTGAAAGAGAGAGATCACAAAAAGGGCTTAACAGATAAGGTAAACCAAGCACTACAGTCGTTTTCAATGTGCATTTTTTTCTACTAAAAGGGGAAAGAAAAAGATGGTGCTGCTAAATAATCGGCTTTTTAGTTGAAATTTCAAGAAGGATGTAGTTTAAAAGAAGAATGTGGCATCAGTCAACTCTAGTTTAGTTGGTTAGGTTTCTGATAATCATGGTATACCTTTTAAGTTGAGTTTGAGAGATTTGGACAGGTCTAAAGGGAAGGCCTTCTTGGTTCAGTGAACAAAATACGATGCTTGTTTCACCGATAAAAAATATGAAGCTTGCTAATTGAGATTAGGCATTAGCAGCAACCTCGTGATAAAAAAGACTCTGAATGTTGTCAATAAATAAATAAATGAACAAAATAGATAGAAACCTTTGGGATTACACATCAATAACAATTTGCCACGTATTAAGTCAGATTTCTGCTTTGTTTGAGCAAAATTTGAGCAAGTAAATCAGTTATTACTAATATTTAGTGAATTTGCTTGCTGTAGTTACTCTAAATTTCATGTAGCAATAAGCTAACAAAGAAAAAGAAGAACTTCTTCTTCGCCCCCCCCCCCCCCCCCCCCCCCCCAAAAAAAAAAAAAAAAGAACAACATTAAGATGAGTGGGAACAAATTAGGCCAACAAATTTGGCTCCTGGGTTTTCAATCTTTATTTTAAAATTTTGTTTTTAAGTATTTGCTGTTGGATCAGCTTGAAATCAGGAAAATAAATTTTCGTGTCAACTAGAAAAACGGATTGGGTCTTGCTAACCAGGAAAATAAACCCCGCTAATGGTCTGGCTTTGATGAGCCCATTACTGTTCTGATGATGGTAAGGCCCTTGTTGGATAAAGATAAATTCTCCTGATCAACATAGCACAACAAAACCCCAAGTGAAATAACTTAAAAAAAAAAAAAAAGACAAAAACAGAAATTTCATACCGTAATAACTTTCACAAGAAAATACAAAGGTGACAACAACAGTTGCTATACAATACAATCATCGGAGTTGATTTACAACATTTGAGAACAGTTTTCGAAATATTAATGAGGGATTGCAAGCAGTGCCTGTGATTGCTTCTCATACCGAAAGCCTTCTGCTTTAGAATCGTCAGCACACCATACAAATATTCCTCCAAGATGTCCCTGACTCCTCAGCCTAGTGCAAGCAGTGAAAAATCCATCTTGTGGAGCTAATCCACCACTTCCATCACTAATAAAGCTTGCCAATAGCTTTCCTCCATCATAATTGCTCCT
Organism: Mitragyna speciosa; assembly: GCA_024721245.1. Lineage (NCBI taxonomy): Eukaryota > Viridiplantae > Streptophyta > Magnoliopsida > Gentianales > Rubiaceae > Mitragyna > Mitragyna speciosa. The sequence goes on along the minus strand of CM045565.1, from coordinate 20,832,459 downwards.
TTGTTGAGCAAAATACTCCATGAACTGATCAACTGTAGTCCCCTTATTATATGCATAAAACTGGAAATTCACAAAATCGATATCTTGACCATGGCTTTTCCAGAGAGCCTGATAATGGCTTTGAACATCATCATTATCAAAAGGGGCTATTGATGCAAAAGAAATCACACCATTTTTCTTTAGAGTTGATATAAGTGTTCCAATGCATTGTGAAAATGTGTCAGGATCAGCTTGGAAATGCTCATAGTCGATATCGATGCCATCCAAATTGTACTGTTGGATGATGTTTGTGAGAGAGGAGACAGCATTGGAAACCCATGAATCAACTGAAGAAGGCTGGAAGTAAACGAACTGATCACCTCCAATACTGTCACCTCCTAAACTTAGAGCTACTTTTACATTGGGATGCTGACTTTTGATGGCTGTGACATCATTAGGGCTTAGATTTTCTGTGTCCCAGAATACATTGAAGCTTCCATCTGTTGGGGAGGGAGAAGATGAGGTGTCGTAATCAATGGCAAATGAGAGGATGAAGTGGAAATCGACGTTGGAGTGAATAGGTAAATCAGAGAATTTGACATTCTTGAACTCTGCCCCAATATATTCTCGGAAAAGGTTTGATTGTGCTGCTGAAACAGCCTGGATTGTAGATAAACTCATAAGTAATTGCAGACTGAAAAGACTAATCAGAACTTTGGAGAAATCCATGGAAGCAATTTCTTCGAAAGTTACTGCTATATATATTCTGTTGAGGATTTGGATGTGGAGGACCAGCAAGTAGTATGCATATTTATAGTGATTCTTAGCTGAATCCTTAACTGTGTTTATTTGTAAAAAAATTAAGGAAGGTAGTGGTCATCCCTTTTGCCGTGGCCGTTGTGATGTTTATGTGGGAATACAAATTAGATGCAAGAATTACAGCTAAATTCAAACGTTTCCTCTGCTAATCTATCAACTTGGGGTAAAAATTTACGGCTTTTTTTGTACGTATTTAAAGGAAAAGAATGTTTGCAATGGGAAACATTAATAGTTAAAATTCATGTTGGACTCCTGTTCTGTTTCTCATTGTTCACCGATGAAGAATGGAAAACGAATATATAGTAATAGGCAACAAAATTTAGACTCTACGCCGTAAAAGAAAAGAAACGTTGCTGTTAGTAAAATATTGGGCCTTTTGGGCTTTAGTCCAACTCGCTTCCCATATGGACAATTGAGAC